>CM054177.1:84440162-85640162 GCA_028829895.1 Sinotaia quadrata
TGTACAAAGTTCTGATTTCTTTTCGAGCTGGAAGAAAAGATTTTCTGATACAAATTATGGATAAAACTGAGCTCGTTTTTCACAATTTTCACCAAATTAATCACTCTGAAAAATATCTTAATCTAAAGGAGGTGATATTTTTCTTTATTTTCTTCTGAAGGCAGTCGTGTTAGACGTCATTTGGCCGCTGTCTCAGCAAAAGGAATTATTCAAACTTACATCTAAGCTCTAAGTAATTTTAACCTTTATTCTGTGTTTATATTACACTATAATCTGTAGTGGTGTCGTCACTAATATCATATTTGTATCAACGCTAATTACTGATCAAGGCCAACAACAAAAAAAAACTTTATTCTAACATAAAGCAGTGTTAGCACTATTGTCATATGGTATCAGATGCACTGGTTACGGCTAAAACAAGAAGCTTTAATTTGCATCCTGCAGTGTTCCCAAAACCCTTGCCGGAGTAATAACGGACACCTGAGTAGATTTCTGTTGCAAGTTTTGTGCACGATTGGTGTAAGATTGGTGCAGGGTTCGTGCAAGGTTATTGCATGTTTTGTGTATGATTGGTGTAAGATTAGTACAGGACTGGTGCAAGATTGGTTCTCTTCTCATAAAGTCAACAACATTCTTACCAATGTGTAGCAAATATCCGGACTCACATACATTAATAAGCTCTTACAAATACAACAAGTCACGAACTGACTCATACATCAATAAGCACTTACAAATACAACAAGTCACGAACTGACTCATACATCACTAAGCACTTACAAATACAACATTGCACGAATTGATTCATACATCACTAGGCAATTACAAATACAACAATTCACGAATTGACTCATACATCAATAAGCACTTACAAATACAACAATTCACGAATTGACTCATACATCACTAAGCACTTACAAATACAACAATTCACGAATTGACTCATACATCAATAAGCAATTACAAATACAACATTGCACGAACTGACTCAAACATCAATAAGCACTTACAAATACAATATTGCACGAACTGACTAATGCCTTTCAAGTTGTTGTCTGCTCTTGTTACGATTTCACAGATTCAAAAGGCATACAAACCTTACTGAAGAATATAAAGTCCCAATTAAGGGTAACAGATTCAAAGTAAAAGCACACAGGCCCTACTGAAGGGTATACTGTCCCAATTAAGGGTAACCCATAGACTCAGAGTAAAGGCACACAGACCTTGCTGAAGTCCCAATTAAGGGTAACATAGACTCAAAGTGAAGGCACACTGACCTTACTGGAGTTACAATTAAGGTTAGTATAGACTCAAAGTAAGACACATAGTCCCAACTGAAGAGTATACAGTCCCAATTAAGAGAAACAGACTCAAAGTAAAAGGCATACATTATGTGGTAAAAAGTTATTTGAAGATTTACGGTAAGTGACCGAAACGTGAAATAGACACCGTGTCTAGCCGTTGCAAATACGTCATTGAGCTAACCGGACATGTGCATTTCTTATGAATACGTCACTGAGCTAACCGGACATGCGCATTTCTTACTCGACTGAAATGTGATGTAATCAAGAGACGAATAAGTCACTCTTTTATGCAGTTATTTTGTAGTTGTTCTTAAATACTTGTTAGGGTGGGAAGATAAAAAATTCAAAAATACTTATACGGGGTATTCTGTGATTGTTTTCTTAAAAATTATTATCAGAGATTTTGCTTGCTTCAATTAGAACGTTCGAAAGTATTCGTGGTTTTCGGCCAGTCCAAACAGTAAAGATATTATTTCTACATCCGTATTTTGTAATCCAATCCACGAATGTATAGGGCCAAGAATTTTACTCTTTCTCTCTCTCTCTCTCTCTCTCTCTCTCTCTCTCTCTCCATTCATCTATCATGCTATCTCTCTGTCTATCTATCTATCTATCAAATTATTTATTTGCTGTATAAAGCTTCTAAAAAAATCGTTCCATTAAAATTTATTTTAACTCATTTTGTACGGACTGAAATACTTGTATCCAGCATGTTTTTGAGTGTTCGCTCCACGTATGCGCTAATTTTAACATGTCACATTGAGAAGCTAAAACTGTATCCTGCAATAACGTAATGCAATAATTTTTAACATATTTTTATTTCTATTTCTTTCTATCACCATACACTCGTAGGACACACACACATACACCACACACACACACACACACAGACACACACACACACACACGCACACACACAAATTTACACACACACACACACACACACACACACACATTTGCACACATATACATACTCATCTACACATATATAAACACAGAAGCACAACTTATTTCATGACACTCATATGTAATGACTGACGGTACATTAACATTATTTTACATTTGAATTTTGGGTCAAGAATGCCAATGATGCCTAATAAGGAAGTTTCAAAATAATATCATGTCCGTCAGACATTGTTCCGCTAGAAAGAATTAATTAATGAATAATCATCTTACATGTTTCATTCTCGCTTTTGTTACTAAAATACTTTAGTCCACTGTTAATCCATCTGGACAACAAATTTATCTGTATACTTCTGTATACTTAACTTCAGCTGACCACAACAATTTCACCGGGTCTGGTGGCCTAGGTGCCTGTCGTTATGCATTTGAAACAGATAGACAAGTGTAGAAACACTTGGTGAACCGGTGTGTAAGTAGTGACGTAATAAATACTAATGATGCCAAAGTTGAGAGTGGTTATGGGTAAAGAAATAATATTTACAAAAATTACTTGAAAATGTCCCATAGGAACGCACTCTCGCACACATGCATACGAATATTTGTATGTATTCTTCCAATAGACCTTGCTGTATCGATTTCTGCTTCAGCCATACATTTGATCCATTAAATTACAAAACTCCTCAGTCGCAGAGAAATTATCTCCCCTAAAACAGAGAAATTTAAGGTATATATCTGCAAAGTCACACAAAAACAAAAATAAATAAAATTTGCTGGCTGTGCTTCACACTAGTCTGTCCTCTTCAAAATTGAACCTTCACTACTTCAAGACATACTGGTTTGACTTACCTTATTTACTTCAACAAGATGTACGTCAGTCTCTACCCGACGTTTCTACCGCCACGTTCCAGCAGCGCACTCTGTCGGCATGGCGCGGCAGCAAGCGGCGGCCATATTGATTTTGCGCGTGAAGCGCCCAATGACGTCTCCAGTCGCTGGGTGCCGGGAAAAGCCGAGCAATTGGCGACAGAAATGCACAGCACAAGGTGGAGACAACAAACAGAAGCAGAAGAAGGGGTGGGGGAAAGTGGGGCCTGTGTAACGTTGCACTTGATGTTCAGTTGAAGTCAAAACTAGATCTGACTCTGTATGATCGAAACACCTACTTGTTCACTCGTTGTCACTTTTGAGTCGTACGATCCCAAACGGAAACACAGGGAGGTCGGAGACCTACGAAAAGGCTTTGAGATTAATGCAAATCCATTCGGTTCGCGCTGAGTCCAGAATAGAGGCTCGACTTAACAAGCCAATCGTAGCAAAATTAACTTCACAAATTGGTGGAGGGGGGTATTTTCCGGGAGGGGGCGGAGGACGAGTGCGGATGTGCTTTTGGTAGCCCGGGCCAGAGTGGAACCGGCAGGCGAGGTGGCCAGGCATGGACTGGTGAAGATGGCAGCAGCAGCAACACGACTGTGGCGTCAGTCCGGCATACCAAATGAGCGGGCAATCGATGAGCAAGGCCGCCGCGCGCCAGAGAATGCTAACCGCCACACGCCAATGGAGTGCTCGTCCTCTCGCTACACATTGAACTGTGACAGATTCTTCACGCCCGTCACAGTGTTACAAAGAGGGGTGTATGTCTGTGGAAAGGAGCCGTCGCGCGCCAGAGACTGCTGACCGACATACCAATTGAGTGTTCATCCTCTCGCTACACATTGATCTGTGATACATTATTCACGCTTTTCACAAGTGTTACAATGCGGTGTTGTGTGTTGTGTGTGGAGGGACTGCCGCATGCCATAAAATGTTCACTGCGATACATTAGAGTTTTCATCGCTGCACACTGAACTAAGACAAATGTTTTTGACTCACCGCAATGTTACAGTTAGATTCTGTGTATGTGTGTGAATGAGGAAAGGAATTGGAGGAGGGGAGGGAACACTATTAATCACGACACGCCTATAGAGTGCTCATCCTCTCGCTACACACAAACTCACATTCTTCACACTCGTCACAGTGTTACAAAAGAGGTGTATGCGTGCGGGGGTGGCTGAGTGAAAAGGTGGGGGCATATTACCACCTAGCTTTAGCGTTTTACTTATGTTACTGACAATTATTAATTTAGTAATCTAGCTTTAGCTTTAACGTTTTACTTATGTTACTGACAATTATTAATTAGTAATCTAACTTTAGCTTTAACGTTTTACTTATGTTACTGACAATTATTAATTAGTAATCTAGCTTTAGCTTTAACGTTTTACTTATGTTACTGACAATTATTAATTAGTAATCTAGCTTTAGCTTTAGCGTTTTACTTATGTTACTGACAATTATTAATTTAGTAATCTAGCTTTAGCTTTAACGTTTTACTTATGTTACTGACAATTATTAATTAGTAATCTAGCTTTAGCTTTAACGTTTTACTTATGTTACTGACAATTATTAATTTAGTAATCTAGCTTTAACGTTTTACTTATGTTACTGACAATTATTAATTTAGTAATATAGCATTAGCTTTAGCGTTTTACTTATGTTACTGACAATTATTAATTTAGTGATCTAGCTTTAGCTTTAACGTTTTACTTATGTTACTGACAATTATTAATTTAGTAATCTAGCTTTAGCGTTTTACTTTTGTTACTGACAATTATTAATTTAGTAATCTAGCTTTAGCGTTTTACTTTTGTTACTGACAATTATTAATTTAGTAATCGCTATGCAATCTTTCTTCGACTTTATATTGAATACGGGAGTTGGGGCTGGGGAGGGAGCAAGGTGGGGGTATCACTTTGTAAGAAAAGAAAACCCACTCTGGAACTAAAATCACACGAATGTCTCATAGCCGTGACATACTTTCTAAATCGTTGAACTTGAAAAGTCTGATTTATAAAACTATATAATCCTAAACTGGCAAGCAACACCACTAATGGCGAAGGTGCTTCATGGTTTGTTAAGGATCTAAGTGGGACTATAAATTTAAAGAGGAAACAATCTCAAAAAGCCTGTCTTTCTGGACTCTCGCTAGAGAGTCGGGAACAAGAAGACCCTTGCAATTGGATGTAACTAGTTTAACTAGTATAATAAACACCAGGCCAGAATAGACAATGTTGTGGGCTGAGGTTAATTTATTAATTTATTTTTGATGACGTATTTAAATCGGAGCTGGGAGCGTGGAGGAGTAAGTTTACTGAGTATTCAGTTTGTTGTATTGTTTTAATTTGAGTTGTTCTTCTACCTTTTTATTTATAAAAGGGGAATTCTGAGATAAAAGTGCTGCTCATTGTCAATGGCTGACGGCAAGGCAGTCAACAACTTCCAATTCTGGCACTGACTTTCAGGCTGTTTCCGTCAAGGTAAACAATAAAACTTCCGATTTTGGCACTGACTTTCAGACCTTAGTTTCAACAGAGTAAACAACTTCCGATTTGGGCACTGATATTCAGATTGTATTTCCGGCAAGGTAAACAACAACTTCCGATTCTGGCACTGACGTTCAGGCCTTATTTACGACAAGGGAGACAACAACTTCCGGTTCCTGCATTCTTTCAAGCCGTGTAGATTCTGACGGGTGCATACAGCTATAAGTGCACTCACTCGCCTGACGAGTTCGACATTCATGGAGTAAAGCAAAGTTGGCCGATGGTGAATGACACTCTAATCTCCCTTGAACTCGATCACATAAAGCGAAAAGTGAAGACTACATTAGCTGGCACAGTCATTCTTTCTCTTCCTCTCATCATCTAACGAAATTCATCGCTTTTACAATTCTTCATTTTAATTTCTTTCTAGACCTTAACGCTAGTCCGCAAAATCGACAAATGCTTGAAGTAAATATCAAAGTGAAGAAATTCTTGGCATGTCACTTGGCGCCTGTCCTCTCTTAGAGTTAGTTATGCAAATACTGCTAAAGCATCATAAGTTATACAGTTTTTCTTTGTCTCCTGTTTAGCTCATTGTTACATCTTTAAATTTACCATTACTAACTTTACAAAATTGCACCTCCTGGCTTAAGGAGGTACATTTCAAAGCTTATTCAATTAATGGAACTTTTATACTGTCTGTCAGTCAACTCGATGAATCTGACAAAATTGGCAACTGGTTGTACACTTTAAAACAATTTATCAGTGTACCTCATGCTCCTCAAATTTGGTTAAGTCAATTTTTTGTCTTATTGACTTACTGACGCTCTTTAAACTGATCGTACTAATTGATTTTTCAATAAATGCAGTGACTCGTTCATATTATAAATGATCATGCTGACTGACTTTTGTAACACCTGCAGTAACTCACTGACAATTTTAAACTGTTCGAGTGAGCAGATTTTTCTATAAATGTTGTAACTCACTGTACCGACTCAAAGATAACGAACTTAAATGACTTTTCATATCTGCTATATATCCCTGAACTGCCTCAAAAATGGCCAAGATTAAATAACTCTGTAGTGCTTCAAAGATGGATAAACTGGAATTCCTTCACCTCTTGACTTTCAACTGAAATTCATCAAATCTTGAAATAAGTATGACTAGAATCTCCACAATAACTTTCAATCTGTGGCAGAGTAAATTCACCTCTCCCTACTTTTAAATTTAATTGTTATATAAATTGTTAAATTGTTGGAGCGACCCAACCTTGGGCACTGCTTGTGATGGTATTTTTGAAAGTGTATGGGTTGAAGTAAATGCTCAAGGTGAGAATAAACTAGAAATTGCTGATGTAGTGCAAACCAGTGAGTAGTTTGTATTATCCAATGGTTAAGATTTATGAGAATGAGACTATTATCACTTTGAATTTGGAGTGGCAAGAGGAAGTCCAGTCTTGAAAGGCAGCTATTAGCTTGATGGTGAGTTAACTGACTGGTTGAAAGAGAATGGACTTAGAAGTATTTCATGCATTTCTGATATACTCGTGTTTTATGAAATGTTATACTCGTGTTTTATGAAAAGTTATACTTGTGTTTTATGAAATGTTATGCTCGTGTTTTATGGAGAGATGTACTATGTATTTCATGCATTTCTGAAATTGAAATGTTCTACTTGTGTTATGTAGAGATGTACTATGTGAGTTGACTTTTATTTCTACAAGTGTTTGAACTAAACTGCTCACATGTAGTTTACTAGACACTTGACATTGTTTTGATATGTTGTATGTTGTGTACATGTATCGTGCTAATAAATACCATTGCAGGAAACTGTGAGTTGAGACTGGAATTGTAAGAATGGAATTATAAAGCAATAAACTGGAAGTTTAGCATTTGTTCTCTGATTATATTGTGTAGAGACTAGTAGCCTTTTCTGTTTTTGTTTCAATGTTTGATTTGAACCCCTTAGTTTACTATTTGTAAGCTGTTGCGACACCTGGGGTAGATGCAGGAAATCATCTGCCACAGTGTGTACATGTGTATGTGTGTGTGTGGAATGTAAAAGAATACACTACACTTATTTGATGTGTGGTGGCAAAAGTATGTTGACTGCATGAGCAATTTCTGGTAGAGTGATGTTAATAAAAATAGCTACGTTTGTTGTTCTGCTTGAGGGAGCCATCTTTGGGGAAGGCATCCAATGTTAATCTCAAGAAAACAACAGTGAAACAGTTTCTTTAATGTGCTGAGTGAAGCAGTGGAGCTGAGTAATAACAGCTGACAGTAAACTTGTGTCTTTGTTGCAAAAGTACTCTTGAGACAGCAGTTAAGCAAGGTTATGTAAAAACTATTATTGCTTATCTTTATTATCTCCGTTTCCATTCTCTAGAATTATCCATTGATTTGTATTGAATTATTGAATTGTATTTTAGGCATAATACTGTGTAGTAAGGAAATTATTCGAATGTGGTTTGTTTTTGAATATTGATGTGAAGTAATCTATTTCATTGTATTTGTCATATGTATATTCGATTGAATAATTTTATTGTTAAATTTATTGACCTTGTAACTCCTATAGATAGCCTTATGTTGGAGAAGAAAGTGGGTGGATGGGAGCTCATTAAATATATATTAAAGACAGATTTGTCTTCTCCTTTAGTAAGAATATCTCCACCTACAGAATATTGTATGACAGTAAATATTTATCTTTAATGTTTTGGAAGAAAGGAAATATTTACAGCACCCGTATATCCATCCGCCAAGTGAGAGAGATGGCTAGTGTTTGCTGAGGATCATTAACAAAATAAAATTAAAATTCTCATCACTTGTCATTGGCTTTGGATGATTAATTAATTAATAATAATAACATTCATTAACTAAGTGGCGTTGACGTCACACAATCCTTACACGTACTTAATTAATTTAAGAAAGCACATTTATATTGGTCAGATTGAGTAACAATCTGTATGCTTTTGATGTACCCACAATTCTGAATCTCCTCTCATTATTATACAGTGCGTGTGAGTGTGTAATAACTATTTGCATTTTCATGTGTTGCATACGCCTTCTTATCCACACGGCAAATAACTTCATGTGACTTCATTCAGATGTCGTATCAGTCATGTATTATGCCCTAGGTGGGGCCCTGGTGTGGTCGGCAAGGAGAAGTCAAATGCTCTCCTTCTCCCCTAAGTACGAGGTCCAAGGACATTGCCTTGCTCGCCTAACCCTATGACCGGCAATTATTTTTCGACCAGCCTGTGAGTCGCCTCATTTATATGTCATATGGTTGATATGTCTGCTGAGCCAAATATTGCTTTCTTTCTTCTTCACCCATCCACCGCAACAATGACAAGCCAGAGTTGTCGTTCTTTCCCTGTATACTTTAGCAAGGTCCATTACGCTATACTCGGGTAGTTAATAATTTGGTAAACTTCCTCAGTTGATTGTTTTCCCTGCCTTCTAAGTTGAAACATTTCTTCGACAGTTCTTAATTTAACCCTTTCTCCCTTTTCCCCATCCTTTCCTCTTGCCTGAGCAAATTCACTTCAGTGGTCGTGTAAACGCCCTGCTGATAGACCATGTACAAACTGATTGTGTTGATTCGATTGCGGCAGATCACAATAGATTACCAGGGAAGCAAGCCATATATTTAATGAAATCGCCTGTCCAAATAACAGGGCTGGTCAGCTAAACGTATTAGAGTAGCGGTACGTTCTTTGTAACGTGAAAAGCACACTTATTCGAACGATATGTGCTGTGGCGGACTTCCACCCACAGTCTGATTGGCTGAGTGTGCGTGCACGTGATAGTAAGCACACTGTAGAGCGCTGAAGTAATTCTACGTTACATCGTGCACTTTCTGTTTTCCTTTTATTTTAAAGAAAAGAATAGAAATGGTGTTCAATTTACTTTTCACCTAATCATACTCTAAACCAGTGGTTTCCAACACGGTGACCGACAAGGCATTTATAGATGCCCCTGGATGTTGGCTGTTTCATCTCATCTCTCATTTTAGGCACTGCAAAGCATTCAAAGCAAAACTATCTTATGGATGTCACATATGAAGACGAAATCTTTTGTACATTTCCCAATATGAAGAAAATGGCATTTGACTGTCTTATTAAGCCTTCATTATTGGTTATCCACAGTCAAAATCTGGAGAAACATGTAAGAAGAGATGAAGAGGAAATAGAGAGTGTGGGGCCTTCAGATTGATATTATTCTAAAATCTTGTGCAACAGATGATAATTTTTAGGAATCATTTGGACTGAAAAGGGTTGTCATGATATGGGGTAGAGCTGAGCTGAAGTTAGAGACACAGGGGTGAAGTCAGGTTTGGCTTGTTCCGATGTATCTCTAAGAAACTCATGTGACATGTGCCAGTAATATATCGTGTCAAGATATTAAATAGACACACAATGACATACAACCCTTGATGTTTGGGTGGGGCCCAATTTTATTATGTCATGCAAAGGAACGTTTCATTGGCTATGTATGCGGATGAGCAAGTATCATAAAAGTGAATAAATAGACGAACGGAACAAAAATGATACAAATACAAATTTGTTCGCCCCTCTCAAAAAACTATGAATGACAAGTTTGTTGAAAATGGAGAATTAGATCGTTTATTATCCAAATCGGGGCACTACTCTTTCACACAGTGATTAGTCAAACACACAACTTTCCAATGTCATACACTCTGTGGATAGGTTTAATGTTCTTATTCTTAACAGTTCTAGATGGGCTAAGATTTAAATGTTCTTATACAGTTCTAGATGTGCATTTGCCTTTTGATTACTCACTTAGTAATGTCTAAGTTCTTAGGAGATTATGTAATCTCACAGGTCACTCATAAGGGTTACTTTGAAGAGAAGATATTATGCTATGGTTGCATCACCTGACAGTGAAGACCTACTTGTTCTAGGCACGTTTCAGATTTTGCAGTGGGAGAAAAATCTGTGTTCTGTTGGCGTGTTGCCAACCTTGGTAATTGTCACTGCTTCCTTGGTTACCATGATAACGGAAAACTTAACAACGTTTAGCATTTCCAGATGTGTGTCGTCCAATGGGGGTGTGTTGTCACGTCTATGGATGCAAACATTCTCATGCCCCTGGGGTACCGAGATGTTGTCCCTCCAACCTCAGAACCGGGATTCAAGCAAGCTCAGACAGGGAGATGAAAACAGCTTCCCTATCGTTAACAGCATACAACCAATGTCGTGTGATTAAGCTGTCTTGAAGGCGGACTCCTCACTCTATCTATCTATCTATCTGTCTATCTATCTATCTATGTCAGTCTATCCATATGTATCTATCTAATTATCTATATTTACATGCATGTCTATATTTCATTGCATATTTACATGTATATGAATTTACATTTGCATGTTTATCTTTTCTTATTGATGGGTGTGGTGCCAACACCTAGTTAATGGTTATTATTATTACTAATTAAGTGGGTTAGTTATGAGACAAGTGTTTTAATTTTGTTCATAAATCAAAGTTATTATTTCTGTCACATGATGTTTAAAGCACACCTGATATACTTAAGCGTGATGTCTATATTTAAAATAGATTGAAAGCTCGAGTCTTTCCTTTGTGTGTGTGAGAGAGAGGAGATATATCTATTTAAATGGTTAGAAAATTAATTCCTGGTGATAATTATTGTTTTCGGGATATACTCATTTATTAAAATGTTAGTTTGAGAACTGAAGACTGATAAGGATTATTCTGCTTTACGAGATCTCTGTTCACGATGTGCTGAAACTTGATTACCTTTATTTGTTTTCGTGTGTTTTAGAGGTCTATGATTAAAAATGGGTGAAGAACTTATATCTGTTGATAATTAATGTTATATGGGATCTATTAAAGTTAGATTGAAGACATGACTATCATGATTAATATGTTTTACTAGAACTATCTATTGAAGCTGGCTTGAGAAATGAGGATTTAGGATGTTGGCTGAATTTTACAGCAATTTTCTCAAGATGGCTCCTTCAGAACTGCATATCAGTGAACTTCGTTAACTTTCCCGAAACTATTGCAAGTAGATCCAAAATTTATGATTGATCACTGATGGCATTGCAAATTCAAATCGTTTAATTTACAGCTCAGAGGTGAAAAAAAGAACCTTGTGGTGATCTCGTTTGTACAAACTTAACCAAATTTGTCCTTGACCTTCATGAGACGTGTATTCCTGCCAGCTGATGGAATATTTTGTCAAGTAGACTCTTGCAAATTAGATCAAACAAACTTTTCATTTTGTCTGTACTGCTGATCTTTGTTACAATCGACTGGCCGTCCGTAAGTTAATTCAAAACTTTACACAGCATTCAAATTCAGTTTTAGTTTTTTTTAATTTTTCATCTAAACTTCAGTGAGGTACGAACATGTGTCGATCACACTCACAACATTGTTTAGAAGCATCGAGACATACTAGACATACAGACAGCTTTATCTTAAACAATACATACACGCACACATGGCAAATGCATTTGCTCAGGTAATATATGTCTGTGTGGTGGCGGTGGGTGATAAGGACTGGGATATATAGCGTGTAACAAATGTATTTGTCTCTGTGTGTATGTGTGTGTTCTTACTGATGATGTGTCGATATTACTACAGATGGTGTATGTGTGTGTGTCTGTGTGTATGTGTGTGTGTGTGAATGTGTGTGTGTGAGAGATATATATATATATACTCTTATTTTTCTAAGTTAACATTCAGTCGGAAACTAAAATAATCTCGTTCAATTTTACCACCGGACGACGAAAACTGAAAATGAATATATATTTCGAGTGCAACGCGCGTGCGCGCACACACACGCACGTACACACACACACACACATCGTGAAATAATTATCATCAGTCAACATTCCAAAACCATCTTTAACAGACAGATCTCGTAAATCAATTATCATCAGTCATTATTTCTAAAGCAAAAATAGTAATCAGATCTTATAACTCAATTATCATCAGTTATCAATTCTGAAGCCATCTTTAAAAGAGAGATCTCGTAAAATGCAACCAATATTAACCTCAGTTCAGAATCCATCTTTAATAGAGAGATCTCGTAAAACAAACCAAAAAACATCAGTCCTCAATTCTGAAGCCATCTTTAACAGACAGATCTCGTTTCAAAAAGTCAACATTAGTCATCATTTCTGAAGCCATCTTTAACAGACAGATCTCGTTAATTATAAAAAGGCAGTCAACATTAGTCATCACTTCTGAAGCCATCTTTAACAGACAGATGTCATAAAACATTAATTATCTGATTCTACTAACAGTTCAGCACTAAGATCTAGGACAATTAACGGCAACATGTGACTCATTCTTTCTCACACTTTACAACTCATGGCGCAATGTGGCGTAGAAATGGTCCAATACAGAAAGAATTTTCAGGTTTATTTCTGAAATTAATAAACATTGATCAGGTTATTGTTTGCTTTTTACACAAAATTTAATTACAGTAATTAAGCATTTATTTCATCTTAATTTTTTTTTCTTTTGTTACACATTTAGGTCAATACTGAAAGAGGAAAATATCGAAAGCAAAATAATTACATTTCTGTTGAAATGCACCCATCCGTGGTCACACAAGGCAATGCATGAAGTGTGTGGGGGGTTAATTATAAATAGATACATAAAGTCATCAGTGTCAAAATAATACAGAATATCTTTGTCTTCCACCTTACTGCAGAATGTATCTGATGAATATGTTGACATCAAATTGATTAAATTATTGAAGTGCACATCTGATTAATTACACGCATATTTATATGTTAGGTTTTTTAATCGAACTGGCAATAATATATTTGCATCGATCTAATACAGCTACCGAGCTCACTTATGATTGGCTGACCGAATTTTCAAGACTTTCGCTATATCGCTACCAACTTCGCTACTGTTAGTACTTTTGGACTCTCATGTATTTAATATAGTTTTTAAGAGAAAGGTGCACATTCTTGTATAAACATTAACACTTTCTAATAACTTACCGGATTTCAGTGGAAAATGAAATTTTTGCTATCCCACAATTAAGAGTTCAAGCATTACGAGCACTGATTTAACGATATCAGTTACACAGTCCTTATTATCAGAGGATAGTAACTACTCCTTCTTTACATTGTAGTACCAATCATGATTTAAACTGAATTAAAATCATTCTGTGACCTTTATTATTCCAATTTTGTGGGTACAGTATCAGTTATTTCGGTATACTATTCGGAAGGTCAAAAACACTTATTGTGAATAATAAACCTTTAAAGGGACGTGTGAGAATGTACAATTTTGACACGTATTCAAATTGCGTATTAATAATGAATTAAATAATAATTAATGTATCATGACTAAAGCATGAATTATTTCCCTTACCCTTTTCCCAACAAATAATATTTTCAAGGGTGGAAGCAGGGGTTGCCGCACTATCAACAACTGATTAAAAAAATAAAAATTTATGACAATTAATTTGATTTAATCTTTCCTTCCAACGAGATTCAGTGGACGGGAAATAATATTTGGATGAAAGGTTAAAGTTGAAGGATCCTTGATCGCTTTGAGATAAAGGATACAGAGAATACCAATGAAGAGGGGTGTTCACACGCTTTAGTTTCACCGCAGTTACGTTATCTTGTCAACTTGTCTCCTGATGTTGTAATTCTCTCTCTGCACATGTGGTGTGTTTCTTGCTTATTTCATAGTAGACGGAGCTATACAAACAGCATAATAAGTAGGCTACAGGCTTACAGATGCAGAATACCCAATTCTTTGTCTGCACATTGAGTGTGTTTCTTGCTTACATAATAGTCAGAGCTATACAAACAGCATAATAAGTAGGCTACAGGCTTATAAATGCAGAATACCCAATTAAAACTAATGACAAAAGCAACAGACAAAAATGAGTTTAAAATACAGATGACCAAACCCAAACTAATGACAAAATCATCACACAAGAATGAGTTTACGAATATAGATGACCAAACCAAAACTAATGACAAAGTCAAGATACACATAATACCTGTGGTGCTAACGCCACCTAGTTAATGGTTATGATTATTATTATTAATTAATCCTCCATAACTAAGCACAAGTGATGAGAATCTTAATTTATGCTAATAATTCTCCAAAAGACACCACTCGTCTCTCTCACTTGGCAAATATGTGGCGCTGTAAATTCTCTCTTCCACAAAATTAAAACCAAACATTTACCGTCACACAATATTTGCATAGGTGGAAACTTCTTATAAAGGAGAAAATAAAACCATCTTTTAATCTATATTTAGCGAACCCCTATCCAACCATTTTCGTCTCCAAAATATGGTAACAATATATGTAAATAGATCAATAAATTTATTAAAGCAACAATCAAATATACATATAACAAGTACAATGAAAAAGATTACTTGACATCAATATTTCCATGAAGCCACATTCAAATAATTTCAATACCTATGCAGTCCTATATCCTAACATACAATTCAACAGATAAGTGTCAATATAAATCACAGGGTAATCAGAGAACAGAAATGGAGTAGTGAGATTATATATAATATTGTCTAGATGATTGCCGTAATAGTCCTTTGCCTTTTTTCCATAACAAGTCACAAGTTCATTGTCACTAATGTAATGTATTATCAGTTCCACGTGTTTCTCTTGCACATTGTAGAATACTGATGAGCAGGTTGTAGAATACTGATGAGCAGGTTGTAGAATACAGACGAGCAGGTTGTAGAATACTGATGAGAAGGTTGTAGAATACTGATGAGCAGGTTGTAGAAAACTGATGAGCAGGTTGTAGAATACTGATGAGCAGGTTGTAGAACACTGACAAGCACATTGTAGAACTCTGATGAGCAGGTTGTAGAATACTGATGAGCAGGTTTCCCTCGAGGCTAATCTGGGCACTCTGCCGTATTAACTTCCTCAAGCAGAACAACAACTGTAGCAATTTCCAATAGATTCCTTGTACCAGAAATTCCAGTAAAGTCATCATACTTTGCCACCATACATCAACAGAATGCAGTGTATCCTTAACCTTAAACACTGGGGTATAAACTTCTCACGTCTGCCACGGTTGTAGCAGATTATAAATCAGTAAACTGGGAGATTTTGGTAAAAATAAAAAAGGCTACTTCTTCCCTGTAAAATATAATCAGGGAACAAATGCTACGTTTCCAGTTTATTCATCTCTAACTCCATTCTTTCTTACATTCAAGTATCAACTTACAGTTTCCTGCAATAGTATTTGTTAGTCCAATGCATGCACACACCATAATATATACAGCATATCCATTTTATGAATGCATTCAGTAGAAGCAATGTCAAGTGTTTAGCAGACTACATGCGTGCATCTTAGTTCACAATTTGTAGAAATAATAGTCTATTCACATAATACATCTCTACAAAAAACACAAGTATAACATATCAATAGCAAAATGTACGAAATATTTCTAAGTCCATTCTCTCTCAATCAGTCGGTTAACTCACCATTAAGCTAACGACCACCTTTCATGACCAAACTTCTTGCCACACCAAATTCAAAGTGATTAAATAATAGAATTCTTTACAGCAGGTAAAATTTTGATCTCGGTTCATGGTTAGTAAATCTTAACCATTGGATAATAAAAACTACTAATCCACCTAAAACTGAGTTTGATGACACATTCCTTTCCTGAGCTGTTTACTTCCAACTTCGACACTTAAAAATATCAGCACAAGCATTGCCTAAGGTCGGGTCACTTTGACATTTAACAATTTAGATAACAATTAAGTTCAGAAATCGGGATAGTCAAATTTACTCTGCCACGATACCAAACTAAAGTTAATGACCAAAACAAGAGAGGCAAGTGTGAGTTTATAAACACCCACTGGGAAACTAAAATTAGAGGAAAGTATATATAAAAGACAAGTATGAATTGCAAACATAAAATTTTTATTACAAAAGAAATATCTTATCTATTCCAAGTGTATCGCGAGGATCTTCTTGAAAGGCAAGATCACGTGAGCAGACAAGGTCACGTGTTATATTCCAAGTAGTCGAAACCTGCTATGCAAAAAATAAAGGGGGGGGGGAGGGTATGTTGCCCATAGACTTTAGCTGTGACCTTCAGAATGTTGAGAATACACAACGGAAGATGAGTTTTCTCTATTAAAATGAAGAGTTCTCGTTTCTGCATGTATTGTGCATATTTCAAAGAAAGATAATCTGCATTTTCGTGTGCTGATGGTTCGACTAGAATAATGGCGCTTGCTGCTTTAAATTAATTCAATTTTGTTTGTTTGTTTGCTTTTGCTGCATTGATAAAAGTTTATATATCTGTGTCTTTGATATACTGCCTATGTTTTATTGTATGGATTTACTTCTTTTCCAGGTTTTTAAAAAAATTATTGTGAATTGTAACCACATATATGTTAAGCGGGCATTTGGGTGAAATATTCATTTCAAAGTCAAGAATGTTTATACATGCAGAATGTCGTATATCTCTTCTGTAATGTATTGTTTTGAACTGTAAAATATATTTAGTAGTTATATCATTACACAGAATATGTAATGCTTATATATTAGTAAATATGTTGCTGTAAATCATCTCTATGTTGCGTGTAATAGTTTAGCTGTTACCGATTTCTTGTAAAACACTCTACTACTAGAACTACACACCATAGTATACACAAAAGACGCCTCCATTCTTCAAATACGCCTTACTTGTGTGCATATGTGTTTGTGAAGCAATTGTAATAGAAAATTACTACCATAGTTTACACAAAACACGCCCCCATTCTTCAATTTAAAAATACGTCTTACTTGTATGCATATGTGTTTGTGAAGCAATTGTAATAGAAAATCACACCTCTTGTCTTTGTGTTCATTTCCATCAGTGTTTACATTAGAAAAGTGGGAAATAAATGGGGGGGGGTGATTTTTCAAATATGTAACCATGTCAGTAATTGGCAATTTATTATTATTAGGAAGTAAAGCGGTGGTGTTGCGTTAAGTGCTAGACGTTCCAGAACCGTCATCGGCAACTGTATGGGAGCCCACCCGCAATCGATCACCCATGTCTGACAATAGTAGCAATTCTTAGCTAGTTATCTGTAGGTGAAGGAGTAACCAGTCGGTTGTCGTCATAATCAGTGTATGACCAATGACCTGTGGCAGTCCTGTCATAATTACCGTAGACTGTGGTTGACGTTGATTTTCCCACAGAGGTAGGAAAAAAGCCCTTTATCCCATACAAATATTGGTGTTTGGGTGTGTGTTTAGTGGGTTGGAGCAGTTATTTACTTTATTAGCTAATTACCTTGGTAACAAGTCTTAAATTTTACGTTTGTCCCTGTGTATTATTGTCTTAGGCCCCTTTTAGAAGCAAGTGAATATTATAGTTTTATTTTCTTTTAGACCCCCATTCCCATGGTGTGTGAGTGAAATTAGGCTAAAATGTTAAATATATTTGCTTATTTCATTTTTTGCTCTAATTTTACTTGGAGTGGGGTGAGTGGAGTGTTTGTATGTGTCTGAGTGTGTGGACGTGTTAGACAGGGTAGGTCAATTATTCTCTGCATGAATCTCCTGAAGTGTCAAGCTAACAGCTCCACCCCACCCCCATATTCAATCCTATCGTTTGCACATACTTCAAAAGTATATTCTTTTTACAGTGATAAGTAACAGTGAAACTGATTTTATTGTAATGCTGAATTGTATATTTCAATTGTATTTCAACGTTCATGTATTTTTATTAGTCTCATATGTATAGGTATAGACATTTTTGGGGCATTTTTAGAGAGAGAGAAAGAGAGAAATGAACACAAGAAATCTATGTACTATCATATTTTGTGTTTCAGTGTAGAATGCTCAAAATCTTCAGATCTAAACCTCCAGACCCAAGTCTCCAAGCCTATCTACATGCTAAGACGGAGACCTTAGACAAAGGGGATTTTAAGTTTCTGCATTTCTGGGTTGTTTGGAAATTCATGAAGACAGGGAAGTTCTGCCGAGTTTGCCACTTGTTGGAGTTGTGGTCAATACTTGTTGCTGTATGAGGGAGGTAACGAGTTCTCACCAGATCGAAGAAAATAGGAAGCAGTGTTCTTATTTATGGAACCTTCCGGAGCAGGCTGTGCCCTGTGGAGGGAGCTGTCAGCACAGACTTTGATAGAACTGACTTTGATGCGTGTATATAGATGATTAGAGCAACTTGAACATGGTACGTGTCAACATTGATCCAGTGATGTAAACTGCGCGGGCGGTTGATCAGGTCAGTTGTTATTAATATACTTTTTTCTCGTTTCAAAACTCTCATTTCTGTGATGATAATTAGTGGCTATAGGACTGAATTTATTCCATAGTGAGCTTTGACTTTCATTGAACATTCTGTTGGATAATATTCGGGATCAATTGTTTTGGTTTCTAACTAACTGTATTCATTTCTTTATGATTGTTACATTTAAAAATATTATTATTACTTGTAACCAGCTTCTTGCGCAAAATTAATTAGTTAGTTTGGGAGTGAATGACAGGTTGGGACTTAAGTAATTAAAGATGGATCAAAACCTATCCCTTAAGCAAGAAGTTCCCGTCAGTAGAAAACTTGTGACACAAGAATGACTATTTATGGTGGGTTAATTTAAAATAGTATTCTGAAAGTGCCAGACTGATCCGACAGGTGGGAATTAGAGAAGAGTCATCTAAGTAGCGCTAACATATACATGTGACCTGCCCACCTGTATTAAAGTGGTTATTAATTATTAAAGATGATAATAATTTATAGATAATAATTGATAATAATTTATTAAATATTGATAATAATTTATAGATAAAGGGTGCCATCACAATACATTTCCATACTTGTGTGAATGGTTAAGATTTCATAAACTGCTTTACTTCTTCCCTCAGTTCGAGAAGGCGTGAAAGAACCTTTCCTCTCGAAAGCCACCTCACTTCTGCATGGAGAAGGAGACGATGGTGTTGCGAGTCCGTACTCTTACACAGTGTACAGAACAGCCTGGAGTTCATAACTCGACTACGAATTTCAGTTATTATCTTTACCGCGTCATTCAACACAGTGTTTAGTTCATCACGTCATTCAACACAGTGTTTAGTTCACCGCGTCATTCAACACAGTGTTTAGTTCATCACGTCATTCAACACAGTGTTTAGTTCATCACGTCATTCAACACAGTGTTTAGTTCATCACGTCATTCAACACAGTGTTTAGTTCATCACGTCATTCAACACAGTGTTTAGTTCATCACGTCATTCAACACAGTGTTTAGTTCATCACGTCATTCAACAAAGTGTTTAGTTCAGTAGAAAGCTTCTTTGCAGCTAGGTGCTCGTGATGGATCATACAGTGAGTGGACAAAATTTCTGGATGAGCAACGTCCTTTATTTTCGCAACTACATCTGAGCGATGTCCAGTCGTGCTCGCAGCACTGTCCAAACACACTCCAACACATTTGCCCTGTCTAAGTCCTGCGCTTGAAAATACCCATCAAGAGCACTAAATTTCTCTGAACTAGAGGTCCACCCAGGAAAGTCAAGGCAACAAAGAAGTTCTTCCCTAATGTATCTGTCTTCACTATACCTCACGTAGTCAAGGCAACAAAGAAGTTCTTCCCTAATGTATCTGTCTTCTCCTATACCTCACGTAGTCAAGGCAACAAAGAAGTTCTTCCCTAATGTATCTGTCTTCACTATACCTTACGTAGTCAAGGCAACAAAGAAGTTCTTCCCTAATGTATCTATCTTCACTATACCTCACGTAGTCAAGGCAACAAACAAGTTCTTCCCTAATGTATCTATCTTCACTATACCTCACGTAGTCAAGGCAACAAAGAAGTTCTTCCCTAATGTATCTATCTTCACTATACGTCACGAAGCAAAGTAGAACAGCATGGTTAATCACGTCAATTGATTCATCAAGTTGAATCGCAAAATATATTGATTTCTTTATCCCCTCTACAACTTGCTCTTCGATATTGGTGGCCATGTCAACAATTCTCCTCTGAATGGTGTTGTCCGAAAGTGGTATAGAGGCAATAACTTTTTCAGGGACTGGCAGGAAATTTCTGCGAACTGGCGGTTGAAAACCACTGGTGTAAAGTATATAAAAGTACATCATATATACGTAGAGTGTAGAGGACTATAAAAGTGTATCACATACAGATAGAGTGTAAAAGGACAATAAAATATTTATCATCCAACAAATCGAAGTAATCTTGTTACGAATTAATCAATAGCGCGTTGTCTTCAAAACACTAAAAAAAAAAGAATTCTTTCCTTTGGCGGGATCACAATATGACGGCCTACAATACGACCAAACGCACACAGCCTGAGGGTGACCTTTTCAAACAAACGAACACTATGACGATTATAATACGGCGAAGTGCCCTCGAGTGACGTCACTTGTAAAAGGTCTCGTGTCGTGAGGATTTGTGCAGTTTGCAAGAAACAACCTCAACGGCACACACACACACACACACACACACACACACACACACACACACACACACACACACACAAATCCTTACCGAGTTATTTTTTTTTAATATTTAAGACAAGACTTACTGAATCATAATTAGCGAGCTAAATTCATTTACACTTTCAAAATTAGCTTTAATATTGCAAAGAGTGCAGTGTATCCTTGTATAATGGCAAAGTATGCTTGACTACATCATAGAATTTCTGGTATAAGGAAGCTACTGGAAATTACTACATTGTTGTTATGCTTGAGGGAACTAATATGGTAACGGAGTGCCCAGATTAGTCGAGAGAGAGCAACGGCACATGGAATGTTCTACAGCATGTTAGAAAACACATGAAGAATTGACAATTCAATTGTGAAAAATAAAATTGTGACATTGTTTTAAAAGTGCACAAAAGACTATTGCAGCATCACTGTTAACAAGGTTATGTACAAAGGTCACGTGCCAGGTTTATTTAATGACCCTGTCACAGTATCAGACTTAAAAGTTATTAATCATTAAATTTATTATATTAGCTCTAAAACTGACAACAGCCTAAGTGGCATAATCTATCCTTCAATCTCTATATCAGACCCATTTTTTGGTCATTATTCATCTAACCTAGCAACCGACAATTTAGCTGACGTGCCTCGAGTTGGCAACATTATCTTTTTCTTTTGATTAAGTATGACTTTTATAACGTCCACATATTTCTGGCTCAGAACCCCCAGCCAACTCTTCTTGGTCATACTAACAATGGCCAAAATGTGGGTTTAAGGTAACAAGAACAAGAAGATTTAATAATGATTCTGTGATTTATATTGATACTAACCTTGTGAATTGTGTGTTAGGATATAAGACTGTATAAGCATTGAGATTATTCGAAAGTGGGTTCGTTGAAATATTGATGTCAAATAATCTTTTCATTGTATTTGTTATATGTTTAATTGATTGTTGGTTTGCTACATTTATCACTAAATTTATTGACCTTCTTATATATATTGATAACCTTATGTTGAAGAGATAGTGGGTGGATGTGGGCTCGCTAAATATAGGTTAAAACCAGATTTATCTTCTCCTTTGGTAAGACGTTTTCCACAAAGCAGCGCCTCTAGGAAGTGCCCACCTCCTCCATAAAATCTTGGATCTCCCAGAATCTTGGTAAGATTCCGAGACCTTGGATCACAACCGACAGTCAAAACAGAAGTCATAGAAAGAGACATAATAATAATAATAATAATAATAATAATAATAATAATAATAATAATAATAATGATAATAAGGAAGGCTACCTGAATAAACTCCCTGGAAACCACAGAATCGCTCAACTACTCAAAGCAGCGCTCCTCGGAAGTGCCCACATCCTCCGTAAAACCTTGGATCTCCCAGAATCTTGGTAAGATTCCGAGACCTTGGATCACAACCGACAGTCACGCAGAAGTCGTGGAAAGAGGCTGAATAATAATAATAATAATAACATATAACTAAGGTGGCATTGTGTCACAGCACTAAAACTACAAATTTTTGACGAGGGGTTTGTTCCGTATCAGATTCGAAAGCCTACAGTCATAAAAATGAGTAAGATTATTTAAATAATCGCAAGAAACTTAACAATTTTAAAAACAAAATTTGAATTATTATACTTAGTTTTACATTTAGAGCCATGTTATATGAAAAAAGAGAAATGTTCTTCTTTTCCTATTACAATTTATTTATCTTTTTGTTGGGGGTTGGGTGGGGTCTATTTGAGGGGTGGAGGTAACGTGAGTCTGCATGACACACAAAGGGCAATTAACTGTGCTTCAACGTACAGCGTTGGCACTTAGAAGTTAATAATTCATCTTCCGCTCATCTTCTAGCTGGAAGGCTAGCTGTTGATCCCTAAGGAACCCTTCTGATCCCTGCATTCATGAGAAGGTTCAGGATCACTAAGAAAGAAAAATATATATCTTGCATAACCACTAAGACTTCAACTCTCAATACTCATTATCTATCCATCCTGTTTACTGTCATACGAAACAGAAATTAACCATAACATTCAGCTTATAATATGTAAATAAGATGAAATTGAATGAAGAAATATTTTCAAAAACAAACACAGATTAGTAAAGGTGGTCTTAACTATTTTTAATCGTTTTATTAAAATGAAGTTGGTTCTTCTGACCAGTTCTGTTAAAATTATGTGGATTTTTATTTTGAATATAGAAATTGAGTTCTTGTCAAAACTATTGCGGAGTTAGCTTAATATATACGGGGAATTTATGTCGGTTAAAGTATTGAGTCAATATGTTGAACGACTGCCGAGTCCATCGCAGAAGTGACTGGTGTGACCCTACAAGGACAGGACTAAAAAGGTCAGCCAATCCCAGCTCGATGTGAGATAGTACAGCGCCCACTAAGACTCAGGAGAAGACAACTCCACTATTAAATGGATGAACATTAGGCTAACATTTAACTATTGCTCTTTTGTCTCTCTCTTTAACTCTTAGATTAACACTTTACGTGTTATTTTGAAACAGTAGAGTGCCCTGAACTGTAACTTAGACGAATTTTGAGGTGTAGATTTTTGCTGGACAAAACTTGTGAAATATGTTTCGTTTCTTTGTTTTTCTGATGTAAAAATGTATGTGGAAGAATTAATGAAATTGAGTGAACGAATCGTGTTTGTAGTTTTGTTTAAGATTACCACAACGCTACTCTTATGTACTCTACAATATTTGCTTTGTTTTTTAATGTAAAGATATTTTAATTATGGCTGTTGTTAAATACACTTTTAGTTATTTATCTTTCTATGTTGAGCATTAATGAGACACCTGTCATTGACGTGTGGGGGGGGGGGGAGAAACTAGAATAATGATGAAATTAATGGGGCTTAATAGAAGATATTTCAGTCAGGCTAATCGTAATCCCAAGACAGTGATACAAATAACGTTTGTTTTCAATGTACCCCTACACGCGCAATTGTCTAGCGTGGATTAGCCTAGTAGTGGGTTACCTCACTCGTTTTTCAGCTTCTATTTCAAAGTGGATTTAAACCTGATGCTGGATCAAGAATTTAGAGCCTTTTCTACAAGAAGAATAAATCAGTCTCCCACCTATTCACCCATCCCTACACACACTTACACACATACAAACACACACACACACACACACACACACACACACACACACACACACACACACACACACACACGATAGTGTGCTATTAGATTCACAGAAAAAAAGTATGAACGAAAAACAATCCATTTCAGTGTAATAACTTATACTGATTTCATGGAAAGATTCTTCAGAACTTACTGCTAAACTCCGACAACAGGAGGAGTGCAAGTTCCGAGAACTGCGCTTATACTGTTTTATTCATTGGTGCCTGGACGCGCGTCTTGTCTGGCATGTGTTGCGTGTAATGCTGTCTTGAAACGCTTCTCTCTGTGCAATCGGTGTTCGATAAATTAATATTACATTTGGCGCGTTATTATGCTTTCCGTACACGTAAGACAGCCGACTCGTGAGAGATGCATTTGAATTTAACTGCTCCCCCCCCCTCCCCCGCTACATGACTGAGTTCGACACCCTTAACTTAACAACATGTGCAGTGCAGTCTCGTACCTGTAGCTTCATAGCGTGTATAGGCCTTACCTGTAAATGTTTGCTATCTCATCCATATTGTACTAACTGACATCGGGATCCGTACTAATGACAATAAGCTGAACGGTGAATTTCTGAGTACGTGAGTGTATATTGGTGTGTGTTCTCCATACACGCGCGTGCGTGTGTGTATGTGTGTTTGTATGTGTATTTATATATGAGCCATTCCGCGTGTACGTGAGTGGATGTAGGAAGATGAAAGAGGATAAATAATAACTCCAGACATTTTCCTGTAGAGTTTGGATAATTCAGTATCCTCTAACAAGTAACAGCGATATAATCGATGACACGAGCCTCTGAGGTTTATTTTTACTGTATCTCTGACACAGTTACAGTAACAGACAGCGGGCAGTCTCTGACATACAGCCAAGAGTGACAATTACTCTGACGCCGATAGTCACGAGTATCTATTCTGAACGTTCCTACTTTATTTAATAATATATTTCCAGGTGTTACATTTATTTTAAATGGTATGTGTTCAGCCGTTTGTCTATCCTTTCCAGGTCACGATGTGCCGATCGGACGACTCAGGGACGATTTAAAAAAACGAGGCTTACCGACTTAGATTTGAGCGAATGAAATCCTGAGAAACTAATTTCATTTCTGTAAGAAGTGATTGACTTTGAAGCAAGGTCGAGGCTACAGAAATAAAGATCATTGATAAACGTATAGATTCTTTCTTATTCACCACACAATTAAATAAGAAAGAAGATATGCAAAAAGAAAAAAGTTTCAAATCATAATTTTAAAAAATAATTATTTTTATTATTTTTTTACTCTACACGAAACAGCCACAGAGAAAGTAAGTGACGTGAATTAAAATAACTCAGCTGATAAGGTTGACTCGACATACATGTTACTCGACGAACCTACTGCCGTGTTGAGCGAAAATTGGACTTGATCAGTATTAGTCGCTCGCTAATCAGTTTTCAGTATTATCACGTGAGCATTCAATGCTCATGCGGCGCCACCTGGCCTTCTCAATTCATAATTATAATCCGCCACTACTCACACACACACACACTGGCAAATATTTTCACGGGCGAGTGACGTCACTTGTTCACGACAGTACCAGATGGTGAACGCTAGTATGCCTTGGATGCGTCTCGATACTCAGATATCTTACTCGTCGTCTGTTGTGATGAGTAACTGCACTTGAGGCTGTAGTGAGTAATTGCACTTGAG
Source organism: Sinotaia quadrata (assembly GCA_028829895.1). NCBI lineage: Eukaryota > Metazoa > Mollusca > Gastropoda > Architaenioglossa > Viviparidae > Sinotaia > Sinotaia quadrata. Next base: position 84,466,017 of record CM054177.1, read on the forward strand.
GCTGTTGTGATGAGTAACTGCACTTGAGACTGTTGTGGTGAGTAACTGCACGAGGCTGTTGTGATGAGTAAATGCACTTGAGGCTGTTGTGGTGAGTAACTGCACTTGAGGCTGTTGTGGTGAGTAACTGCACTTGAGACCTTTGTGATGAGTAACTGCACTTGAGGCTGTTGTGGTGAGTAACTGCACTCGAGGCTGTTGTGGTGAGTAACTGCACTTGAGGCTGTTGTGGTGAGTACGTTTATATACTCGCGCTACATTTGAGACTAAATATGAGGCGATTTGTTTTAGAGCGGGTACGACAAACTCTGTGTGTGTGTGTGTGTGTGTGTGTGTGTGTGTGTGTGTGTGTCTGTGTCTGTGACTGGATGTCCCAGCCCAAAACTGCTGGATACAAGTCTACAGTGCCAGAAGTGAAACGAGTAAGTCTATTCTTGCAGTTCGGTTGACGACTTATTAAATTAATTTAATATATTAATTTATATGCATAGTTTTTACATATCAGTTCTTTTAACAGGATTCGTGAGTTAGCAATATTCATCACTTATTTTTTTATAACCAAAAATACTCGGGTCCGTGTCAGGTTGACCTTAAGTTAGGATACGATAGAGCCTTACTAAATCGTTACTGAATACAGTAAACTGTTAGTTTTGCGTTGGATTTAAATCAATCAGATTTAAACAGTGTTTGATATAGATGAACAATTTGTCATAAGGTACAGCGTTGGACATTCCTGTGACTGTCCAACTCCGCGATGCGGTCTAGAAAATCATGAAAACTGGCACTAAGATTAGATGGGCACTCAGTTTTAGAACCGAAACGACGAATTTGAAACTTTTAAATGCATTACTATTTTGTTAGTTATTTTTTTCTCCAAAGTTATATCTGTTGTAGATTTAAACTTGGTATTCTACAATGTCACTGATGATACCGATAGTCAGTTAGGGGCCAAAGGGAAATAACTTGAATACATAGTTTTTCATTTTAAGTAGCGTAAGCGACTGACACGAGCAATTGAGGCAAAAGCGAAGTCAGGGGTAGAACTAGAAGTGGAGCGGGTTATAAACAACGGTGCGTAGAACTAGTAGGACTTCTAAGTACCATTTAATATTGACCTGATAAAGGTAAGTGATACTTATTGTTTTCGCCTGAGTACGTTATTTTAAATTCTATCGTTTGGTAATTTTATTACATTCAGGACTGCTCTGTTTTAGACAAATGATAAGTCGGTCAACAAAATATGCAAAGACAATAATACGTCGACACAAAATGTACTCTCAGGTCTTTGTTTATAAATGAACAATAACAGAACTGAAAAGGGTAGATGATCTTAATCAGTAGATTTCCATTTATTGTGTTTTTGTTTGTAGTTTTACAAAGTTTACTATTTTAACAAAAGGAAAGAAAATGTGGGGCAAGCTGCCCCATTTTTTTTTTAATATGGTGAATCCCAAGGCCGTTTATAGTGGAAAGGTCATACAATTAGCATTGGTTCAGAAAATATCTGTGTTGTAGAGATAATTTAATTTAAAAAATTATTAATTTGCAACATTTACTGAAAGTTAATATTTTTATTAATTTATTATTTTTAAAACAAATTTGGTACTGTGAGAAGTTGAAATAACTAAGTAATGCCTGAAACTGATATGGAGTTCTACGTTAGGTTTTTGTTAGTGCATTTGGTGGGTCCAATAAAAAAAAATCAGGTCAGATTTCAGAGACGGCTATTTTGATGAACTCAGAGGTCAGCTTTGGTGACCATAGGGTCAAATTTCAGAGATATCTATTTTGATGACCATAAGGTCAACATTAGGTGACTGAAATCCTGGGATACCTTGGGAGTTATAATCTTAATTCAAGGAAAACCAAGGATCACAGGTAATATTAATACAGCAAATCCAATATTTCCTCATTCTGCTGGGCTGTGGCATTTTGCACCATTGATAAAGCATCTAAATTGTGCATATAAGTGGTGGGTTAAATCTAATTCAGGCTGAATTAAAGTATATTAAAATTATTAGGAAAAAATAGCATTTGTCAGAATTAAAGTTTATATAGTGTTTAGTACATCCTAAATTTACATAGGAAAAGATAAAATAGTTTCCAATTTGGGATGGTCTTTCTAAGTTCCACATTTGTGTCCTAAATAGTTTCCAATTTGGGATGGTCTCTGTAAATAAGTTCCACAATTCTTATCATTATAAGCTTGATTAAAAGTTCACCTAATGACCTTAATTTGTTTTATCAGTAGTCTTTATTCTTAGTACTGTTGGTAGTAATTGATTTCTTTCTTTCTTTGTAAACTTCTGGCAATAGTCTAATATTATTTTTATAAATACTAATTCTGGTAATAATGATTTTATAAAAAGTTAATATAAAAACTAAAGGTATATATAAAAATCTTTTTTAAAAAAAAATTACCTTTTATTGAGAAACTGAGTAAGGTCATTTAATTATTTAACAATATAGACTGTTAGATTAAAAGGTTATTTTTAAAAAAAATAAAATAAAATATTGGATTAAACACACACACACACACACACAAAACACTGCATATTTTGGTTGTCTTAATTTAGTTAATTATATGTTAGTTTATTTAATATTTTAATAATTCATATTAATTACGTAAATAATATTTAACAGTAATATTTTAACTCTAATAGTATACTAATTGTAAACTTAAAGATGAAATTACCAGCTAACTTTGTGACTCATTATGAATATTAAAACAAATGTCAAAATTCTCTACAACTCATTATATATTGATCATCTAAATGTATTAAGTGCTTCTTTGTCAGTTTCCATGACAATCTATTATTTGTTTTTATATAGTTATAAATGAATAGTTATGAATAAACTATACAAAAAGGAATGTCCATTGTATGTGTTTCTGTTTTTTTTCAGATCTGGTTTAAAGGAAAAGTCTGAGGTTATGGACAAAATTCTTTCATTTAATTTTGTTCTGGACAGATGAGATATCGAAGATCTTCACTGTGATCATAGAAGTAAACTAGTAATTAGTATTTGATTTTGCACTCACTGAGCCTGGCTTTCATTGTGAATCATTGTGATCATTCATACAGCATCTTCAGTTCATCTTACTCTAAACTGAAAGCATATACTAAATATAGACCTTCATTTTATGTGTATTTTTGTTATGGTTTTATGATTCCACTACATTTCTTGTATTATAAATAATACATGTGCATGTGACCTTATGAAATATTTGTGGCAGAATTTAAATGGACACTACAGTGACATTTGGAGGCATCTTAATCCTTGGTGGATTTTTTAAAAAAATTGTCATCTGAAAAAAACATTTTAATATCAATCCCTATTTCATTTGTATCAAAGAGAAAATCAGATACAGGTTTTGTTTTCAGTTTTGAAAGACTGACTATCAGTAGCTGTTTTGTTTAAAAAATAATTATATATATATATAAGTATTTTTTTAAACTTTGAATGTACAAAAACAAGTTAGTGAAAACTTGCAGAACATGGAAAGCCACGAAGATCTGTTATCGCTTGATACAAAAGTATTGCCAACACATGGAAAAAAAGAGTCTAGTGACATTATCACTGAAACAGCAGATTTTACAAGTTTAGGAAATTCGAACTTAAACAATCAGAAACCAGTTTCTGTTGCTGATACTCCAAATTTACCTGCATCTGCCGTGGACATCAGTCTTATCAAAAATACAAAAGCAGTAAAAACAAAAGAGATTGCAATTAAATCTCTGCCTACTGGACCAAAAGGCATAAGTCTAACTGGGAAAGCTAGCCCCACACCTCAGAAAACTGTTTTCACAAAAGACACTTCAGGGGTGCACACTACAAAATCTGATGATATAGAAGCCCCAGCTGGAGCCAGTTCAGGCCCCACATTGGCTGTGCATGGTGGAGCTGGTGGTCGTGAGATGTCTAAAAGTGGTGTGCCAGAAAATGAAATTCTTGGGGCTTCTGCTTTTCCAGGCATGCCTGACATGATGAAGATGATGTTAGCAGGGGTGATGCCAGATGGGATAAAAACTATGATGAGCAAACTGCAGGGTGCTGGTGGACGCTGTGGCAAGATGGATCGCCCAATGGGCATGAGGGAAATGTTTGATTGTATTGTGGAAGTATCTTTGCTGAGCCCAGACTCAGATGTTTCCGATGATGATGAAGACAGCATTCCCATCATTTTGCCTTGCCAATATTGTTCAAGAATTTTTGCAAGCAACATGATGCTTAAAACTCACATTTTAGTTGCCCATGACAAAGAGGACACCTCCCTCTTAAACCTCAAGAAACTCCACATTGATGACAAAGACAAGCTTCGATTCAAAGACCGATCATCCAAACGCAAACATTCCAGTGACCATGAGAAAACAGATGCTGAGGCTGCCAGTAGTCATGTGAAGACAGCTGAGCACATTGTTTCCAAAAAAACAGCTTTGGAAGTCAACATTTCTGCTGCTGGTCCTATTAAAAGCATGAAGAAGGCAAAGGCTGAGAGTTGTCCTGAGTCTGTGGGAAGCAGTGGTGCCGCTGGAGTGGAGGAATGTGGTTCTGCTGACTATTCGCAGCTGCTTTCTGTCCACCTGAGGCCAGATGCTGATCCCTGTAGTTGTGAGCAAGGAGGAAACTCCCCAGAATCAAGAAAACGTAAAGCTCTAAACCAAATGCAACATAGTTCAACTGAGGAACTTTCCAGTAAAAAGTGTAAAAATGAGACCATCGAGAAGAAGCATGATAGTGTGTTAGCTAAGGAACCATGTACAGTTTTGACAAATGAAATCCGAGAGAGTAAAGACATATTCGAATGCGAGCTTAAGCTAGATACCAACGTAGCCCAGCATAGAAAAATCAAGTCAGATCTCAGGCGGCATAAAAGAGTAAAAGATGTGGAGTCTAATACTCCAGACACTGGAGCTGACCCCCATTCTGTAGACAATGCTCAGCACAAAGTTTCCAGTCAGAAGTTGGCAGACAGTGACACAGACAATGCATCCACTTCAGGTGACAGTGCGACTGCCTCTGTCATAGTGCCCTCTGAGGTAGACTCCTCACTTACAGTCAATCGACGCAGCCTACGAAGTCGAAAGACTAGATAATACAAATGATGCAGCCTTTATAATTGATAGATTGGATAATACAAATGATGAAAAACTAGATAATACAATGATGCACCCTACATAGTCAGAGTAGATAATGCATATGATGCACCCTACCTAAAGACTAGATAATAAAAATGTTGCAAAAAATATAAATGCTTGCTTTGATTGATCTTTGCAGTTTGGTTTGGGGAATATCAGTTTCTTCCCCTTCTTTTCTAAGATGCAAAGTTTAATTATTCTTCTTCATCACCAAGATAATATAGCAGCTGGCTTCTCACGTTATTGTTTTTTTTTTATATCTTAATTGGATAGGTCAGTCATATTATATATAGCCTTCCAAAGACCAAAAACACTAGAATTAGAATAGCATTAGAATCTGTGCAAGCTCAGACTATTAGGTCAATAGATGACACAGAATCTCATTGACTTCAAGGAAGAAATAAAGGAAAACAGTTTCACTGCAAACCAAACAGGAAATTATAGCACATCATGAGAGTGGTGTAAAAATTGCAAATGTGATTATAGGAGAAAATGCTTTATTTTTATGACCTCTCTTTAACAGATTTACTTAGCCTAAGGTAATAATTAAACCCATATTATTATTTAATGAAAAAATGTGTTTCACTACTTAGATTACGTTTATTTACTATAATTTTTTTATACTTGCATAACATTAATTTCACACAACAATGTTTTTTCTTCTTGAATTCAAAATATTATGAAATAGTCTACTGATATATATATTATATGACTATTTTTGTGATAGTATATGATATGGTTTAACTGGCACTTTCCAGTTAGTTCGTTTCTATATATAGCAAGAAAAGTCACTAAGCATTCTGGAGGATGTCTTTTTTTTTCAAAAAAGCAACACATATGCAAAACATACACACACACACAACCATATACACAGTGAAACCTCACTAATTTACTCCCTGCTAATCCAAATATTGCATAATCCAGACATAATGCTACTTTGCCACATACTTATCCTCTGTATCCCTATCCTGATAAGTAGGTTTTCTCCCTTCTCCTTGACCTAATTAATCTGTTGTTATGTGCTGTATATGCCTTGCTCTTGATAATTTAACCTCAAATAATTAATTTTTGTACTTCCTACTAAGTATTAGAAGTGTGAATAATGTCACCTCATTAATCTTAATCTGGGCTTTCACCTAATCTGGTTACCATCTCCCCCTTATAAAGTTAGGTTTAGAGAGGTTTCATTGTGTGTGTGTGTGTGATTTATTTTTTTATTTTGTTCTTTAAACTTAAAGTATGTCATTGTAATTAGTGACTCTATATATTCCTGTATGTGATGAAAAGTTATAGATTATTATTCCTTGAATATTTATTTTAACACAAGAATTGTATCTCTTGTATAGTTGTAGTAGACTATTCTTTAAATGCAGAAACTACCTCTAGATATTTTTAACTTTTAGCAGAATTTTTTTTTTCAAGTAAAACTGTGCTGTATGTGAAACTATTATTTTTAGTTTTAAATGTAGCTGTTTTGTTTGGGAAGCAATCTAGTGACTGTGTTTGTGGGTGGGTTTGGGGTTTTTTTGACTATACATAATACTAACTCATGCATCTACCTGTGAGTGTGATAGATGTTGACAGGATATATTTTCATATTTATATAGTTGATATTGAGCAGGTTGATTTATAATGAATATGTGTAAATACAGACTTACGTGGTTGTAAAGTCTAGGTGCTTGTTTTGCAATTGCATGCTAAGAGTTGGGTTAAAGTTCCACTCTGGTCATAGGCAGTCAGAATTTTTTTTTTAACCAACCATCTTCTTGCTGACATGGGAGCTGCACTCTGATTTTAAATCTTTTCAAGATCACATTCATAATGGAAATAAATTCCCTTAATTATTAAAAATAATTTAATACCTAATTATGATTAAATGCAGATTTAAACACTTCTTTTGTGTGTGTATGTATATATATATATTGTCATTGGCTAACATTTACATTTAAAGTAATACTAATAGTTATTTTGCTTGTCGCATTTGAAGACAATACTTTGTTACTTTTTCAATGCAACCCTTTCAGCTTTATCCCATTTTCAAAATCGTTTCAATTCCAGATTTTGAATCCTGTGGGTTTATTATATGATGTCATTGTGATACCCACCTTTGCATTTAAGCTGAGTATTAATACTCAGTGACACATCCTCAGATAATAATACAATCATTTGAGATAATGATGACATCATGTTTAATAATTATGATGTATATAAAAAAAATATGTGTATGTTTGGATATACATTATTACAAATAATTTATTTTTCAGTTTTGGTCACTGCCATTGTATTTAAGATGAAACATGAAATTATTACATTAATTATATTATTTTCATATATAATTTATAAGTATAATTGCAATCAGTTCCTTTGTTTAAAAAAGTGAATTCTTGCTTACTATGACAGACTGTGAGGTTATTTGTTACCTGCTTCATTCTTTTTTCTTATTATCTAATGAGTGTACAGTGTGTTTGTATTTAAATCTTGTCATCTTTGTAATAAATTGTTGTATAATGTTTATGTATTAGTATTACCAGTAGCTTAGCTATAAATTAAACAATTGGCATACCAAATTAGGTCAGTAGGCCATTGATGCTGTGCAGGTCAGAGTTGTGTTATTGATAAATTGTATGAGCATTGCATTGTTGAAAATTTAACAGGGGTGGTGATGTGGACAGTAAAAAGGACCCATGAATAATTTGATACATCTGATGACTGGGAATAAGCAATATGGCAACCAGGGCTGTCTAGTACAGAGACAGTTGTTTAGAGATAAGATATAAAGCTGATGGAAATCAAATGAAGAAAGATAGCATTAAATTAGAAAGAAAGAATATATACTTGTCTTTATAAAATATCCTGGTACAAAATTCTGAAATTTGGGAGATGCACAAACCTTAATTCTTGCAACTGGTGATTTGTACTATTTTAAGTTGATGAGATTAAATGTATTTCTAACATGGTATTTCTGGATTTGCTCTTTCAAAAAAAAAAATTACTGTTAGCTTTTTATCATATAGTATTGCAAACACACCTGTCTGTAGTATGTAAAGTTTGGCATTCCACCCTATTTGCTTCAGTTAAACAATGGAAAGAACATCTTAAATGGTACGTCATATTTCTTGTAAACCTATTTTGTTATTCATTCATTATCAGTTTATCCAAAGATGCCTGGCTGATTACATGACCTATGTTAGCCTCAGCAATCAGGAGCCAAAGTGTTATGCAGTTTTTTCCAGTGATCTGAACAGTTTTATGCTTATTAAGACCCCTACTTTCTGTTTAGCTTCTGATTGATGTTCTTATTCATTTCAGATTCAGTGGAAATATAATAGCCATTATTAATGTTCTAACTTCTATTATTAACTGGAATTTCTCTGCATTTTGTTATGGAACTTTAAAATGTAAATTATTACAATATTGAATGCTGTTTTTTTCTTTTTTTTATTTCGCTCTTAGTCTTATATGGCAAATCAGTAGACCACTAAAGCTCGAAAGTCAGCATACGATTATTTGCACAGTTTAAATTGACTGTCCTATTTAGTCCTTCATTTATTTATGCAGCCATTCTAAGCTTGGAAATTTTGTGTTATGAATACTTGAGTAATAAATAGTAGTATATTATTTATATGAATGTATGATGCTGCAAAGCAGCATGATTTGTGGCTAAAAAATGTGGACGTTTACTCAAGACCTTTTGATACCAACAAATCAGCTACATTTTGCTTTTTTTGTTACACAGCACTAGTTCAGAAGTAACAAGAGTTTATTTAATTTGCGTCGTCTTTTGTAGGTTGTCATATATTATTATGATCTCTCATATCCCTCACTTAACACAGCCTCTTTCCATTTGCAAAATGGCAGGTTTATCAGGTATAATTAACTTAATTAGTTCTTGATTGCTTCTTATTTCATTGTTTAATTTTTCCTTTAAATTTTTTTAATGAAGCTCACTATTAAAATTTTATAACATGAAATAAAGATTAATCAGAACATTGGTTACATGAAATGAATGTAGTATAATCAGAGTCAAAAGGTGTAATCAGTTTAATTTTAAAATGTTGTATATACCATAGATAGATCAGGTACTAAGAGCTGAGAGATGTCTTGCTATAAACTTTGTTTTATGCAATTTAAAACTAAATAAATATGAACAAATGCAGGGTTTTAATAAATGTTTAGGTATTGTTACCAGTAATATGTATCATGTTAATATCAGTTCGCATGCGTTTTCATGATCAGCTTGTTTGTGTTTTTTCCTCCAGAGGATGTACATTTACCAGAGGTTCAAATGAAATTTTGTTAAATGAATTGTTCATGTTATTTTTATTTTACCTTGGATTTAATATTTTTTATGTTGTGAATGCTTCAGGGCCTGGTTGGCTGCACTGATATATTTTATACACTTATACGGCCAGGCTGGTCTTGTGCATTTTCAGTGTCATGAATTGATTTCTTTAGGAATTATTTATAAGTTCTGAGATCTACTCCTTTACGTTCTCGCAATAGATGTGTTTCATGTAACTTTGTACACATTCTTTCTTTGGTTTTGTTTCTCTTATTATATATTACCTGTGAAATCAAATAATGTGGTTTTGAACTGGCACTGTAGAATGTGATCATTGAATGCCAATCAACAGGAATGCTTATGGATTAGTCTACCAAAAATTGTTTTGTACTCACGAGCCTGTTAACCATTTTATATATATTTGCTGCCATTAAAACAAATGCACTCTTTCACTGGCAGATGTATTTACATTATTTTGATACCAAATCTGGAGACAATTATTATTTTGCATTGTTGTTTATGTAAATAATACATAAAAGTTTTTGTCCTTAAACTCTATTCACATGTTCATCTGTTAGAGTATAAGGTCTGTTTTTGGTTAGGATGTCATCTGTGTTCTCCTTAGGAGAGTGATTCCAATTTTGTATTGGTTGGTGCAGCACACAATTGCTTTGATTCAGTGAACATTGGGTACAAATTCATGATGTATATGTTATCCGAGAATTTTTGTTATTATCTAGATTGACAGTTATGTTGTCTGGGGTTTTGGCTCTAGATGTGACAGTTATGTTTGGGGCTTTGGCTCTAGACATAACATTTATGTTGTCTGGGGCTTTGACATTGTTCACCATTAGCAGACACAAAATTGTTAAGTCTATTAATAATGTTCCCAACCACTGGTTTGCAAACCCTATAACATCAATGAAGATTAGGATGGTGGTATGCATTGTGCTTTTATTTGAGCATTCAGCACCATGCATTAGATACTTGACTAATCTACCATTTCGTTGTATTTTAATGTTCCAACATTGAAACAAACATTTTATTTTCCTTTTAAAGATATTTTCTTGTTCTTTTAATTTAACATTTATTAATCATGACCCATGAGCATACATACAACTGACACTGAGTAAAGTGCTAGCATTAGAAACAGGTTTTACAGAATTACTGAAATCTACAACTGGCTCAAGTTTGATCTTTCCTGGATGATGCAAAGCATAGATAAGTCATGCCACAACTTAGTGCAGATCTCAAGCTTGAAATAAATCTTTTCTCATAAACATGTGGTAGTTGTGCAAAGAGGCCTTAAATGTTGAGTAGTGTACTTTGTATAAATGGGTGTTGTTTTTAGAATTGAATAGCTGATATATTTTTTGTTGAAGTATAATGTAAATTATATTAAATATTTCAGAACTTCAACAGTGATAATGATCCCTGTTGCAGATAACTGATTATATCAATATATGTATTTATTTAGTTTACTGTTCATGGAGTTAATACTTGCTACAGATAACTGATATTGATAAGTGAATTTATTTAGTTTAATGTTAATGGGGTTAGATAACTTGTTTTAGATAAATGATAATATGTATTTATTTGGTTTGATGTTTATGGAGGTGATACTTGTTAAACATAACTGATAGTGTGTGTTTAGTGTACATCTGTTACACTTGTAACTCTAATGTGAGACTTGTATTGGTCATGCTTAATGAAACTGTTTCTGTTTGCCTGTTTCCAAAAAAATGTCATTATAAAGATTTGTTTGTTGCTTTTAAATATACAGTGAAAATATTAGTGATGAAGAGGAAATAAATAAATTCCACAATTTTCATTATCTGTATTTAGGTCCCTTAAAACAATTAAATTAAAAACGGCTTCCCCCCTCCCATTCCATAATTTGAGATGGCTACCTGATTTTTCTTCAAAAGAACACTTTTCTTGAACTACAACCTTTGGAGATGGCTTATATTATTTAACCAGTCATCTTTATTGCAGTGTTAAGGAACGATGCACAGCATTCATGAAACAGTGTGCTCTTTCGTTTTTTTACACAAACCTGCTTTTGGTAAATGGTCTAATAAACAAAGAAAAAATATTACACTAAGGATGTCTTAAAAAACAATAATCTAACTATAGCACTCTTTAAATACTTTTTTCTGAGATATAAGATTACCTTTTCTTGTCTATCGGACTTAGAATATGCTATTGATATTGGGGTTTGGTGTGTTCCCTTCCGGCCAAGCTGCTTTAGTACCGGTGATAAAGTTACACTTTCCTGTTATTTCTCTCCATTAATTTAGATAGTACTATTTATTACTATTAATGACTTTGATGTATATGTAACTCATTAGGAGTATATAATTTTTCACTGAATAAATTTATTTGTTAATTTATAGTCTGTCATTATTTATTTCTGTGTGCAAATGTAAAATATATATATATATATATATATATATATATATATATATATATTAATTACAATGGTATAGAATGTTAATTGTACTCTTAACATTCAATTATTAGAAAGTTTCAGTACTCTTACATAAATCACTATCATCACACTGTTGGTTTACGGTTCTGCCTTGGTCTGATCCAAGTTATTATTGTTTGGATGGAGATATATATATATTTTAAAAACTAGATTGTTTTCAGTTTATTATTTTCTGCACAAGTCTACTAACATTCCTACTCAACAGTCTTCCTGACACGTGAATTCTATCCACCCAACTGATGCTGTGTTTAAAGTAGAGAATGTAAAAAAGTGTGCAGAAGAGTAACCTGAAGTTCAAATGATTGATATGGAAACTGAAACCATGCGCATTGAATCTCAAAAGAACTCTGCTGTCCTTCACAGTTAATGACTTGTAAAATTTACACGTTTTCTTTAAAACCCAAGTAGTAAAATATTTACAGAGAATAAGTTAAATTAAGGGGAAACACATAATCAACAGCTTTAAAAAATAACATTTAATAAGACACACAAACACAATTTTATATATATATATATATAATTCAAATGCATGAATCAACCATTGATACTGAAAGTTTATAAACAAAAACTGATTTTTAAAAAGTCTAAAAAGAAAAACCCATTTCTCATGTGGGGAAAATATTCTGATGCTGACACAAGTCACAGGGAAAAAATAAAATTATATTTTAACAGTACAAAAACAGCTGAACTTCTTGTGTTTGTGGGTGTGCATGCATGTCATTTAGTACACCAGCATGATGGGTAAATGGCTTAGAAAAAGAACATTATATACCAATACATTTAAGTTGTTTACAGGAACGATGATGGAAATGACAGAACAAGAAATTAATGACATATAAATCATGGTTGGCAAACCAACTTAATAAATAAATGTCTACCAATTGATTAATGAACAGGTCAAATATTTATTATTTGCCCTCTCTCTCTCTATATATATATATATATACATATATATAATTGATATTTATCATAAAATTGTCCTAATAAAACTTTAGCTGAAAGATTAAATTTTGTTCTGTTTATTTATATATCTTTTGAGAATTTTAATCTTACATTAATTTTCTATTCCAAGAAATCCTGCTCTTTATATGGATACAGAAAGAAAAAAAACAATGCTCACAAGTAAAAAAGAAAAAGAACAGTGAGTGTCTAAGAGAAAAAAAGAGACATTATAGTCCATTGCCTACTCAGTTGTCTGCCCTTTTTTTATTGAATGCACCTGGGAATAAAAATATTTTTTCAAAACTCAGAAGTGATAGCTTTGCAGCCACATACACACACACACACAATCATTTTTTCACCATGTGATCAATACTGTAAACTACATATAATGTTAAAAGTAGTATTTGATTCATGGCAGAAAAGTCAACAATTTCTGTTTAAGGCAAGATTGAAACGTTATAGTATGGCTGAGTTTTCCAAGATCCATTATGCAAAAGTAGCCAGATTCTAAATTATCAGTCCATTATTTCCATCAAGTCTAATAACTGCAAATTTCCAAGACTAGAAGTATTATATTTTCTCTTACATATAAAAGTTAGCAATTTTATATGTAAGTACTTTATTTCCGTATTCATTGGGGAGGGGAGGGAGAGACCATATACATGTTTATAATTTCGTTGATAACAAAGATCTACACCTAAATTACTTCTGTGCAAATCGACTAATCTGTTCTTCAATTTCATGCATGGTGTTTAAGACACTAGACAGTTTTTCTTCATCCATTTCAATACGAATTCTGTTCATGTCCTGAAACAAAAATTATAAAATTTATCTAAAGATAAATAGATTGCACTCAAACAGATAGATACATGGATGGATTGATTTACACTAGATGGATGAATAGATAGACATGCAAGCAAACAGACAATCATAGATTAAACATTTTAAATAGTAGTTTATAAAGTGTGCATTGCTTGTAGATAGCTGTGAAGGGTTAATGCATAAATGGACAGAGAGGCTAAATATTTTCAAGCAACAGTTTATATGCAAGCGTGTTTGCTCATAAGGTAGGCATATATGTAGATGGACTGACAGATGAATAGATAGAGACAGGTAATAAATGAGAAAAACAACATTTGTGGACCAATTCATAATGCACAAGTTTTCATTGCCTATATGTGAAGATTAAACAATCTCCACAAACACTAAAGCTAGAAGGCAGATATACATCAGTATCCATGAACTGAGTATTTGTGAATTCTGGTATGCATGAGATAATCATAAAATTTCAATGTTTCAAAAAAGTCAGTTGTCTTCAGGCTAGAAACTTAGCAATTCACTGAGCTAAAATTTTAAGAACTGGAATCATTTTATTTACATACTAGTACTGACAACATCTCACTGAGCTATAATTATAAGAATTGGAATTGTTTCGTTACATATTACAAGTACTAACAACATCTCACTGAACTATAATTATAAGAATTGGAATTGTTCTGTTACATACTAGTACTGACAACATCCCACTAAGCCAGGGGTGGGCAAACTTTTTGTGTGTAGGGCCACATTGACAAATGTAAAGCTATTGGGGGGCCGCATATATATATTATACCCACTTTGTTTACAGCAACCTATCACAATAAGTAATTATGAATTATTTATAAAACAGTATAAAACTATAAATAACCAATTATTTCAATTTTATTTTACTTATACATTTATACATTATATTTTACAGTATGGACTAACACTTTTACTAATTTGTTAACAAGATTTTACATTTTTATTATTATAATAAATTTTTAAAATTATCTATCAGTGGCTTTAATTTAGACATAAACCGACTACATTGTCATTACAATTATTGATTTCTAATGAGATGTATGTAACTGCTTGCAATTTTTAACAATATTCTTGAAATCTGGAGCGAGTTTACTTGTTGAAATTCGCATGACAGCATGCAAGTTGCAGTCCGACAATAAAGACCTATTTTTAGATTTGTTGATCTTCAAGCAAGAAAATGCTTGTTCGCAAATGTATGTTGATTCAAACAATGATAAAAGTTTAGCTGCAAAGTTTTTCAAGTTTGGAAATGATTCTTCTGATAAAGATCCATAGAAATCCAGCAAACCATCTGACTTGAATTTCTCTTTCAGGTCATGATCTGCTTGTAAGTCAAGAAGCTCTAACTGTATGTCCTCCGGGGCTGTATCAGCTTCTGCACTAAAAGGGGAACTGAGAATATTGAAGTGTGGCTCTAAGTTCTTGAAATCTTTAAATCTCCTTCCAAATTCATCTAACTGAGCTCTATACTTTTCAGTCATTTCACCAGAAATGGTTTCTTGTTTCAGCAAAGGGAAGTGACAAAACTTTTTTTTCACTTGCTTGTCTGGAGAACAGTGAGAGTTTTGCCCGAAATGATTTTACATGTACATACATTTCATGTGCAAATGCACCACTGCCCTGAAGTTTGACATTCAGTTCATTTAACTTTTCCATAATTTCAATGGCAAACATAAAGTCTAACTTCCACTCTTTATTGACAATGTTAGTATTAAAGTCACATTCAATGCCCTTCATCTCTAGGAACATCACTATTTCTTCTCTGAGGCCCCACACTCGCCTCAACACCTTGCCGAGACTCAGCCATCGAACACTGGTGTGGTACAGCACATCGGAATGTTCAGTTTCCAAATCGTCAAGTAATGCCCTGAACTGTCTGTGATTAAGTCCTCTTGATCTGATGAGGTTGATGACACTGACAACTAGGTCAATAACATGCTTGATATTCAAAACAGTTTTACACAGATTTTCTTGATGGATCACACAGTGAAGTGGTAATAATGTGTGGTCAAGTTATTCTGCTTTAATCTTATCACTTATCAACTTTACCAGACCTACATTTTTTCCGGTCAAAGCACGAGCTCCGTCAGTTGTAACACTTGCCATCTTGTTCGAAACCAACCCAGTTCTTTCAATACAGTTATTAACAGCATTGAATATATCATGGCCTGTGGTTGTGTCTTTGAGTGACTCAACACTTAGTAACACTTCAGTGAGTTTGAAAGAAGTGTTTATTCCACGATAAATATCAATAATTGGGCAGTATCGTGTACATCGGTACTCTCATCCAATGCAAGAGAGTACCATAAAAATTGTTTACTTGCATCTTGAAGTTTATGCATCAAATTGTTACTTATCTTGTCAACACGTCTGACCACAGTTCTCCTTGATAAAGTAATGTTGTCAAATTTGTTTTTTTGTTCTGGACACATAATGTTTGCTGCATCTAGCAAACATTCCTTGATGAACTCGCCATCAGAAAATGGCTTGTTGTGTTTTACAATTCTGTGTGACAGCACCAGACTAGCTTCTGTTGCAGCATCTTGAATTGTGGACTGTTTAGTGAAAACAGTTTGCTGTTTCTCCAAATTTTTCATCAGCTCCAGGCATTTCCTTTTCCTCTCCTAGGTTGTTAAATTGTATCCGAAATCGGAATGTTTTGTTTGGTAGTGTCTTTTTAAATTGTACTCCTTGAAGACAGCCACTGACTCATGACACAACAAGCAAACTGATTTGCTACCAACTTTTATAAACAGTACTTAGTTGTCCATTCATCATTAAAAACACAGCATTCATCTTCAATCTTACGTTTTTTAGTGACACTCATTGTTTTAATAAAATTTGTTAGAATTTTACAAATTACAAACTTTAAAAAGGAAATGAAACAAAACCTACTTCCGGCTGTGTGTGAAAATAAAATATTCGGAAAACAAGGAGTAAACTCAGAATAAATTTCAGAAATATATCAAGACTACTACAACAAATAAATTAATTTGAACATTGTAAATGTGAAAATAATTTATAACAGCAAAAAACTTTGAAAACTTTTGATCACACAGTGAGGGTAAAGACAGACAATGTTAATTTACAGTTAATAAGATGACTGGCGAAGTCTGGAGGTTGGACCCCAAGAGTTGAATCAGTCTCCAACTGAAGTCTTAGAGTTCCGTAGTCGGCCCTGTGGACTTTGGTGCTGGTCGTTCCAAGCAGGACACAACGGTTAATGAAGAAAGGCACGCTCGGTACTCGCTGCAAAACACAGAGCATAGCGCTTAGAACAATTCTTAACTTTTCTATCTTTTTTTGCTTTCTCATCAATCATTCATCTAACAACATGTCTGTAAAAGAATTGATCAGCCCCATACATCCTTCATTCATTGATACAGTATTTCAACATGAATTATACATATCCATAAGTCAATATAATTTTAATATATCTCAATCGAATAATTCTAACCCAACATGTGAATAATAGTTTAACACAATTTATTTCTAAGTCTAGAATGAATAGATAGCTTACCAAAGCGCATTGATGACTGCCTTTCAAGCTGGACCAGAAATCTCGTACAATGAGTATTATCGCAGTGCCTTGCCATGGGATATGACGGAGTATTTATGGGCTCGGGTTTTGGTGGTTAGGGACTGTCCATCTAGACCTGTTTACATTTGTTTGCTTCCACACAATGTCCTACCCTCCTTGACAGCAGTTACCACACTGGTTCCTTTTTACATTTGTCCACCTTAATATTACGCATCCTATTCATCCTTGATGGGTTTTCCCCTTCCCCTCTCTATCTCTACCCAGAAAGTGATTGTAGCAGACTTCTTTGATTGCAATTAGAGAACTGACCAGAGTGCTCTCGCCCTTGACTGTCCATCAAGTGTGACTGCTAACAGTTTGACACGGTATGGTCCTTTCTTTCGTCAGTACAACGTGCGAGTAGTTAAATGTTTGCCCGAATCAATTAGTGACGATTTTGTCCGTCAAGCGTGACTGCGCTAACGGTTTCACATGAAAGCCCTTTGTTAAATTTCTAAATGTCGTCATAAGGGCCGCATAATATCAGTCCGCGGGCCGCATGCGGCCCGGGGGCCGTAGTTTGCCCACCCCTACACTAAGCTATAATTATAAGGATTGGAATTGTTCTGTTATATACTAGTACTGACAACATCCCACTAAGCTATAATTATAAGGAGTGGAATTGTTCTGTTACATACTACTACTGTACTAGTACTAACAATATCCTACTTACTATAATTAAAACAATATAAGAATTTGAATCATTCTATTACATACTAACAATATCCCTCTGAGCTATAATTATGACAATATAAGAACTAGAATCAGTCTATTATAACAACATCTCTCTGATTATAAATATAAGAATTGGAATCATTCTGTTACATACTAACAATATCCCACTGAGCTATAATTATGACAATATAAGATTAAGAACTAGAATCAGTCTATTATAACATCTCTCTGACTATAAATATAAGAATTGGAATCATTCTGTTACATATTACTAGAACTAACAACATCCCACTTACCTATAATTATAAGAATTGGAATTGTTCTCTTATACAGTACTAGCAATGTACAAAACTGAGCAATGGTGTCACATGCTACTCCTAAACTGTTTCCACTCTCCAAGCACAATGAGCCTTTCCTGCATCTCTAATCCTGTCACTTTTTCTTGCTTTAAGACAAACTATGAGGGCCTTAGAACTCTAACTTAAGGTTTAGTGTTATGGGGCAATATGAAGTAGAGAAAATGTGTTGTAGGAATGAATGCTGAGATGATGGAGTAGTAATATTCTTTATGTTAATGAACTAGAATGACATTATTGCTTGCTGATGATGTGAAGTAAGATGCATACAGAGATTATGTCATACTTTATTTTGGATTTTGCTGATCCTGCTCTGTGCTGGGAGAAAAAAAAAAAGGAAAAACTAATTAATGTCAATATCAGTTCCACTGTAACAAAACTGTGTTTGGCTGGCACTAAATTCCATCAATTAGTCCATCCCTTCAGCGAATGAGAAAATACAATTATTGTGAGTCAGTGTTGATGCTAGCATTCAGGATATTAGCTGTAACTGGATTCAATATCCTTGAAGTTTGACTTGGGAGTCAATGACTTGACAGAGATGAAAGTAAGTACAGCAGAGATTGCTAAAACTTAGTCACAATTTTCTGATTAATTTTTAATTTTCATCAACTACTGCTTCTTGGTGACTACTTGAAAATGAATAAAATGTTCTCAATTTTCAGGCTTCACTGACTGACAGTAGCCACAAGATGCAATTCTTTCAATGTAATCTGATTGATAATAACCATACGAATGCAATTCTTTCAATATAATCTGATTGATAATAGCCACTAGAATGCAATTCTTTCAATGTAATCTGATTGATAATACCCATAAGAATGCAATTCTTTCAATATAATCTGATTGACAATAGCCACTAGAATGCAATTCTTTCAATGTAATCTGATTGACAATAGCCACTAGAATGCAATACTTGAAATTATAATCTGATTGGCAGTAGCCACAAGAATACAATTGAATTGTATTCTAACTGACAATTGCCACAAATCTACAATTCTTTCAATATAATCTGATTGACAATAGCCACTAGAATGCAATTCTTTCAATGTAATCTGATTGATAATACCCATAAGAATGCAATTCTTTCTATATAATCTGATTGACAATAGTCACTAGAATGCAATTCTTTCAATGTAATCTGATTGACAATAGCCACTAGAATGCAATTCTTTCAATGTAATCTGATTGATAATACCCATAAGAATGCAATTCTTTCAATATAATCTGATTGACAACAGCCACTAGAATGCAATACTTGAAATTATAATCTGATTGGCAGTAGCCACAAGAATACAACAATTGAATTGTATTCTAACTGACAATAGCCACAAGAATGCAATTCTTTCAATGTAATCGGATTGACAATAGCCATGAGAACACTTAAAATGTAATCTGACTGGCAGTAGCCACAAGATGCAATTCTTGAAATGTAATCTGATTGACAATAGCCACAAGAACACTTAAAATGTAATCTGACTGACAATAGCCAGAAGAATGCAACACTTAAAATATAAATTGATTCAATGATTGTCAGTAGCCCTGAGAATTATTAATTAGTCATATGTACGTATGCCACTCTGCTTCAACAATTATAATAATTAAAAAGTTTATATCTATTTACATATGTTGAATACATATGGCATCATTGTACTGAAATTAGACTGTACTACTAGTTTACAAAGGCCTATATTCTGTTGTTATGTAAATTGTAATGAAACTCTTTGTCACTGGTATGACTACAGATTCTTTGTCTATAATATAATAATAATGTAAATAAATGTATATTTGCATTTTAATTCTGAAAATG
The DNA here is from genome assembly GCA_028829895.1 of Sinotaia quadrata. Classification (NCBI taxonomy): domain Eukaryota; kingdom Metazoa; phylum Mollusca; class Gastropoda; order Architaenioglossa; family Viviparidae; genus Sinotaia; species Sinotaia quadrata. The sequence continues at coordinate 84,486,134 of CM054177.1, forward strand.
ATTTTACAATAAATATGTTAATGCTAAAGATAGGATGATTCATGAAAAGGAAGCATCACATGCAGGTAATTAAATGTACACGGAAGAAGGAAAGAATAAAGTACACTTTACCGGAAGCACACGCGCGCATGTGTGTGGGGGGGGGGGGGAGAGGGGGGGCAAATAATTAAAAATTAAAATTTTTGACATACATTCTAAATAATTAAATGAGTTCATGACAAAAAGAATGGAAAAGAGGAATCTAAAGAAAAAACTTCATTACTTCTGAATGAAATTAAAGTAACAACTTATTGTATAAAAACCCAACCTGTCCATCTTGTGCAGCATGATTTGTTTATGAACTTAACATATGACATAATAAATTTTCAGTCCTTATACAGTACCAATGATATAAAGTATTTTTTTGCATAAATGGTGCAGTGAATGATTTTGCCTTAATTTATGTATGTATGCATCACTTCCATTACTCCAACAAAGCCTACTGTGTAATTAGTGTTACTGTTATTTTGCATAAAATATAAACTATTAAACAAGTTAAAACTAAAAAATAAACTGAAATAACATCAACAATAATGCTAGCAACATGCTTAATGACTGTGATTCAGCCATTAATAAAGTAAGGTCAAAGGTTGATGCTGAAGAAAGATGTACTCATGTAGTTCAAGGTTCCACTTGTGGTTTAATGATAACTATGCTGGAAAGCACTAAATAAAGATGGCTTCCAGGTTACTGACTATATCAATTAAAATTTAAATATATACTGGAAGTGATTTGACTATAAATTAAATATATTGGATGTGAGTGACAATCTATTGACTATAAATATACAGAAGCAACTGACAATGGTTGACTATAACTATAATATTATTGATTATAACTATAAAGGAAATGACTGACAATGGATACTGGCTATAAATAAAAAATATACAGGAAATGGTTAATGGATACTGGCCAAAATATGGTCTCAACCTTACTTCCTATGTTTATTTTTTGCACTTCATGTCACAAAATGGTACACTTGTCGAGAGCATAAGCGGTATACAAGAAATGAATAACAAAGGTTACTGACTATAAATTAAATACACAGGAAGTAAATAACAAAGGTTACTGACTATAAATTAAATACACAGGAAGTAAATAAAGGTTACTAACTATAAATTAAAAACAAAGGAAGTAAATAACAAAGGTTACTGACTATAAATAAATAAAATATATAGGAGTTGAATGACAATGGTTACTGACTATAAATTAAATATACAGGTAGTGAATGACAATGATGATACAATCAACCATGAACACCTTCTGTTTAACATTTGCTGCCAATTGCCAAAGTAAGTAACTTGATTATGAAATAGACAATAAATTTTCATATATAATAAATGCTACCATAACTAGCATTAAATTTCTATTAATTTATAAAATTAAAAATAATAATTGGTATTTATACTGCATTATAACTTTCTTAATGTAGTGATACAAATGAACCTTACTGAATAATACAGTATACTGCTGATCAAAATTAAAAGCTTATGAATGATTAACATTTAACCTTATATATGTGGCATTTGTTCCCCTCTATTATTCTAGTAGAAATATGCATTATTTAAATAAATAGAATCTCTGGCCTCTATTAATTTTTGAGACCAATTGTCTTCTGGAAGTTCTTCATACCATTCAATAACTTACTCAAGCCAAGTAACTAATAAGTTTAAAATTATTTATTAATCAGTTGGATCAAAATTATCATATTACCTTTTCTTTTTTCTGGTTATTGGCTATCTGAAGCTCCATAATAGCAGAAGGTGTGTTGTTGTGTTCCTTATTCCTTGCCTGAGATTTCAAATCTATTCGCCAAGACACTTTCTGCAAAGTACTTCCCCAGTTTGTTTCTGAAACAATGCTTTCATGTATCTTGTTTTTGTGAATTTTCCAAAATTTTCTAACAGCATTGGCTTGCTCAGCTGTTAGGGCTACATCTTTTTTCTTGCACTGTGCTGTAAGGAATGCTTCCAATTGTGTCATATCCATGTCAGCTGAAACCAAGCTCTAGCAACACACAAAAGTTTAATGTCAGTTTACAATTACTTCACTGAAATCTTTATGTTTTTAAAATTTTTATTAAGATTGACAGATATAAAAAAAAAACGTATAATTGGAAGATTGTATGATCTTATGATGAAAATAAAATCACAATGAAATCATTTACCACTTATATCACATTTTGTGTCTGTTTTATTACATGTACTTCCGTTTTTGTGACTGTTACAAGTGTTAGTGTTACATTACTTCAGATTTTGAACATGTATACCAATTAATTAAATCCCATTCATGTTTCTTGTAATTTTATTTCAACTACATTAGATTAAATTACATTTTGGGGGGTTTTTTGTACTGTGTTCATGTGGCCTGTAATATCTATATTATCCAATTTGTATCAAATATCAAAGGTAAGTTTTCTTTATCTGCTTCTATAATTACACAATTAGCATCCAATTTTTGCATGTTAATTAAACAGCACTTAGTAGACATTGAAAAAGCCATTGGATAATGTTCAGGAGCCTGCAAAATTAATTTGTGGATAATATTTTTTGGCATAAATTATAATTTATTGTTGCCCGATGCTGGATAATATTTTAATTTAGTCAGGTTGATTAATGATTTAAACTGAATATTTTACTTAAATCATATTAATATAATCATAAATAAATATCAATCAAAAGTACTGCAGTGTAGAGTAAATACAAATTTAAACAAAGTGTGCCGCCCACTAACTTCAGTCTAACGATTTGTGCGTGTATTATGGATATATTTACACTAACCACGAACCTTCAGTAAACCTTTACATCTTCCCAATAATTGGTCAAATTCTTCCACTGATGTGTTAGAGTATATTTCTTCTTTCAGAAATTCATCCGTAATTTCTGATTGACCATAATAATTTCGTCGAGCAAGTCCATTCATCAACGCCAAGAAATTTTTAGTATCGTCCGCCATTTTGTCTCACCTGAAAGTCATGTGACTTACTGGTCTGCTTGTCATATTTTTGTTAAAAGTTAAAATAAGAATATAAGTTAAATAATATATATTACTTTTATTAGAGCTCTTTTTCAAATAGCATAAAAAGGATGAAAGCAAAAATGCGAAATGTGAAAATCACACTATATATCAAGTTCCGTCGAAATGGCGGCACCCTTTAGCACCACACGTTCTGGTTCTAGCATTTTTGCAGATGGAGTTTCAGCTGATCAAGAGCATGACGCAAACTCTGCGCTTACAGAACTTGACAAGGGTATCATAACTAAATTATTTGTTTTCTTCATTTTCAATAAAGAAACTGAGTTCATTGACTATGTTGTGTATTTTAAAATTTTATTTACCAAATTTCATAATTTGTCTCTGCATTAGGCTGCATTCGAAAATATTTAAATTTTAATTAATGTTATTTTAATATATATCAATAGTTAGTGGTAGTATTAGAGTTAGCACACATGGATAATTTTGTCAGAAATATTTTTTAATATGTATTTATTTAAAAACAGAGTCAAAGCTATATAGTGTACTGAATCGTGAATGTTAGGCCTATGTTTACAAACATCATCAAACTTAAAGTCAAACAAAAGCAAAAGTTAGAAACTGGTGATAATTATTCATTTATGAAATACAAATTCAATTTTAATTCCAGGTCTTCGTTCTGGCAGAATAGGAATGCAATGTGAGGCAATTGTGAAATTCCCACGATTGTTTGAGAAATATCCTTTTCCTATATTAATAAACTCTGCTTTGCTGAAGATTGCTGATGTCTACAGGGGCGGGTAAGATGACATATATATATATAATGTGAATCCTACTTCTTTTTGTTAGATAAGTTTTGAATTAACACTACTACTGAATAACTTATGTTTAATTTTGGCATCATTTTCTTCATTTAGTTGTCAGTGTGGTGTTGCTTCGTGGCTTAGCACTCGTTGAAATTCAATGTCCAAGATAAGGTGTCGATCTGCCAGTAAAATACACATGCTTAGAATTTGTCCACATGTTCTCAAATAGAACACTCTTATTACATGGTCATCATACATTCTAATATCATAAGCAAAATATATAAATATAAAATATATAAAAATATACTTAAGGTTAAATGAACATAGATATAATGTTTAGTCATGCAAGCAAAACCATATACCTTGGGCAGTAATATAAACAGAGGATGGTTTCCTGCTGTGTCAGTAACCATCAATAGGGTTAGTAGAATGATTATAACTTATTATGGCCAGGAGCCAAAATACATGTCACCTCAATGGTCAGCTTGCATTAAACTGATGCTTATTAGGTGAGATCCTGGTTCATTTGTTGCACACATTGAGCATTGAGCTGCACTCGAATTGTTCTGTTAAAATGAGTAGCAACTCGGATATTACTCTAGCCCAGGGATAAAGGTCCATGAGTTAGATTTGCTTATAGTCAATTTTTAGAGGGTGGGTGTGGGTTACCTAAGCCATTATGTGACAGGTTTGCAGTACTAGCATGGCAAAGATAACAACAATTTGTTGACAAAAACATTTAAATTGGGGGGGGGGGAGTATTGATTATGAGAATATTGACTAAGTTTATTTTTGCATGGGATATTGAGTTGCTTACTGTCAATGGGAGAATGTGGACTGTTTCTGGATTTGATAAACTACAGCAGTCATATGCCCAGTATAAATCATTGTATTGGAAGTGGAAGTACAGTTCTGAAATCTGTGTAATTAGTGTAAAACCTTCATAACTTTCTGTACATTCATATATGCAGTTTCTTTATCTAATCAACTTAATTATAATAATTAAAGCATTCATTAACACACATACATTCATTAACACACACATTGCAATTAGGTGCTAAAAGATATATGATTTGAGTTATAAAGTATATGATAATAAACCCACAACGGGCTAGAATTATAATCTTAAAACTTTTGTGAACATATATATATAATTATATATAAAGCAAACGTACATAAAAAATAAAGCAAATTGCTGTGATACAAGTTTTACCACATTTATGATATTGAAGTTATTTTTTTCAAATTATATAAAACTATATGCATATATTTTTTTAAGTCGGCAAATAATGATTGTATCAGCTAGTAGAGTACAAATTCCTCTTTCTTTTAATATTTGAATCACGTCTGTAACTTATATGGTTCCAGAGATATGATATTTTACAATTGGTGTACTAATGTTTTTGTCGTCTTTCTTCTGAATGTGTTAAATTTGCTTCTTTGGTGATGGTTGAGGCCTCATATATCACTGGCTTTTAGATCAATCAATATCTTTAGAAAAAAATTGGACTAAAAATGCTTGGTACATTATTGCTTAAAATATGGAAAAAATACATTTTAAGCCATATTATAGGTAAGACCACTCGCTATATGGAGACTGGAGACAACGTCACTTTTTGACTGAATTCACTCTTTTTCAAAACTGTCTATCTCAGTAATTAAAAGAAAGAAATGGTTGGAAATTGTTTTAACAAATAAAGGAATCTTCCAACGTTAAATATAAGTTTTGTTTGTACATTTGAATGACATATTTATTACGTTTTGATCGATAAACTCACAGTCGGTAAAGCGTACTAAAGTACCCGTGGCGAGATTTGAAAATGGCTTACCGCCGACATCGTTTTTGGGTATGCTCACTTAACGCGCTGTCGCTCTTTTACGATTCAACCAATAAAAATAAATCTTATATCAATGGAAAGCTAAGATAATGACCTTTAACATAAGCATCGGTTGATTTAATTTTTTATAATTTTTACTGTAGAAAATGATAATCCAAATTATGTGTTATGTTTGACGCATTATAACTTCGAAACCCATTCTCATCTGTTCGCCTACTTTATACTGTTGAAAAGGTAATCTTTTGCCCTTTAAAATGGTATATAACATGAACCGGAAGTCTCTATAACGGAAGTGCGAATAGCAATGAACGCGGGTAACCCTAATAGTTTTATTCGCGCCCATGCCGAAGTTGACGAGAGATCGCCATCTTGGACCACACGTGTATTAAAATGGTTCAACCAGACAACATTTTGCGTAAATTTTAACAAAAACTATTAAATTTCATCTAAATATTGCTACTGTAAAACGATTATTTATTATTTTTAAGTTACGATTTGTTAGAAAGTTTTATTTTGATCATTAACGAGGTTTGCTAAACATCGGCCATTTAAAGTACGGTTGCAAGAGGGTGATGATTTGTTAGGACAAACTGCTTATATTAAAAGCAGTCCTATACAAAAAATACTGACTGCAAATGATTAAATGATGATTCATGATGAGACTTATTTTTTTAGAAAATATTTTAATTAATCGGCGATATTTTAAATTAATTTTACAAAGCACCAATCCAAAATAAAGAACGACAACTTTTAATGCTGGCGGATTTTTGTCTCTGTGTTACTGTCTGTAGCTGACCAGTACTTTTCATTATTTTATTATAATTCGGGTTTTAAGAAACAATCTAGTAAATGATGAATGAGAATTTGTCATTGAGTGACCGTTCAAGGTAAAGATATATACTAATATAGAAATAAGTGTATGTGTCAGTGAGTGAGTGAATCGATGTATGGTAAAAATTGAGATCAAGACAAGGATGAGTAACATGCTACACACACTACAGTCATACAGTATACACTAATATAGTAGATATATAATAAGTAAAACTATGAAAGACTTTTAGCTTTCAATTTTCAAGATATTTTTAGAATGTAAATGTCTTATATTATGAAACAAATAGACACCTATTAAAAATAAAGATACTAATAATTACAATTGCTGTTGAAGGGAACTAAAAAATAAACTGCAAATAGTAACAACTATTGAACATTGTAACAATGTAAAAGTATTTTATTAAACTAAAAGAGTATCACTATCAGTTTTGCTAGCTTTGAACTGTTTTTAAAATTGTGCTGTTCTTAATACATTGTTAATAAATAATTGACAATTAATGAATTATACAACTTTGTCAAATAGTAACTCACTAACTGCAAATAGTAACAACTATTGAACTAACATTGTAACAATGTAAAAGTATTTTATTAAACTAAAAAGAGTATCAGTTTTGCTAGCTTTGAACTGTTTTTAAAATTAATGTTCTGTTCTTAATACTTTGTTAATAATATAGAATTAAAATCAAAGCAGCATCTGTTCATAAGTTTATCATATGTGTACACTAATATGGGTGTATCAAAGTATATTTATGCATATGTGTGAATGTGTCTAAATCCACAAGTGAAAAGACATTAAAATTAAATAAATCAACTAACTAGTTATTGGCAATGCAGTTCATAACATTAACAAGCAAAGAAATTGACTGAACAGGATTTACAGGGCTGATATAGGTACACAAATGGATAGTTCATGTTATGATATATGGTGAGCATTATTCAACTTATTCGTTATTGCTAAATACATGCACATAAGTATGCAAAATATAATTTATGACTTTATTTAGGTTAGAATGATCATGCTGTCAGTTATAGAAATTAGAAACACTGTATTATAATAATAACTGTTTCGTTTGACCTATTTTTCTCTTCAACAAGTGAACATTATGTGCGATTGTATTGCAAAAAGCTATATTTTTCATATGTTATATTTATTATTTCTAAATCTATTAAACAAGATTGTCTAAAACTTCACCCTGGAAATGTCTATACTCCAAAGAGCAAGTATACCAAATCTGGATGATGTATATGAAGTAGTTTTTGTTTTACAAGACTCCAAAAGAGACATTCTGTTTTTGACCACTTGCCGTTTGAAATTTTGAACAAAATGCTATTTTGAGAGGACTGTATTTCATTTTCTATGCATCTGTGATCCTTAAAAAAAAATCAGCAGTATAATTGTGTTACAGAGAGTTGACATAGCAAAGATGAACTGTGTATGTTTCATAGTTTTTGTTTTGTGGTCATTTCAAAAGGGGGTTTCGTGAAATCTGAGTTTTTCTGCAATTTACATCAAACTTTGAACTGTCATAACTTTTTTTCTATTAAAGCTAGAGCTCCAAAATTTTGTATACAAACTTACTTTGAGGTACATAACATAACCTGTAAATATCAGCTTATTTGGCCAGACTTCAAAATTTGAGTGGTCTTACCTACATATTATATCTTCAGTATACATTTTATAATATATTATAAGCGCATTTATGTAATGAAGAGCTATGTTTGCACTCAGTTTGTAAAATATAATACATTCTCTGAAAAGAACTGCATTTTTATCATTTAGAAAATACCCTTCTGTTATAATTTGTATTTTGCCATTTCATAACTGAATATTTTTATTTTTTACAGTGTATCAAAAGTGAGCATTTATTAATCTCATAAAAATGATAAATTGATGTCAACTAATTTGTATACTCAAATGACAATATATCATAAACTACTTGAGTTTTCTTTTTTTAGTTTTTTATAGAATTTTTCGAGCAACCTTATGTCATTTAATACTATTATGTAAACACATTTGTTTTACTCAGACTAGAGTCAAATTTGAAAAATTGGTTGGGATTACCTACTGTAAAAGTATTCCTAAGGCATTTAATTAGAAAAACATTACACAGAAATAAAATTTTGTAATAGAATTTTTTGCAGGTAAACAACATGCATTGCTTTTTAATTTAATAACATAATGTGTTGCATTTTATTGGAAATGTTAAATTTACAGTTTTGGTGCAATTATATACATGTACAGTTATTCACTATCTGTCATCATAAGTTTCAGATTTTAATTTAATACTGGTGTTTTCATTAAATTTTTGGTTTGTTTAAAAAGTAATTTTTATATTTATGCCAGAAACAATTTTATTCGAATGTGCATTCTCCGTGTGGTCCAACAAAGCCAGAAGCATCTTGACAAAATTCTCAATGTTGACGAATTTCTGCGCCGTATCTTTGGTGTTATCCACAGCAATGATCCCATTGCAAGGGCCATTACACTAAGGTACTAATCATCTTGTTATTTTGATGTCTCCTATTAACTTATTTGTCATTCTGTCTCCTAATGCTATTCAGTTAACATGATTGTTTCTATTAACTTACTTGTCATTCTGTCTCCTATTCAGTTAACATGATTGTTTCTATTAACTTATTTGTCATTCTGTCTCCTATTCAGTTAACATGATTGTTTCTACTGACTTATTTGTCATTCTGTCTCCTATTCAGTTAACATGATTGTTTCTATTAACTTATTTGTCATTGATGTATTCTGCTCTCTTGCATTATTTGTCAGTCCAAATCTACTACTCCTGACTCATGCTTGTTAGTCTGAGGTCTCTTGCTAAAATATGTCATCTATCTGCAGATTAATTTTCAACTTTGAACACACCTGATTTCACTTGAATCATATATTAATAGTTCTGCACTTACTTTTAGAAATTATTTTATACAGTCTTATTTTCTTTAAACATTTTTTAATTTAACTTAGACTTTAATCCATTAACCCACTCTATCATTGATTTGCCATGAACACATTCACCCACTTTTTCTTTCTCTCTTTTGGGGTTCACAAATATTTTTTAAAATCTAGACTTTAAATGTAAATAAGTGTATCAGTTCTTTACCGAGTTGATGTTAAAAGTTGTGTTGTTAATTATGAAAAGCACTTCCCATAGTAGTCCACACTGGGAGGAGTAAAAGTACTTTAGAATCAGTGCAAAAGAACTTTAGAGTTAGTGCAAAAGTCTTTAGAGTAAGTACAAAATACAAATATTATTTTAAAATGAGAAGTGTTGCAAGCATTAATCAAAAGGGGATGGCAGAAATGTTTATGAAAATCTTGCTTTACAAGAACAGTGCAGAATAAAATTTGTCTTTTTAAAATTTACATCAGGACTCTGGGAAGCATCGCTAGCATTATCCCAGAGAAGAAAAATGTCCAGCATTGCATTATCCTCGCACTTGATTCCCATGATGCTGTTGAAGTTGAAGCATCCATTTTCGCAGCAGACAAATTTTCAGAAATTTCAAAGTGAGTAAATAATATTACAATCACCCTTTGTGTACTTTAAAATGTTGGCATTTTATGATATTTTTAAAACAAATTAACATACCTTTTTCTGGTTAAGCAAGTTTAGAATCTCATATAATTTTTTTTTAATTTTTGAAACCAATGTGAACTGGAAATAAATATATGGGGAGAGAGATGTCAAATAGTCAACAACTTTTGAAATGATGTTATATTGATTTTTTAAAACTGGATCAGAAATTGAAATTTTCATCACTTCATCAGATCACCTATTTGCTATAGAATATTGACATATTCTGCAAGTAATAACAAAAAGTGACTGAATACTTCGGTAGAAACTTTTGTGTTTGTGGTGCATTTGAGGTATTCGCTAAAACTGGATACCAGTGCTGACAACATTTTGCTGATAAATATTATAATAGCAAATCAGTACATTGACACAATTTTTATGCTTTTGTAGCTAAAAAAATATTTTAGAAATATTATCAGTAATTTAATTTTAATATAAATAATTTTCTAATTTCAATTACTTTATATCATGAAAATGAGGAATTTTGACATTGAACATAACAAGACTGCATTGTATATTAAGATAGTAAATATATGAATGCATTTTGATGTTTATTTACAATATACCGAAAAATTGAAGGTTGGAGAAAAAAATCAGTCCATCCCAGTAAATTTTTGTATGCTAGCATCCCAGTTGACTAACAGAAAACATTTGCTTATTGAGTAACTAAATCCTCAAGGAGAAGATAACTCAAAAGTAATCTGTTCAGATTGTTATTTTTCCACTCCTTTTACCATAATTTCCAGGTACTTTTTTTTTCATTGTGGCTAAAACTTCTTGATTTAATTGTCTTTGTTTTTTTTTTGCTGATTACAGGTGTTATTTATTTCCTTAATAAATTTGTGTTTATATTATTAACCAAGATCTACATCATTACAAGTGCAGTTGAAGCTGGAATAAACATGTGTTTATCTCTCTTTTTATATTTTAAATTCATAGTTTGAATAAGGAAAAGTCAGTTTCTTGTCTATCACAAAAGTGTTCCCATTATTTCAGCTCATTAGTATAGTTATCACAATTTATTCTTGTGAGGAAAAAGCATGATTATAATATGAAAGAATTACCTATTTTGAGGCATTAGTGTATATATGGGGGTACCAATCATATATTTTCTGCAATTTCTACAGTTGACTTATTTAAAATACCAGTTTTAATTAAATAATTATAACATAGTCACTTGGTTAACCATTTATTTGATGTGGGTTTTTTTCATTTTAGGACTTTTTCAGCTACTATATGCAGCAAAATGGTCATGATGTTATCAGGTTTGGCAACACCAGTTGAAATGAAATTAAAACTTATTCCAAGTTTACGTCACATGCATCATGACACTGAAACTGCTTCCAAGGTCTGATTCTTATTCTTGTCATTTATTCCCATAAAATTAAACAATTGTAGTCTTACAAAGTCCCATAATCTTGCTCGGGTTATAGTTTTTCACTTTCTGAGTTTGGCATTTATACAGTGACAGAAGAGGTATTTTTGTGTTAAATATTTCCTTTTTTGTTTTTATTTCAAGGCTTTTGCAGTTTGTGAATCTCTGCTAGCTGGATATCCTGCACGAAAGTTTGTTGTGCTGACGCTGAACACTATGACACAACTGGCAGTTTCATCCTTGGTCAGTGCTGCACCCCATGTTTCCCGTCTTCTCAGAATCCTGGCATCTGATCCCCGCCATGCTGTTCATCTCACATGTCTGCACAATCTGCTTTTGCTTGCAAAACATGGACCACACCTCTGGCAGGCAGACAAAGTTGAGGTAATGGTAATAAAATCTTTTGGATAGTATGCACATTCAAAACACTTGAGAAAATAGATAAGGTCACATGTATGGGGAAACAACTCTGCCAAACTTGCTAAATACCAAATTGTGTTTAGTTATTTCCTTCTGTTGTTTTTTTCTGTTTTGTTGCTGAAGATGACAAATCTCTAAGAATGGAATTGATACTTTTAGAATATCTTTGCAATGAAGAGGTTAATGGCTGTTCATTTTGGGTATTGTCTGTTAGTGACATTTGTCTTTGTTAATGCTATTGCCTTTTAAATCTCAGATGTAAAATTCACTAATGTTGTTACAAAAACCATAAAACATTTTTTCAAAACCACTTACAAACTTTTGTATGCTTATTAAACTTTTGTCTTGATTTTTTCTTCTTTTTTTTTTCGTACAGGAAGTTGCTGATTTTTTAGTGAAAACTTCTTCACCACAGCTGAAAGTTCTGGCAGTATCGGTGTTAAATAGGATCTGTAGTTCTGTAGCTATCAAATTGCTTCCTCAGCCAACCAGTAAGTATCTTAAATGCTGTGCTTGATGTCTTAGCGTCAGTATTTATATCCATATACCATTAGTTAATCAGTATTCTCATGCGCGTTACTCTATGTACAGTAAGTGTTTCCTGAACTGCAGGAGATATCCACGGTTTCAACATTGAAACAAGCACAGCCCCAGTCCCATAGTTGTATTGAGGACCCATTCTCTCAGTATATCCCCTTACCCCCTAGGAGTTGTTAGGACCCTTTCCCTCAATATATCCCCTTATCTGCTTGGAGTTCTTAGGACCCATCCCCCCCCCCCCCCAATACACCCTTTATTCCCTAGGAGATGTTAGGACCAGGCATGGGTAGCACTTTTCTTGTGCTGACCCAAGACACTAGAACAGGAGCATGTAAGGACATTGTTTTTAAATTTTTATTTTCTAGTTTCAAAACAGAGTTTAAAAAGTTCAAATCAGTTTGCTTTATTTCATGCCAGGAAGACGTGATTTGGCCTTTCTCTTTCCACATTCACGAGCATGTTCTAAAGGTCTCTCTCCCTTCAAACAACTAAAAGTATCAGTAAGCATAGACCCATCCCCCTTAATAGTGAAAACCGTCAGTTTTCTAACTTAAATAACCAAACCAAAACATTAAGAAATTAGAGATATGTTAAGCGGGTTCGGTCCTTTACACTTGCGTCATTGACAAGATGTTCCATTTGGTCTCATATACCACTAAGTGCCAGGCCTACAGAATTCAGTGCATGCCACTACCAAATTGCCCCACACCTTCCATCACAAAACGGACTTCATAAGATTCATGCACACTGGTGAATTGAGCTTTTTAAGTAAATCTGATTTGACTTGCAGTTTTCTCGGAACTTTTATTTGCATGTTCCAGTGGCATGTTTGTCTACATCTTACCCATTTTAATTGGACAGTAATAATCAGAGAGGTGTTCACAGACCGTAATAAATGAAATGATATTAAACAATACAACCCGTTGTAATGAATGAAATAATATTGAACAGTATAACCCTGTGAAATTAAATCTTTCCACTTCATTAATACAAAGCTTTTAACCATTTTTAAAAAAAATTAATATTTAGAAATATCTGGCAGAATTTACATATTTTAATCTTAAAATTGTTGTGGGTTTTGTTATTGTTGTTCAAAAAAATTTGTTTTTGGAAATATTAAAATCATAACTTTGACCTGATAGATAGTGGTAAATAATAAAGACTCTTCACCTAAATAGTCCTATGAACTTAGAGGTACTGAATATTGATGACAGTGTGCTGTTAAACAAGGAATGATTTGTTATGAACTCTGGGTACAAATCATTCAAGCAAATTAAAGTGCCAGAGAACTAGACATTTGCTCTTTCATGAGCAAAATAGAGTGCCAGAGAACTAGGCATTTACTATTTCATGAGCAAATTAAAGTAGCAGATAATTAGACATTTACTATTTCACGAGCAAAATAAAGTGCCAGAGAACTAGACATTTACTCTTTCATGAGCAAAATAAAGTGCCAGAGAACTAGACATTTACTCTTTCATGAGCAAAATAAAGTGCCAGAGAACTAGACATTTGCTATTTCATGAGCAAAAGATTTTGTACCAGATTGCAGAAATTTCACTTTCAGTATCAATTACATAAGTTAAAACTTGTGGCTTGTCTCACTTTGGAATGCATTTATCAACATGTCAGCATCACAAATTACTACAGCAAAATGTTTAACAATAGAGTTAATATTAAAATATCCACCTCTTCACAAAATAGCATCAAACTTCAGTGCCCCAAATGGCCAGAAGCTTATAATAATACACTATCTATATTTCTTTAATATAAATTGTGGATTCACTTGCAGTGTTAGGTAAACTGACTGAGATCTTATTTATTTACTCAATATGTGGCACTTCTCCAATTATTTATTTGCATAAATCTTCTTGTTATAGTCTGAGACATAGCTAAGTAATAATTTCCATTTGGATGTGTTTTTAGTACATATTATTTGCATGCTTTGTATATTTATTTATCATCATACATTTATGTGGTTTGTTGCCATTTTCTGTTTCTCAGTGAACAAACTACTGGGAGTTTGTCGTCAGTTTTGCTATGATGACAACATAAACCTAGCCTCGGAAACCATTAGACTTTTCACTCAGATTGCAAAGTCCAAACGTAAGATATTTTTAATTTGTATTTCATTAATCATTAATTGCAATAGATTAAATTGTATTTTTATGTCTGAAGTAAGTAGTCCCACTGCTACCGCTTTATGGGCAAAGACTCACTAGTTTCCTACTAGTTATTCTCATTGTATAAGTATAAAACCCTTTAAAGGTGTATTAGGGTTTCCTACTAGTTATTCTCATTGTATAAGTATAAAACCCTTTAACCCGTTCGCAGTCTGGGTGTCAAGTTATGTCACAACCGGAAGTGACTGAGCCCTTGACTGCGTTCCACGGTATGTCACAGGCTTACGGATACGTGCGCGTAGTTCATTCATTCATGAAACCATTCATTAAAAATAACCAATCAGAAAAATTGAAAGATATGTTTGGCTTCCGCACCCAATCTGTTATAAATTTTACGATTGGATACTTATAATCAGTATGCTAATGAGCTTGAATTGGCGGCTTTTTCAATACAACCCACTGTCTTTGTGAAGACGCGCAGACATTTTGTGTTGATCTCCATGGCAAGTTTCGTTGTTTTCAAACTCACAGTTTGAAGCCACAGCTGGGTCAGAATTTGATTCATTTTAGATGAATCTGATTTCTTATCAGAAAATAAAAATGTTCAACCAGCCCCTATTGAAATTTTAGACGCAGTTGACCTCGAGGCCAGTACTACGAAAACTGAAAACCGGTCATGTCGAAGCGTGGCGGCGGCGTCTGCTAGGTGCATGGAAAAGCCACATGCTTTTGCAGGAAATAGTGAAATACAAATGCCATTTGCAGAAAATACTGGAGAAGTCGATATTTTGGAAGCATTTTCACCAGTGAATTTTGTGCAAAAAATTGTCGAGTTCACGAATACTTATGCCGCAGATCTACTATAGCTATCGATCGTGTGCAAATCTTTCTAACTTCGTCTCTATCAAACAGTGGCGTGATACAGAGGTGACTGAAATGTATTAGTTTTGGGGACTTATTTTATTGATGTGTAAAAAAAATTCTTATGGAAATAGTTTTTATGTGTACAAAAAATACTGAACTGGACATATATGGAACTTTTTTCTTCACTTCATTATGATTTGTCTTCGTGGATGCGATCTATTTTTCTAGATCTATTTTCAAATCTCGTGTACTTGGTGGTGTGTGCTTGATTTAAAAAAAACTAATTATGACTAAAAATTGGATTAATATTTGTAAACATTGAGGAAACATCTCCACACAATTTGGACTATTAAATAAATGTGTAGAGCAATGCCAATCCTCCAGCAATAGGACAACAGATGATGAAAATCGCAAGTTCAACAAAAAGGTAAAAAAAAATTTTATTATTTATATATTTTTTAATTTTTAAACTTTTTTTTAAAAGACTTAACATATTTTATAATATGTATGTAATAGTTTACAATTAACGTTTTTAAAATTCATTTAGTATTAGCTTCACTTTTTATTTTTTAATTTAGTAACCCATAGAAATTATCGCTGAACGCCAAAAGTGCCTGACATGGCGCTGCCGACGCGTGTTTTTACGCATGACAGGGATCGGGTTAAAGGTGTATTAGGGTTTCCTACTAGTTATTCTCATTGTATAAGTATAAAACCCTTTAAAGGTGTATTAGGGTTTCCTACTAGTTATTCTCATTATATAAATATAAAACCCATTTAATGATGTATTAGGGTTTCCTACTAGTTATTTTCATTGTATAAGTATAAAACCCATTTAATGATGTATTAGGGTTTCCTACTAGTTATTCTCATTGTATAAGTATAAAACCCTTTAAAGGTGTATTAGGGTTTCCTACTAGTTATTCTCATTATATAAGTATAAAACCCATTTAATGATGTATTAGGGTTTCCTACTAGTTATTTTCATTGTATAAGTATAAAACCTTTAATGCTCTATAAGGATTACTACAAGTAATTTTCATTGTACTAGTTATTCTCATTGTATAAGTATAAAATCCTTTAATGGTGTATGAGGGCATCCTAAAAGTAATTTTAATTGTATAACTTATAAAAGTATAAAACCCTTTAATGAGGGTGGGTATCCTCAGAGTAATTCTGACTCCTCTAAGTTACTTTCAAATTCTTTTGCCTCAGGCAGTAGTATGATATGCAAACACCAGGACAGAACAAAACAGTTGAGTGATAAGTATCATGTTTTACTTACAGCAAAATCCAGGCATGTTGTTTGTTTCTTTATTATCATTTATAATACAAAGTGAAAAGACTCAGTGGGAAATATTGTTTTGGTCCATGTGATCTTGAACTAAAGATAGGCCTTTTTCATTACAATAACCAAGGCATAATGACACATAATGGTGTACATTTATGTGTGGGGCCATAAGAAATAATACAATGGCACATGGTATTCTATGTGTGGACAAAAGAATGAAGCCTTAGACATTTGATGTTTTGTTTTCTTACATCTGTCAAGTTGACATAAATTATTTGTATGCTTTGTTTTTGTTTTATTTTTTACATTTTAAACTTAGGGTATGTGGAAGACATATCTCTTGAAACTGTTTCGGCCATACAGACATTTCTGATATTGACTAATGAGGCAGATGAGGAGAGTGTGAATCAGCACCTCAAAGTGAGTCATTAATCATCTCTTTGCATCAACATTCAAACAGAGTAGTCTTTTCTTGCTTATTTATTGTCATTTAAACATCATCAACTCAAGCAATCTTTTTTTGTAATTTAAACATTAATACAGAGTAGTGTTTTCTTGTTTACTGTTGTCTTTTAAACATTCACATTCAAACAGAGTAATCTTTTCTTGCTTACCTATTGTCAATTAAACACCCACACTCAAACAATAATCTTGCCTTCATACCTGTTGTCATTTAAACATCCATACTCAAACAGTAATCTTTCCTTGCTTACCTTTTATCATTTAAACCAGGGGTCTCCAAACTTTTCAGCCCGAGGGCCGCATTAACTATCACACAGCAGTTCGTGGGCCGACTACACACTCAAGGTCCAAATAAAAAAGAATCAAAACATGGATGTTTTTTAATTATTTATTTAATATTATTTTATTCAGTTTTTATTTAATAACACATTGATACACTACACATGAACACCTGTATTAATGGGAATGGTGAAATTGTTTCCTGAATGCCAAAATAGCAGACATTTCTGGCTTTAGATTTGATGTCCCTAACATCAACAGTGACCTGAGATTATCATCAGGCAAGTTTGTTCACACAAAGATTGACAGGTACTTTGATGCAAAGGTTTTGACATTAGGAAAGTCTTCCTTGGGCAAAACTGGTAAAAACCCACCAGTCCTTCTTTGAACTTGTCCCTAAGGAGGTCATTTGCTAGCAACTCAATGGCTTTGTCTAATAGTCACAGTTGACTGCTCGTATACTATAGACTGGTATTAAGAATATGTCCTACTTAATGTAACAATCAGTGACCCATATCAATAACGTTCCTTTATTCTGAATCTGGGTCAGAGTTTGTTCCCTCTCAACTCTCAGAGATTAGAGATAGAAAAATTTAGCAGCGGCTGATCTTGGCAGGATACACGTAAATTTCCGTAATTTTTTTCCATAGGCAAAAAGGTCTCCATGGGCCACATGAGAGGGCCTCACGGGTCGTAGTTTGGAGACCCCTGATTTAAACATTGCACTCAAATTGAGCAGTCTTTCCTTTTCTACCTGTCATCATCTAAAATCCAGTTGAGGCCAATCACAGCATTACACATTTATTTGATTTCCTTACTTATAGATGTGGTGGGTATTTGCACTCTTGATATTTTTTATGCAATACTTTTATAAGTTATGCAATAAACCAAACAAAAAACTACTTATTGTTAGCTTGAATTTCAGAAAACTTATTTTTGAAACCAACTCCTGTTTAAAAAATATTCTGAAGCCTAAAATACTAAAAATGCCAATATTACAGTTATTTGAACCATGATTACTAATTACCCAGTTTGTCATATTGATTAGAACAGAATCACTTCCCCAGCACCAAAAACTTTTTGGTTTTCCTTATCAGTACTGGTTACACTAAAAAGAGACATTTAGACAGGTTCTCATGTTGCCTTGTCTATAATAATGTTAGTGGAACAAACACAACAAAAAAGGAATCATTTTCCATACTAATAGAGAGCTTTTTCTTCAAAGGACAGCCAGATGTCCATACTGATAGAATGATAGTGTTAAAAATTTCAAAGAAATAAAAGATAAAAAATTTTTTCATCAGTGTTTTATCAAGGCTTGTGTTAACATTGCTCAGGAAATTTTTTGATGCTTTTGTGAAATTGTATCTATTAATTATTAGTGACATAATCAACATTCATTGAAGCTGTTTTGATTTGATGAAAGTATCAGTAATTCACTACAGGCAATTTTCTTTATTTTTTTTTTTTGGGGGGGGGTGTGTGGGTTGAAAGTTGTGGTGTGTATGGGCTGCCATAATGAGAGTATTTTTTTTTGTGGTATGTTAGGGATGCCATAGTGAAAGACTATTTTGAGGTTTGTAAGGGCTGCCAATAGTGAGAGACATTTTGTGGTGTGTAAAGGCATACCAATAAGAGATCTTATTGAGCTTACTATTTTCTTTTTACTTTAGAATCAAAATGACATTTAGTGCTTTAAGTTTCTGATATGTGAATTTTCATCCATGGGTTTAGAGTACCTCAGTTGTTTTCTGCTCTTTGCTTTTGCAGCTTGTGTTGCGGGCAGCAGTGGAATTGTGCATTATAGACACAAAAATTGCAACAACCTTTGTGGACACACTAGTGGAATTGCTGGCTTTTTCTTCAGGTAAATGGAAGCTTATTCTTAGAACCTCAACAAAGTTTTAACTGATAAAATTAGAGAATACCTGCTTTTTTCCTTATGATTTTTTTGATTGAAATACGTTTGAAATACACTCTTGCTAATCCGGCCCCTTAATAATCCGGCTTCTCACTAATCCAGCCTCTGGGCATGACATGAGTCAGAGTTGTGCTTCCTTTGGAAAGATGCCTCATCTTCCTCCCAAGCGAGAGCAATGGAGTGACATCACAAGTGTGACAGGAAAAAGATGCAAGCCATGGAGAAGGGTTTTCTTAACAGCACATCAGCCACCATGAAAGGTTTTAGTTTACATTTAGAAGAGCAGGAAAAGCGATCAGCTTGGCGTGATGGCCTTCAATTATGGCTTCAAAAAGAAACATCACAATAGAACTGTTGCAGAAATTTGAAATTTTAGAGAATTTAAGTGAGGTTGTTCCAATACATTGCTGCTGAGTACAACATTGGACGTGCCACTGTTTATGACATAAAGATGAAAGAGAATCAACTTCAACAGTACTCAAGCCAAATGAACAGTGAGTTCGTAGAACAAAAGTTTTATGTGAAGGGGTGAGAACAATCAACTTGATACCGTTGTTTACAGATGGTTCATACAGCAATGCAGTAAAGGACTACCTGTCAGTGGCCCGTTAATTAAAGAAAAGGCTGTGGCGTTTAATAAAGGACTTCGTGGCAGTGAACAGTTTGTAGCAAGCAAGGGCATGGCTTGTTAAACTGGAAGGAAAGACATGGTGTGTGGCAGTTGACAGCAGGAAAAGTCGCTCAGCAAATGAATAAGATGCAAAAGAGTTTTAAAAATTGGAGAAGATTCTAAAGGAAGAAGAACTAACTCCCGCAATGTACAATGATGATTAAAAAATGCTGCACATTTGTTGAAAACTTCTTCAATCATACACATAGGTTGTAGGAAGGAAGTAAAGCTATGAATTTTATAAATTGTGAAAGCAAACCAAATAAAAACACAAGTTTTTGACAAACCCACGTGATCCGAGCTCAGCCGTTCTAGGGCAGAAATGGTCACTGTACTGGTATGGCCATTCTTGTACTTGGGCAGAAACAGTTGGCAAATAGGTACAGCTATAGCAATATCTGGGGTAAAAAAGAGTTAAGTAGAAGTTTTAGTTATTTACTTTGATTTGCTGCTCTTGATCTTTTTCCTTGTGGTGTCTGTTATAGGTAAAATGGTGGAACTAGTATGTGAGGTATTAGCTGCTATTGGAGAAAGATTACCACTGGCTCTTCAGTCAGCAGTTCCAACCATATTAGCTTGTCTTCAAAAGTGGACGATTGCTGGGCTTGGCAGCAGTCAGGTGCAGGTCAGTTGAGTGTTCTTAATCCTTAGTGGTTTTTCATGACTTGACCTATTGTCAGAAATATTGATGGATTCAATCTTAAAATGGATGTAATTTTCCTAATTCTTTACCCCTTTTATTTGTGGTTGTGCGTGTTTGTTGCCATAGGTTGTAAAGTCCAATATCAGTTGTTTTTTTTTAATTTTTATAAGTATCATCTTTCATTTTTCACCCCATCTTTTATATATTTCTCTTCTTATATGATTTTTCTTAACTTATTTTTTGTTGGTATTTCTATTTCATCTCCTTTTATTTTCTACCCATGTGCAATTTTATTCTTTCTCTTTATAAAATTTCTATTTTAACACTTTTCATTTTCTAGATAAGATTTTTCTCATCTCTTTTCAGTATTTCTATTCTAGTACCTTTCATTTTCTTACCATATGTGTTTTTTCATTTCCTTCATTTGGTCAGGTACAGTTGTGCACATTAGTGTTTCAAACTGCCAGAGAGGAAATGATGCCACCAGATATCCAGGCAACCCTTCGCATGGCGCTAGAGAAATCAGGACTTTGGCAGGCTTACAAAATTGCTCGCCAAGCTATGCGATATGGGCAGTATTCCATAGCAGAATTCATTTTCTCCAGTCTAGCTTACAAGGTAGATAACAGCTGTGTATGACAAAGAAACAGTATTCTCTTTCCAAGGGGATGTAAGTTTACTATGTTATTCATTATCATCAGTGATTTCAGTGCTAAACAATACAAGGGGAATAACCTTTTACAGAGCTTGCTCATTTTTTGTTGAAAAATATATGAAATTAACATATTAGAATTGTTTCATGGGAATCACTTTTACAAGAGTTTGTGTTCTTGTGCTTTAGTTCATTTATCATGATTTTCAAAATAAATTCTTAATGTTTAGAAAGATTTGTTGTCAGATAGAGTTGCTAATAATGTCACCCAGTTTTCAGTGGTACAAAAATTGCTTTTAGTATCAGACTTGCTGATATCAAAATTAAAGAAACATTTTTAGACCGTTTAAATGTAATGCAGATATATCCAATATACAGTTTTCAGGTATCTTTAAAAATTGTTAAACTTTTAATCATTCTACTGGAGGGTTAGGTATAGCTGTCACTTTCTCTTCTTTCACATTAACACCTGCCGCCTTTATTTATCAGCACTTTTTTTTCAAAGGATCTTATCAAGTTTTTGATAAAAAAGTTAAAATTATGTGTTCACAGCTATAGACAGCAATCAAAAATTAAAATGGTAAACAACTCTCAAATTTCAGACTTTCTGATATTTTACCTATTTTCAAGACTTTCAAGAATTTTAAGATCTGGAAAAGCTAAAATCAAATTCCAGACTTTTCCTAGAATTCCAGATCTGGGCAAGAACTCTGGTTTACAATTAAATAATTATTACTTTAGGTATGGATAGTAAAACAAAATAAATAGGATGAATTTTAGTATAATAATAGGTGAGAGTAAAATTAAGTCATTTTTGTTATTATTATACATGCATGTTTTCAAAGCACTGGTACTGGTGTTGGAGTTTGGTCTGCCAAATTTAAAATACAGCAGGTAATGAAAATTCTAAAGAACAAGCATCATAACAGCAAAATTATTTTTGTCGACTAGAATTAATTAATGTGTAATTTGTATTAGCTTATTATTTCATCTTTGATGTAGAATTATTTTAATTCACGGTTAAAATGTAATTGCCTATTGTTGATCAAAATCAAAACATTGCATTTCCATAATATTCTGCATCATTATGAGAGTTTAAACTTATATCGATTCACTAAAATTACATCTACAGAATATTGTTGTCATCAGTAAGTATTCTCTTTTGTTATATTTTTGTCTAATGTGTATTTTGTCTTTTTTGTGCTTATAAGATATTTGATTTAAATTTGTTGCCTAGAGCTGTGAACATAATTTTAGCTTTTTTATTCAAAAACTTGGACTACAACTTAGACCATTTGTGTTGTCATGTGGCGATCTTGTATACAAGCAAGAGCTTTGGTTTCTATTCCACTTTTAACCCCCCAAATAATTAAAGTGATAAAAGTTGCTGGCTACTTAAATTTTTCAAGGATGTTTAGAAATGATGTTGCTGAAATATCTAGTTTTTTTAATAAATATATATTTGTTTGAAATGATTTTTTGTTCACCAGGTCTTTAAGAACAACACCATGCTTAATTGTTTGAAATTGTTTCTGATTACTTTCTCCAGTTCACTTGTTGGTGATTTGAAATTTCTGATATATGATAGTTTGAATTTCAGATATTCCATTGACTTCAGTATAATGCCATTGATTTCAGTATAATGAGACTGCACTATTATGTTGAAAGATAAGTGTGCACACTTGTTTATGTGAGTATGCACAATTGTTTGTGTAAGTGTGCGCATTAGTTGTGTATGTGTGCACAATTTTTAAGTGTGACACTTGTTTGTGTCCGGTGATCAGAAAGATTACTGATGAATCCTTCATACTTTTCTGACAGGTAGCATCACAGCACTTTTACAATTGGCAATTGGGCTTGAAGCATGTGTGCACAGCTCAACTCCATCTTCAAAATATTCG
Source organism: Sinotaia quadrata (assembly GCA_028829895.1). NCBI lineage: Eukaryota > Metazoa > Mollusca > Gastropoda > Architaenioglossa > Viviparidae > Sinotaia > Sinotaia quadrata. The sequence continues at coordinate 84,509,346 of CM054177.1, forward strand.
CCATGATGGTGCCAACATCTTACCATGCATGGCTTCAGCCATGGAGAGTTACCAGAGAGCTCTGGTGTCTTTCAAGGTAAGCAGGAAAGGTGCATATGTTTATGGACAGGATACATGTGTTTACGGACAGGATGCATACATTTATGGACAGAATGCATATGTTTTTGGACAGGATGCATGTATTTACGGACAGGATGCATACATTTATGGACAGAATGCATATGTTTTTGGACAGGATGCATGTATTTACGGACAGGATGCATACATTTATGGACAGAATGCATATGTTTTTGGACAGGATGCATGTATTTATGGACAGGATGCATATGTTTACAGATAGGATATTTGTGTTTATAGGCAAGGTGCCATGTGTTTACTGACAGGGTGCCAGTGGCTCACTCTTTCAGAGCAGTGGCTCATCTTTTAAAAGTTTGCGTTGATCAAGTATTCTTAATTGTAATCTAAGTATGTATAAGTTTAAGAGCTATAACTTTTTTTTTGAGGTTTTTGATTTGTATTAAATGAACAAGTTCTATAAGGATTAAATCCTTTTTCTAAGTCTTTGTTCTTGAAGACTGTGTCTGCAAATTTGCAGGCTGCCAGCACACCAGCTTTTCTTTTGGAGTTTCAGTGTGAGTATGTGCGGCTACGAGTGTCATGGCTAGCTGCACTGCGGCTTATTCTTTTGACCTGTAACAAATTTTCTGTCTCTCCTCCTCCTGCTATCGCTACAGCGCTTGCATCTTCCAGTGGTCAGGAGGGTACTCGGTGGGCACAAGTTGTACAGCAGGTCAGTGATTTTGGTACATATGGATTCATAGTGAGATGCCACTGTCTTGCACTATTTTTATTTTTATCTTTATATGATGTGCCAGTTTTTTAATTATAGTTTTAAATTTGTCTTTAAGTTCAGGTACCATTGGCTTTTGGGGTTTGTTTTTTTTTTTACTCATTGTCTTTAGGGTGAGATATACTTGTATTTTACTTTTATGTTGCATTTGTATAGAACAGGTGGGTCACTATTATTAATTTCATTATCTATTAATTATTATTACTTACATGTGTTACTTTTTTGTTGTTTTTTCCTGTTATATTACTCTTCAATTTTAGATGCCAATGTTTCTAATTTTTTAATTTTTATTTCATCGTAGGATTTGGTACCACTCTCTTTTACTAGTGTTTGATGTGATAAACAGATTATATAGGATGTATATATTGTTGGCTACATACAGAAATATGTTTGTTTTCCATATATTACAAGCTTGCAGGTTGTTGTAGTGCTCTGTATAAGGAAGAGAAAGGGCCATGACTGTTATTACAAATTTGATCCATACCATTTATGTCATCAGTTGGAGAAATGTGTCCGCCATTGTCAGGATGTTGGAGAGCAAATATCGAACCTCTACTGGGCTTCTTTTGATGCTGACCCTGCAACACTTGAAAATATTACCCTGTATCCTTCTCAGTATTGACACTAAATGTAACTGTGTATGCTATTGTGTATTATCATAAAAATTCAGCAAATATCTGGGTTTCATCGAGGCGATGATTCCATCATTTCTGACAATTTTCTCCTTATAATTGTCTGGGCTAAATATGATTTCTTTTACTCTCCAGCCATTGTTTATTTTTAATGAACATATCCAACCAACCAATATCTGGCTTCATATGGTGCTGATTCCATCATATCTGACAATTTTCTCCTATTGATTGTCAAGATAAATGTGAGTTGTTGATTGTTAACAATTTGTCCCTCATTGCTACAGTTGTTTTTTGATTCTTACAATTTGTGCATCAGTGTTAGGGTTGCTGATTGTTACAGTTTGTGCCTCATTGCTAGGGTTGTTCATTGTTACAGTTTTTGTGCCTCATTGCTATGGTTGTTCATTGTTACAGTTTGTGCCTCATTGCTAGGGTTGTTGATTGTTACAGTTTTTGTGCCTCATTGTTAGGGTTTTTGATTGTTATAGTTTGTTTCTCAGACTAGGGTTGTTTATTGTTACAATTTGTTTTTCATTGCTAGGATTGTTGATTGTTATAATTTATCCTTCATCACAAGGATTGCTGATTTTAAAATATTTTGTCTGGTGTAATTCTTAGAAGTACTTTATAAATATTTTATTTTAATGTGTTCATTATAAATTAAAGTTTTATAAATAAATTAAGATGTTCCCTTGACAACATATAAGCTTGCAGCAAAGTTGTGATAGTATCAAGAGTGTCATTAGTGCCATCATCTCAGCAGTACACACAGGGTATGAATCGCTCACACTGACATTTTATTACCCATGTTTTGTTGGTGATTTTTATTTTAAATGCAACAAGTCTTTCGTACTTGTAAATAAAACAGTGCTTTTCATATTTATAAACCACATCGTCAGTATATTTTTAATACTCAGATAATAATGAGTTTATCTTGGGTGTCATTTTCTTTAAAGTTGACTTAATATTTTTTTAATTATGCAATTTTTTTTATAATTGATTATTCCCTTGAATTATTAAATTTTCAAGACAAAAATATTAATTTTTAATTTATCCCTCTTGACTCTGGATTTTCTATTTTAAAATTAAACCCTGATGGCTCTAAAGTATCAGTTTTTATTTTTTCACCATGATCCTGCATTATCCATTTTTAAAATGTTCCCTCATGGGCCTGAATTATCCATTTCAAATAGAGCCTTATAGACCTGGATTATCCATTTATGAACATTTCCCCTTGTGGCTGGGATTATCCTCTTTTTTAAAAAATTATCTCTCATGCTTCTGGCTCTAAATGCTGCAGACAGAACAGCCTGGGAGAGCATCATTTTGTTGGACAGTCAAGTTTACCTGACAGCAGACAGTCTATACAAAGTGTGTTGTACCAAATGTCCAGTGAACTTGATGCCTTATTGCCAGAGAATGCTGCGTGCCAGGAGAAGTCCTTCAAAGTAAGTGGTTTACTTCTCTGTTGCAAACTTCTGTTGTCAGGGCCATTCATGTTTTCCTGTGATAGCAGTCCAGTTAGAAAAGATGGTTATGCAGTATTTTCTTGGAATCAACAAGTTTTACTCCCAACACTAGTCATTCCATTATTATTTTTATATCAGCTTGCTTTACTCTCAATGCTAGCCAATCCATGATCATTTCTATATCAACTTGACCATGACCATGTATCAGCTTGCTTCACTCTCAACACTAGTCATTGTATGATCATTTCTATATCAGCTTGCTTTACTCTCAACACTGGTCATTCTATGATCATTTCTATATCAGCTTGCTTCACTCTCAACACTAGTCATTCTATGATCATTTCTATATCAGCTTGCTTTACTCTCAACACTGATCATTCTACGATCATTTCTATATCAGCTTGCTTCACTCTCAACACTAGAATGATCATTCTATGATCATTTCTGTATTAACAAGATTTACTTCAACATCCTAGTCATTCCATGATTATTTTTATATCAGCTTGCTTTACTCTCAATGCTAGCCAATCTATGATCATTTTTATATCAGCTTGCTTCACTCTCAACACTAGTCATTCTATGATCATTTCTGTATTAACAAGATTTACTTCAACATCCTAGTCATTCTATAATGATTTCTATATCAGCTTGCTTCACTCTCAACACTAGTCATTCTATGATCATTTCTGTATTAACAAGATTTACTTCAACATCCTAGTCATTCCATGATCATTTTTATATCACCTTGTTTTACTCCCAACACTAGTCATTCTATAATTCTTTCTGTATTAACAAGATTTACTTCAGCATTCTAGCCATTTAATGATTATTTCTATTTCAATGTGCTGCATAATAAACACATCCTTTCATATGCCATTTTTACATCAGCAAGTATCTGTAAGGGCTAGGTACTGCCCCCAAATTAAAATATATTAAACACAAACATATTGCAATAATAAAAAGAGAAATGGAGCCATTAATTTTAATTTTTCTTAACAAGCAGCTTGATTATATTTCCTGTCGTTAAGATTAACTCATAAGAAATGCCTACATCCCATAAGAGTCAATTCAGAGAGCTTCACAACCAGTCCTTTTATGCAAACACATGGCACAAAACTAAAGCAAGACATTTTCAGTATCAGTGTCTTGTGCTATTGCCTGTAAACAGAGCAAAGTTAACAGAGTTGACTGGTTGATCATTTGGGGTAATTAAGCAGTTATCTCATGCATCAGTGGGAACTTTATTTTATTTTACTTTTAACACTTATAGTTTAAACATTTAAGCTCTCAATTCTGAGCTTGGCCAGGATATTTCAGTAAGTTGAAATTACTGAAAATGTGTTTGTATAAATATATATAAATGCTGATGGAGATTCCTTTCTACTTGTTTGTTTTTTTTAACTTAGTTATGAAATAAATTTTTTAGTTTCACTTTTTCTTAAATTTCTGTATTTTGCTTGACAGTTGTAAGGTTATATCTTTTAACTAGGTGTACAAACACTTTGGAATGTAATCATTAATTGTATGTGCATGTAAGATGTTTTATATTAGTGATTTTTCATCATATTAAGTAAAAGTATTTTGTCCTTTTTTTTTTTTTTTTTGTTTCATGCTTTTATTATTTGTTTGTTTCTCTGTTTCATTCTGAAAGTTAAAAATTAAATTAACATTGATCTTGAAATTCATTTGTATAATAACTTATATTGTCATTGATTTTATTCATATGTTGTGCATTTAGTAAATTGATTTATTTTATCATTGTTTCTGCTTTCAATGATTTTATTATTATACTGCTTTTTTAGCAAGTTCATTTATTTTATCTTTATTTCTATTTTCAGCTAGTGGAGTTTCTGAGATCTTCTGCACAAGCTCTAGTACAAACCAGTCTGAATTTTCCGCGATTTTTCTTCCAGTCTCTGCAGTCCACCACTGTGAAAGTAAGGAATTAATAAGGAATTAAGGTCAAGTTGTAAGTATAACATAGTAAAGTCAAGTTGTAACTTTGTCATTAAAGGGTCAGGTAAGTATATAATAAGGTCAAGTTCAAGTTGTAAGCATACCCCCCTTCCTTATTATGACGTGCATACAATTTGATCTTAATATGAATTGTTTACAACTTGACCCATTTACAAGCTTACAATCTGACATTATGAAATTGACCTTAATATACTTGCTAACAACTTGATCTAATTACGACATGCTTACAACTTGACATTATTATGAAATGCTTACAGCTTGATTATGACATGCTTACAACTTGACCTTAATATGATATGTTTACAATTTGACCTTAATAATAATGCTTACAACTTGACCTTAATATGAATGCTTACAACTTGATCTTAATATAACCTGCTTATAACTTGACCTTAATATGCCAAGCTTAAAACTTGACTTTATTATGCCAAGCTTACAGTGGAAAACTGTTAAGGGTTTTGTATTAAAAAAATAGTAATTACTGTAGACCTCATTAAACAGAATTTTATATGTATAGGAATTGTGAGATTTAGTTGTACTACATATTGTGCATTTAAGATTTAGAAGAAAAATTTTTTTTAAGGTTTTCAGCAGGAATGCTATCAAGTATTGTTTCTTGTGTTATCTCCCTTTCTTAATAATTTGGATTTATTTTATTTATTCAGCTAGCCATCTCTCCACAGCCAAGCAATGTTGGAGAACCTGTTTTAGTCCGCAGTGACACAAGTTTAGCGCTTAAAGTGGAGGGAGTAATTCAGAGAGGAGAACGCCCTGCTCTTTTTCGGTCAGTTACTTCAGTTAACATCACTGTAACAACTGTCATGGTTAGCAGGAGTCCACTAGTTCAGCAGGCAACAACAATCAGCAAAGTAAGAGAATTTCTTTTCTTGGGTTTTTGAAGGAGGTGAGAAGAAATATACTGCTTTAAAATTCTTTTAATGTTCCTATATCACCAATTTCTACCTCTAGTATAATATGCCCATAATCCCAAAGTTTTATGACTGATATCTAGTTCTGATAAAGTTATCTCTTTTGCAAGATTTTAACACATTCCAGATCAGTATCACATTCGAATTTATTTGCATTTATTACAGATCTCAGAGAAGACATCAATTAAACTCTCCCAGACGGTTGAACCCCACAATGACTACTTTAGCACTGGGTTTATCTTGCCATTTCCTGTGACTGGTACACACTCTGTGCTGGTTGAAGCAGCCATCATTGACCTTGCTGGAGCATGCTGGAAGACTGGACCACGTACAACTCTCAGTGTCAAGTCATATGATGACTCAGCACAAAGGCAAGCACAGCCTAGAAGTGGGTCACGAGTTGTTGCTGCCATGGTTGCTGCTGCAGCATCAAATAATCGTTGAATTTTGTTGTGAAAATGGATGTATGTTTGTGGAATTTACAGTATTCATTGATGCGCTGAAAGTGATGGTACGTGTATGACAGAATAACACAGCCAAATAATTGTATTTATGACGACTGATTTTTTTTATCTTGCTATAAAGAAACATCGTTGGTGATAACTTTGGAGTTTGCGACAGAGAATTAGCATCAGATCATTGTGTTTGAGGTGACATTGCTGTTTATTTGTAACAAGAATTACAATACTTATTAAGTCTGTGAGTAAAATGGTTCTCTTCTGAATGTGTTGCCTGTTGGTGCAGAAATCCATATTTGCAACAAGAGCTAACAGAGTTAAGTAATTGTTAAATTAGTGAATGAAGTGGTTAATTCTGAAAGTTGTAATAGTGAGTGTCTGTTGAGTTAATGCAGAAAGCCATGTTAACAAGAGTTAAAGTAATTATTGAATTAATGAATGAAGAGGCTAATTTTAAATGAGCTGCCGTATTGAGTGGCTTGAATTTTGAAGAAAGCCATGTTTATTTGTGACAGAATTAATAGTTGTGTGAGAGTATTAGCTGTTAACAATTGTGTGTGTACTTTCAATAAAATGTGAGCTTTAAATTCTATTAGTTTATTAATTTTTTTTGTATCACACTAACATAGTTTCATATACCATCTTTATACTTATTGTATAAATGTTCAAGAACATTTTGATTCCTTCCTGTTTCAGTGCAGAATTTTTGTATGAGCTGACAAAGTCTTTGTTCTGTGCATGTATGAAGCAGGGTTTTTGTATGAGCTTACAAGTCTTTGTTCTGTGCATGTATGAAGCAGGGTTTTTGTATGAGCTTACAAGTCTTTGTTCTGTGCATGTATGAAGCAGGGTTTTTGTATGAGCTGACAAAGTCTTTGTTCTGTGCATGTATGAAGCAGGGTTTTTGTATGAGCTGACAAAGTCTTTGTTCTGTGCATGTATGAAGCAGAATTTTTGTACGAGCTGACAAAGTCTTTGTTCTGTGCATGTATGAAGCAGGGTTTTTGTATGAGCTGACAAAGTCTTTGTTCTGTGCATGTATGAAGCAGGGTTTTTGTATGAGCTGACAAAGTCTTTGTTCTGTGCATGTATGAAGCAGGGTTTTTGTATGAGCTGACAAAGTCTTTGTTCTGTGCATGTATGAAGCAGGGTTTTTGTATGAGCTGACAAAGTCTTTGTTCTGTGCATGTATGAAGCACGGTTTTTGTATGAGCTGACAAAGTCTTTGTTCTGTGCATGTATGAAGCAGGGTTTTTGTATGAGCTGACAAAGTCTTTGTTCTGTGCATGTATGAAATAGGGTATTTGTATGAGCTTACAAGTCTTTGTTCTGTGTATGTATGAAGCAGAGTTTTTTAATGCTGACTGGCTAAGTCAAGAGATGGTCACTGTTACACTACCATCAGCCAGTAATTTATTTTATTGTTCATTCATAATTTCACCTTGCAAACATTTTTTAAGTGGATCTTAAGATTGTTTCTGTACTCATGGATGGAGTTAAATCTGACCCATTGAGTTTTAGTCTTGCTGGTCCATTGGTGCCTCAGGAGATCATCAGTCATTTTAACTTAAGTTTGTAAAGTCATGTTTTGTACATGAACAGTTTTTATGCTGGCCCAATAGTCTTGAATAGTGAAAGAAATCTTGCAACGAGTTAAAATGACAAATGATATCTTGCTTCTTAGTGCCAACTTGCATACATTTATGGTTCATATGAGTTGAAAATAGTTTGCCTCATTCCATAAAGAATGAATGTCAAAGTAATTGGAAAATTCTTTTCTTAAGTACCTTATGAGCTTGTTCATATCAGTGGATAGCCAAAGTTGAGAATGCATTAACCTATGGTTAATGTACTTGTAAAGAAAACACTGGATTTTTTAATAATTCTACTGGAAACCTTGATGTTTCTCAGCCACTTTTCATTTACTGAACAGAGAGTAGGCTGTGTCAATTGTTATTTTGTTTAAATTGGAAATTACCATACTCTTTAAAAGTAATTCTACTGGAAACCTTGATGTTTCTCATTTACTTTTCATTTATTGAACAGAGTAGGCTGTTGTTTTATTTAAATTGGAAATAAACCAACAATATAAAAATGTGAGATTCAGCAGTTGGCCCATTATTTATCAAGTTACACATTAATCCTAGGTACATCCCCAAATACTTGCTGGATTAAAGATATAGCGAAATATACAGGTAATCACCTCAGATCTACTTAAAAGGTTTAAAATTAATTAAAATTCCATTTTTAAAATTAAAAAAAAGACTAATTTTGGTATTTTCAAACCTGATTTAATGCCAGAAGCATCATACATTGAACAAAATTATTACTGACAATGAACACACTCATTACTGACAATGAACACAATCATATTAAAACAAAGTTCTGTTTACTCCAGCAATTGCATATTTAAACACATAATTCATTTAATTACAATCTGCATTTCCAGCTCTGAAGGATACTGTTATAAAAGTTAATGCAGCTCTAAAAGTATGCCACTGTACAGTTTCATATTTTGCACAACTCGAACACAATTCTTATTCATTTTGCAAATCTGGAATAGAAAAGCAATGTTTTATCGATTAAAAAAAATGAAATCTGTAATTATTGTGCCCAAACAGTTTTTTAAAACTATTAATTACTAAGGATAGTAAAATACACTTTTTTGAAAAAAGTTTTCGTTAGTTTGAGAAGTTTTACTGATTATTAGATGTTAACAGTAAAAAAAACAAAAAACTTATTACATCAATAGTATAAAACTAAGATAACTGCAGACACAATCTATAACACATCAGTAGTATAAAACTAAGATAACTCTGCAGACACAATCTATAACACATCTTGCTGTAAATAATAAACCACTGTCAAAAATAAAAGTTGGTCGCTTTGAAACATTCGAGCTACTGATACACACCATCTCCCAAAGAGAAAACCATTAAAAAATTAAATATAAAAATTGTGAACCCATTGACCAGGCAACGTAATCAAGATGACTAACATCATTTGCAAACACACACACACACACATGATGATTTCATACTGCACTCTGAAACCATGCAAATAACAATCTGAATCAGAATTAATACCTCAAAAGGACTGAATATGTAAAAATAAAATTTGTGCATTACTGCACTGCACTCTTTCAAAAGTAAGTTAAAGCATTAAACCAGCACTTCTTTAAAAACTCACCTAAATAGAATTTTTTTTCAAAACCGAGAGCAACCTTTTAAGGGGAGAGAACTTTGAAAATTTGCTTGGAGTCTACAGGTTTAATATCTAGTGACCAACATCTGCAAGCTGTGTCCTATCTGTTGTAGATGTATTTATCTTATGACACATTGTTCAAGATTACTCAGTAAATGCAAAGTTTCTTAAAATCTCCAAAATTATTAAATTTGAAATATATTTTGTTTCTCTTTTTTAAGTTTCTTGAATACATGCTTCCAACTGCTACAGAAAAAAATTAAAAGTTTGGAAAGAGTATTACAAAACAGTTTTATCCAAGACAACACATTGGTACACAAATACAAAGTAATTTCTCTTTTAAAAACAACACAAAGTTTCAAAGAAAGTTTTATATATGTTGTCTTAGCACCCTGTTTAGATGCCCTTATTTTCCATGAATAATATGGAATACATTATACTCTTTGTCATGATTAAATTACATATTTCAAAACAAGGCAATTAAAATAAAAAGTATATGCCATTTTTAAAATCCACAATGTAAAATAAATTAACTTTATTTTTTTGTTTAAATTTAAACAATTTTTTTTTTATTAAATAAAAATTATCTTAACCGTAAAATTTTATTAATAAATTATTTATTATTTTTAGGCAAGTAACCCATAGGACAAGTAGTGTTTGTTGTAACAATATGAAATTACTTGCTAGAAAAAGAATAAAATTCTATCTATTCTGTTCTGCAAATGAGTTAGCTGTTTAACTGACAAGTAGGAGGAATTAGTCAACCCTAATACCTTCAAAAATCCTGTTTTAACTAAGCCACAAAATCGAAAATTACTATTTAAAAGTAGAATGTATTTAATCTTGCATCTTGTCTCAAGGGAGTGACAGTTTCAGTCTTGAATAGTTTGTATTTGAACACTAAGTCAATCAAATAGTCAGTAGTACTCTTTCAATATAATTGCCAAGTCAATTCAGTAGTGGTCTTTAAAAACAATTGCCAAGTCAACCATATAATCAGTTTAGTCACTAGTGGTCTTTCAAAACAATTGCCAAGTCAACCATATAGTCAGTCAGTAGTGGTTTTTCAAATCAATTGCCAAGTCAACCATATACTCATTAGTGGTCATTCAAAACAATTGCCAAGTCAACCATATAGTCACTAGTGGTCTTTCAAAACAATTGCCAAATCGACCATAATTTTTATAGTCAGTAGTGGTCTTTCAAAACAGTTCCTAAAAGGTATAAATGAATGTCACAAGCTCAAACTGTCAGTCAACAAACTAACATATTTTGATTGCATTTGATTTCAAAGAGTACCCAGTTTGATAATCTGTACAATGCACTGGACAGTGTAAATTCTGCTTAACGGTGATAGAACATGAGAAATTACGCTTTAAAAAAAAATATAATGTACTAATTCCATAATAACGTGAAGTCTATGCTTTTAATTTAAAAGCAGCAGAGGGGAACTAATTAATAGCCTTGTAATCTGAACAATGTGCCCAGAATAGGAAGGCTGTTTTGATTTTGAGCACTGCCAGGTTTGTCGGTACTGATTTAACCAGACACCAATCTCTGACTGAACAAGAACTGGACAATTCATAAATCTGCAAACAAAGAATGAAGATCTGCATCTCCTGCGAGAATGTCAACTGACTTTTTTTCTCGACGAACAAACAGTGGTGGAAGATTTTTGTAGTGTACCTCGCGTCTGAACAGCTGGCCGATGCTTTTCTGCAAAACAAAGCAAAACCTCTAGGGCTTTTAAATAATTCTATCAACAACAAAATAAAACATGATGATATAAAAGACCTTCATATTAATTAAATAAAAAAACTTCTTGTGGCATTTTAATGGAATAAAATCATGAGCATTTTAATGAAAACAGAAACTGCTAAGACATTGTGTTGAAACTAAAATTATTTTGGGTTATTTGGTGAAACATAAATTACTAACACATTTTAATGAAACAAAAAGTTTAAGGAATTTTAATACAACAAGGCATTTTAAGAAAGTAAAAACCTCTAAAGAATAATGTAAAGATACCATGAGACTAGAGAATAATGCAAAGATACCATGAGACTAAAGAATAATGCAAAGATACCATGAGACCAGACACTTTATATCAATGTACATCACTCTCCTGATGCAGAAGATGAAATATTTTTAAGCAATATATGACAAGCCCTAGTACAATACTAATTTGTGATTCTGCATTTGAAAAATAAGACACATATTGTTATTAAGATCCAATTACAAATCTAAAAAGTGCTGAATCACTGCTAGAGAGCAAATGATGTAATCTTAGTACAAGAGTGAATGAATAAATCTGACACAACCATGCACCTTTTGTTAAGTTTATAATGTTAAACCATTGATAACAGATACTAAATACATAATCAAAGATATTTTTAAAATACAGGCTCAAAAGACTAAATAAAATGCAACACTAGTAAACTATTAAACTGGATTGTTTTAAACCCAAGTATTCAGCAAGATTAGGTACACACCCCTATAATGCTGCTGATAAGTTTCTTGAATAATTCCTTCTTTTTCTTTTCTGATGGTTGCTTTTGTGGGTTTGAGCACTGTAGAAAGTTCTTCTCGAAATTCTGAAAATTACATGTGTATATTTTATTGCTATAACAGAGACAAATGCTGTTTGATCAGTAAAGGATAACAAACAACTGCAGTAAAAGAAGTTAAATGATGTAATAAGAATGAGATTCCTGGGGTAAATGTGACTATGAATGTCGGTATCATGTGCAAGAGTCGCATAAGCACCTCTGAAAAAGGCCATGATCAAGATAAGACCACAAATGAAGTAAATGGTCATATAACAGACAGGTGGTGAATTCACATGCACACACACACACACACACACACACACCAGTCACAATCATGCTTGAAAAGAATAGGAAACTTAAAGAACAAACATATGACTTGTTAGTAAGAAATGAGCAGAGAGACATCGCTTATAGAAGAAATAGAGTTGATTATAGCAAAACAATGATTAGTATTCATCTGCTGACCATTTTGGGAAGCAAAGTGAAAGGAAATGCATGGGTCCACTTAGTGATGACATACAATGGCTAGACTCTTGGCAGGTTTTCAGTTTTAAAGATATTGTTTTCAATGGGTGCCAAAAATCTTCATGTCATTTATGCATGAGATACGAGTAAGATTTAAGTGGTCTGTGTTACCACACTATGACCTGGGTCTATTATCCTTGATTTGGGTTTGTGTACTTTATTCACGAGATAGTAGTAAGATTTGAGTGGTCTGCGTTACCACACTGCGACCTGGGTCTGTTATCCTTGATTTTGGTTTGTGTACTTTATTCACGAGATAGTAGTAAGATTTGAGTGGTCTGCGTTACCACACTGCGACCTGGGTCTGTTATCCTTGATTTTGGTTTGTGTACTTTATTCACGAGATAGTAGTAAGATTTGAGTGGTCTGCGTTACCACACTGCGACCTGGGTCTGTTATCCTTGATTGGGGTTGGTGTAGCTTGGGTTTAAATCTATTATTTTTTATTTGGTTTTGTGTTCCATTTGATTTTGATCTGTTACCTATGATCTGAGTTTGTGTATTCTTAATTTGGATCTGGTTAACTTTATATTTTGGTCTGTGTACCTTGATTTGGTTCTGTATAACCCATGATATGGGTCTGTTACCTCTGATTTGTGTCTAATAATCCTTACTTTGGGTCTTGACCCTTGATTAGGGTCTGTTACCCTTGACTTGGATCTGGGTTTGATTAACTCTCGATTTTGGTTTTTATCCTTGATTTGAGTTTGTATTACCTACAATTTGGTATGTGACTAAATGTTAAGTTTTAATTCATAATAGCTATGATGAAACTCTATTATATATGAATCTCTAAATGCTGTTCTAATTCACACTGCTATGAAACTCTAATTGTGAATTTCTAAATGTTATGTTCTAATTCACATCAAATTCTAATTGTGAATCTCTAAATGTTACGCTTTGATTCACATGGCTGTATTGTGAATTTCTAAACATTTAAGTTTTAATTCATATTACTGTGAAATTCTAAATGTTAAGCTCTAATGGACAGTGATATGAAGCTCTAATTGTAAAAGTGTAATTGGCAGTGCTATAAAGCACTAATCGTACAGGTTTAAATGGCAATGCTGTGAAACTCTAATTTTAAAGATCTAATATTAGTGCAAGAAAAGCTCTAATTGTAAAGATCAATGTTAGTGCAAGAAAAGCTCTAATTGTAAAGATCAAATATTAGTGCAAGAAAAGCTCTAATTGTAAAGATCAAATATTAGTGCAAGAAAAGCTCTAATTGTAAAGATCAATATTAGTGCAAGAAAAGCTCTAATTGTAAAGATCAAATATTAGTGCAAGAAAAGCTCTAATTGTAAAGATCTAATATTAGTGCAAGAAAAGCTCTAATTGTAAAGATCAATATTAGTGCAAGAAAAGCTCTAATTGTAAAGATCAAATATTAGTGCAAGAAAAGCTCTAATTGTAAAGATCTAATATTAGTGCAAGAAAAGCTCTAATTGTAAAGATCAAATATTAGTGCAAGAAAAGCTCTAATTGTAAAGATCTAATATTAGTGCAAGAAAAACTCTAATTTTAAAAATCTAATATTAGTGCTACAAAGCTCAAATTTTAAAGGTAATAATATTAGTGTTACAAAACTAATTTTAAAGATCTAATAATAGTGCTACAAAACTCTAATTTTAAAGATTTAATAGTAGTGCTACAAAGCTCTAATTCTAAAGATCTAATAGGAGTGTTGTGAAGCTCTATTTGTAAAGATCTAATATTAGTGCTACAAAACTCTAATTTTAAAGATCTAATATTAGTGCTACAAAGCTCAAATTTTAAAGATCTAATATTAGTGTTACAAAACTAATTTTAAAGATCTAAAATTAGTGCTACAAAGCTCTAATTCTAAAGATCTAATATTATTGCTACAAAGCTCTAATTCTAAAGATCTAATATTATTGCTACAAAGCTCTAATTCTAAAGATCTAATATTATTGCTACAAAGCTCTAATTCTAAAGATCTAATATTAGTGCTACAAAGCTCTAATTCTAAAGATCTAATATTAGTGCTACAAAGCTCTAATTCTAAAGATCTAATATTAGTGCTACAAACTCGAACTTTAAAGATATAATATTATAATGAGGCTCTAAAGATTTAATAGCAGTGCTATGAAGACAAGTGGTTTCAAGACAGACAGCTGTGGTCTTGTAGACCATCCACTCACATACACTAAATAGGTCTACTATCACTGTACACTAAATCAAACAGCCCACTCACACTGTGCACTAAATCACATTCCACTCACACTGTGCACTAAATCACATTCCACTCACACTGTTCACTAAATCACATTCCACTCACAATGTTCACTAAATCACATTCCACTCACAATGTTCACTAAATCACATTCCACTCACACTGCACTAAATCAAATTCCACTCACACTGTACACTAAATCACAGTCTCTTCACACTGTGCACTAAATCACATTCCACTCACACTGTACACTAAATCAAACAGTCTACTAACACTGTGCACTAAATCACAGTCCACTCACACTATACACTAAATCAAACAGTCCACTCAGAATGTACACTAAATCCCAGTCTACTCATACTCTACACTAAATCAAACAATCAACTCACACTGTACACTAAATAACAGTTCATTCACACTGTACATTAAATCAAACAGTTCACTTAAATTGTACACTTATTTCAATGGCACTTCAGTTCCCTCAACTACTAGCACTTCCATCATTCAATAAGCACACTTGAATACATCCTCAATTAATCCACTCACATTTTACCTCTTAGAGCATCCTACTCAAATAATCAATTACTCCACCCACATTTTACACTCAAAACATCATACTCAAATAATCAATTACTCCACCCACATTTTACACTCAAATGAATTAGTACACTCACAATCTACACTAAATCACTCTGCTCATATTTAATTATACAGCCAATCTTTTTACTAGTACTTAAATCAATCAGTAAGCCCTCTCTCTATTATTATCCACTTCCATTTTTCACTTCTATCCAACAGTCTACTTATGTAATTAATTTGTCCTCTCAATAAGTACTACATCAATTACTTTAATCAGTTAGTCTACTCACACTATAAATTTGCTAAGCTCACTCACTCATTTAGTTTGCCCATCCTGTATAAAATAGCCCCCATGCTTCCTGTAATCAAATAATCCACTCACATCGTAAAATCTGTTAACCAAATTAGTCCACTCATATTGTATAATCAATTAATCCACTCACACTATATAATCAGATAATCATTCAGCTTGTCAAGTTAGTTCTGGAAAAAATTATACTAAAAACAAAGAAAATCAAAACAAGAATTAAAGATGAAAATGAAATGAGAAAGAAAAGCATAGAGAAAATATTATGAAGATTGTATTAGATACTTATATATATTTACCTGAACAGTTTCCAAGGAACAGTCTGGAACAGTTAAAAGCACTTCTTGTAGCTCACTGTATTGTGGTCTCTGTGACAACAGACAATGTAGGTAAATCTCACTCATAAGTAAAGAAATAAGGCTATATTGAATAAAAGATATGTAATACCAAAACACAATATCAAATACAAGCAGAACATGAAGAAATCCAAATCAAGCATTCTAACATAATTATACAAAGTATATTTATTATTTATGTAATCTCCTCTGTATTCTATGTGTGAACAAAATGTAAACTTAAGACCTTGAGCTAGTGTTCCCAAACACTGTTAGCATTTATTTTAAATGGAAACTTTTGTAACTGATGTGAGGAAATTTTTTTTTGCAGTAACTTCCCTTAGATCAGTCTATGAAAATTCTGAATCAAAATATACACTGAACATACAGGACTGTAAAGAAATGTTCACCCACTGTGAAGTGCCAAATTTCAATGACAATGACAGAACCATGAGGGCAACCAAGGCAGTCAGGACAGTCAGGATGATGAGGGCAATCAAGGCAGTCAGGACAGTCAGAATAATGAGAGCAATCAAGGCAGTCAGGACAGTCAGAATAATGAGAGCAATCAAGGCAGTCAGGATGATGAGGGCAATCAAGGCAGTCAGAATAATGAGGGCAGTCAGGACAGTCAGAATAATGAGGGCATTCAAGGCAGTCAAGACAGTCAGAATAATGAGGGCAATCAAGGCTGTCAGGACAGTCAAGATGATGAGGGCAATCAAGGCAGTCAGGATGATGAGGGCAATCAAGGCAGTCAGGATGATGAGGGCATTCAAGACAGTCAGGATGATGAGGGCAATCAAGGCAGTCAGGATGATGAGGGCATTCAAGACAAGTGGACATCATGACAGACCAATAAGGACTATGTTGACCTTAACAAATGTAAGCAATTAAAATGACTGGACAAACTACACACATATTATTAAAATAGTCTATTTATATATGCGTGAGCAGATTAAAATGACTGGACAAAACTACACACATAATATTAAAATAGTCTATTTTTTAAAGAAAGAGGATCACTGAGGAGATATTAGAAAACTGAATAGAGATTAATTTTGTTATTTATTTCTGAAATATTAAAATTTAAAATATGTAAACTTTTAAAACAAAGATAAAAAGGTTTTCTGTCAAACAAAATTTAACATATTTTTGTTTGTGTATAGGCATAGCTAATAAAGTAGATTAATTCACAATTTGCAAAATGTGAATTTCAAAACTTGGGCTGCTTTTTATATGGCTATTCTTTGGTTTGTTAAAAATTAAAATCTCTTTATCAGTTAACTTTAACTAACTTAAAATGAATTAGGTCTTTTTATAGGCTATTCTTTGGGTTTTTTAAATAAAATCTCTTTGTCATTTAATTTTAATTAACTTAAATGAACTAAGTCTTGCAAATCCTAAAAAAAACTTCTACATCTGATGAAGACAGAAATTCTTTTAGTGCTAACTTAGAATAACTTACCATTTCTTCATAAACATTGAGTGCCAGACTGACTAGTATTGCCTGTGTGGTGTCGTGCTGCCCGTGTGTTTGTAACCCCATCAACAGTGAGCGAAACACATGTACAGCTCCATTTTTTGTCATGCTGTTATCTTGGATCAGCTGTTTGTATAAAACATATTTCTTTACTATTTATCAAAGCAATTAATTATTTTGTAGATTTTTCAAATAATTGGGGTTTTTTGACAATATGAACAATAAACTAGTAATACAAAAATGAAATTACATTTAAATAACCATACAGCTATTCCAGGACTGTCATCTATGTAACATGGCTCAGGAAATTTACAGTATACACTTTTAAGATGAGACTAGGTCAATAGATGTGTTTTCAAAATGGGAATAAAAATAAACATCAGAAAAACAGAGGTTTACTCTGTTTAAATTTAACAAAGAAAATATATAAAAAGGCTGACAAAGATGGCAAAACTCTGATGAGAAGGGGTTCCTAACCATAAGCAAATTTTCAATGCAAGTGTTTACAGTATGATTTTTGTATTTATTTATGCCCACATAAATAGGTTATTTATTTACAACTTTATTTATACTATGCTATGTTAGTATTTACATTTGTCATTTCTCAGTATTAAAACAACAAATTGTGAGTACATCACAGACATCTGCTGTGAGAACAATGGCAGGGATTGCAACTCATACCTGTCTGACAAGTGGCCAGCAAAGAGATGCACACTTGTTACAGGTTATTGTGTCTGTCCAGGTTAGGCCACTCAAAACACACAGTAGAATAGATGGAAATAATGCCTGCACACACAAAAGTTCCAACTAGTAATATTTTCTTTCTTTAAAAAAAAAAAAGCAGGAAAGAAAAAGGAAACTGAGGACATTAATCCTGCAACATTAATCCTGTACATTTTCTCTAGATCCAGTTCTACATGCACACAAACACACACCAAAACAAAAAAGCAGTTGTCATCTTGAGAAGTTAGTTTCCTTTGACAATTATATTCCCTTATAACTTACTTTTTACAATTACATTTCTTATAACTCATTTCTTTAGAAAATTACATTCCCTTTTAAGTCATTTATATTGACAATTACATTCCCTTATAACTCATTTCTATTGACAATTATGTTCCCATATAACTCATTTATTTTTACACTTACATTCCCTTATAACTCATTTCTATTGACAATGATATTCCTTAACAACTCTTTTTTTTTTACAATTATATTCTCTTATAACTAGTTTATTTTAAATATCATTTTCTTTTTAATTCATTTCCTCCTGATAATCATTTCATTTTCTACTATTTCAACACCACTTCCTAATAGCTAGTCTTTCCTTCCTATCTATTTCCTTTGATTATTAATGACTAGTTAAATCTTATCTACTAAATGATAAATTAATTTGCTTTTAAGTTATGTATGACTGAAAGGAGATACTGTTCATTTAAAGTGCTATTATTTATTTTTATTTCTGTCAATATAATAATTGACTGTGTGTTGTCAAAATAATCAAAGATAAATTTGGAGATGTATAACAAATATTCTTGTAGAAGAATAAGTGTGGCTTCATCAAATCTCCTGCCACATGAAAATGCAATTCTGAAACAATAATTTATTTATAGTTATCACAACGAACTACAGTTATCTTTCAACTCAGTTCTGGAACTTTACCTCTGTTCTCATGCAGACTACACCAAGTTCACTGAGTGCTTTGTCATTTTTGTTGAACTGTGGGCCACCATCCCCCTCATCCATCAGCATATCCTCTGCAGCTTCAATTCGGCTGCTATTACGACTCATGCACACCATCCCTGAATGAATCATTAATTACCTGATATCAAACTCTGATTATTCACTTTAAATCATCTCTTTCTACTGCTAAACCACCTAACATCAAACTCTTTATAATCTCTCTCTCTTTCTTACACAAATTCATACTACTCACTCTATTACCAAAGCACCTAATATCAAGCTCTTAATAATCATTCTCTACAATCAACCATCTAATATCTGACTTAATAACTGATTTTTTTCTTTTGAATGTTAAACTATCTAATACCAAATTCTTTAACAATAAGTCTCTACTACTAAATGGTTAAACCATCAGTGATGCCAATGCCACTTAGTTAATGATTATGATTAATATTAATTACTTAATAATCCATAACAAATGACAACTGATGAGAATCTTAAATTATGTTATTAATAATTCTCCAGCATACACCACTTGTCTCTCTCACTTGGCGGATATGTGGGTCTGTAAAACATATTCTCTCTTCCACAACATTAAGGATAAACATTTACTGTCACACAATATTTCCATAAGTGGAAAACTTACTAGAGGAGAAGACAAATCCATCTTTAATCTATAGTTAGTGAGCCCCCATCCACCCACTTTCTTCTCTAACATAAGGTTAACAATATGTGTAGGAAGGTCAATACAGCATAATAGTTTTATAAGAGGGTTCACTAAAAGAACTATTTCTATTATTGACTGAATAATTTTTATTTTTATGACTTAAAGGCTCACATAATAATTATTTGTATGACTTTATAAAGGCCCATCTAATAATTGTTATTTGTATGACTTTATAAAGGTCCACATAATAATTATTTGTATGACTTTATAAAGGCCCACATAATAATTGTTATTTGTATGACTTTAAAACTCACCTAATAACTGTTATTTGTATGACTTTATAAAGACTCACCTAATAACTGTTATTTGTATGACTTTATAAAGACTCACCTAATAACTGTTATTTGTAGGACTTTATAAAGACTCACCTAATAACTGTTATGTGTATGACTTTATAAAGACTCACCTAATAACTGTTATTTGTATGACTTTATAAAGACTCACCTAATAATTCCAAATATTCACGAGTAAGTTGCCGTGTTAACTGGTCCTCCAAAACTTCTTGTGATTCTGCATTGTCATCATCTCCGACCAAACTGTACAAGGCAAAACATGTCGTCCAATTGTGAGGGGGGTGTTGAGTGTAAGTTTGTAGTAGTTACAGTGGATCACCAAATGATGCGAGATGAAAAACACGATGATGATGGAGGACAATATACCACACACACTTCACGACAGCCATAGCAGGAGATGACAACACAACATTGTGTTTTACATGAGAGAACTTTTATTTCCTGGTGACGCGGCCACGTTGGCCCACCAACACATTCTCTCTTCTTCGCTACATGGCTCTCAAAAGACAACAAAAAGACAGCCCTCCAACACACACACACTCTCTACAGCAATTTACTCTCAGTGCTGGCCTTCAAGCAAACTCCACTCTGCTGGCCACAGGAACTGCATGTCAAATGACCTGAACTGTGCTTTTCTAATTTTATTTATACATAATTTACTCCTAAACTACTTAGTATTATATAATGCTTATAGTATCTAAAGAAATTACATTAATTACTATTTAAATACAACTCTTTTCTAACATATAATTTACAAGATAATCTACAAAATAAAATAACTATGTTCATGAGCAATGTAAAAACCATTCTCACATGAATAAATCCAAACATACACCAAAATAATAATATAAAACAGTAGACAAAAATATACAAACTACAAACTATAAATACATAAATGTCAAATTAATTAATACTCCCTAAAACAATGTACAACAATAAAAGCATGAAGTCCAACACAACACTACACAACACATTAGCACTGACAAGTTTACTGGGTACAGTGCAGCGTGATTTAAAACAAAGCCAGCAATCACAATCTAATTAGCAACACTCCTACATATAAAAACAAAACAAAAAGTGCTGAACACACACACACAGATATGCTAGCATGCACATGCAGATACGCTAGCCTCCCACACAATTAATTGACACCCTCTTCAACCAAACTGTACAAGGCAATGCTAATCATCACAATATGTTATGTCTTTCAGGCATAGAATTATCAATTCAATCATAATATTAACTACTTTTAATGCATGGAATTATAAATCAATTCAATCACAATATTAACTACTTTTCAGGCTCAAAATTAGCAAGTCAATAACAATTTTCACTTTGTTTCAGGCTCAGAATTCTCAATCACATTTTTTTAACTGTTTCAGAATTAGCAAAGTTAATCACATTTTTTAATTCTGTTCCAGGCTCAAAATTCATGTTTCCACATTCTGTTTTATTTTACAGACACAAAATCCACGTTTTCACATTTTATTTTTCAGGCTCAAGAGTCACGAGTTTTCACATTCTATCTTTCAGGCTCTGAATTAGCAGGTTTTCACCATTATATGATCTCTTTCAGGATCTGAATTAGTAATTCTATGCCTGAGTTAATGAATTTTTGCTGTCATAACTTTTTAATTAAAATATCTGTGCATGATACAATCTCTAAATTAACAAAAATATATCCTGTTTCAATCTGAATTACTTCATCCATGCTCAATCACAATGTCTGAATTTACAAACAAATAAGTTTTTCCTGAATACTTATCAGATGAGCAATGAGTAAGAGATATCAACAGGCTCTTCCAAAAAAGTCAGAGTAACAGATATCAAAAGGTTTTTCCATGTCAGAGTAATAAAAAAGGCTCTTCATACAAGTCAGATATAACAGGCTCTTCCATAGAAGTCAGAAATAGTAATAGGCTCTTCCATACAAGTCAGAAATAGTAACAGGCTCTTCCATACAAGTCAGAAATAGTAACAGGCTTTTCCATACAAGTCAGATATCAACAGGCTCTTCCATACAAGTCAGAAATAGTAATAGGCTCTTCCATACAAGTCAGAAATAGTAACAGGCTCTTTCGTACAAGTCAGATATCAACAGGCTCTTCCATACAAGTCAGAAATAGTAATAGGCTCTTTCGTACAAGTCAGATATCAACAGGCTCTTCCATACAAGTCAGAAATAGTAACAGGCTCTTCCATACAAGTCAGAAATAGTAACAGGCTCTTCCATACAAGTCAGAATAAGAGAAGATAAAGCTTCCAAGAACTTATCCAGCTCACAAGGCTCATCAATAGCTGGTAGATTCTGTCTTGTATATATAAGAATCCATTGATATCTCCAACATTATGCTCATCCGGTTGTAACATGGAAAAATGTATCTGTTTTAGTCATTGAGTTAAAATGTGCATATTTCAATCTCAGAGTTGCACTATACCTATTTCAGTCTTTGAGTTAGCAAATGTGTGCCCTGCCAGAGTCTGTATTAAGTACCCTGTCAACCAGAAAATATGTACCTTCTCGGAGTCTTTTAATGTATTTAGCAAATATGTTATTTGTTACAATGTTGCAGACAATTAATGATTTGTTGCACTCAATCAAGTAGCAAGTGTTTTAATTTCTGAAATAGCAATCTGTCAGAAAATCCCAAGCATTTTAGGTAAGCAGCAAACTATAAGCATTACAAACTTTATATTGATAATAATTATTAATTGTATATTGATAATAATTATTAAGTGTATCACCTGGACTTAATTTCTACACTTATAGCTCTTAGTGATTCTCTGAACTGGGAACAAAAATTGTACACATTGTAATACATTTCCTGATTACTCCTGTACAAACAGAGCGTTGTACAAAATGAAAGGTATGTGAATTGACAGAATAAAATAATTCAATCAATTTAATAAACCTACCCCTCATCATATCGCTGGTTGATCTGCAGCCAACGTGAAGATAATTTCTGGTAAAAAAAAATTAAAGGACCTTAAATTAATATGGTTTGAATGCTTAATACATTCATTAATAATAATGTCTCAAGTGATCTCAAACATAAAAAATTTCAAGTGTTCAAATAAGAAAATCTTAAAGAGTTTCAAAGACAGTTAAGAATTTGGTTAGCAATATGATGGTCCTAGCAGAAAATAACTGTATTGTCAGTGAAAACAAATGTGTATATTTGTTTCTTTTAAAAAAAGATTAAAATTGTAAAGAGTCTAATTAACAAAAGTATATATATATTTTTTGACGACTCCTCTGACTTTCACCTCCCATCACCCATTTACATTCTCACTTTCTGACTCTTCCTCTCCCCCAATCTCTTACACTAAGTTTCTAACTACCATCACCACCAACACTTCTACTTTCTTTCTCTCTATATTCTATCACACTCTCACTTTCTTTCTCTCTACATTCTATTACACTCTCACTTTCTTTCTCTCTACATTCTATTACACTCTCACTTTCTTTCTCTCTACATTCTATTACACTCTCACTTTCTTTCTCTCTACATTCTATCACACTCTAACTTTCTCTCTCTCTCCCTTCTCGTACATTCTCACTTTCTGACTCTCACCCCCACATCACCATATACTCACTTTCCAACTCTCAACCCACCTTCCCCTTTCTCTACCCACCCACTCTTACTCTCCTCTTCCCCCTTATACTCTCTTTATGAAACTCTTCCATCTCTTACTCTCTTCTTTTCTGACTTTCATCCCATTCTCTCTCTCCTGCTTTTACTCAAGATGTTCCTGCATCCCTACTTTATGCAGACAGGCATCTGACAAATGGATGGACAGACAAGCAAGCAGGCAGAAAGATACATGTAAAAACAGTTTAATGGAAAGAGTCAATTAATAAGACATTTTGTGACAAGCAATTTTTTAATATATTTTTTTTAAATATTTTTTATATCACTCCAAATAAATATTTAAGTCTATAAATTCAGCAAGCTTCAAGTTCAATCACAATGATGATAAAAGAAAACATGTTTTACAAGCACTAAAAGTATTTACTTTAATCTATACTGTACAGCAGAGAGGAATAATAGCTTAAATAAAATTATGTAAGTAAATTGTACTGATGATATTGAAAAACCATTAAATGTTAATAAATAAGAATATATTTAATCTTTTAAACAAATAAACACATTGTTTTCATGTCTTATTGGTGTGATACCTACCCCCTCCCCCCAGTTAATGGTTATGATTATTATTAATTAATCACCCATAACTAATTATAAGTGATGCCTACACCACCTAGTTAATGGTTATGATTAGTATTAATTAATTATGATTAATATTAATTAATCATCCATAACTAATTATAAGTGATGAGAATCTTAATTTATGTTATTAATAATTCTCTAGAAGACACCACTCGTCCCTCTAACTTGGCAGATATTAGGGCGCTGTAAATGTTTTCTCTCTTCCACAACATTAAAGACAAACATTTACCATCACAAAATATTTCTATAGGTGGAAAACTTCTTACTAAAGGAGAAGACAAATCCATCTTTAATATATTTTTAGCAAGTCCCATATACCCACTTTCTTCTCTAACATAGGGCTATTAATATGTGTAAGAAGGTCAATAAATTTTACAATAAATTTATTTAAATCAACAATCAAATATACATACAGACCTGCCTATCCCCCTCCTCAACAGACCACAAGATCCAAAACCAGAAGATTTTTATGAAAACCAGAAAAGTCTACAAGGAAGCTGACATTTTAATAGAAATACCTGGTACATAACAGGATACTGACAATGCAGTAAATATTCCAATAAGCTTGCTCACCTGGTACACAACAGGACACACACCACACAAAACTGGCATTGCAGTAAGTTTGCTCACCTGGTACATAACAGGACACACACCACACAAAACTGGCATTGCAGTAAGTTTGCTCACCTGGTACATAACAGGACACACACCACACAAAACTGGTATTGCAGCATCAGCGTAGTACTGTCTGGGACAATTGCTAATGTATGGTTTCAAGAAGGCACCTGTTGCTTGCTAAGGAAAGCCAACTTTCATAAATCAACATATAATAAACTTACTTTCTGTACTCTCTGATAACAGAAGAGATGATAAAATGCGTGTTAAGGTTTTCTTTTGTTGGTAAAGGAAAAGAAACAAAAAAGAATTTAAGCAATGGTGTATTCTGTGAGGTTTATACATGTCTAAATTAAATACTGCATGGTTTTACTTTTTCATTTAGCTTACTACTGAAGACAGATAGACTGTAATCATTTTATTTAGATTTGTATTAATCTTCACAAGAATAAATATTTATTTTTAATTTAGCTTACTGCTGATATTGTCAGACATAGACTGTAATCATCTTATTTAGGAGAATAAACATTTATTTCTCATTCAACCTCTACTGTCACTGTCAGTCATAGAAGGACTGAAATCATTTTATTTAGAGTTGTATTAATCTTCAAGAGAATAAATATTTATTTTTCATTTAGCTTAACACTGTCACTTATAAACAGTCTGTAATCATTTTATTTAGAGTTGTCTTAATCTTCAAGAGAATAAATATCATTTTTTATTTTTATACATGCCTGCATTGTATCAATCATCAGAAATAATAAACATTTTATTAATGTATGCCTGGTAATTTTAAATTCAATATGGAATTTCAACAGATTTTTGTTTTTGAATCCTCATCTAACTTAAATTATTAGAAACATGAGTTTCTATTCATTGCTTAGTCATGATGAAAGGATACGGATGATGGGTTTGACCCTGTAGTCTGGCAGATGCTCAATATTTGTAAACACAGAGTCCACCAGAACGCAAGCCAAACCAGACCGACTGTAAAATTCATGTCCAAGGCACTGGCCAGCATTCCCCAATATGTGGAAACTTAAAAAGTATCAGTACACCATACTCCACGTTTTTAATTCACACAATGTACTGTTAATCTCATATATATAAATGTAATATATAAGTTATTACACCATACTCCATGTTTTTAATTCACACAATGTACTATTAATCTCATATATATAAATGTAATGTATAAGTTATTATACCATACTCCATGTTTTTAATTCACATAATGTACTATTAATCTCTCTGTATATAAATGTAATGTATAAGTTAATCAGTGCATTAATCAACTGATCAAAATTAATGTTTTGCGGCTGAAAACTATTTAAAATAACAGGGTTTTTTTTTAGAAATAAACTCATATTCACTCATTAATGTTGAAAAACTATATTGGTTTCTAAATATACTAATTAGTAACATTAGCTGGAAGGTGTATAAATCTGTCTTGAATGCCTTCTTAGAAGTCAGTATACTTAGTTCCATTGAATAGTATGAATGATAAATTTATTTTTTATTAAGTCGTTGTACATTTATCAGACTAATGATAAATTTATTTTTCATTAAGTCGTTGTACATTTATCTGACTAATGATAAATTTATTTTTCATTAAGTCGTTGTACATTTATCAGACTAATGATAAATTTGTTTTTCATTAAGTCGTTGTACATTTATCAGACTAATGATAAATTTATTTTTCATTAAGTCGTTGTACATTTATCAGACTAATGATACATTTGTTTTTCATTAAGTCGTTGTACATTTATCAGACTAATGATAAATTTATTTTTCATTAAGTCGTTGTACATTTATCTGACTAATGATAAATTTGTTTTTCATTTGTCGTTGTACATTTATCAGACTAATGATAAATTTGTTTTTCATTAAGTCGTTGTACATTTATCAGACTAATGATAAATTTGTTTTTCATTAAGTCGTTGTACATTTATCAGACTAATGATAAATTTATTTTTCATTAAGTCGTTGTACATTTATCAGACTAATGATAAATTTGTTTTTCATTAAGTCGTTGTACATTTATCAGACTAATGATAAATTTATTTTTCATTAAGTCGTTGTACATTTATCAGACTAATGATAAACTTATTTTTCATAATAGTTTACTGTACTAGTTGTTGTACATTTATCAGACTAATGATGAATTTATTCTTCATTACATGGCTTACTGTACTAGTTTCTGTACAAAATCAGACTAATGATTTGCTTGTTGATCTATTTCAATCGTTTATGAGAAAATGATAATATATTTCTGATATACCACTAGGATATAAAACTGATTTATTAAACATAAAAAAATCACTACTGTGTGTTATAATAATCTCATACCAATTATCATATGCAACTGAAATAAAGTTCTGCATTCTCTCCAGGGGCTGGCGATTAACCAGTGATTCTGTGTTGTCAATACATGGAGGCTGGA
Source organism: Sinotaia quadrata (assembly GCA_028829895.1). NCBI lineage: Eukaryota > Metazoa > Mollusca > Gastropoda > Architaenioglossa > Viviparidae > Sinotaia > Sinotaia quadrata. The sequence goes on from CM054177.1 coordinate 84,536,830, forward strand.
TACCTACACAAAAAATATTAAAGGTCATAAACCCTCTGTAGGAACAAATATTGTTCAAAACAATCACCAGAAAATACAGGTCACCTGCAGAATAAATATATTTTTATAATAATTACCTCAAAAAAATCATTTTATGTAAAATTACTAACCAGATGTGTGCAAACTATAGGATTTAATACTAACCAGATGTGTGCAAACTTACCTAAATCATATCAGCATTCAAGCTTGCACAGATCTCAAGGGATCCACAAAATTCCAAAGGGAAGACAATCAGAATTAAAGGGGATTCTAAAGGGTACACTCTCCCTTGCCTCACGCATAAGAAAACTGCTTTATAAATAGAGTATATTTTGCATAACAATCCTTAGAAAAAAAGCTAAATATGTACAGAGTAAATATGTTTAGAATAACAATTCTAAGAAAAATGTTACATATGCAGAGAAATATGTCCATAATCCCAGAAGACAAATATAAATATAAGAATTCCAGGAAGAATAAGACTAAATACAAGTTTGGGATCTGCATATATACAAGCAATGCAAAATCCATCATAATTAAAGACAGATAACTGCAAAGTATAATGTACATAGGAAACAATACCTGAAACCTGCAAAGTAAATACACTGTACACAATCCTTGAAACTGCTGAAAGGAGGAAACATACTTTTCTGCATGAAATCTCAGCAAAAAGAACATTTTTTTTTTATTTTACTATCTGATAACACTTAAATTTAACAAAGTGAAAATTAATTTTCTATGAGAAAAATAAATACAAACAAAATGTCTTGCTTCACAGTCATTGACAGAGACTGTACCATCAACTTAAACAAAGGGAAACAACTTACCCAGTGCTGCAAGTCTTTCATTCTCCTGCAGATCATAGGCCTTAACAAACTCTGGGTGTCTCAATTGTAGAAATTCAGGCAGCCACAGGCAACAGAAAGTTCTGTACATATGGCAAGTTTTGAAAATGTTAAACATTTTTAAAATGTAATTTAGAATATATTTAAATAAAGTACTTGCCAAATAATCCAAATTTAACTGTAACTTATCATTTTATCAAAATTAAAATAGAAATTTACCATATCAACTTTTGAATCATTATCTCAAAATGTTTTTTTTGTTTCTACACAGATTATGGTTATCAAAAAAAAACATATTCAAATATACATTATCCTGGAATGCTGATGATAAAATATTTTTTTATTTGATTTCACTTTAAACTCTTGGACATCTACCTACAGATGACATGGATGGATTATAATATGTTATGTATGATAAAGATGGAATATAATGATGCATTATTTTATACATGAAATGGATGGAATATAATGATGCATTATACATGAATCCACTGTAGAGCAAAAATTCATCTAACAAGACTCAGCTTCCCAATAAATTAAATGGAACACTCTGAGATATGTGTGAGTGGCTTGAGACAATTTATAAATTGCAGAAAAGTCAAGTAAATTTAAGTACACACACACACACACATAAATGAATAAATTAATAAAATATATTTATATAGCATTGAGCTTAGCAGCCAAGATTGTATGTGCTTAGAGCTCTTTAAATAAATATGCTGCCATTATTTTTTTATTATTAATGACATCCAAATCATACAGCACAGACAAGAGTTAATCATCATGTTCACTAAGCAACACTTTCACAGTGTCTAGCTTTCAATCTAGCTAATAATTTACAAACAGACTTGTGATGTTGCTGAGTCTTTAATTAACTTATATCTGTAATAATAACAAAGTCTTTTGGGGCTATTTTCTGTATCCAATATAGCCATTATACTTCCTTCTGCATGAAATTCTACAATTAATAATGTTCTATTTCAAAGTACAACTATCAAGTTTCATCAAAAGTGAAAATAACATTTAAATAAAATACAAAACACCATGCCAGCCAAGTTTTCAAATACGTTTTATGTTTAAAATCTAGGTATGAGTATGATAAAATATATGGGGGTTTTCCCATAGTTTCATAAACTAAATAACTACATAATAATGAATTAAATAAATTTCACATAAACTGATCATTTTCCAATCTCCACTTGCAAATAGTATGCTTAGGTATTGCTTACTTGATAAGAGCTAATAAGTTGTCCATGAACTGCGTGATGTGAACAGTGGCTGGATTGCGCAGCATATGAGTTCCATCCTCATTCCTTGCAACTACAAATCCCCCTCGCTCTGCGGCCTAAATTCAATAATATAATACAAGAAACTGAATGACATCAAAGAAAGAATTCAATGACATAATATAAAAAAACTGAATGATATCAAAGAAAGAATTCAATGACATAATATAAAAAACTGAATGACATACTATAAAAAAATTGAATGACATCAAACAAAGAATTTAATGACATAATATTAAAAAAAACTGAATGACATAAAATGACAAGACAAAAGATAAAATTCGCCATTCTCTACAGAATGAATTCAATGAGATATTTAAAAAACTGAATGACAAACAAACAAACAAAAATGACAAGATACCAAAATTTGAATGACATAATACAGAGAATTCAATGACATAATAAAAAGAATTCAATGACATAATAAAAAGAATTCAATGACATGATAAGAAGTGAATGACATAATACAAAGAATTTAATAAAGAATTCAAAAACATAATACAAATAATTCAAAGACATAATACAAAGAATTCAATGGCATAATACAACGAATTCAATGACAGAAAATAAAGAATTCAGTGACATAAAGAATTCAATGACATCATACAAAGAATTCGATGATATAATACAAAGAATTCAATAACATAAAATAAAAGATTAAATCCCGATTGCTCTGCAGCCTGAATTCAATAACATAAAACCAAAAGTTAAATCCCCTTCAAAAGCCCTGCAACTGATTTCAAGTACATAAAACAAAGAATTCAATGACACTAAACCAGAAGTTAAAATCCTCCACATATGCAATCTGATTCAGCAACATAAAAAACACAAGTTAAAATCAGAATCTCCCAGACTTCCATGGAGATCAGAAGTCAATAATCCAAATACCACCTATTGAAGACTTCTTTAGTGACAATGAGACTTCAGAAGCAGTCTGTAGACATAATGAGACACTACTTACTCTGTATCTCATTAAGGATCTTCTAGGGCTAACCATTATAGTCAAAATCAATTAGAAAATAAAAACAGCATGGATTTACACAGAAATATGATGTGCAAAATCCCAATACTGACGCAAAGGAGACTGGAATATCAACAATTACTATATTCTAAATTAAAGGAGACTGGAATATCAACATTTACTATATTCTAAAGTAAAGGAGACTGGAATATCAACATTTACTATATTCTAATTAAAGGAGACTGGAATATCAACATTTACTATATTCTAAATTAAATAAGATCTACAACTAGACTGTAGTTCTACCTCCATCATTACAAAAAGTTCTTCACTTCAACCAATACATATATTACAATGATATCACTAGAGAAATGTTCTTCACTTCAACCAATACATATATTACACTGATATCACTAAAGACAAGTTCTTCACTTCAACCAATACATATATTACAATGATATCACTAAAGACAAGTTCTTCACTTCAACAAATAAAAATATTACAATGATATCAATAAGAGAAGTTCTTCACTTCAACCAACACATAAATTACACATTACTATGGACAATTTGGACAATTTTCTTTTTAACTTCAACAAACACAAATGATATTACTACTCACAAGTTCTTGACTTGTCAATGACAATGATATCACTAAGGACAAGTTCTTCACTTTAACAAACATGTCAACAATGATATCACTAAGGACAAGTTCTTCACTTTAACAAACATGTCAATAACAATGATATCACTAAGGACAAGTTCTTCACTTTAACAAACATGTCAATAACAATGATATCACTAAGGTCAAGTCCTTCACTTCAACAAACAAAAAAATGACTATGGTATTACTATGGACAATTTTTTACTTCATAAATTACAATGATATTTACTTCAAAGATCAAATAAATTACAATGATATTTTTACTCACAATTCTTGGCTTCAACCAACACATGTATTACAATGATCAAATAAATTACAGTGATATTTTTACTCACATGTTCTTGGCTTCAACCAACACATGTATTACAATGGTATTACAAGAGGAGAGTTCTTTGCTTCAACAAACACATAAATTCAAATTCTTTACTTCAAACCAGAAACTCACATTAAGGTCACTTGGCCAAGTGGTTCGCTTCAAAACACCAAGTATCATATTTACACAGTACATGATCTGAAAAAGAGAATTATGACCAAAATATCTTATAAAACACCAAGTATCATATTAACACAGTACTTGATCTGAAAAAGAGAATTATGACCAAAATATCTTGTAAAACACCAAGTATTGTGTTAACACAGTACATGATCTGAAAAATGACCAAAATATCTTGTAAGGGAAATGTCATAATGTATCTATCATCAAGACATCAAAGTTGTGGTTTTTTTATTCCTCCTAAAAAAGAGAGGAATTTCATATAAAAGAATGATGTTCAGGCAATGACCACCAACATGGAAGAGGAAGAACAATCAGACAGTTTACATGAATAAATTAATCATATGAAGCCTCCAGACTGAAAGAATATATTTAACAAGATCACTTTAACGTGAAAGTTCACCAAAATGAAACCTACCAAATTGACAGCATTAGTTTATCAAGTTGAAACCTTCAAACCAAAGGAACAAGTTTTCACATGAGGAAACCAATAGACAACTGAAGGAATGTTTATCAAAGACCATCAAATTAACAGAATGAGTGAATCCTATCGATAGTAAATAATCAGCCAATGAATTTTAAACAGAATGAGTGAATCCTATCGCTAGTAAATAATCAGCCAATGAATTTTAAACTTGGTGAATGATCATGCCAGTCAAAAAGTGTATCTATCATCACACAAAAATCAATTAATGAAATTAATTTAATATAGCAATACCATGATTAATGAAGTGACTCAAACAAGCTTTAAATATGATAACCAACAAAATTAAATTGAAAGAGGTTTAAACTGTAAGAGACAAAATTAAAACACTGCTTTTAACAATAAAATAATGTATTTAGAAAGAATTAGAAGAAAATAAAACCATCAATGGAATAATGTTAAATTCAGGTTAAATGTGTTAAAGCAATATATAACAAGAGAGGCTAATCCACAAATTAAATTCAAGTTTTAAAAGAGTTAAACCAATATTTAACAAGAAGGGTTAATGTACTAATTACATTCAAGGTAATATCTAAACTAATATCTACAAGTGGCTATTCACAAGTTAAAAAGTTAAGCCAAGAAGCATTAATTCACCAGTTAAATTCAATGTAATTTAGAAAATGTTAACCCAACATCTAACAAAAGAGGGGTTAATCAACAAATAAATTCAATGAGTTAAACCAATATCTAAACAGAGTAAGGTTAATCACAAGTTAAATTCAAGGTGAAAAGAGTTAAACCAATATCTAATAAGCAGAGTTAATCCATCAGTTAATATAAAGGTAATTAAGATAATGAATATGGGATTAATCCACAAAAGTTAAATTCATCATAAAAATTAAGAACTAAACCAAACCAAAATAAGGGAGATAAAAATCTAATTTGATATATGCTACTCACGTGTGATCGATTGATACCACAGGTATCTGCAGAGCTGGGTTGTACAGGCTTCTGATCAAGACCAACATATGACATAAACTTCTTTGGATGGCTGAAAGCTCTGAGAAAAATAATATAACTAGGTGACACCTCTGGGCACCCTTCACTCATTATGATTATTATTTATTAATTAATAACACATAACTAATTACAAGTGATTGAGAATCTTAATTTATAGTTATTAATAAGTCTCCTACAAGATCAATATGTCTCTCACTTGGCAGATTATAATGGTGTCAAAAAACTATATTCTTTACATAATAATAAGATAGACATATTACTGTTGCATAATGTTTCTGCAGGTGGAAACTTCTTACTAAAAGGTGTAATAAAAATCCGTCTTTTATTTATATTTAACAAGCCCCATCCCCCCACTATCACTCCAACATAAAGTTTAATATATGTGCAAGAAGGTTAATAAATTTAACGATACATTTATTAAATCAACAATCAAATATACAACATATGAATATAATCAAAAGAGCATTAACATTTACAGCATTTTACAACAGTGTTCGATTAACACTAGACACTCATTCAGTTTATCCGTGCATAGATCAGCATATATATATCTTATATAATTCATCATAGAGATGAGAGTGGAGTTTCAGAGAGATAATTATAGTCAATATATATAACCTGTCCAAAGGTGGCAGCTCTCGCTGGCACATGTTCACAATCAAGTGGTTTGCATCACTGTCTTTCTTATTTAGGTAACAGTCCAACTAGGCAAGTTACACAACTGTTCCAGAATATTTGATGGATTCACAAAGCACACCTTAGTGAACTTCGCATGCACTATCAAAACACATCATGCAGAGTGTTTTAGAATCTTCAGGTGTGCTACTCAAGCGCACAATGAGGAATGTTCAAAAGTCTTTGTGATATCTTGAGACCAAACTCAAACTTCAATTTCTGGCAATTTCTGGCTCTCAAATGGAATTCACAGGAATCAACTTACTGCAAGACGTTTACTGATAAGTTCGATGAAAATACTGGATATACATCCAACATGAATCCAGTAAAGTAGACACTACAGTATGAAGTGAATACAATCCAGTAAAGTAGACACTACAGTATGAAGTGAATACAATCCAGTAAAGTAGACACTACAGTTTGAAGTGAATACAAGCTTAAAAAAGGTGAAAAAGGTGCACTCCTCTCTGGAAAGTCAAATTAAGGCAGCGCTAAAAATATTTCATGCATATTTCATCTCTAAATTCATTTCTCTCTTACACACATTCTCAACTTACAAATCCTGCAATGATATTATTAGCCCAATACACATGCAGCATAAGAAACATAGCATCGATCAAAATACACAAGTATAATGTACAATGTAATCAAATTAGTGAACAAAGAAATAATGGTTCAATTACATAAAGCATTCTCCAATTCGAATAATGGATCAATAGCAAACATGTATGAAATATTTTCAAGTCCATTCTTTCTTTATCAGTCATTTAACTTACCATAAGCTAACGATCACTTCTATGACCAGAGTTGAGTTATGTCAAAATCAAAGTGAATAGAATATAGAACTTTCTTCAAAAAAATAACTTTTGGTCCATCCCCATTGGATGAAGTTGTTATAAACAAGTGTGAGACTATTAGAAAAACTACTCATCCACTTGGAAATGGTTTGGATTGCACCAGCAAGTTCTAACATATTCTCCACCTGAGTTGTTTACTCCAACTCTGGCACTTACAAAAATATCATCATAAGCAGTGCTCAAGGTTGGGTCACGTTAACATTGGCAACAAATATATAATTATTAAATTTAGAAATAGGGATAGGCAAATTTACTCCACCACAAACTGCATTTAAGAAAGTTACTTTCAACAATAAAATCTAAATACAAATATTTCTCCTCTATTATAATCGCTTAAGTATAATTAATTGTTTGTTTTTATAATGTTTATATCTGACTTTTTCCTATCCAAAATAAAACACTAAATGTATCTATATTAAGAAAAGATTAAGAGTTCTATATTTAATTTTAAGTATACAAGTTTATACACTCAATTTATGATTTAAAAGAAAAAATCTTGAGTCAATGCTCTTGTAATGGGATAACTCACTCTGTAAACTCTCTGGTCACCCAAAGTTGTTTCACTGGTTCCAGAACCTCAGCAATGAATGCTGACTGTCGCTCAAATTGTGCAAATTGATTGCTGATAAGCAAGCACAATTTGATTTTGAGCAAAAGAAAAAAAGTAAATACAGCTGATGTTATTTTAAGATACCATGAATGTTTCAAAGTTTTAAAAAATAAAATTAAAACTAATTACAAAAAGTTTAGTAAATATTTATTATTTTGCAAGTCATGTACAGTAATGAGTATTTTAATGGTCATCACTAAAACACAAGACATCTGAACACATTTTGTCATCTTTTCTATCTTAAAAAAAATACAGAAATAAAATACATAAATAATTATGCATTTACCTTTATTTTATTAAGATATTACACATTATAATAATTCACAATAATTTAAAGCATTAACAAAGCTGTTGGCCTTACTGATGTTTCAAAACTTATGTTCAACAATCAATCCAGTTAAACCAATGAACAAAGTTATGTAATCCAATAAACTTCATTAAATCAAATTCCATGACAAACAAATGCACAACAGTTTCTTTTTATTACAACCAATGAAAAGTAATGCATTTTCCTGTTTTTATTTTCATGAAAGTTAATATAATCAAATATAAACTATCACCTTGACAATGATAGCACAAAAATGGGCATTCCAATTAGCTGTGACCAGCTAAACACAACAGGCATCATTTTTGGCTATAGCTAGCATAATGCAACCGGCATCCCTATTAGCAGTAACTATTCCAAAACAACAGGCATCACTATTACTATTAACTAACCTGACACAACAAGCATCCCTATTACAGTATTTGTTGAAACTAATCTAATACAACAAACATCCCTATTACAGTATTAGTTGAAACTAATCTAATACAACAAACATCCCTATTACAGTATTTGTTGAAACTAATCTAATACAACAAACATCCCTATTACAGTATTAGTTGAAACTAATCTAATACAACAAACATCCCTATTACAGTATTAGTTGAAACCAATCTAATACAACAAACATCCCTATTACAGTATTAGTTGAAACTAATCTAATACAACAAACATCCCTATTTGTTGAAACTAATCTAACACAACAAGCATCCCTATTAGTTATAACTAACCTAACACCACAGATATCCCTATTAGCCGTAACTAATCCAACACAAGTATCTCTATTAACTGTAACTAACATAACAGGCAATCCTATTAGCTGTAACTAACCCAACACAAAAATCATCCCTATTAGCTGTAAAACTAACCTAACAGAGCAAACATCTTCATTAGTTGTAACTAACCTAACACCACAGATATCCCTATTAGATGTAACTAATCTAACACAACAAACATCCCTATTAATTGTAACTAACCTAACAATAGGCATCCCTATTAGCTGTAAAACTAACTTCACACAGCAAACATCTCTATTACTTGTAACTAATCTAACACAACAGGCATCCCTATTACTTGTAACTAACCCAACAACAAGCACCTCCATTAGCTGTAGTTAGCTTAACACAACAGGCATCCCTATTAACTGTGAACACTGGCAATAGCCATCTTTCTTAGCTATTAAAAGCCTGACTAAAATGGGCATTCCTCTTAGCAGTTAACAGTAAGACAAGAATGGCTATCCCTCTTAGCAGTTAACAGCAAGACAAGAATGGCTATCCCTCTTAGCAGTTAAAAGCAAGACAAGAATGGCTATCCCTCTTAATACAGCATGCAAGAATGGCCATCTTTTAGATGTTAATAGCAAGACAAGAATACCATTCCTCTTAGATGTTAGCAGTTGGACAACAATGACCATCCTTTCTATTGGTAACCAGACAACAATGACTGTCTATATTACTTGTTAGTCTGACAATGACTGTCCATATTACTTGTTAGCCTGACAATGATAACTCTCCAAATTACGTTTTAGCCTGACAACAATGATTACTTTTAGCCTGACAACAATGACTGTCCATATTACGTGTTAGCCTGACAACAATTATTATTTTTAGCCTGACAACGATTACTTTTAGCCAGACAACAATGACTGTCCATATTACTTGTTAGCCTGACAACAATGACTGTCCATATTACGTGTTAGACTGACAACAATGACTGTCCATATTACGTGTTAGACTGACAACAATGACTGTCCATATTATGTGTTAGACTGACAATGACTGTCCATATTACGTGTTAGACTGACAACAATGACTGTCCATATTACGTGTTAGACTGACAACAATGACTGTCCATATTACTTGTTAGACTGACAACAATGACTCTCCATATTACGTGTTAGCCTGACAACAATGATTACTTTTAGCCTGACAAAAAAATTTATATTAGCTTTTAACAATTTGGCAAAATGGTCATCCCTCTTAGATGTTAACAGTCTGAACAACAATGAGAACCCCACGTAACTGATAATAACCTAAAACAATATTATTAGTAGTTGTTGTCTAACAATGGCAATCAACTAACTATTCCAATCTAAAAATGTTCACAATAAACATAGTAAATTAACTATACCAAAATGTTCACAGTAAGCACAGTAAATATTACCTCTAGCTAGTCAACTAACTACACCAATCTCAAAATTTTCACAGTAAACATAGTAAATATTACCTCTAGCTAATTAACTAACTATACCAATCTGAAAAAGTTCACTATAAACATAGTAAATATTACCTCTAGCTAATTAACTAACTATACCAATCTGAAAAAGTTCACTATAAACATAGTAAATATTACCTCTAGCTAATTAACTAATTATACCAATCTGAAAAAGTTCACTATAAACACAGACACTATGACCTCTAGCTAGTTAACTAACTATAACAACCTGAAAAATGTTCACAGTAAACACAGTCACTATGACCTCTAGCTAGTCTACTAACTATGCCAACCTGACAATGATTAACCATAATCCCTAAAAGCTGTTCACAGTAAAATAAATAACTATTACCTTTAGCTAGTCTACTAACTATGCCAACCAGACAATGGCCAACCATAATAGCTGTTCATATTAAAACTCACTGATATCTCAAGCTAATCTACTAACTATACCAACCTGACTATGATGAGAGCCTCTATTAAGATGCATCTTTCCATCTGAGACAACTGCTCTGGATCAGCATCAATACTTTTAATGCAAACATACAGGTGTTCAAATTCAGGCTGAAAAGAGCATACAGTAGTTCAAACATAGACTGGAAAACATACAGGTTTAATTCAGACTGAAGGGCATACAGAAGTTCAAACATAGACTGGAAAAACATACAGGGGTTCAAATATAGGCTGAAAAAACACAGGTATTCAAATTCAGACCTGAAATGAACATAGAGGAGTTCAAACATAGACTGGAAAAACATGCAGGTTTAATTCAGACTGAAAAGAAAGAAAATAAGTTCAAACATAGGCTGGAAAACATATAGGGGTTCAAATTCAGACTGAAAAGAGCTTGTAATGGTTCAAATACTAACTGGAAAAACATACAGAAGTTCAAATTTACTTTTAATGCAAACATACAGGTGTTCAAATTCAGGCTGAAAAGAGCATACAGTAGTTCAAACATAGACTGGAAAACATACAGGTTTAATTCAGACTGAAAAGGGCATACAGAAGTTCAAACATAGACTGGAAAAACATACAGGGGTTCAAATATAGGCTGAAAAAACACAGGTATTCAAATTCAGACCTGAAATGAACATAGAGGAGTTCAAACATAGACTGGAAAAACATGCGGGTTTAATTCAGACTGAAAAGAAAGAAAATAAGTTCAAACATAGGCTGGAAAACATGTAGGGGTTCAAATTCAGACTGAAAAGAGCTTGTAATGGTTCAAATACTAACTGACACAGAAGTTCAAATTTAGAGTGGAAAAATATACAGGAGTTCAAACAGACTGAAGAAACATACAGCTCAAAATCAGGCTGAAAGAAAAAAATAATGGTGTTCAAATTCTGGTTAAACGGGGGGGGGGGGGGGGGGAGGGGGGAGGAGGAGAGAAGAGAGAGATGCATAAAGAGGTTAAAATTTAGGTCAAAAGAATACAGAGGTTTTCAAAAACAGACTGAAAACAAAACAAAATAGTTGTCAAATTCAGGTGGCAAAAATTCAGTTTAGGAAACAACATATAAAGATGGTTAAATTTAGAATGCAAACACAGTTTTTTAATTCTAAAAAGACCAGATGTGTTTGCTAAAGTAAGGTTATAAAACAAAATTGCTGTTATTTTATATTAACTGATTTTTTTTTTTAATCTCAAAAATACTTTTAAATATCTGAAAACAATCTATAAAAATAAAAATATTTAAAATGCATCAAAGGGGAATCATTGAAAACATTGCTGCAAAAACAAAAAAAACAAAACATATACAGTGTATACTTACAAAAAGAATATCTGGATACTCCTTACAAATCTTCACCAATACAGAACAGGCATGCTGTCTCACATTTTTGACAGCTCGACTGCGTGTGGACTTTGTCTGACCTGGTAGCGAAAACACCACTGATGCAAAAATCTAATTTAAAAGAAAAAGGCTTTGAGTTAAACTTCTCTCAAATGAAAGTTAATATGGTTACTTTAAAACTTTTTTGTTAATAAAAGACATAAAGAAATTCAAAAATTAAAGTTGGGATATTTTCTGCTTAAACTACGCCCATAATTCAAAGAATATTAAAAGATTCTGCTCCTAATTTAAAAAAAAATAAAAATGAATAAACATCAATGTGAAAAACATGCCAAGAAACAGGCCCATTAGTATCTAATAATGTTGGTAGGAGTTTCAAACTTTCTTCTCTTGTTACTGTGTATTAATTACTATGTATAACTTATTAAAGTGTCTCTTGTTACTGTGTATTAATTACTATGTATAACTTATTAAAGTGTCTCTTGTTACTGTGTATTAATTACTATGTATAACTTATTAAAGTGTATCTTGTTACTGTGTATTAATTACTATGTATAACTTATTAAAGTGTATCTTGTAACTGTGTATTATTTTCACTAGTATCTTATTACTGTGCACCCTTTGTTACTAAATATTGTTTGTTACTCTGTATTTCTGGTTACTATGAATCACTTGTTTTCTTGTTACTATGCATCACTTGTCATTATATATCTCTTGTTACTCTGTACCTTTCATCTCATCTCCTATTACTGTGTACAAGTACATGGTTGCAGTGAAATCTTGACAAAACTCAGTGAATTTTAAGGGTAGTTAGTAAATCTTACTGAAATGTGCAGAAACTCAGAAAATGACAACTCATACCCAAAGAAATCAAAATGAATTGTTTACATACCAATAACTTTGGAAGAATGAATACCAGGCCACTATTTGCCACAGTCAAAATTATACTTTGAAAATGAGGTAAAGTTTATGAGGATTGGAAGATATTCTAGTTATCCAATATTCTAATGTAATTTGGCCAAATGGTGTGCTTGCGTGCATGCTTGTATGCATGTGTGGCATCATGAGTTGTAACTCGTGTGTTGGATATGTTTCGATGAACATATGTGTTCATGGGAAGAGGCATCAAAATTGTGTTTATCAAGTCAAGAATAAATTATAAGTTCTTCAAACAATGGCATTTATATATTTAGGAGATGTGAGTTTATTACACGAAAGACTGACCACTGCTACATACTCATGAGATGTGAGTTCATTAACTGAAAGACTAACCATTTCCAGAACTGCAGGTAGGATATCTGGGCTGTGTCTCAGGAAGGGAAAAAGTGCAGACATGCAAGACAACACACAGGATTGTATCAAAGGATCCTGCAACAAAAAGTGTGTTTACACAAAAACTGAAAGATGACAGTTTTTAAATGAAGAAGAAAAAGAAATAAATTATTAGAAAGTTTCTGCCACTATTTTCATTTACAAAAGTTTCTTCCATAGATAAACAACAAATTCAAAACCTTTGTGGACAAGAAACAGGATCATAACCAAATTGAAAAAAGAAAAATGTGAATGATCAAATCAAGTTACAAATAATTACATATCAGTATATTTGTATAAATAAAATCTTTTCCATATTATTTCATTAATTGTAATTAGTTTTAGGCCTCTTGTAAACATGCAGAAAACTGAAAAAACAGAACACATGAAATATAAAAGAAACAAGAAAAATTAATCAAGGAATAAGAGACAAGGAAAAACTAAAACAAAGGTAAGAATTTTTTTTTTAATGGAAACAAAAAAGGAAATGATCATAAATCTAGCATCCAACCTGGTTCTTAAAGGTGAGCACACACAAAAAATTTAACAAGAAACAACCAATCATTAAACTGTAACTTCTAACCTGGTTCTTAAAGGTGAGCACACAAAAAAAATTTAACAAGAAACAACCAATCATAAACTGTAACTTCTAACCTGGTTCTTAAAGGTGAGTAACTGTCTCAAAAGATCAATTCCCTGGGCAACATCTGGCAGTGAATGATCAGATTGAAAAAGCCGAAGCATGACACTCTCTGTGAAAACTGTGAGGGCATCCCACTCCAGGTACTCTGGTGAGCTTAATGTACATGGAGATCTGTCCACTACAAACAGAACTGTGCTTTTATAGTTTAAATAATACTCTCCTTAAAATTTTACATAACTGTCTCCTTACAATTTGAAATAATGTTCTCTTGATTTGAAATAATGCTCTCATGATATGAAATAATGCTCTCATGATATGAAATAATGCTCTCATGATTTGAAATAATGCTCTCATGATTTGAAATAATGCTCTCATGATATGAAATAATGCTCCCATGATATGAAATAATGCTCTCATGATTTTGAAATAATGCTCTCCTCAGATTGTGAAATAATGCTCTCATGATTTGAAATAATGCTAAAAAAAAAGTTTCAGGGTATGTAACTCTGATTATTCTCTCTCCTAATTGTGCTTGTTTATTTTGTGTTTGCAAGGATACCTTTGTTTCATCTTCTATATGAAATATTACACAATTGTTTTTTGCTGCACTGCTGCCAGTGTGTGTACCATGAGAAAGCTGATTTGTGTATAATTGTGTGCGTCTCTAAATTGAAAATCTCCGAAATGACTGCACTGGGTTATTTTGCATCAAAATTATGACAAGTGCATGTCTGACTCCAGCTTTACCAACCTGGCAAAGGTTTCATCAGTTCTTTTTGCAGCCAGCGTGATGCCAGAGTAAATGTCAGCTCAGGATCTAGAAGAGTTAAAGTCCGTATAGTTTCTGCAGAGTCCGTGCGGTACCCTACAATCATACATAAGATAAGCATGTCAAATACATATTACACCTTTCTTAAAGGATGTTTTAAAAAAGTTAAAAGGTATGGTACAGATTAATGTGATGCTAGAAAAATAAGGCAAATACAATTTTATAACAAACTGTGATATTGTGATGTTAGAAGAATATAAACATTTGTGTCATTTAGTTTTGATGCATAGTTTGTTATAGCAAAGTTGTTTTAAAGAGAATTTTGCTTTTGCCAAAATATTTAAGACAGCAAAGTTATTTTAAACATAATTTGGCTTTTGCCAAAATACATTTTATTGAAATGGCCTCAACCACACTCACGTGAAAAGAAAACAAGAAAATCCTCATCATTGTCGAAGTCAACTCGAGAGTATTCACAGCTTGGAGAGTTATTTTGTGATGGAATACCAATCTAAAATAAATAGAAAACTACAAAACTAGATAGAAATAATAAGTGGGGGAAAAAAAATTCTATTCAGAAAATAATAGTAATGGTCAATAAATGTGTTTATGGTCTTAACTCATGAAATCTTACTCAAATGTTCCCATTTAATACTGCCCAGAATATAACAGACAGTGAATGTCTTTAGCTTATGAAATTTTACTTCAAGTTCATTTTAATATTTATGAGAATATAATAGTCAATGAATGTTTTTATCTCATAAAATCTTACTTGAAGGCTCTCAGAATATAATGGTCAGTGACTGTCTCTATCTCAAGAAACCAAGATATAATAGTCAGTAACTGTCTTTATCTCAAGAATTCTTACTTGCAGGTTCACAGACTGAATAATGCCAGGATATAAATTATAACTCAGAACAATGCACGCATACTGCAGAATAGATGCAGTTAAGAAAAATTTGGTAGGACATGAGACTGTTTGAATGATCAACATCAGCAAAGATAGATTTAATAATTGTGAGAGCCATAGTTGTATCTACAAACTTATTTCAAAGTAATTCACCTTATGCAAAAATCTCCACTCCCTCATATAATGCAGTTATGAGGACCTCCACTCACCTCCTTGTTAAGAACTGCCTCTTACCTCAAAGCTGTTGTAACTTTCTCTACTCACCTTGTATTATGTTGTTGCAAAAATCTCCTCTCTTCAGTTATAGGAATCTCCACTCACCTTGTAAATTGTCACTACAAGGATTTCTACTCACCTTATATAATAGTATGACTGTGACTGTGTCATGTTTCTGTGTGATGCCTTGTTTTGAGGATTTCCACTCACTTCATAATGCTGTTTTGAGGATCTCCACTCACCTCCTTGTTAAGAACTGCCTCTTACTTGTTGTGACCTTGTATAGCGTTGTGAGGACCTCTACTCACCTCCTATAATGTTGCTGCAAGAATTTCCACCCACAATACTGTTGTTGCACACCTCCACTCACCTTGCATGTCATTTCAAGAAACTTTTACTCACCATGCATATTCTTTTGAGGACCTCCAAATTGTCACAAGGATTTCTACTCAACTTGCATATTCATGTGAAGACCTCCACTTACCTTGTAAATTGTCACTGCAAGGATTTCTACTCCCCTTGTATAATATTATGAGGACTGTGTCATGTTTTTGTGTGAATGCCTTGTAGTATGTTTTGAAGATTTCCACTCATTTTATAATGCTGTTGTGAGGACCTCCACTCACCTTATATGTCATTGTCAAGACTACTACTCACTTTGTAAAAATTTTGATGCGAGGACATCCACTCATCTTGTATTATGTTGCTATGAGGACTTCCACTTTGAAATGTTGTAAGGGATTACACTCACCTTATAAACTGTCAACAAGACCTCTATTCACTTGTAATGTTATGGAAGCTCCATTTACCTTATATAAAGTTGTTGTGACATGTACTACTCATTTATATAATGTTGTGAGTAATTCTATTCATGCTGCATACAGTTGTGAAATGTGCTACTCACTTTATATAATGTTGTGGGTAATTACTACTCTCCTTGCATACAGTTGTTTGTGACATGTACTACTCATTTATATAATGCTGTGAGTAATTCTTTTTACCTTGTATAAAGTTGTTTGTGACATGTACTACTCATTTATATAATGATGTGAGTAATTCTTTTTACCTTGTATAAAGTTGTTTGTAACATGTACTATTCATTTATATAATGCTGTGAGTAATTCTTCTTACCTTGTATAATGTTGTTGTGAGGACCTCCACTAACTGTGGTAGGAAGGATTTCAGTAATAAATTTTGAGAAATATAAGGATGTCGAAGAAAGGAAGTCCATAAGCTCAAAGTGAAACTTCTCAACATCTAGTAAATGAAACAAACAAAAGGAAGTCCATAAGCTCATAGTGAAACTTCTCAACATCTAGTAAATGCAAACAAACAAAAGTACAGTGTTTCAAACTATACTTCCAAAAACCAAGCATGTGTGTGACAACACATTGTAATAAAATATAATTAAACATTACACTTACTGACTCAGTAATTTCTGCAAGAGAAAAAAGAACAACCCCCTAAAAAAAAATCCCTATAACACACTTTCTACAAGTAAGAAACAAGAGCATAGACCAGATTTACTATTTCAATAAAATATATTCCCAAAATACTTTCTTTATAAATGGAAAAACAAGAAGATCTAGCACCATTTACCTAAAAATTACATAGAGCAAAAACTAACTACCCTGTTTCTATCAAATGGAAAAAATGTAACCTATTGCCCTATTTCAATAAAATGTAACCCAGTGCCCTATTTAAATAAAAATGGAACCTACTGCCTATTTGATAGATTGATAGATAATGTCTCACTAACTATAATTTTTAGTATCCAATCATATTACCCTGTGTAACTTTAATACTCAAACAAATCATAAACAAAAGAAAAAGAAAAAAATTCTTGCCAAAGTGTCTGATGCCTCTTGTTTCATAATTACAAAGGTTTCCTTTACCTGAAATATGACATCATCACATCTGTTGCAGAGCATTTCTTCTGAATAGGGAAACAAATTATTCAGATTTAAACAACTGAACTCAGCAATACAACATAAAAACTGAGGACAAAATCTGCCTTAGAAAGCGAATGATAAAATACTGACCAGACTAGGATGTTGTGTGAAAGCCAGCAGTGCCTTTAAATATGTGTCAAACACTTCTGGTTGTCCAATGCCTTCCATATGACCCTTTGGTTTGATAGGTTTTGTTAAAAATAAAAATAAAAGCATCCAAATTTATTAAGCGATTGGTATACATTTGCATTTTCATACAAGCAAGAGAAGTGTCAGATTGCTACACAGTGACATGTATTTTAAACACTTATGCAAGCTACAAAGTGTCAGATTGCTACACGTGACATGTATTTTAAACACTTATGCAAGCTACAAAGTGTCAGATTGCTACACGTGACATGTATTTTAAACACTTAAAGTGTCACATTGCTACAAGTGACATGTATTTTAAACACTTATGCAAGCAACAAAGTGTCACATTGCTACACGTGACATGTATTTTAAACACTTATGCAAGCTACAAAGTGTCAGATTGCTGCACACTAACACATACACTATTAAATTCAAATAAGCAGCAAAAGTTATCAGATAATAAAAGCAGTAATATTCAGTAATTATACTTATTAATGATTGTCTATTGGTAAAACCAGTCATGCTTGTTTCAGGAGACACACTCCTGAAAAGTGTAGGCACTTGGTTGTCTGATGATAAAATGGAAGTAGGTCAACAACAAAAGAAAAAATATCAGTGCTATAAAGACCGTGAAACCCAACTATTATCCAGCCCCCACCCCCCTCTCAAATCTACTTACCCAGAGGGCACACAATTGTCGACCAATTTCCGTCAACACCTGGCACAAGCGTTTAAGGAACAAATAATGGTGTTCATCCTGTAAATTCCTTGCTGCTACACTGCAGTACAAAAATGCAAATTAATGACATTTTTATGCTAATTAATATATTAACTCAAAGCCTGTAGTAACTTTAATATAATTGTTACTGCATAGAACAGAATCAAAAGTGAAACAGAAAAGTTTAGTTTTCTTCCATTATATCAGGGGAGTTAAAGATCTTAATGTAATTTTAATTAAAATGCCATTCTGTGGTTCAGAAGTACAATAAGACAGTTTTGTTTAGTATCTACAAAATGCTCTCACTTTCCTGTCAACTGTTCAATGGAATCTGTAGAATTTTTAAATTACATATATTTTCATTTAAATATGTTCAAAATGTATCAAATTGTTTGAGTTCTTGAAGCATACACAAAGCAGAAAATCATAGGAAATAAAGTGATTATAAACAATAAATTTAAAATAAAAATCTGAAACAAAAAGATTATTTATCACCTAAGGTATAATAAATAGATGCAGTCATCTGAACAAACACAATATAAATCAAATCAATAAAAATACTCAAGATTCAACATCTAGTGGGGCCAAAGATAAAAAGGAAACACTCGTACATGAACGAACTTAGTGAATTGTAATATATGTATTGTATATATATAATGATGACTGTTTTAAAGACATCTAAAATTACTTATTCTTTATTTTTACCAATATAAATACAAGCATAATAAACATTAATTTTACAAAATGATTTTTCAATCAATAAGACCATTCTGAAATGTACAGCTAATCAAATGTGATTACTCTGTACAAATGTCAACAGCACATAACAGATGTACAGCTAATCAAATGTGATCACTCTGTACAGATTAACACAGGTGTACAGCTAATCAAATGTGATCACTCTGAACAGATGTCAACAGTGCATAACACAGGTGTACAGCATCTAACTATATATAGTATATGAAACTCAGGTGCAGAAAGTAAACAACAGACACAAGAGCTGAAATTTTTTTACTTCACTTTGACATACAGTTCAAATACCTACCCGGCAGCATCTAAAATGGCCTCCATAGCAACATGATTGAAGAGCACAAGAATGGGCTTCCGATCTTCTACCTTGCCCTGAATATAGAGCAAAGAGTTGGTCATTTTAATACTAACAGTAAGTGTGACACATTTTTAAGTTTATAATACTTTTAATTCCCTTGTCTGTCTTATGACTAATCAAGTGTAGCAACTTAATGTTGTGTCCAAGTACAGAATGTTCAGGCATGAACTAAGCAACCTCTAAAAATTCATTTTTTATTTTTTTCATTAATATCCACATCCACATAAACAAAGTTTATGAAAACTTGTTTTAAAGAATTATTTATCTTTTACAGAATGTACATGAAATATTCACAATTAGATGTTATCCTATTCTCTTCCAGACTACCCACAAAATACTCACAATTAGACATAATCTTATCCCTCTTGAAGCCAAAATTGCATTATAACCCCATTCTACCAAGCCAAAACAGCCAAAACTGCATTATTGTACCAAGACAACAGATTATTGGCATTATTGTAGCCAGTCAACAGAGGACTGGTATCATTGTACCAAGTTAATTGGTGAGCGACCTGATCAAACTAGGTCAAGAGATGTTTAGCATTATCTGAAATCTGACTTTACACCAAAAATAAAAGTATGCATTTCTATCACTCCTCACCTTTCTGCTGACAATGAGAAGAAGGCACTCTGCGGCATGTAACTGCAGGTTATTGTCACTTAGCATTTCACAAAGTAAACGAAGAAGTCGAACATTATCCTCTGTGATATGTGAAATATTAACCCAGTCCACAAATCCTGTCAATGTGGAAAGCACCGACTGGCAAACTAAAACTGCTTCATCATCTTTCTAAAATAAACATAAATAAATAAAGCAAAGACAAACAAATAAAGCAAACATAAATAACACCTTTTTTCAAATTATTACACCCATGCAGCCAGTGAAATGGCTACATCTGTATACTCACAGACGGACATGAATGAATATGTCCAAACTTCCTTCAAATATTATTTTAATGCAAAATTCTTCTAAGGTCTTGAGTTACCTTTTTAGAGTCAATATAAATATAAACAAGCAACAATTCAATACCTTTTTAGAGTCAATATAAATATAAACAAGCAACAATTCAGAATGACTATGGCTGATGCACCCATGTTATCCTGATGCCCTGACCTAGGTGATGGTTATATAACTATGACTGACATACCCACATTATCCTGATGCCCTGACCTAGGTGATGGTTATATGACTATGACTGACATACCCACATTATCCTGATGACATGATCAGAGTTGATGATTATATGACTATGAAAACTGCAAACTTCAACTGTAACTAAAATGCATAGACCAGTCTGGGGTGATAAGAATTAGCATAACACCAGCCTATCATATCAAAAATTACAATATCAAACAATTTTGATTAGCATAACACCAGCCAAATCCTATCAAAAATTACAATATCAAACAATTTTGTTAGGACCAGCTTTGCTTTGTTGTTCTGGTATGGAAGGTATCCAAAATACAAATTCAAACAATGTAACACCAGCCTTGGTCATGTTACGCTTGTGTGATAAGTATCCAAAATACAAATTCAAACAACTGTAACCCCAGCCTTGGTCATGTTATGCTTGTGTGATAAGTATCCAAAATACAAATTCAAACAACTGTAACCCCAGCCTTGGGCATGTTACACTTGTGTAATAAGTGTCTAAAACAAAATTCAAATAATTTTAATCCCAGGTTTGACTATATTACCCTAGTGTGATAAGTGTCCAGTAGCTGCAAGAAGAACTGGAAAAGCTGTGGCAGTGTGCTGGTATAAACTTGCAGGATTTCTCTGCGCCGCTGGACAGGTATGTTTTGGAACATGACTACATCTTCAACCAGACGAAGAAACACCTTAAGCACCAATTCTGTCTGAGTGGTCTGTGCCAGGCACAAAAAAAATGTCAAACCAATTAACTTCAAAGTGTGTGCTTGAATTAAAAAAATATTCAAATGAAATGATAAACTCATCACTTTTCAGGTTATCTTAAACTTTGAATGAAATGAATAAAATGTGTTCAGGAGAAATGAGATCCAATTGTATATTTAAATATTAAACATCATCTTTAAAACAAGATTTTCACAAAAAAACATTAATCTAAGGGGTTTTTTGTCTAAATTTATTCCTAGACAGTTTTGTTTTTAATTTTCTAAACCTTAACTGCTATGATATCTAGCTCTTTGAGATGATTCTTCAGTCTAAAGAAGTGCATACATTTTTTTTATTGGGGAAATTTTAAAATCATTACTAATGATTAATTTCTGAATACTGTTAATGCATAGTTATAACAAGAGTTCTTTTCTTTAAAAGGAGGCATAGCTTTTGAATAAGACAGATTATATTAAAATTACTTTATTTAAATGTCAAGAAAGGCAGTATAAAGTTCAAATCAAGTGCTTTTCAATAAAAGACTTTAAAAATTGCCACTCACCCCATGTTGACAAATATCATGCAGGTTCTGAAAGAGGTCTGGCCACAACTGTGGCCAGAGACGCTTAATAAGCTCGACCAAAATACGAGAAACAGCATCTTTAATATGTAGTTCTTCTTTCAGTAAATTGAATGTTCCCTTTTCAACAGCAACAATAATAGATAAAAAATATTAACATTCCTATTTAATAATTTTTAAAGAATGAAATTAATTTTGCAGAGAGATACTTAACCATGGAAAAAAATAAAATGATGATCAAACTAAAAGTCATGTTTGTGAAAACACTCTGAAACTGTTCATAACAAATAAAAGTTAAGAATATTTGTCAAGTGTACAAACAAATATTTCTGTTGTGTTTCATAGTCATAGCAAATACAAGGTGAAAACATTTGTCAGATATGAAAAAATACTTTACTTGCATTTCCATCATAGCAAATATGAGACTAGAATATTTGACAGTATCAAAAAGAATTTTCATTGCTTTAGAGCAAAAGAATAATGCAAACAATCTATTAGCATAGAAGTGTGGGAGAAAAAAATAAGTTGTATTTCATAATTACTGGAAGTTAAGAATGCAAATATTTTGTCAATATGGTATATAAAAGATTTCATTTTGCAATGCACAGCAAAGGAAAACAGTTTCCATTAAATATAATCAAAAAGCAAAGTAAACAAATGACTCAATGACTTTATGATCTATGACACTAGCAAAAGTTCTGGAAAATGTATAACATACTAAAGTAAGGTAGACAAATGATTCAATGTCTTTATGATCTATGACATTAGCACAAGTTCTAAAAAATGTATAACATACTAAAGTAAGGTAGACAAATGATTCAATGTCTTTATGATCTATGACACTAGTACAAGTTCTAAAAAATGTATAACATATTAAATTAAACAAATGACTTTATGATCTATGACACTAGTAAAAGTTCTGGAAAATGTATAACAGACTAAATTAAACAAATGACTTTATGATCTATGACACTAGTAAAAGTTCTGGAAAATGTATAACATACTGAACTAAGGTAGATAAAATTATTAAATGACTTTATGACTTATGACACTAACATAATTATTGGTGAATTTATAGCATATTAAAATATGGTAACAAATTACAATATGATTTTATTCATCTATGACACTAGCATAATTATTAGTGAATTTATAATATACTAAACTAAGGTACACAAATTACTATATGACTTTATGATCTATGACACTAGCATAATTACTGGTGAATTTATAGTGTACTAAACTATGAAGTATGATTCTACTGCTGATTCAACAATCTATGATCATAGTGTTTAAGGCTGGGTGTTTAAGTGTTCATAGTGTTTAAGACAAAGTTAACCAGGACAACTGGTTCAATGAGTTTAGTGTAAGCCTTGGGGGTAGGAGGAGGTGGGATAACTGACTCAATGATCTACAATCTTAGCATAAGCTATGGTGGTTTAATGACAAGATTAATCATTGTGGATGTTGACTCAATGATTTACAACCATAGAATATATATAGGCTCTGGTGGGTTAGTGGCAAGATTAACCATTGTGGATGCTGAATCAATGATTTACAACCTAAATACATGTATAAGCTCTGGTGGGTTAATGGCAAGATTAACCATTGTGGATATTGAATCAATGACTTACAATCTATGTATAAACCCTGTGGCATAATATACCGTAGTGTGTGCACATTTTAAGTCATATTAAGGTTTATACTCTGTGAAATGATGAGCATTAGCATAATAACCATTTCTGGAAATTTTACATCATAAACCATGATAAACCAAGTAATTGGAAAAACATCAAGGTAGGTTCATTACACTATTATTATATAAAAATTTATGGGGCTGAGAAGCTAACTTCACATTCAAAATAGAGAGAGTTCTAGCAAAAGCTATGGTCACTGAGATTTTTCTAAATGATATACTTCTCCCATCTTTGAAACTGTCAATCTGCAAATTAGACTGAAGTCTGTTTGCAAAGCTCTATTGTTATTATTATTAATGACTGTCATGAGAAAGGGGCCCAGTGCCAAAATTTTTTTTTTAATTTGTTGTTTATGCCGACTGCCACAGTCTATGGAAGGTAATAACCTGCCGAATAGCTATATCTTTTTTAAATCATTATTTGCTAAGAAGGCAACCACGCATACATGTTTTTAAAAGTATATAATATAAAAGTTCACCTATGTTTCTCTAGCAAGCAATTAAAGGACTGACAGTACATGTTGACAATAAGTTATAGAGTCTATTTCATAAAGTATATAATATAAAAGTTCACCTATGTTTCTCTAGCAAGCAATTAAAGGACTGACAGTACATGTTGACAATAAGTTATAGAGTCTATTCATAAAGTATATTATGTTATATTTGAAATTTGTGTATTTTAAGAATACTGTTGATTATACATTGTATGAGTACAATGTATTTGCCATTGAGTGTGTGAAAGATTTACTGAAGATTTGATTGATTAAATAGTTGTTATATTTGATGATAAATAACTACATGAGTAACATAACTAGTATTTTGTGTGCTGTAGCGAAAGTTAGGAAAGCCTGAGATCTGGATAGGTAGGAAATCTTGTGCCATGACTGAAAAGTGTGCATTAAATTGTGCAATGTGTGAGCCTTCAGCAGCGCATGGTTCGAGTGCTGAGAAAAACACCACCTCAGCAAATTTTTTCTTAAAAACTCTCAGAGGATTAAAGGACAAGAAAATACATTATGTGAGAGAGTTAAATTCTATATGAGGAGTACAGTGTGATTAGGGATGTGGAAATATCCTCCATTTTCTCTCTTTCCCACCACGTCATAATGCCTGGATATCAAAGGCAACATATTCTGCATGTTTGTTTGACAAAGTGAAAGTTCATGTTTTAGATTTATCCTATGTGTGAAATACCATTCACTATGA
This sequence comes from Sinotaia quadrata, assembly GCA_028829895.1. Classification (NCBI taxonomy): domain Eukaryota; kingdom Metazoa; phylum Mollusca; class Gastropoda; order Architaenioglossa; family Viviparidae; genus Sinotaia; species Sinotaia quadrata. Next base: position 84,562,122 of record CM054177.1, read on the forward strand.
TAGATAGAGGAGGTGACCCGATCTCCCTATCTAGGATCATATTTCCAAATCATCCTAAACCGTGGGTGAACGGAGTATTACTTCTGGCCAATTCCTGTGAAGGTAATCTTTCATGCCACAAAGACACATTCACTTAAGGCGACATCATACGACAATGACTGTCATAATTTGATAACGGTGGTGGAAAACTGTTAAGACCCAAGCCTACACACAGGATGATGATGAAAATCGTCAAGCAGTAGGAACGCCGCAGTCATGACAAAGATAAGTGAGTAAGAAACTGAAAACTTTATAATAGCTACAGATCTCAGTGCACATATAATTATTTAGGTATTTCTGAAACTGACTTTGAGGATATATATTATATAAATATATTTATTCTATGATTTTTTAACTATCTTTAAAAGAAAGAACTTTCACATATAAATGCTATTTGGACTTTCTGTGTTGAAACATGAACTGTAGAATTAACATTGTTGCTGTATTACTGAAGTATTGATGAAAAAGTAAAGCTTGTATTTATCTCTTTTTTTTGTTGATATATTTGATTTTCATCATTTGTCATTCACCACCACCACCACCCCACCTCCACAGGAGTGTGTGTATATTTTTGAAAGACTCGTGTGCTTGATTTAACCACCGCATGAAAGAGAATGCCCACAGGTTAATAAACCTAAATCATAACTTTTTCAAAACTTGTTTGCTATTGTTTTGAAAAGGCGAAAGCGGAATTTTGTTTTTTCCTGCCTTGTTGCATTTGTCCATCTAGTACTGTCTAGTATTGTTCACATAATATTCACCACCATTTCCACTCGCATTCTCACAAGCAAACACGTCAGCAAAACGTTCCTTTGCATGCAGAATAAAATTGATTAGACAGTCAAACATCATTGGTGTCTCTGTATTGTGGACTTTGTGACTACAACTGTACAGTCCAACCTTCCCGCTGGCAGATGTCATCCTCCATCTTCCCTCTTGCCAGTGATTGAGAAGGCAGTTGTGACAATGACCAATGTAAAACACTTAAAGATTTTAACTGCTTTGAGGTCTGCATACAAAGCTAATTTGTTATTAATGACCAAGAAATATAATAGTTCTGTTTACAATTAAAAATGTTAATCTTACTTTTTTAAAACATAAAAATGTATACAAAATAAAATGAAATAATGAAAAATAACATGTTTAGTAGTTTATACACTTCTGAAACTGAAAATGCTTACCTGGTCAATAAGATTTAAGGCCTTTCTCTTAAGTTCTTCTTTTTGGACATCATTTATCTCTGCCCACCGAAACCTTAACATATAATAGATATATATGACATCAACTATAAAGTTAATCTGAACAACAAAAATAAATGCAACAAAAACAGTTAATGTAATTTTAAATTACTTTTACTGCAAGAGCAGAGTGAATCAATTATTGATCCAGTATACCATTCAACGTTAAGGAAATAAATGGCCAAATATTTAATCCCACCAGCTATTTAGAACTAGAAGTAATCTAGCTGTATCTAACAAGAGATGGAAAATGTGGTGCTTATTATTCCAGATCCATATATTTTATGTATTTTAATCATAATAATTTCCTAAATGGATTTAACTTGTGCTTTTTATATTAGCCTTTTACATATTCTAAGTTGGATTAAAATTGACTGAAAATACAAAATAGACAGTCTGTAAGATACCCTACTGATCAGAGTGGGTATTAAACAATTTAGCTATCAACTCACATGTGCACACTGCATAAACACACCAGCTAAGTTCCCCTATCTATATTTTTTTTAAAAACTTGTTGCATTTCCAGTAGCTAATATTAAGTAAGTTAAATATGTGTGCATGTTAATCTTCATAGTTATCGCTATGTTAGACAGACACAAGTAAGAACCATTAAACAGATGGATTATGGATTATAAAAGTATACATTGTACATCAAAGGCCAAATGATTTGTGGTCACATGGTTTGACAAATAGCTGGGGCTGGATTAGGAAAGTATGTGGCAAGGCTCATCATAAGAACTATAAGACTTAGTACATTGGGTTTTTTTAAATGGATTTACTGTCTTACTTGATAAAATGTTCCACACACTGTAGGCCAAAGTGACGAACAATAGGTGTATTCTGCTTACCAGCCAGTATCATACCACACTCAAGGCACATAGATGACCTCTCACGAAATTCTTCACACACCTTTCAAACAGAGCATATCATTGAAGAACAACTAATAATAAAAGTATAACACTATTTTATCTATAAATTAAAGCCCAGTTATAACAAGTAGACAACAAAGATGAAAGTCTACAAAGATCAAAAGTGCTTTAATACTATAGTAAATTAAAAGACATTACAAAAGCTTCTAATTGAAATTAGTCTCTTGCTCAGAGTGAGTTAATACAGTAATTACTATAGTAGAGAAATTAAATCTTTTAAATCTTCTAGAAAATTATCTACTATGTAAAATCATGCAATCTTTCTGCTCATATTGCTATTCAATGATTAGTTTATTTTGAATTCTTGATGCTATCAATAGCAAATTAAAATTAACAAGTAAAACTGATCTTTTGTTGAGAACAATTAATCAACCCAGCACTATAAAAGCTATACAAATTTTCACAGTAAAAAAAATTAATAAAGTTCTATAATTAAGCAACCACTACGAAGACAATACTGGCAGTAATTTTTGCTTTCTTCAATAAAAAAATATATATATGCATAGCAAATGTATTAGATTAAGAGCGATTGGTAAAGATGTTTGCAGATCTAGCAAGTAAACACCGTCGTAAGTGCAAACTTGAAAAGGAAAGGCTTTATGGCTATTTTGCTTCATCGAAGATGCGCAGTGTGTGTGTGGGGGGGGGGGAGGGTTAAGTCGTGCGGCCGTATTTGTAAAGCAATGATCAAAACATAAAATATAAATTATAAATCTTGGACATAATAGAAGAGCATAAAAAACAGAAATAGAACAGCATAACTCAATAAGAAAGTGAAGTCGCTGTGCTAATTCAGAACTTACATTAAAACCAGAATCTCTACTAATACTTCGCTGGACTATTTTTATTTTCTTCATCAAATTGTAAATAGTTGGTAAAGATTTACAAAATAAACGAATACAAAGATAAGTGTTACCTGGTGAGCCAAAATCCTTTCTTGTTGACTAGAAGTGGGATTCATTACTATATTGACAGCAGTAATGATATCTAACAGTGTCTGTTCCATGTTGATGGTGCCGGTTGAAGCCATGATTGAATGGGAAATAACTCTAAGACATTTCTTACAGTTAATTTGATTGCGATTTTGTACTAGTCAGTTTAAACCGGTTATTAATTTGTACCGTAATTTTTAATATGTACACGAATCGAATAAAATAAGTTGCACTCAAATTATATTATATGGGTAGTTTTATTATTTTATTTCTCTCTCTGAAATTAATAAACGTTTCTGGGAACTCTCTCTTGGTAGAAGATTAAAAAGAAATCTATCGTCTGTAGTTCACCAGTGTTTAGTAATTATGGAGAAAATTGACACCCGTTTACTGGAGTATTTTGATCCTAAGCTCAAGCATTTTCTTGAATATCTTATACATAATAAAACATTGACATTATTTCCTCGTTCACTATCAGTTTTCGATGCTTTTTCAGGGTAAGCTTCTAGGTGTTCATAATTGGATATTAAAGGAAGTTCTTCAGCACATTCTTTTCTAACAATTCTGCCCCTAGGCCTATACAATTTAATGTCCAGTATTCCCTTGACGAAATTTAATGTAATAAATGTCATCATTTAATTAATATGGATTGTTTTCAGTTACGGCATGCATATACTGGCTTTTAGCTTGTTTATAATAGTATTTAACACCCTCAACTCTTTGGATTATTTAATAATAATACTCGAATAGTGAAGAGAGATTGGTTTATTTAATTTCATAGATGTCCACAAGAACTTGACCAGAGAAGATTTGACAGATTTAGAATGTCAGTTCCATATGCTGGACAAACTCTTACATGTAAGTAAAATTTCTATACACCTGATAATGTTTATAAAAAAGAATCTTACCTGTGTGAGGTTGCTGTTTGATAAAAAGAAAGTAACATGACAATTCTTACTCTTAATGTAGTTTCCATTAGATTGTTGCTATACAAACACATCCCAAGTTTTTAGGGTTTAAAAAAAATGTTTATACATTAGATCCCATATAATGATATATTGTTGTTCAAAAATGAAATTAACAGTTACTCATTTTGGTCAATTGTAAAACGTTCACTTCTGATTTGTTTGGAGGATGGCTACTTCTGGTTTGCATCAGTTTGACACTGTTAAAGTTTTAAAATACTTTATAATGAATTTAAAATTTCATAATGTCAATTTCAAATCATATACTAATGAAAATAACTAATTAAATGAGTGCAATAATCAAAAAAGAAATTTCAGATTTTTTAAACCATAACAAAATAGTAATTAGTAGTAATACTTGCAAAAGTTTAAATAAATGATTTAAAATAAAATAAAAGTACTTGAAATCCTAGAGTTTTACAGACTGTTTTAAATAGTGATTTAGTTTTACTTCGTTAATTTCAGTATTCAAACATAGAATTTGCAATGCATTATACAATTATTTTTGCACATTAATTGCTCCATTATTAAGCATTATTGATATTTTATCATGCCACCATGTGTTCTTTGCCATATACTGCCACAGAAAGGTGATTAAGAATACAAAAATGAAATTCCATTCAGATGAAAGTCAGCAATAAAAGCTTTATTTATCTAAAAGCATTTGGCAAGCCACGTAGTTTTATTAAATGTTCAAACTTTTGACTAATTATATTATCTGTCTATAATGTAAGACTAGTACAGTTGTCAGATCATTTTAAAATACTTTGAGTTGCAAATGAATAATTACTTTCAATTTTTAATTAGAAACATTAGTAAGTTTAATAAAATATTGTTTCAGTAATAATGAGTGCAATTTTGATATTATATACATGATACAGATTGTGCCAATTGTTGATCAGTAATTTAATGTAAAATTTATTTTTTTCAGATCTCACACATTATTATATTTTACAACTGTAATAAAATCTCTGTTATTTAACAACCAATTTTCATGTCATTATCTTTGCAGGAATACCTTCGTAAAAGTAGTATAGTACTAGTAGTAATAGCACATTATTTTTTCACTCATGACTTAATCTCCAAATATATTTATATGCTAGACTATGACAAATATGAATTTCTGGTGCTTTAAATTATTACATATTAAAAATCAGTCTTTACTCAGTGCCCTGGGAAAATAAACTAAATCTATTGTTTTTAAGAGTGTGTGTGTGTGTGTGTGTGTGTGTGTGTGTGTGTGTGTGTGTGTGTGTGTGTGTGTGTGTGTGTGTGTGTGTGTGTGTGTGTGTGTGTGTGTGTGTGAATTTAACTTGCATTAGCATATGACAGTATAATAAAAGTATTGTAAAATGTGTTTTCTTTAATTGTCATATTAATAGTGTGTTTTAGAACTTGCTGCCATTTCCTTAAACTAAAGGCAGCTATTGTTTAATTTCAGGGGAGGTAATATTTGATTGCAATCACCCAGATGAGCCCCCAGATTTTATATTTGGATATGAAGATGAAGATTTTCTTCCAGCAATGGATGAAATTGAGGTTTGAATTGCATTATGTTTTATTTTAATAAGCAGTGGCAGTCAAAATTTAATATGTGCATTTGTAGTTAAAACTACTATTTTATATCTTATAAAAAAAAGAAGAAGACAACTGAGACCAACTTATCTTAAGTCTGTATCTAGATGTAAGATTTTTTTTTAACCAGAAATTTAAGCATTTGCTTAAAGCTTGGCTTGTGAACAATACATCAAAGTTGGCTAAAAATGCATGGCAAGACCTGAAAAACAATGTAAAACACCTATTTTGGAGTCATCCAATGGTTGCAGAAGTAAAAGGAAAGCCTTTATTTTGAATAATCTGGAAGTGGGCAATACATAGAATATGTCTATTTTTTGTCCAACTGCCAGTAACAAATAGTTTGACAGATCTGTGGCTTTAAAATTCAGATAATGATGCATTTTGCACCACAGAAAAAAGAGACTACTCTATTAGTAATCACTTGAAAAATTAATATCACAAAAGCTATATAGATATTGCCATGAAATTTTATAGGTACAATATAAATATTCTTAAATAAACAATTATTCACTGTGATTTTCTCAGTAAGTGGACTATTTATTATAATTTATATCCTAGCATAAAAATTAAAAGATACAGATTTCTTTTGATTTTTCACTGACGAACCTTGGTGCAGTTACAAGGTGATAGAAAAAAAAAGTATTAAAACAATGTTTTCCTTATTTCATTTGCTTACTATATCTTGCAGTCATAATTTAAAAGTCAAGCTGTTCAGTAGTGAATAGTGTCAGTTCATATACATCCCATTTATCAACTCTTCTCGCCTTTAAAGAAATATTATAAGTAATGAAAGAAAAAGAAAATAACAGCACTAGTTTACTTATATTTAATGTGCACCAGACACACACACACACATATACACACATATGCATCACTTTATTTATTACAATATTACTACACTTATTTAATTATAATGTGCATACCATACACTCACACACACACACACATACACACACACACACACACACACACACACACACACACACACACACACACACATGCACACACACACACACATGCACAAACTTTCACAAGCATAGTAGATATCTACTCCTTTCTTGCTTTGGATAATTTTTTTAATGTATTTAAATTATAACATATCAGCACTAGTTTTAATTATATTTAATGTGCATACACCAAAAAGGCATACATACCACAAGCACACAGACACCTTTAAATACTATTCATTATTTACAAATAGATTTTCTCGCTTTTCTTTGTTACACTTGCAGAGTTTGGTTAACTGGGATGCCAGCAAACCTGAATCTTTACTGAACTTAGTGAATGAGCTATTGTCACTTTACCGTAAGCACAACTTGAAGCGTGCTGGCACCATCACCAGACTGCAGCAGGATCTCAATTCCCTCCTGAGGTTGACTAACTTAGTTGAAGATGACATCGAACTGTATGTCACTGGCACAGAAGTATGTCATCATTGTAACATTAGTACTGGAAAAAATATTAAATTATCAGGTTGTTTTCTTTCAGAATTTCTGATTAATCATTTCAGAACATCTTAATCTTGTGTACAGAGATGTTTACTATTCAGACTGCTAGATTCTGATAGTATCAGAAGCTGCAAACACAATTACAAAGATGATTCTTATAATATGTTTCAGTCAAATTGAGACATTGAGACATTTTCTGACAGTGAAAGGAAATTTTCTAAGTACAATAACATTTTACTGAATACTTAATAGACATACATATAATAGGAGTCATATGTTCCTTTAGACATAAAAACAAAGGCCAAAACAGCAGAGCCAACATACACATCATATACAGTCACATATTGATAAAAAGATGTAAAAATTCACAATAAACAGTTTTATGATGATTTATGATTTTTCGAAAGATTTTTTTTACTTATTTCAGTAAAATTTTATCTATAGTAGGTTGTTTGTTTTTTAATTGCAATAATAGTCCTTCAACACTATGCATTAAAATGTTCAATTAATTCAGTGTTGTGTTTCATTTTAATTTTTCTGGCATACATCCTATTTCTTTTTTCTTTTTCTTTTTTTTTTTTTTTTTTTTTTTTTTTGTTGGGGGGGGGGGGGCACATTTTCAGTTGTTCAAATAAAACAAGGTCAATAATTTAAAAGGACAGTACTGCCAAAGGAGTCCTGTCAACTCCCTGGGGAGTTAAAAATCATAGTTCTTATTAAGTAGCATTCCCTTTAGTAGGAATAATTTCCCTTAGTACCCTAAAAATGCAAGGTTTGGATTGAAAAAGTTGGGAGGAAAGGACAATAAACATAATTTTGTAGGAATTCAGAACATTTTTTAAAAAATATTTTACTAGGTTTTCTTTCAAATTTGTTTTGTCATTCATTCACATGTGCATGCTGGAAGAGATTGAAAAGCAGAAAAACAAAACTCTTAATAACGAGAGAGGACAGAAAAAGCTTAGTCTTATCTAATCTTCATGATTTAGATTGTAGATAAATTCTTACTCTTCTGACAGGGTCCTGCATGATAGAGGTGTTACTGTTTTCCTGTTTGGCAAAGGGAAACAATGACTGACTAATTACTTTGCTTAAACTCTATTCTTTGTCAGGTGAAAGTGTTCATTTACTAACTTAAGTGAATCTGGCACAACAGAAGAGGGATGAAATTATGTAAATTGCACTTTTGCACCAGCTGCACAAAGAAAAATGTATTTTTTGCATGATAAATGATAGCATATACTTTATTTCTTTTTTTTTAGCAAAGATATGAAGTAAATTGGTCAAAGTGCTTAGCTCAAGTGCGAAATTGTCTCAGATTGTATATGAAAATGCCACAGATCTTGATCTGGAAAGGGCAAATAAAAATACATTGCATAAATAAAGGTGTGAAAAGCTTTTATCAACAGAAATGGAAATAACTTTTTTTTAACTCTTCCTGTGCCCTATCTGCTAAGGTTAGTAATGTTTGAAGTATCCCCAAACAAATTTTGAATTATACTAATCCTGCATCAGACTGTTTGTGAGTAACTAGACACATACAATGGCCTCGAGTCATATTTTCATTGTTGAGCTCTAAGTTAGAGACAGGTTCCCTCTGTAAAAATCATGTATTCCACTAAACTTCAAATTTCTCACCTTAGGACTTGGCCTAGAGTGGTATGCATTCTGTTAGTCACAAAAAGTTCCTGAGTTTGTATGATCTAAATTGATTGTGAAGTTGTTTGTAGGCAAAATGGAACTACCCATGTATATCTTAAGTGATTATACATTTCACCTCAGACCGCTTCCCTAGATAGAGTTGATGCACAACTATGTAATCAGAGTCAGGTAGAACTGTTGAAAATATTTGTCCAAATGACTAACACTCCGATGGGGTTTTTTTCTGCAGTGCTATCTCAGCAAATATGGGTCAGAAAGAAATAGCTTACATGAATTTAAAAAAATAATTAATGAAGAATTATAATTAAATCATTACTTTGCTGTTTGTGGTTCTATATTGTGACAGATTTTTTTTTCACTTGGGAATAATGTTTAAGTGATTACAAAATCAGATTAATTTTCATACTTGTTGTCTTTTTGTCAGAATATTTACATGACTTACAAATTCTTAGTAATTTTCAGAAGATGTGTTTCTTGAATTGTTGAATCAGATTAATTTTCACACTTATTTTGTTGTCTATTTGACAGTATACATGATACAGATTCATAGTGATTCTCAGAATATATATTTCTTGAATTACAGAACCACTGGTGTGCTGTTTTTGTTGTGGTTAGACTGAAGGTTGATTTTTCTCGCTTACCAGCTTATCTTGTTCAGGTGAAATACTGTTTTAATTATTCTTATATAACTGATATTTTGCATGAGATTTGATACTTAGCTAGTTATAGTTATGAAGTGGCAACAAAGTTTAATTTTAGTTTTTCAAAATGTTTTGTTCATAAAGTGTTGTAACTTTGATTTTGGCTAAAATAGTACTAGCAAAATATCTGTGATAAATTTTCTCTTCAACAGGTTTTTAATTATAAATAAAAGTTGTAAATTATCTCCTATCATTTTTTTTAACTTTGTAAAATGTTGTTTTATTTACCTCACATAGCTGTATTTGGAGCTGATGCTCATTGTACCATTAACTTATGGTGATATTGATGCCTTTAGCAAAATTACCTGCAACTGGAATCATGGTGAAAATAGCACAGCTTCTTTCTGCTCAAAGTTGATCATATTCATTTCTAAGGCCGTTTTCAAAATCTACTTGTTTATATTTTATTACTGGTTTCAGTGATAATAGGAATCATAATTAAATGCATTTTTTATTGTATTCATTTATATTTTATTTAAGTCAGATTGGTTTGCATTTGGAGTGATCCACACTCATTCTTTAATATTACTAGAATTATAACCTATTTATTTTGTATTGAATGTAATTGGCTAAAGGTTGGCTAATTTGTAGGAGAGAAATCAAATACATGCATTCTCCACAGCATATGACTCAAGTATGCAAACAGAAAAAGCCTATTGCTAAAAAGGTGTTGCATATGTCTGGATTCCCTGTAAGTGCTAGTGATGCATACAGATTATTATTCTATTACTACCTCTGTTCCATAAACAATTTGACTCCTCCTAGTGATGCACATAATTTTTCATCTGACTTTGTACATATTGTCAGTCAAACTCTACCATTCCATTCTGTCAATACTTATTTATATATAAACAATTTTATTCCATCACTTCACCTGTTACCATAAATATGTGTATTCCTATATAATATCAATAAAACAGCATGTGCAAATGCATAGACACTTTTTGGCTTTCAGGATAACCCAGGTAAAAATGAAGCAATCCTGTCTCTCATTTACCAAACACCTGACAGCTCACGAATTGCACTTGAACTGTATCTTTCCCCCAGGGTTGAAAAGTGAGTGTTGCATTTATCTTTCACTTCAAAATAAGTTTCAGATAGAACATTTTAACTTTGTTCATGCTAAATAGGAATGGACTAAAATTATAATCTCCAAAGCAGTGCTTTTAATCACATTTATTTTAGCATATGCTTTCACTTGTGAACATATTTTGTGTCATTTATAGAAATCATTTTTGGAGATTGCTCATTGAGTAAATGTATATTTATGTGCAATTGATAAAAATCACTTTTGGAAATTGTTCTTTAGTAGTATACATATTTATGTGCAATTGATAAAAATCACTTTTGGAAATTGTTCTTTATTAGTATTCATATTTATAAGAATTGTTTGTGGAATTGTTCATTTAGTAATATACATATTTATAAACAATTTTTGTACTGTCACTGCTTCTCATTTGTAATTGACACACAACTTTTGTATTATCATCACTACATTTCCCCTATAGTTTCAATTTCATACACAACTTTTGTACTATCATCACTACGTCTCCCCATATTTGATATTTCACACACAACTTTTGTACTAAAAAGTATCATCACTTCTCCCCATACTTGATATTTCAATTTCACACACAACAACACACAACTACTATCATCACTGCATCTTCCCATACTTGGTATTTAACACACAACTTTTGTACTATCATCACTTCATCTCCCCATACTTGGTATTTAACACACAACTTTTGTACTGTCATCACTTCATCTCCCCATACTTGGTATTTCACACACAACTTTTGTACTGTCATCACTGCATCTCCCCATACTTGGTATTTCACACAACTTTTGTACTATCATCACTTCATCTCCCCATACTTGGTATTTCACACACAACTTTTGTACTATCTCTACATTTCACCTCACTTGAATTGTAACATTGACCTCAGAGGAATCTTTTATGTTTTGGGTGGGGTTGTTTGTTTTCTTTTGTTAACAGTGCCTTTGGTGGATCAAATTTCTTGCGAATTCCTGCATATTCTGCTGGAATGTTACTGGGTACATACGTGTCCAATGTTCTTGATCTTTTAGAAAATAAGGTGTGTTGACATTTTGACTATTTCTAATTTGGAATGTTATTAAATTGTTGAAATTTTTGTATTAATATATTTAATGATTGTAAGAGAGTGTGTGTGTGCATGCGTGTGTGTGCGTATGTCATTTTGTGCTGATGGGTTTAATATAATAATTGGGTTTTTTCCTTTTCACATTATTTTCAGGTGACACAGGTTGTGATGAGTTTTGAAAAGAAAAAGGAATACATAGCAGCATTTCTCAGTCATTTTGGGAAGTAAGTGTTCTACTGAGCTTGTTTTATTTCCCTCAGCAGAAGGTATTCAGCCTTTTTTTAGTGGGAAATTTTTGGTTGTATTTTGGGATTGATAAATAATTGAAATGCCCTGATGTTTCTCTCTATGTGAGGATCTCTCTCTCTCTCTCTCTCTCTCTCTCTCTCTCTCTCTCTCTCTCTCTCTCTCTCTCTCTCTCTCTCTCTCTCTCTAATACATTGTTAAACATTATTTGGGTTTTTAAAAGGCAAGAGTTCATTCTACAAAAAAGGTCAAGAAATATTTACCTGATAGAGTTAAGTAAACATTATTTGGGTTTTTAAAAGCAAGAATTCATTCAACAATAAGGCAAAAAAAGTTTCCCTGATCAGATTAAGTAAACATTATTTTGAAGTTAAAAATAAAAATTCATTCACTAATCTTTTCCTCAGACACATTTTTCTAATGTTTCACCTTATGGTTTCTTTTTTACCATTTATTCTTAAGTAAGACAACATTATTGTGGTTTTTTTTCCTTTCTCTTTTAGGTCAGTGATTGAGTATGATATGCAAACATTCGGCTACTTATCCTTCCTGTTTGAATGGAATGACTTCTTTTTCACCTTTACAGGTAGTGGGCTTAATATTTCTGATTCTTCAGTTTAGTTCTTAATAATATGCTTAATTTACAATAAATAGTTGTACTACTTCAATAATATAACAGTGAAATATTTTAGTCTATACCACAAAATAGTATTATAATTAATTATTTTTATCTTTTTAATTTGATATTGATTCACTTGTGCTACTGACTGTCACTGAAATGATTAAGTCAGATTATATTTTCTTTCTCTGTTTCTTTTCTACAGTGCATGATTTTATAGACTTTATATTGCTTAAATAAATGAGGTTATGAGATGCTATTTATGTATAATGCATTTAATGATGGCCCCATTAAAATCAAAATATTCATATTGAGTAATCTCAGAAATAATTTGCCTGCCAAACACTTTTCAAAAAATGCCTTGTAAAAAGTATTCTCATTGACAAAATTTGTTATCAAAAATAAAAGTAAAAACTAATCTTTGTTATTTTGCCAAGTGGAACTGCCATTTTATTTTCCTTTGGAGCGGCCTCAGTTCACTTTCCAGTCTGTTTACCATGAGGTCAAGGGTCAGCCATATTCTACAATGGAAACAAATTTTCCTTACAGTCCTCGGTGGGATGGCAATGAGATGGCAATACGTGCAAAGTAAGAATTTCAGATAATCTGTCACTTGTCTGAATGTCTTGCCAGTAAAGCCTAGATTTATATTGAAAACTGTCTTCTGCAGTAAGTAAACAGTTATATTGATCATTTGGAAATGAGTTGCATTCAGAAATTTATATTATTATTTTATTTATATATATAGTTCCTTCTTTTTTTAAATAATGTTTTTTGAACTTGTTATGATTATTTTAATGGGTTGTTTTGTTTAATTTAGTGTTAATATGGTAGTGGAATATGTTTGTGGATTATAAATACATATAGTTATTCTTTTTTCCCCATGAGCATTCTGCTTACATTTGCTAATCAAATACATTTTTTTGTAGTTTTAGATCTATTGTTTGCACTGTTGCAATATCTTAATCCATTCAGTGAGACTCAGACTCATAAGTGAGAGAGGAAAATGGGAAAGGATTGAATGGTTCTCATGGAAGGATGGTAAGAAACAATAAAAGATTAAGGCATGTAAAGAAAATATCTTTCTCAGTTCTTTTTTTGTGGTGTGTATTAACCGATGATAATTGGTATGCGAAAGATCAATTGTTATTTGAAAAATCATTTTTATAGAGCTGGTACTGGGATTGTTAAGCTTAGTACCCTTATTAAAGCATTTACAGATCAGTTAATCACTAACAAAAATCTACTTAATTATTATTTTTATTTCAGAGCATTTATCCTGGAAAACATTGGCAAATTTCAGCGTGCTTCTGTATTAGGCAAGCAGAAGTAACTCCAGTGGACTGATTAAAACTCTCACTTCTTATCAAACAAAGAAGTGCAGTAATATTACAAAAAATCAGAGCATGTTTTATTTCATAAACACTCACAAAGCAAATCACAAATCCACATTAAAAAAAATAGATATACTCTTAAGTGTTTACATTTATGTTGATGTTTCAAAATGTGAAATAGCTAAGCTAAAGGAATTTGCTAAATGAACACACTGTTTGCAATCTCTTTGTATCCAAGTATTGTGGGCAATTTTTTGCTTAATCTAAATCTTCCTAAATCTTACTTTCCTTTTTTTTTGTTGTTGTTGTTGGGATGGAGATGTAATTTTTTTTTTTTTTTAACAAGGCAAGGAGAACACATAGTTTTGTGAATAACTAATCTTTTATAGAAATTATCTGAATGAAGTGTTTATTTACATAGCTCAATACCTCACACAAAAAGCTGGCTGATTACACTTTTCACTTCAAAAGTAAAATCATGTGGGCCCTCACTTGTGAACAATTCATATATGTATAAAATGCTATATTTAGCACAAACAGAATCTGTGCAAGTAAACTTAAACAGTTCAGTACAGTGGACCATAAACATTCACGTAAGACATGAAACATAGCACACAGAGAATCTACTAACCTAACTTGACATAAACTGTTAAATTCAATACATTGGACTATAAATATTGAAGTAAGATGTTAAACACAGCATACAGATAATCTAACAACTGAACTCTACATTGTAACCTTAACAGTTAAATACAATGCCCTTGACTGTGCACACTACATGTTTACCTATCATGGACATCCAGGATGGTTCTTGTTTCTGCTTCGGTTTTCAAATGTAGAATGTAATTGGCAGGGGAGATTATTTTAGTTTCTTGAGTTCTCTGATTCTCTTCTCTCTCTTGTTAAATATCAAGATAGCTATTCAGTATTTATTAAAACTCATAAACTTGTATATGTATATATGGTGGCCAGTGATGTGTGTGTTTACATAACTGAATGAATGTATATGCATGTTTTTATTTCGTATGTTTATAAATAAAGAAATACGAAACAATTCTCATTTGATTCAGACATTATGTAGTGAATCACAGTGTGTTGAATTAACATCGGGTCAGTCAAACTCACGTAGTTTGAATACAGATAATATAGATTTGTGATTATTTCCAAAAAAAATCCTTATGTTTTCATTTTTTTTCTTCTTGATTATTTGAAAAAATATTGCAATAATTTGCTAGAATTGTTTTGTGCATATGCAATATCTCATTAAGTCTTGAGTGTGGTGTTTTATTAACATTATGTGAAGTCTTTTTAATATACATGATGTTTGTGCATATGTAATATATCGCTAAGTTTAGTTTGTTTTGTGTAACATCTGTGTCCTGTTTGTTCTCAATAAGCCTTGTTTGTACGCATGTAATATCTCATTAATCTTTGTACATATGTAATATCTCACTAAGCTTTGTTTGTATACATGTAATATCTCACTAACCTTTGTACACATGTAATTTCTCACTAAGCTTTGTTTGTATACATGTAATATATCACTAAGCTTTGTACACATGCAATATCTCACTAAGCTTTGTATACATATAATATCTCACTAACTTTGTAAACATAAATATCTCACTAAGCTTTGTATACATGTAATATCTCACTAAGCTTTATATACATGTAATATCTCGCTAACCTTTGTATATATGTAATATATCACTAAGCTTTGTATACATATAATAATATCTCACTAAGTTTTGTACACATATAATATCTCACTAAGTTTTGTACACATATAATATCTCACTAAGTTTTGTACACATGTAATATCTCACTAAGCTTTGTTTGCATACATGTAACATCTCACTTAGCTTTGTTTCTGTATATGCAACATCTTATTAACTCTTGTTGCTATACATATAACATCACTAAGTCTTGTTGCTATACATATAACATCACTAAGTCTTGTTGCTATACATATAACATCACTAAGTCTTGTTTATGTACATATAACTCACTAAATCTTGTTTCTCTATATGGGTCATCTCTATAATTTTTGTTTGTCAAAATGTAAAATCTCTCCTTGTTATTTTTTATACATGTAGTACATATAAAATCTTGTTCAGTCTTGTTTATGTACCTGTATCATTCTGCTAAATCTTAATAGTTTATATGTAACATCTTATTAAGTGGTGTTTGTGTTCTTTTAACACATTTCATTCTTGATTTTATGCAGATTGCATTTTCACCAATTTTGTTAGAATTTCTGCTTTCTCTTTTGCTGTTTTATACATAAAAAGCAAAGATAGGAGGAAAAGTTGCACCACTGTTACTTCTTAGTGCAGAGAACACACAGACTCATTGATTGATATATTTAACACTGCAGTGATCCAAACAGCCAATGAGATCCTTGGCAAACATAGACAATCAAAGAAACCTTGGGTTACAGCTGACATCCTTCGAGAGCTAAAGAAGAAGAAATCAGAAGTAGAAGGAGCATACAGGAAAATTAATCAGATTATCAAGAAAAGCATGAAAAAGGCAAAGGAGACATGGATTGAAGACCAGTATAAAGATATAGAAAATAATCTAAAGAAAAATAATAGCTAAAAAGCATACCAACTGGTGAAAGACCTGACCAGTGTAAAACAAGATGCTCCTCCATCATTCAATATAATGGAAGGAATTGTCTTACAGAAGATCAAGACATTCTTAAGAGATGGACAGA
The DNA here is from genome assembly GCA_028829895.1 of Sinotaia quadrata. Lineage (NCBI taxonomy): Eukaryota > Metazoa > Mollusca > Gastropoda > Architaenioglossa > Viviparidae > Sinotaia > Sinotaia quadrata. Next base: position 84,578,658 of record CM054177.1, read on the forward strand.
ATATTGCTTAGACCTATACAACCACAGACATACTCAACACCCCACCAGTCACCAACACTGACAACTTACCCTATCCTCCGAGAAGAAATAGAGACTGCAGTGAAATCAATGAAAACAGGAAAGGTAGCAGGAATAGACATCCCTGCAGAATTTAGTCCAAGAAGGGGGGGAAGCTATGATAAGCGCCCTACTAACAATCTGCAATAAGATCTGGCAGACGGGGGAATGGCCAACACCATGAAGAGCTATTGGCCATTGAAAAAAAAAAATGCAAAATGAAATGGTATGGGCATGTCACACGATCAACAGGGTTTGCCAAGACAATCATGAAAGATACTGGGGGGAGGGGGGCAAAGGAGAGGAAGACAATGGAAAAGATGGAAAGATAAATGGAAAAGATAAAAGATGGGAAGATAACATCTCAAGAGTGGACAGGACTGAAACTGATCAATACGGTAAGATTAGCAGAGAACAGAATTGAATGGAGGAAACTGGTTGTCAGGTCATCAGTGGTGCCCCAACGGTCAACAAGACTAAGGGATAGATAGATAGACAGACAGGTGCAACATCCTGCTAATTTGTTTGTTTTCTTGTTATATTTCACTAAGTCTTGTTTCTTGTACATTTACTATCTTGCTAAGTTTTCTGTGCACATATAACGTCTCACTTTGTTTGTGTACACTGTACATGGAATATCTCACTGTTTTGTCTGCATACATATAATATCTTAGTGTTTGTTTGTGTACATGTAACATCTCACTTTTTTGTGTACATGTAATATCTCACTGTTTGTGTATATGTAATATCTCATTTTGCTTGTGTACATGAAATATCTCAGTTTTTTCTGTGTACTTTTAATATCTTACTATTTTGTTTGTGTTCATGTAACAACTAACATCTCACTTTTGTTTTTCTACATGTAATAACTCACTGTTTTGTCAGTGTACATGTAATGTCTCACTGTATACATGTAACATTTCACTTATTTTTTTGTGTACATTAATTTCTCACTGACCGAGTTTCATCCACATTTTATAAACTCCTTTATGGGCGGGGTTATAGGGATTACTTAGAAATTTACCCGTCCTTTAACCCTGATGATCCCATCTATCAAGTGGAAATTATGTATATATAGAAGGGGGGGGGGGCATCTCCATCATGTGGGAAGGATGTATGCATGGAGATCTATCCACATGGGAATGATGTTATATAGAGATCTCTACAGTGTGGAAATTATGTATATATAGCGGGATAGAGATATCTGTACCCTTAGGTACAAGGCGATCACGAATTGTGTACGCGAGGAAAAAAATCGGTGCGAAATTTCGTGGTGTGCTCAAATGTCTTTGAAAATTAAGCAGTCCTGAAATGACTGTTGATCAAAGTTCCAGAAAACGGGGTGGAATCATTTTGTAGGCCATCCAGTAGCGAACTAATGGGAGTACGTGGATGATAGGGTACGAGGTCGCCCCTTGATAGAGAGATCTTGTGGCAAAATTGTAAATTAAATTGGAAAAAAGTCGTTGAAACCCTTTTATTTAGTACGTCATTGGGTGGGTGGGGTCATCTTTAATGAAACGAGAAAACAAAATGCCGTCAGCAGATATTTGGATGGTTTTAAGCATGAGAAAATATGTTAATGAGTGAGGAACAAAATAAAATAATTCTGCAGTTGGTCACCCTAGTTGGTCATCCCTATCTGATGTTAAGATATCTGTTATGTTCATCCTTTCTATACATTATTTTAATAAGAAAGGAAAACAAACCGTCTTGATATTATCCTCTTCTAATGCTAAGGCCAGATCTAAAAGTTTTACTTGGGTAGTTCAGCTTCGCCCGATAGCGTTCCTCGTGCAATTCATTACATTAGTCAAGTTAAAAGTGGGTCACGACTCGTGACCCCTGGTGTGATTGGATAGCCTAAATGTTTGTGCAATCTTCGTATTCGAACTTTACGTCATTTTCTCTTAGAGCTACTGTTTGGTAATTGTGACTAATAATCACAAGCAATCGAAAATAATACGCAGTTTAACCACTGACTATGTGTCTAAATAATTTTCTCAAACACCACTGATTTATTAAACGTCATCAGCATCCTTTGTGGTTTAAAGCAAACATTAGGGCAGCTCAAGTAAACAGTCTGTGTGAATGCGAATAATTTAATTAATATCGCCACAGATCGTATATGCATGCCGGAAAGTGTGTGTGTAGATAAAGAGATATATAGATAGTAGGTAGGTAGATAAAAAGCTATACACTTGAGTGTAGATATATTATTATATATACGTGTACGCTGGCGTGCATGAAGAGTATATGCAAGTGTGCGTAAGTATAAGTTTGTGTATATGCAAGTGCCCGTCGTAAGTATACTTTTGTGTTCGTGTACCTGCGTGCACGTATCTGAATGTGCATTTGTGTGTCTGTGCAAATGTGTGTATGTATATCTGTATGCGCTTGTATTTGTAAGCATGCGCGTTCTAACTGTCTGTATATGTCTGTGTGCGTATGTGGTGATCGTATGAAAAAACAAACCGTGGTTCTGCTTCAGTTGTCCTGTAATTAGCAGCATTGTTATTGAATTTCTGTGTGAGATTATTGGGTGATTAATTTTGATATACTAGAGCGCCATCTGATGATATGTGAACAGCTTGTGGTAGTCAAATGCTTGAACAAAACTAAACTCAAAACATTACAAATCCGTTTGTTGAAACCTTAAATACAACAAGCCTGATTACTTTATGTAGTGTTGCTGAACTTATTTCAATTAACAAGCTATTCTTAGTCATCGCTATTTTTATCTAAATTGTCGTGTCCATTAACGGAATAAAGCTTTTATTGATACTCTCGTCAATGGTGAGACCATAACGCTCTTGATAATTACTCTTCTGTGTTGGGACAGTTTTTTACTCATACTCACCGATGCGAGTGATTTTTCTTATGTCACAAAATTAACGAGAAATATTTTGTTGGTACTCACACATCCATTAATAGAACTTTTCTTGATATGTGTGACGTCAACGCCATCATGGTTTATGATTTTTTTAATTATTTAATCATCCATAACTAATTACAAATCAGGAGAATCTTAATTTATGTTATTAATATTTCTTCAGCAGACACAACTTTCTCTTTTGGCGGATATGCGGACGCTGTAAACTTTTTCTCTATTCCACAATATTAAAGATAAACATTTATTGTCACAATATTTCCATAGGTGGGAAATTTCTTACCAAAGGAGAAGACAAATCCATCTTTAATCTACATTTAGCGAGCCTCTATCCACTCACTTCCTTCTACAACATAAGGTTATCTGTATGTGCAAGAAGGCCAATAAATTTAACAATAAATCTATTAAATCAACAAATATACATAAGACAAAGACAATGAAAAAGATCACTTGATATCAATATTTCCATGAAACCACATTTGAATAATTTCTAAAATACAATTCAGCAATTTATTGTCAATGCAAACCACATGAGATTTCTTATCAGAGAACAGAAATGGAGATATTAGAGGCAAGCAATAATAGTTTCTACATAACCTGGTTTAAGTGCTGTCTCAATAGTCTTTCACCACTTTTGCAACAATGTCACTAGTTATTGTCCATGTCAACTCCATGTGTTTCTGTCCTCATATTGAAAACACTAATACACTGCTATTCTCTCAAAATCTATATACATTTCTGACTAATTGGGAATGATACCAGCTTACAATCAAATATATATACATTTCTGACTAAGTGGGAATGATACCTGTTAGAATCTTACTGATCAATAGTATATATATACATATATATATACATGTCTGACTAATTGGGAATGATACCAGTTTCCAATCAAATCTATATACATTTCTGACTAAGTGGGAATGATGCCAATTTAGAATCTTAATAATCAAATCTCTATACATTTCTCACTAAGTGGGAATGATACCAGTTTAGAATCAATCTGTATTCATGTCCAAACTAAGTATTTACTGATAGAAATTAATCTGTGTACATTTTTAAAAACAAAGTGGGAATGACACCAGTTTAGAATCTTACTGATCAACTCTATATACTTTTCTAAGTGGGAATGATACCAGTTTGGAATCTTACTGATCAACTCTATATACATTTCTGACTAAGTGGGCATGACATCAGTTTAAAATTTTACTAAACACACCTGTAAAAATTTCTGACCTATGCGGGAATGACGCCAGTTCAGGTGTTACTGATGACGTCCATACATATTTCCGACCTGAGTGGGAACCACACCAGCTCATATTCGTATTGATCAAGACAGTTTATCAATATATGAAGCCCCCGTGTTGATATTGATCAAGAAAGTATTCAATATATGAAGCCCGCATGCGATTAGTAGTACATCCAAAATCGTTCGTGTAGAATAAGCAGACATCGGCTAAGCATGAGTCATTACAATTAATTGCATGTATTGTTCAAATTACTGCTTGAGCTGCTGCTCACGCTTAAAGTTGAATGTCTTTTCTGTTGAGGTCGTCATATGGTGAGGATGAAACACAGACACTGGTTATACATATAAGTGCATAAAATAATGATTGTGTTTCAATGTGAGACATATCAGTGTCCTTTGCTTAGCATTTAATACTTAAAACATATATGGTTCGGTGAAGTGTGTGTGCGTGTGTGTGTGTGTGTGTGTGTGTGTGTGTGTGTGTGTGTGTGTGTGTGTGTGTGTGTGTGTGTGTGTGTGTGTGTGTGTGTGTGTGTGTGTGTGTGTGTACAAGTTTCTCCTTGTTACTTTTTCTTATTTGTTTAAAGATGTCTTATTTGATTTACTGAATTCTGTTTTAATTTTTCTATTTACTTTTTGTGTTGTTTTTCTAGAATAAAGATGATTATTATTGTGAGTTACTTTCTTGATAAAAGAAACGTGAATAGTATATCTCAGACAAGGATATTCTGAGATATTACGTGAACTGTTTGTGAGAGCGATAAGCAGTGGCTAATTGCCCATACGGCGACAGACAGTGATATGGTGGAATGCATGGTTATATTTTGATTTTTGAATTATAGTGATATTACACTCTACAATGTTTAACTGTAAAATATTTAGTGATTTACAGCGATATTACACTAGTCAAGTGATATTTGATTATAAAATGTATAGTGATTTACAGCGATATTACACTAGTCAAGTGATATTTGATTATAAAATGTAGGCCTATAGTGATTTACAGCGATATTACACTAGACAAGTGATGTTTGATTGTCATGTTTAATAAATTGCGATATTGCACTAGGCAAGTGATACATTTAGTAATTACAGCGATGTTACACTAGACAAGTGATGTTTGATTGTCAACCGTTTAATAAATTATGATATATATTGCACTAGATATTTGATATGTTTAGTGATAAAGCGATGTTACACTAGACAAGTGATGTTTGATTGTAATTGTCAACCTTTTATTGAATTACAGCGACATTAAACTAGACAAGTGATTTAGATTGTAAAACGTTTAGTGAATTATAATGATATTACATTAGGCAATTGATGTTTGTAAAACGCTTAGTGAATTACAATAATATTAATTACACTAATCATGTGATGTTTGAGTGAAATACGTATAGCGACAAAACACTGGTGATATTACACCAATCTAAATTCATTTCCTTATTAAAATAATTGTCACTAGTAGCACAGAGTACCTTATTTATGTATTCGTATTTTTTCTCTAATATATCTAAACAGGATTGTAAGGTGGATGGGGGCTTTAGAGCCATTTAGACTATTGTCTATTGCTATAACTATAATATTATTTAATAGTTACTCTATGTTCAGTCATGAAAATATGGAATATGCCTGTTATAGTATTTGTTAAAGGAGGGAGGAGGGGGTGTGTGTGTGTGTTAACTATAACCACCATCAATTGTGAACATCCATTCCACCAGACACCACAATATTCAATTTAACCTTCAGTGTAGATGACAAACCAGATTGGATAATAATTGGACCATAAGGGTAGATGACAAACCAGAGTACCATGACCCACTTGTGGATGATAAACAAGATGAACACTTCACCCACACAATGGATGAAAAAAATAGCAGATACGTCACTTTGACCCATTTTTGGAAGACAAATCCCAGATTGACTTTATTTCACCCGCTTTAGAAGGTAGACAGTAATGACAATTTGACTCACAAGTGTGTGACAAACTTGATTGATAATTTTGGTCTATTTGGGATTGAGACTATATTTGTCATTTAGAGTTATTGTGTTGACGTCATACCAAATGGACAATTGGACTCGAGTGGAAGACATACCAAACTGATAATGTGACTGCTAGACATTGACAATTTGACCCATTAAGTAGATGGCAAATCATATTCGTTTAATTAGACCCAATGCGCGGATAACATAACAAATGAGAAATTTGACTGTATGACAAAATGTCACCTAGTTATTGTTATTATTATTATTTATTAACTATGGTGTGTTTGTGAGTGTATTGAAGATTCTGGAACAGTTGTGTAACATGCCTAGAAGGGGTACATGGGCCATCATTTAAATAAGAAAGACAGTGAATTGTTGCAAACCACATGATTGTAAACACATGCTAGTGACAGCAGCCATCATTGAAAAAGTTATGTACATTGAAATAATTGTTTCTCTAAAACTCCACTCTCCTGTCGATGATTTGTGTCTAAAAACTTGTTTATATATATGTGTGTTAATGTGACTGCTGATGTCTAGTCTAGGATACACTGAATGATTGTCTAGCATTAATTGAACATTCTTATGAAGTGATGTAAATGTCAATGCTCTTTGATTATATTCATATGTTGTATATTTGATTGTTGATTTAATAAATACATTGTTAAATTTATTGACCTTCTTACACATATTGATAACCATATGTTGGAGAGATAGTGGGTGGATGGGGACTCACTAAATGTAGATTAAAGTCGGATTTATCTTCTCCTTTGGTAATAAATTTTCCACCTATGGAAATATTGTGTGATGGTAAATGTTTGTCTTTAATGTTTGGAAGAGAGAAAACGTTTACAGCAACCACATATCCGCCAAGGAAGAGAGACAAGTGGTGTCTTCTGGATTATCATTAATAACATAAATTAAGATTCTCATCACTTGTAATTAGTTATGAATGGTTAAATAAGAAGAATAAATAACTTGGTGTCGTTGTGTCACAGTATGGATGGTGTACCAAAGGGACAATTTGATATTTTATGGATGGTATACCAAGGGGACAATTTGACCATGATTTGATTTTTAAAAATTACAGATTGGACAGTGGATGACAAAAATTATTGCCAATTTTAAGTGGATATTATACCAAATTAACAATTTGCTCTCCCCCCCCCCCAATTTTCGTATTAATGACAAACTGGGTAGGACAATTTGACCCCCACTGTGTAAATGACGAACCAGAGTGGACAATTTGATCTAGTGCTTGGATGACAAAATCGCTCCCCATCACCCATCTCTGTGTGAATAGCACACCTAAAATACAGTTTGATCCACTGTGTGCATGACATAAACCAGTCTGTTCAATTTAACCCACTGTGTGCATGACATAAACCAGTCTGTTCAATTTAACCCACTGTGTGAATAAAACCCACATGGGCCAACAAGTAACACCCTCTTCAGAATTCCTCATCTACTTAGTTGAGGAAGAATCTCAAAAACATTCTTTTTTTTACCCGGAGCTCTTGTCACCAGAGCTCTGACCCTTACAATGAGAGACCAAACTCCTCTGCCAGAATCTGCCACCTCCCACACCCAGCCATCCCGACCCGATCTTGATGGTAAACAGTTATGAATCATTGAAACAGCCGGCGGTTCAGTGATGTAAACGTAAACAATGTGATCATTTAATTAAATGATCCGTACTTCAGCTAAAGTAATCTGATTTAACCCGCACCTGTTCCTTGAGAACAAATATATTGATGCCCCAGAATAAAGGACCACACGATTAATCATTCCGAACACACACTAGTATATCAATATACTTTGTTTTCGCCAATGGGTCAGAAAAGAAATAATAATAACTGTAATATATTAATATATAATATCGATTCTTTTAATTAATCAGCAGTTCGGGAGCCCACGAGGGGTCGATGGCTTTTATGGGAGAGCATTACCTGTCAGATTGGTGTCTACCACCAGACGGCTCTCTTGAGATCAGAAGTTGTCGTTCATGGGATTGAGTGAACCGAATCGCGAAAGTCAGACAAAAAGGCAGAAAAGAAGAAAGGCTCTCTGACATACACCGTTACACGCCGTTCTGCTTCGGGTGCTGCCTTCTGCGTAGTGAGTCAGAAAGGGTGGATAAATCGCAATGGAAATCAAAGAACGCTTCCTTTCCAAACGGCTTATGGCTGCTTGCACCGTTGTTCTAATAACAGTGGTGCTGAGCAGCTACCCTGCCTCAGGAATGCCAGCAAAGGTAGGGCAATGAGTGCTATGACTAGAGAAGTATTTTAAAGAAGTATGATTAAAGCAGTATGACTAGAGAAGTATTTTAAAGAAGTATGATTAAAGAAGTATGACTAGAGAAGTATGATTAAAGCAGTATGACTAGAGAAGTGTGCGTAAAGAAGTGTGACTAGAGAAGTATGCGTAAAGAAGTACGGCTACAGAAGTATGATTAAAGAAGTAAGACTAGAGAAGTATTAGTAAAGGTAATTGGCTAGAAAAGTGAACTCAGTTTAAACATGAAATAAAAGAAAAATTAAAATAAAAATAAATACGATAAATAAAAAGAAACAGAAATGCACGTAGAAATCAAAGTGGCCTAATTATGAATGAAAGAGAAAAAACAAATGTCATGCGAAAACTCACGCTTCTGAAGAGAATACGATTTATTTCCTAAACTGGTCAGCCATCGACACCCTAAGTTAAAATGCTTTACTGGTCAGTCTCCAGTAAGCAGGTCTAATGATGTGGTCTTCTTGTAACAACATCAAACAATGAAATCGAGCAAAAGCAGATAACAAAACTACCACAAATAAACCATCGTAAACATTTTTCTTAGGAAGTGTGTTAATTCTTTCGAAAAGTAGGTTTACAGCTGTCAAAATATATATATATATACAAACTGTAATTGTGCATGTACATAAATCATAGCTTATCATTATCAATTTTGTGAGAGTAAGAGGTTGGGTATATGTTTGTATTTAGCAAAACACTGTCTCCAAATTGGGTACGTGTTTGTGTTTAGCAAAACACTGTCTCCAAATTGGGTACATGTTTGTGTTTAGCAAAACACTGTCTCCATCAAATTAGGTACGTGTTTGTGTTTTAGTAAAACACTATCTCCATCAAATTGGAACAAATTAATAAACATTCTGTATGTACAATACAGAAATTATTCAAATATAATAATACTAGCTAGACTATACAAGTAGTATTTAGACTATATAAATGTTAATTGTAGTAAATGTGTACTAATTAGAACATGCTTGTGTTAGATTGATGAAACATGGCCATTATTACAATACATATTAGGTACATAATTACTTAATATATATATATATATATTCAGCTATATTAAAAGTACTAGTAGAAGAGCATAAACTAAATAAACTATATGTGGCCTGACTGGACGATAAATTTATTACCGAGTACACTTGTACTAATTAGAATACATATGCACTAATGAAATTATAATATGTAACATTTATAATCCACGTGTACTAATTAGACGAAGAGTGTAGTAATTAGATTGCGTACTACTAGGTATGTACACATACATACATATTATTATTTCATGTCCATATCATATTGACTATCAGTCATCACCATCGTTACGTGCACATCTTCACCACCATTATGTATATCGCAGCCAGCTTGACGCGCATGTCATCATCATCACTCTGATATGGATGTAATGCAGTTATATTTATACTTTGCAAAACAGAAATTGAGAGGAATTAGCTGGCGCATGGTCACCACTGAAATGACAATGTACAAACTCATGCGCAGTCATCCCTCTATACTTTTCCAGCTCTCTGTGTATGACGCTAATGAGAGTATTTTCCAGCTCTCTGTGTGTATGACGCTAATGAGAGTATTTTCCAGCTCTCTGTGTGTATGACGCTAATGAGAGTATTTTCCAGCTCTCTGTGTGTATGACGCTAATGAGAGTATTTTCCAGCTCTCTGTGTGTATGACGCTAATGAGAGTATTTTCCAGCTCTCTGTGTGATGACGCTAATGAGAGTATTTTCCAGCTCTCTGTGTGTATGACGCTAATGAGACTGTTTTGGAGCGACGCTAAAGCGTCCTTGACCTTCGAGGGAGTTTTCTTTTTCCACATGGCCAGCTTTATGTTGCATTGTCGATTTCAAAGTACTCATTAAAAAAAAAAAAACCGACGGTCAATGTCATTTGCAATATGACTTATAATCAAACTCGTGAGAGGTTTTTTTTTAGTCACATGACCAGCTCTATGTTGCATTGTCGCGTTCAAGGGAATGGGGAGGGAGAGAGTGAAGGAAGGAAAGAAGTTTAGAAGGAAGTAACGAACGAAGGAAGAAAGTTTTCAAGGAAGGAAGGAACGAAAGAAGTTTTGAAGGAAGGAAGGTAGGTTGATGGAAGTAAGGAAGTTTTCACATGGCAGCTTTATGTTGCATTGTATCGTTCACGAAATAGAGACATCAAATTAGTTTTTTTTAAAGTCAAGGTCATTTGCTAAATGATGCTCGAATGTTCACTCTCGATGTGACTTATAATCAAGCCTTCCAATAAACGAATTCATTTCTGTTCCTAGCAATGCATTCATTTTAATTTTCCACCCATTATATGACTGGAAAATACTCTAGTTTCCAGATAGGATTTGCCAGTATCTTGCAGAAATGAGAGTAAGAAAAGAACAGTACATAGTTTTCATACAGAATTTGTATCTTAGAAGATAGTGAGTTGGCGTCATTAAATTTAATTATGTTATATACTGACCTTTTGCTTGCTTTCTTTTTCTTCAGGACCTCAGACGTCGTCAAGATGATGAGGAGTCTGACGGTAACATTTCTTAACTGTTTCTTAATTTAAATATTCGTCCTTACATTTCATGTTCTTGTAGCTACACTGATCTTTGTTTCTTCAAATTCGCGATCGCTTTTTTTACTACTTAAAACAGAATAATTTGACTAACAATGCAAGAGCTAATTTGTGATACTGGTTGTAGGATCCTCCAGATATAATCAAAATAAAATCCTCCATTTCTGATGTACAGTATATCGCTTCATTTTTCTTTAGAGTTTGTGACTCAATGAAATTATGGGATGCATTTTGTTTCATTGTCAGCAGACTACTTTACTTCCGAAACAACTGCTCCTATTGTGACAGAAACCATTGCAGATGATTTCATCCCAGACAATACAAGCCCATACAACATAGCCCCAGAGAGTTATAATGAAAACACAATCCCAGACAGTAGTTCTGATGAAGACAACACAGTCCCAGACAGTTCTGATGAAGACAACACAGTCCCAGACAGTTCTGATGAAGACAACACAGTCCTAGACAGTTCTGATGAAGACAACACAGTCCCAGACAGTTCTGATGAAGACAACACAATCCCAGACAGTTCTGATGACAACATAGTCCCAAACAGTAGTTCTGATGAAGACAACACAATCCCAGACAGTTCTGATGAAGACAACACAGTCCCAGACAGTCCTGATGAAGACAACACAGTCCCAGACAGTCCTGATGAAGACAACACAGTCCCAGACAGTTCTGATGAAGACAACACAATCCCAGGCAGTTCTGATGAAGACAACACAATCCCAGACAGTTCTGATGAAGACAACACAGTCCCAGACAGTTCTGATGAAGACAACACAGTCCCAGACAGTTCTGATGAAGACAACACAGTCCCAGACATTTCTGATGAAGACAACACAGTCCCAGACAGTTCTGATGAAGACAACACAATCCCAGACAGTTCTGATGAAGACAACACAATCCCAGACAGTTCTGATGAAGACAACACAGTCCCAGACAGTTCTGACGAAGACAACACAATCCCAGACAGTTCCAATGAAGACAACACAATCCCAGCGAGTTCTGATGAGGACAACACAATCCCAGACATTTCTGACGAAGACAATACAATCCCAGGTAGTTTCGATGAAGAGAACACGATTCCAGACAATCCCGATGACAGTACAACCCTGGAAAACGCTGATGCCGAAATCAAAGCCATAGACATTTCTGGTTCCGGCACTACACTGATCCTAGACAATTCTGACACAGACACTTCCAATGGTAACGTTCCTAGTGATGATGGGAACGGGGAGAGCATGACTCAGGACCAAAATCTGCCTTATGTTCCACCTGCTGACGGAATACTCATCACCATAATCCTGGAGTCCATCCGTGGTAAGTCCTGTCCAGTGATTGTTAAGTAAGTCCTTTCCAGTGATTGTTGAGTAAGTCCTCTACAGTGATTGTTGATTAGGTTCTGTACAGTGACAAGAGTAAGTCACATATAATGATTTCTTTTAAATAAGTCACAAACAGTCATTTTAGCAATTATAGATGAGTGTTTAAATGGCATTGATTGTTTAGTATGTATGGTGATTTCTTAGTAAGTCATATACAGTGATGGTTGAATAACGTAAAATGGTTATTAGTAAGTCAAGTACAGTGATTGCATGAACTAAAGTGTGGTATTGTTTAGTAAGTCACATATAACAATTGTTTAGTAAAGTCACTTACAGCGATGTTCAAAGTAAGTCAAGTACAGTGATTGATACAGTGATTGTTCAATTAATCATGTACTGTGAATGTGTAGTAAAGTCACATGCAGTTATTGTTTAGTTTAAGTACAATCATTGTTTAGAAAGTAATGTTTAGTAAGTTCAGTATACTGATTGTAGGAAGTCATTTGTAACAAGTCAGATACTGTGATTATTTAGCAAGTCAGATACTGTGATTGTTTAGCAAGTCAGATACTGTGATTGTTTAGCAAGTCAGATACTGTGATTGTTTAGCAAGTCAGATACTGTGATTGTTTAGCAAGTCAGATACTGTGATTGTTTAGCAAGTCAGATACTGTGATTGTTTAGCAAGTCAGATACTGTGATTGTTTAGCAAGTCAGATACTGTGATTGTTTAGCAAGTCAGATACTGTGATTGTTTAGCAAGTCAGATACTGTGATTGTTTAGCAAGTCAGATACTGTGATTGTTTAGTAATAGCATACATAGTAGGAAGTCATGTATCAAAAGTCAAGCTCATTTATTGTTTAATAAATCACATTCAGTGAGTGTTTACATAGTCATGTGTGAGATTGTTTGCTAATTCAAGTACAGTGTTTACTAAGTCAGACAGTAATTATTTAGTCAGTCATTTACATCATTTGTAGAAAGTCATGCATGGCGAATGTTTTATGGTGTTTGTAGAAAGTCATGCATAGTGAATGTTTTGTATTAGTAAATCTTTACAATGGCTATTTCTTGGGGGTAGGTTGGGGTTGTTTTATTTGTATAAATCTTGCATTAATTACATAACTAATCAAAATGATAGGACTAAACAAAATAACAAGACCAAACAAAATGAATGAAATGATTCAACAATATGACAAAATTACTACAAATGACAGGACCAATCACCATTATGTCTAATCAAATGATGTAATTAATACAAAGGACAGGACCAATCACAATTACTTGACTAATCAAATGATGTAACTAACACAAATAACAGGAACAGTCACAATTATGTATAATCAAATGATGTAATGCAAATGACAAGACTAATCACAGTAAGTATAATTTAATAAGAATGACATGACCAATCAATGTATTGCTTGTCTTTCTATTGCAAACAGGAAACCAAACATCTGAATCTCAGATGATAAAAACCAATATAAATGATGTGGACAGTGCCTGGCCATTACTTGATGACTGGGTCTATGATGATGATGAGGATGATGATGAGGAGGAGGAGGAGGATTATGAATATGAGGACAACTTTTATATTTATGATTATTATGAATATGATTATGATGACACTTATGAAGATGATAATTATGACTACAATTATAATGAGAACAGCGACTATGATGATGAGAGTGCTTAATCATTGATTAGCATCAGTAAAATTACTTTTATTACATTTACAAGTCTTGTGAATACTGTATATATCTTAATTGCATTTCATCTTTTTCTATCATTTATAGTAACTGTAGATAGATGCAATAGACAAATAGTCTTTCACAATATGATTACAATTCTTGAACATACTGCTACCACCTTACAGACACTTTCATACATTGTAGGGTTAATATATTTTGAACATACTGCTACCACCTTACAGACACTTTCATACATTGTATAGTTAATATATTTTAACTAGGAAGAAGAGTAAGAAATATAAAGACAATGTAAACAGTTAATTTTTATATATGTATTTACATCAAACACTTTTATATTCAGTCATTGATTGTATATCTAATATCTAATTTCTTTCATGAAAAACTTTGCTGGCATTTTAGTTTTAAGAAAATGAGTGTTTTTACCTGCAATAGGCAATGTAATTAATATAACCTAATCAGTAATTTAAATTAATACCCTATGAGTATCCTTAAAGTTAGGAAAATATCTACATCATCTGTTAATTTACTGGATTGTAAATAATATGAATGTAAAATACAAGTGTAAATAAATATCAGTTTATCAATTCAAAGCTGATTCTTGCTACATAAATAAAAATATGAACTGTAATCATATTTGTCATACACCATAAGTGCATTTTGACTAAAAGTATATAAACCATATACAACAGTTTATTTTGTTATTGTTGTTAAATTACTGATTCCTGCGTCACTACAACACTTGTCAAGTTATCGATTCCTAATCACAGACAATATTAACAGTCCACATAAAGAACTTTTCTTATTTTTATTATAACTTGATTATTAACCTCTGAATTAACTGTTGACTAGTGAAAAATAAAGCAATTACCAAAATATAATTAACAATATGTCTGTACTTATTTATTATATTGTATTTATTTAAAGAATTTTTTATCTCTTTGCTGATTAACAGGTGTTTCATTTGCTTACTAACTCACTGTACACACATAAATATAGCATACAGACATATTTATCAACACATAACATACACCAAAGTATGCTTATAGTGCTTTATATTAAATAACAAGCAACAAACACATTTCTATAATTAAGCAACAAAGGAATCAAACATGTATATATTTAAAAAATAAAAAACTAACAGAGATGTCATTAATGACTTTTTTTTATAAATGTAAATACCTATTCAGCTTTTGTTGTTGCGGAAGTGACAGTCACACATATGACCCATTTTTCTAATCACAAATACGAGTTGCTGTTTACAATCTATTAACTGTCCTAATTTTACAGCCCACACTTAAGACAGTTTTTACATCACATGAACAATTTTTACAGTAAACACATGGGGTAATTCTTACAGTCAAAATGCATGGCCTGGTTTAGTTCTTGGTGTTCAAAGTCAAGTTCAAAGTTCAAAGTTCAAGTTCAAAGTCAAGTTTAAAGTCAAGTTCAAATTAGAATTCCCCAGGTATAAATTAGGATATGACAGCACCAATGTTAAACTCAAAGATAGGGACCCATTTAGTTTCAAATGTCTAGATGAGCTTTTCTCTTGAGCACAAAAGAACCCACTCTATTGACAGACCTAATGAGGCACTTAATTATTTCTTACCTGATTAGCTTCTGGTAGTAGTTATTAGTTTTGTTCTTCATTCGCTTAACATTCATCTTGAAGAAATGAAAAATGCAGCAAATTTCTCATTAACTTCTGATAATAGTTATTAGCTGTGTCATTTACACCTCATTATATTCATCCCAAAGAAATTAAAATTGCAAATTCAGTGTTGTTGAATTTTTAACCAAGAAACAAAATATAGGCACTTGCTTCAAAACAATTTATATATACTTTATTCCTGAAAAACAAAAATGTGTCTGCTGGGAAAAACAATCAACCCACTCAATAAGAACAGTAATAGACATTGGCCACAAAAAGTGAAAGTATCATTGGCCACAAAAATTAAAAGTATAATGATGAAATGCATGTTAACCATCCCCACTCCACCAGGCAACACGCCAAAATCATAATGACACAAATGCCTCAGATAGTCTTATTATTTAGAGAAATGCAGATGACATTTATAGAATGAATATGAAATTATGTGTATGCAAGTTGCATGGAGAGATGAGATTTGAGAGTTTTGATCTGTTCGGTTGTGAAGAATGTCAGTTTGAAAATATGGGTTTCAGAGTATGACCTGTGATGTGTAAAGCATACCAACAACTCATTACCAGTGAACCTGTATGTTATTTTATCATCCATGATTTAAAGATTAAAAGACTGCCTGTTGCAACAAACATAATCTAATTCATGCAATCTACAATTTATGGGAATGGCAGCCTCAAGAATGACATCCTGAAATTGTTGAATGCACATACACTTCTGACCTCTTCAACAAATCTTGATAATCAACTATTCAGTCAGAAATTTTCGAATATACTCATTGACCAGATCAGGCCTGTCCATTTGTACCCAGTGGCTGGCACCTTCTATGTACTGTAAAATGACCTTGCCCTTGCACATATCACGAGACTTCTCAGCCAAAACACTTTCCAGAGCACCATCTTTGTCACCCCAAATGATAAGAGTTGGTACAGTAATATCCTTTTGTCTTTTGACCACTTCTTCAGGTACTGGATGAATCAAGCTTTGAAGAGAAAAGGCTGCACGGTAAAAGTTCAAAGGTCCAGTGAAACCGCTACCTGTAATTAAGATTAAAAGAGTGATGAAATAAAAGTAAAGGCTGTACAGTAAATATTGACAGGTCCAGTGAAGCTGCTACCTGTAATTTATGATGATAAAATTAAAACATTTCGTACACAAATAAGATTTTTGGTAAGATAAAAGTGTTTCATCTGATGTTGCTTTAAATTTAAAGTGAAAATAAAAGGCATATGAAAGACATTTCTGCAAAATGTCATAATGTTCATAAAACTTTAAAATCTTATAAGCCACACACACACACACACAGTTCTGGAAACCTCTCTTCACATACATCCCTTCCACAAAATAAAAAATAATAACACCTAAAACCCTCTGTGGCAGAGTAAATTTGCATGTCCCTATTTTTAAAATTATTATTATATAGTTTGTAAAATGTCAATGTGATCCAAACTTAAGATATTTTGTAATAACTGAGTTGTTTTGCTTGCTGATGTCATCCGAACCAGTTCCAAGTTGTTTTTCTAAATAATAGTCTCATATTTGCTCATAACAATTTCATCCAATGGGTATACACCAAAAGTTACTTTGTGTAGAAATGAGTTATTCTAATCACTTTGATGTAATTCAAGTCCAATCACAAAAAGCAATCGTTAGCTTATGGTAAGTTAACTGAGTAATAAAGAAAGAATGGACTTAGAAATATTTATAACGTTACTATTGATCAATGATTTGAACTGGAGGATGCTTTACTTAACCGAACCATTATTTCTATGTTCACTAATTTGATTTCATTGTACATTATACTTGTGAATTTGATCGATGCTATATTTCTTATGCTGCATGTGTATCGGGCTAATGAATATTGATGCAGGTTTTGTAAGTTGAGAATGTGTGTAAGGGAGAAAGGAGTTTAGAAATGAAATGTGCCTAAAACTTAGTGCTGCCCTTAATTTGACTTTTGCAGAAAGGAGCATGCCTTTTATTTGTAAAATGTTACCTCCCTGGAATGTGTGTAAAAATTACTTTTGTAAGACGTTTGTAAAATAATACTCCTTGGACATTTAAAAAATAATGACCTGGTATGTTTATAAAGTGTTAATTCCCTCAATATTTTAGTAAAATGATACTTCCCTGAAATGTTTATGAAAATTTACTTCTCTTGCTTTCCTTAGATGTTGCTTTTTTTGATACAATTTACATAGCAGGTAACACCTCCATCCTCTTTATCAAATGATGCTAAACCTTCCATGTGGTGCAAGACATTCTTGGACCCCAACTTGGAATACAAACAAGTGAAATAATCTTTGGGCAATTATTTTTTCCAATCAACTTACGTGAAAAAGAGTATTTGTAAGCTTCTACATCATTTTCTGACATCTTTCCAGAAGTTACGCCGACCTCTTTGCTCAAAAACAGGTAATCCAGAGCAGCATAATCACTCAGCCAAAAGGCAAATTCTGGTAACCATGGTATTTGGAAAAAGAACATGTACCTGAAACAACAATGAAAAAAATCAAATGCACAAACTATTCTAGTATTCCAACAAAAATATACAATATTCACTATAGCAGATTTAATTTTAAACGATGATGAAATAAATATTGTCAATGGCCATTTATACAACAGTGATCTTAAGCAAAATAGTTTTTTGTTTGGCTGTAGGAGAGAGTTATTACTCTTGGTAATACATTTCAGCAATATTTACATCACAAAATATTACATAAAAAATATAATTTTTAAATAGAACAAATAAAGTGTAATGAAGAACAAATAAAAGTTTAATAATGAACAAATAAAAGCATAATGAAGAAAAAAATGTAATGAACAAATTAAAGTTTAATGAAGAAAAAATGTAATGAGGAACAAATAAAAGTTTAATAAGGAACAAATGTAATGAAGAACAAATAAAAGTTTAATGAGGAACAAATAAAATGTAATGAAGAACAAATAAAAGTTTAATGAGGAAGAAATAAAATGTAATGAAGAACAAATAAAGTGTAATGAAGAACAAATAAAAGTTTAATGAGGAAGAAATAAAATATAATGAAGAACAAATAAAAGTTTAATGAAGAAGAAATAAAATGTAATGAAGAACAAATAAAGTGTAATGAAAAACAAATAAAAGTTTAATGAGGAATAAATAAAGTGTAATGAAGAGCAAATAAAAGTTTAATGAGGAACAAATAACAAGTGTAATGAGGAACAAATAAAACTAAAAGACAAATACTGATTCACAGCGAAATATTTGTGTAAACTACTCAGTATGCTGGAGGGTCTTGTTTTATTTGTTGATATTATAAATTTTAATACTGATTGCCTTGACAACTAGAAGGAAGAATAAACACTCAGTTTAGTTTAAAATTTTCATTTTAATTTATTTTATTTTTCTCAAAATACAATCCTTTCATTTTGGTAGTGTTAGGCAGTTTGCATTCTACTTTCTATTGCTATTATGATTATAGCTGACCAGATTATGCCAATCATGCACAAAAGAGTTACATATATCTTTTCATAAGTGATATTTTTTTAATGACAATGCCTAAATGACCCTTGCTGTTTACATCTGTCTAAAACTTAATATTATTAATATATTAACTTCATAATCAAATAAAAAGTGATTGTTAATAGAGTAATATTAACATTCATTATTAACACTATTTTTTTTATTATTAAAATTTTTAAAGGATTATATATTAACAGCAAAAATTATAAATTTAAACTTACCATGACATTCTAAACTGCTTGAGACTTATTTGCATATTTTTCTGGAATACTTTTCCATTGGGACAATTGAGAATAATCAAGTGAGTGACAAAGTCTGGATAGGTTTCAACAAAATTCCAGCAGAGTGCACCACCCCAGTCGTGCCCAACTAGTACACAGTTGTTGTAACCTGAAAGCACAGAAAAGCTGTTTAATTTTTCTAATTTATCTTTGACTTTGAGAAGAAAGCAACCAAAAGTAACTTAAAACCAGAAAACCTTATGAACTCTCTTCCTCAAATATTTTGCACTAAAAAATTCTACTGAGAGTTGATTTTTTCCTCTGAACAGCAAATTTACATTTATAATTATACACTAACTGATCCCAATCAATACACTAATATCTTTGTACCTTAATTTTCGCAGGCTATATTATAAAAATTCACTATATTTCAGGACACATCATTTAAACCATAAAACGAAAGGTTCACATGATGTACCAAGATTAAACTATCTAAATGTCACAGCTTGTATAAAATGAAGCAAAGTTTATATTTTCATAAAATATGTTCACCAATATAAACAGAAATATTACTAAGCACTAAAAAAAAAATGAAAAAAAATGGAAAAAAAAAAATCCAAACAAAATAAAAGGAGTAACACCAAACTTTATAAAATTTTAAATAATATTTATATATGATAATAACAATTACAAAGGTCAACATTTTGGTTGAACAGTCATAATCAAAAAAAATATATTTATTATG
The DNA here is from genome assembly GCA_028829895.1 of Sinotaia quadrata. Lineage (NCBI taxonomy): Eukaryota > Metazoa > Mollusca > Gastropoda > Architaenioglossa > Viviparidae > Sinotaia > Sinotaia quadrata. The sequence goes on from CM054177.1 coordinate 84,598,878, forward strand.
ATAAATAAAATAAAAGGTGGACAATGAAAAAATGTCAGTCTATAATTAAATACATGACCCAACTGTCTGTATCTTTCACCTTATGACTGCTATTCAACTGCTTGCCAGTGCATAATGAATTCCACAGATCCCCAAAGAAACAAATGAAAGCCAATCTTATTAGTTTACTGTATTCAAAGAAATTTAAATAAATTAACAGGAGACTGGGAGGGATGCAGAATTTGTGGATATCTGGTCGATATTTAAAAAAAATCTTAAAAGTACTTTATGTATTTCTTCATACTTTCTAACTGTATTTGATTCAATTAAGTGGCATTGCAAATAACTGAAATTCATAAGAATAGCAACAATGGTGTTTAAAAAATTATTTTAAAATAGTTTTTAAGCTGTATTAAAAATTATGTTCTTAATTCATAACAAGAACCTGTGTGTACAACATTTTAATTTTAATGAGCAATTAACAAACAATTCATCCTTAGATCCTAATTCTGTGGTGGCAATTAAATGGAAGTAAGATCAGCGACCTCTTACAATTTGAGATGGATAAGACAAGAATGTGATACATCAAAAACTGATGCACAATTAAAATATTTTGTGGTTTGTTTATTAAAAGAAAAATCGACAGTGTTTAAAAAAAAAAAAAGTAAAATACACATAAAATACCTTTGGCACGGTACTCATTAGAAAGTGTTAGGAAAAATTATCAACTTTCTGATAGATAAAATATTAACTTTGTTTGGACAAAATGCTCAACTCTGTGATTAAGACAGTAATATTCAAAGGAATTGCATCTTACACACATTTAACTTGTGCAAATTCAACAATAAACATTCGGAAAAAGCAAATAAAAATAACAAAAAGAAAATAGAGTGATCAATTCTGTCTGCCACCCAGAATGAATCTACTATCACTCAGTCTCAATTCTCACATCTTTGTAATAATAGTGTCAGAATCTCATCATGCAGAGTGTGATTCTATTTTTGTAAAGCTACATAATTACTTTAAAATTTAAATGGCTCCTATGCTTTACTTAGAAAATAGGCAAAATAAATTAGTAATATAATAGTATAAGACAGGCAAAATACTCATCTCTCACTAAATTAGTATAAGACAGGCAAAATACTCATCTCTTACTAAATTAGTATAAGACAGGCAAAATACTCAGCTCTTACTAAATTAGTATAAGACATGCAAAATACTCATCTCTCACTAAATTAGTATGAGACATGCAAAATACTCATCTCTTACTAAATTAGTATAAGACAGGCAAAATACTCATCTCTTACTAAATTAGTATAAGATAGGCAAAATACTCATCTCTTACTAAATTAGTATAAGACACATGCAAAATAATCTGTTCTCACTGAATAAGCCTAATTTGCTCTAGACAAAAGCAAAAAACATTCTTTTCTCATTAAATTAGCCTAAGAAGCACAAGACAAGCAAAATAGTTTATTTTCAATGAATAAGTCTAATTTGCCCAAGACAAAGGCAAAATAATCTTCTCTCACTGAATTAGCATTTAAAGAGTGGTATTTTGCTTGTTTCTTAGACTATCTCTGTAACCATTAAAATATCATTAAATTAAATCCAAGTTGCCTAAAATAATAACAAGTGACCAAAACTCAATATAAATGTGTTAAACACACTAAGTTTCAGTGTGTAAATCAAGTGAAATAACAATTTTATTACAAATGACTTATGAATATGATTATAATATGATGATAAAATGCCTGTAGTTTATTATACAATCTTTATTTTTTAAAATTAAACTGAAAAATAATATTTATAAAAAAAACAAAACAATCTACCTAATGCTGTAATCAGCTGCTTTAGGTCTTCGATCATTTTGAACACAAAGTAGTTGGACACACCTGATGGCTTGTCCGTCTCATTGTACCCACGAAGATCTACTGCTACGACTCTGTAATATAAAAGCAAGAGAAATGTCAGGGTAGATAACTCATTATGCAATCATGCAGCAAATGTCAGATCAGATATTTACCATACAAAAAGAATGTAATAAATGTATATGTTTAATCTTGTGTATAAATTGTGTGATGCATTAAAATACTTTGAATTCTTTTTGCAAGATTATTTAACTGTTTATAATTTAAACTTAGAAAAACTGTTATTTGAAGAAACACAATATACAGTAACAGCTACAGAGCCATAATGAACTAAATAAACAAAACCACACAAAAAAGAGTCAATATATTAAGTAGGAAAATCAAGAGTGTATCAAACAGAACCTTTATTATGTTTCAAATATTCACTAAATTCATTAACAAGAATACTCTTAAGTGTTAATTAGATTCTTAAAAATGTGCCATTTCATCTAATTAAAAAATACAATTTATGATGATAGAATGAAACAAAAATCATTCCATTAAAGTGTACATTTATTTCTTACTCACTCTTCTATGTATGTTTTTATACACGCACGCACGCACACGCACGCACGCACGCACACACGCACACATACACACACACACACACACACAACACACACACACACACACGTTTCGTCATATTTCAGCAACTGTAGTTGGTGGTTAGTAGTAATGCTGTCACCTGTTGAGCATTTATGGGACATTTCATCTTCAGGTGCTCACTGTCCTAGTTTATTCTAAAAAGGATTTGGTTCCCCTCTCTGTATTCTGGGGTGCCAACCACACAGATGGAATGCTCAACTGCAGCCATGAATCAAGGACATACAGACATATTTTCTGTTTTATTAATTTGACTACAGACTATTGCCTTATAAAATTAGCACCATCTATTAATAACAGAATGAAGCCCTATAATGCCTATATAGTGAACTATTATATATACATTCAAACATGTCACAAATGCACATGTTTGATTTATGTATAAGAGGACTCTTAATGGCTAAGATCGAAAACACAATTTGCTGAAGCAGCCAATTGGAATCCAGGGTGGATCATCCAACTATCTGGAAATTTATCGATGGAATGTGACAGGCTCAAAAGAGGCATAATAAAATTTATGAACTAAATATGAGTGAAGTCAATCCATTCATGAAACACAGGATATGTAGATCTGGATAGGAGGATAAAAAATATCTTGAAGAACTATGAAAATGCACATTCTAAAGTGTCTTCAAGATTAAAAAACATATATATATATTTATTTATTATTTCTTTATAAATAGATTAACTCAATAAAGCAATGCACTGTTCTATATTATTTAGGTGCATTTGGGACTAAGTTTATGACTGCAAGTTCATAAGTGTACATTTACAATTTGTGTTTACAACCGAAAGATACAACTCTATGTTTACAACTACATGTTAATGAGTGTATGTTTACAACTGCATGTATTAAGAAATGCGAAGCTGCGTAATTTAATTTTTTAAGGAAAAATAATATCTTTTTCTTTAAATACAGCACCAAAACAATTGGCACCACATCTAACACCAAAATGGCAGTGTCAAAGAGTGACACCAAAATAGCAGTGCCAAAAGAGTGGCAGCACTAAAAGATCCTGTTTTGATATAATTAACTGAAATGCAAGCAATTTCTGTCTAAATATTTTTTCTAGTAATATTACAAGAAAGGGAAAAGTTGGGATTTTGGTTTTGGGACTCCTGCTGACATATTCACTTTGCACCTCCTTAGCTTACACTTTTTACAGTATAAATGACAAATTAATCTAACCTGTAGTCATCCTTGAACTCTCTCAGCTGGTGACGCCAAGAGTACCAAAACTCTGGAAATCCATGTACCAACAGCATCAAAGGTTTCTCCTCAGAACCATTGCTCACATAGTGCATTCGAATGTTCTGGAATAAAATAAACAAGCATAATTGGAATATGGAAAAATAAGTGCAAGGTGCACAGATATATCACAGTATGCAGAATATTTAAAGGCTCAATGCTCTCTAATATAGACTACTCTTTAGAGCTTATATTCACATAAAAACAATCAAATAACTGAACCTAATAAAAAGATGAAAGAAACCAGCTAATCTGGCCATTTTTTGTTCAACAGCTCAAAAAATGCCAATTGTGATAATTTAGAAATTCTAAATTTTGAGCTCCGACCTTATGCACATGACATCAAAGAAGTGATAACAAAGCTACCCTGAATGAATCCTTCCTTTCATTGCTTATGTTTCATTTCTTTAGAGTGGTTTTCATTTTGCAGTATATATATATATATATTTTCACAATTATTTTACATATAGGAAATTAGATTTGTAGCAAATTCATAACTGAAAGAAGACAGTGTTCCATCAATAAATAAATAAATAACTTCTTTGAAGTCAAGCTTGATTAGTTGAAATCTATTGCCTAGTGATGAAAGTTTTTTTAAATATACATCATTTAAAAAAAAAATATATATATATATATAAAAACAAATCTTTATATTTTAACAACTACTGTAGGTGATCAAGATGCTATGTCTAGAGAAATATATATATAGTTTTTATCCATTAATTATGACCAGGATAATTTAACGTAACATCAAAACAATCAGTAATGTTTGCCTCAAAACTCATTCAGAAACAATGTGATTGTAAATACAATTAGTCAAAAACAAACAGTAATACAACACCTTATATTTTGTATATTTGTTTAATAAAGATGCACGCTTCCCCAGCGCATTCATACAATACTTACAAACAAATAAAATATCCTTTTACATTATTATTTAAAATGCAGTTAACAAATTTTAACAGGATTAAAATCATATAATGCATATATTTATCATAAATGCTTTACAAGTTTACATTAATACTAAATTATTTATATTATTTATTTATTGATGATTTTTCACCAGAAACCCATTTGTGATAGGCACCAGCAAATTCCATAATTTTACACTAATAGAATACAGTATGGTTAGGTGTCACATTTATTTTTCTTATCATTTTTGGTATTACTTGTGATTACTTCATTTATGTGCTTAGTCATTATTTATAATTACTTTTTAATTTCATTTCTCTGTTAATTTTTGCAGGTACTGCAAACTAACAAAGAAAAATGATTATAAAACAAACTTTTATGCCATAAATACATTGACTTGTTTCATATGCCCTTAATCAAACCAACTGAGGAAGGACTGCTCAATTTACACTGACATTAACAACAATATTAATCATCACAATTTGTATTAGTCATATAAAAAGTGAAACACTTCAAACTGCATATTTAATCAGTAAATTTTCATTTTTTTTAAAACTATGTTTAAAATTGGTGATTCACCTCATAAATTCAATAGCTTGGTGTTTAATTATAACTATGATGAATAAAGTAAAATTATCTACTTAAGAATTCTTTATTTATGATAGATTTGGAAGAATTATTTAAGTTATATGTACATTGTAACTGCAATATTTTTTTATATAAATTTGAACAATCAAATTGATCTAGCCTAGTAATTAGTATTATTTATGAAACAATCATTACTGTTAGAGCTAAGTCTAGTGTTTCCCAAATTCATCCATGTTCAGAATAAACCAGTATCATTTCCATCTATGTTTTCTCCATTTCTAGTGTCTACATACTGATATTTATTTTGTATATTTTCTTTCCATAATCATTATGGAAATGATCGATGTCAAGTGGGTATTTTATCATGATAAAGATTATGTAGTATGTGCTTTGGTTTTGAAAAACAAAATACTCTCAGATTCTTCTAGCAATTAATATTGGTTCAAATAAAAGACTTTCTGTTATTTAATTGTTTCTGTTATTATTAATATTATAATATTAGTACTTGTCATGCTTTAAGTAAATGAAAGAAAACTAATCTTATTTCACTGTGTGCATGTTGACAGTCAAAGTTGAAAGATTGTCAGTTTTAAAAATGCTTATCATTGCACTAATTAATTTGTAAGTCCTAAGACTATTTTTAATAGAGTAAATATCTACTTGGACTTATGTCTTAAGTCATGATAATGAAACATCTTTACTTTTTATTCCTCTTTAAGTTTTTTAATACGTCTCATTTTTCTTATCCCCTTACAAGTGTATATTTCAATGGTATTTATTATCTGAGGTAATACTAATACTGAATAGGCCTGAGGATCTTTCCCTTTATAGTGTAATGGAAATTTAATAATTATAGCTTCATAAAATTGGGTTTATATTAAAAACGGTCGATACCAAACGTGTATTTACTCAGAAGATACAGGGCATAGGTATTTAAATATAGTGGATATTTAGACAGGTGATGGTGGTGTTACGATGACAAGTTTAATATCACCATTTGAGTTTTCGTTCATCATTTCATCTGCAGATCTGTAGTGCTTCTGTGGAACTGCCTCCCCTCAGGATTATGCAGGGAGGGCTGGAGGTGGTGCTGTTGTTGGAGTTTGGTCTTGGTGCTTGCGCGTTGTTGGCTCGGCTGTTGTTGATTTTTTAATTTATTTTTAGTGACAGTGTGTCAAAAAGTAAGCAATAACCTTCGAGAGTAGCTCCGTACACTACCATCATGTTTAAAATAACAAGGGGTCTGTACATGTCATATCGAGAAAAAAAAGTTAAATTGTACATAGAAAGTGTTAATCGATGTTGTTTTTACTGCAATATTTAAGCTACTAGCAGAAACAAAATAAAAAATAAATAAATGAGGAAAGAAGAGTTAATGAAAAGATAACTCTTCAGTTTGGATTTTCGCTTTTTATTTTTAGCTAACCCTTATCTTGCTCTTAAAAAAAAAATTCCATAACCCTAAATTTATTCCCGACCATGACATATTTTAATTAAGATTGGGAAAATTATGGATACGGGTCATGTATAGTTTTAAATGTATGCTACATATAAGAGGATAAGTGTGATTTAAAAAAAAAATACGTGTTCTATAACGTTATTTTTTTTTATATAGGATAAGTCGGAGTACGGCTTAATTCGAAAGAAATGAAAATCCACACAAAACTTTTTATTACGTGAGTAATAACGGATGCTGCAGTGGAAGAAGCTAGAACCCGATATCGCATAACTAGCAATGAGTCTACATGGATAAATTAAAGCTCTCTCAGTAAGGCAAACTGCGATTTTGAACCCACCTCAAGATGTACGTATCCGTGAATACCGAGAGACGGATCTTCCAGGCAGTCCGGAGGCTTGTTTCGCTTCTTGCTGCTAAAAACATTTCTTGGTCCCAAGCGAATCGCGTCCAGAAGAATTTTCCCCAAACAAAACACAACTGCATAATAAAATCCAATCAAAAGTACAAGAAGTCGCCGCACTAGTCCTAAAATTAACGACATTTTAATTGTTGTTCAGATATTGCATCTGTGACAAGGGAGCAAAGTGCAAAATTCGTTCGAGTTTCGTTTTTTTTCCCGAGTCGTGACGGGACTTTTATATACCGATAGAATCTCTTCGTGTCGGGAGCACTTATCCACAGGAAGATCGGTATTGCATGCAGCATTTACAATTTCATGTAATGATAGGACCAGATTTGGGGTGTATGTACATTACACGATGCATATTGTATTGGCATGTAAGTCTTTATATGCCTATGGTTAATTATAATTATAGATACGAAAAGAAATCAAATTTGGTTGCACCAGAACTGGTTATGGTAACAGAAACGTTTGTTTAAGCTGAGACTGCAGCATACACCTATTCTCAATTATCACTCTATCGATTTATCGATCCTTTATAGAGATAGGCTAGATGTGTGGGTGAACACAACTACAAATGTTGGTTTCATATGCCATATGAAAAAAGACCAAATGTATGTCAGCCCATGACAAAATGGAGCACATGCATGTAAATAAGTAAACTCTCACATACACTCTTAAATAAAACCCACAGGGAAAAGAAAAATTCAACAATAACAAAACATTTATTAACAAAAACTAGCAGATAATAATGATGCCCAAATCTTGTTACTTGTAAATATATTACTAAACTGGATCAATAACAAGAAGAGATTATTGTTTGTAACTTCATTCTTCGAAATAAACTGCTTTGCTTCATTGTTGTTTACTATTGTTTGTATTAGATTAGTACTTTAAAAATATATTTTATTCACTGGGTCTAAATATTAATTTTTAATAGTGTACTATTAAGTGCTGGAATATTAACACTGTGTTTAAAAAATGGTAATAATGAACTGTTTATAGTCCATTGTATTAGAATAATCTATTATCTAGTAGTTATAATCACCTTTATTATTGTTTATGGAATAATGAAAGCCGCGTTAAAATTAATTACTATAATGCATTGATTTTTAAAAAATAAAAATAAGAACTAGTTAACAGCAGTATAGGCCCACTGGCAAAGCAGTGCACTGGAGCCCCTAACTACACAACCACTCACAGGAATAAAACATATAGATTAACATGGAGCCCCTAACTACACAACCACTCACAGGAATAAAACATTAAAACATTGGTTAGATTAACATGGGGCCCCTATGCTCGTGAGCCCCCCCCCCCCCCCCTCCTACCTGGGCAACTGCAACTGTGCCCATGCTTTAAGACGGCAATGACATTATCTTCATCTCATTCTAAAGCCGATATTCCATATGGATCAGTTTGAGTTATTTTATTACTATCGAATTCTAAAGTATTCTCCTCAGCGTAATTTTGATCTGGCATCAAGATGCTCAGTGTAAATTACGTTGGAAGCTAGCTGAGATTTGCCTACCATTAAAAGTGTGCACGTGTTCAAAGACGGAATGATAATAGAAACAAATTACATCCCAAATGAAGACGTTATTTACTAGGATGTAAAGATACCCTTTCTCGATCCTTCCAATTAATGCATGTTTCCGATTATTTATTCGAAGTTATATGCAGTATAGGATAGAAATAGTCTTCATTTGTCGTGAAGGGAGTTAAAAATAAAATACAGTGACCTAGACGCGTCATTGTTGTACCGTGGTCTGTTGTTAGCAGGAAAGTCTAGGTGGGTAGGGGTGGTTAGAATATTTCAAACTACAAGAGCAATAACCTTGCGTACAATGATAGGTTTAATTACATTTTCTTTCGTATGAACTGGGTATTCTCATGTATGTTTGATTATCCGAACTTACTATGGTCCCAATTAATTCGGATATTCGACCTTCTAGTGTATCTGTCTTTTGCATGATTCCACCACCACCACCAAAAAAAAAAAAAGGAGGGGGGGAAGAAAAATTAACACTGATTTATTTCCATTTTTAAAAATATTTATTTGCAAGTTTGACTTGCGTTTATGTATGCCTGTTACTAGTGAATAGCATTGCTAGATTGGTAAGTTGGGAATTAGGTAAATATTTTGAATTTAGTCCGCCTTGAAAAACAATAAACGTAAGCCTATGTCTTTTTTCTGACATGTAGAATCTGCAGATTTTGTCGTCGATAAGATTCCAATATTTAAACATGACAGTCACTGTTGATATAATTAAGAAGCACCGTTGGTCAGAAGAAAACGTGAGCTCATATTTGAGTTGGAAACAAGATGCCGATGAAAAGCATTTTTGAAAACATAGCAGGAGAAACTTCGCTCAGAACATTGAAAGAATATCAGAAATAAAGATGAAGGAAGAAAGTGAGACGGGGGAAATAAAGAGGGAATCTAGGGGAGAAAAGAGATATATGAAATTAGCTACCGTGAAATGGGTGTTTCAAAATTCTGTTCAAGTCGTGCCACTGAAGCAAGTTCTCGAGCGCAGCTCTCGGTTTAATTTCACTGGAAACTTTTAATAAGAAAGGAATAGTATGTTGAGTTCACGCAACACTTCGTGAAGATAAGCCCGTATTATAAACTTATCGAGATGACTAGACTAGATGACTGTATGCATGTGCTGGCAAGGAGCGATAACTCTAAGCAAGCTTCCAATAGATATGTTAAGAGACCACGAATTAATTTATGTATTTAATTTTGCAAGACAGTTGAAGATTACATGTTTATAAGTGTTCAGAGAAAACCTTAATATTTATTAGAATACCTTCTGTCGTGGTGAATGGACTTGTCAGGGCTGAATGTCAAAGATCCACAATGAGATTGACTGGACTTGTAAGGGCTCAGTGTCTTAAATCCAAGAGAGAGAGAGAGAGAGAGAGAGAGTCCAGGTTATAAAAGACCAGGTGTTCGTTAAGTATGTCCACCAGTACATATAGCTAATTGTGCCTCTAACTGATGCAAAATCCACTAGTGCCCCTAAATTATACACAGTTCACGGCGCCTCTACCTTAAATCCACAAATACCTAAAATCCACAATCTCCCTCCTCCCCAATTTATATAAAGACCATCAATGCTCCTAGTTTATACAAAGTCCACCATTGCCCCCAGATATTACAAAGTCCACCAGTGTCCCTAACGTATATTTGTATAGTCCACTAGTTTATACAAAGTTCGCCATTGTTTATAGCTTATACAAAGTCTACCCGTGTTCATAGTTTATACAAAGACCACAAATATTCATAGTTTATACAGAGTCCGCCATTTCTTGTAACTTGTACAAACCGACACTTAGAAAGTCCTCCAGTGCTCTTAGCTAATACACAGTCCACCGGTACGCGTTTATACAGTTTTTCAGAGTTCTTAGTTTATACAAAGTCCACCGGTACGCGTTTATACAGTTTTTCAGAGTTCTTAGCTAATACACAGTCCACCGGTACGCATTTATACAGTTTTTCAGAGTTCTTAGCTAATACACAGTCCACCGGTACGCGTTTATACAGTTTTTCAGAGTTCTTAGCTAATACACAGTCCACCGGTACGCGTTTATACAGTTTTTCAGAGTTCATAGCTTATACAAAGAAGCTCCAGTACACTAGATGGCTGATAGAGGCAGCAAAGGCATGAACAAGAATATGTGTGTGTTGGGGATGGGGTGGGGTGGGTTCCAGACAGAGGGAGGGCAAAGACATGGTACTGTAGGAAACAAACAGATTTCACCACCCGCAACATACTAATCAACCAGTTGACACTCAGAGAAATTGTAACACAGACATGAAACAAAATACGCAGCCATCAAGGGAGAAAAAGATGAAGAAATGACCTCACAATCCACATCTGTAGAGAATACTTTGTTTGACAGGGGAAAACACGGAGCCGGTTTTTATACAGGGAGTGAAGTTTATATAGGGATAAGTATTTTTTTTTTAATATAGGGAATGTAGTTTATGTAAAAGGGAATGTAGTTTATGTAAAAGGAAGTAGTTTTTATATAGGGATGGGGTGGTTTTTATGCGGGGAAAATTGCTTTTATACAGGGAAGGCAGTTTTTATACAGGGAAGGTCAGTTTTATACAGGGAAGACGATTTTTTATACAGAGAAGACGGGTTGGTTTTTTTTTTTTATTGGGACGACAGTTTTGATTTAGGGAAGACGTTTTTTATACCGGGATGGCAGTTTTTATACAGGGAAGACGTTTTTTATACCGGGATGGCAGTTTTGATATATGGAAGATGTTTTTTTTTTATATAGGGAAGACAGTTTTGATATAGAGAAGAAGGTTTTTATACCTGGAAGGCAGTTTTATACAGGGAAGACGATTTTTATACAGGGAAGACGTGTTTTTTTTTTATATAGGGAAGGCAGTTTTAACACAGGGAAGGCGGTTTTTATACAGAGAAAACAGTTTTATACGGGGAAGGCAGTTTACATACAAGGAAGGCAGTTTTTGTGTGCAGGAACTTGCCGTATGAAAGTTGTTTTGCATGTAAATTATTTGGTCAGCGCCGCTAAGACTGCTCATTTGTTGCGGCAGCACTGATTGGTCTGGGCAGCAAAACTATAGGATGTCAAACAGACCTGGGCAGGATTCGTTTTAAGAAACATATCACTCAACTCTTAAAGTCGCCAACTTCTTTTGCAAATAATTCTGATTTGAAATTTGACCCTAACTTGACTACGTGTTAGAAATATGAAAAGCATGGCCATTACGTTTTGTTTGTTTGGTTGGTTGGTTGATTTTTTTAAATAAAAAAATCCATTCTCCCTTTCCCAACAACCGGTAAAATTTATACACGTACCTACGGATGAGTTGTCTCCTTTCACACTAAAGAACATTTCAAATGACCTTGTGACCAATACTTAATGACCTTGCGACCAATACTTAATGACCTTGCGACCAATACTTGAGAGAAGGATGGTACTTCTTTCAAAGAAGCGGTCTTGTTGGAAGTTTAGGAAGAGCAATTACATTACAACAAGACTCACATTGATTCCGTAAGTGCTTCACATTGGTACAGCATATTGATCTTTTTCAGAACCTGTTCAGTAGGTCATCAAATTAAACAATTGTATGTATGCGTGCGTGCGTGATTTCTATTCCTCAAAGCCGGATTGTGTAATTTACAAACAGCTGAGACCTGCAGGGGGTGGGCTGGGTGAGGATGAAGAAGTGTTAATAATTTAAGTTTGTCTGCTTTTATCTGATTGTCTGGGCAGTCGCTTGCACTGCGAGCGTCGGTTGCGGCGCGGATGATTCGGTGCCAGCCAGCAGGCTGTTACTGCAATGATGTTGGACCGAGTGACTTCCCTACCTTGTGTGATGCGCAAATCCGCCTTTCCAAACAAGACGGCCGGCCTGAATGACCGCAGCACCATCACTCCAGATACCAGAGAGCTCATTTCGCCTAATCCATTATTGAATTGATTTCCTTTCATTTGGTCTTAGTCTCAATTTGCTGGCAAGAAACGATGAAAATAAAATAACTTGTAAAGAAAAATAATAATAACAAGATGGCGTTTTTTGCACTGAAACTACTTAGTGTAATTTTGTTTTCTTCGATAACAGGATCTAGCACGCCGCCAATCACTAACGAAAAGTGTGAGTACGAAATTGACCTTGTTAAGAACACCGTGCGCGCTGTCTGCCAAGGTCAGCCCGTAGGAGTCCAGGTGTTTACCAACACCGCCACCATCATCAGTAATGACCCCGTCAACCAGACTGAAGGCAGCAAGTCCACTTCCGGAAGAATGTCACCGCTACCATCGAAACCAGTTGTTCGCGATCCTGGCTACAGCGGAAATTCCTGGTATCACAACCATCACCAACAGCTGCCAAGACACATTGTAAATTCCACAGCAGTTCTCGAAGACCTTCGCCGGAAGTTGCTGCATCAAGCGACTGCCATGGACAACATCACAGCCATGCTCGTCCAAGGCGATGCCAATCTCAGGACCGACCTGGAGGCGCTGAGAAAACTCAATGCGAGCCAAATGGTCGCCTTCAGGGAAAGCATCATCGCTACCATGAGAAACCAGTACAATTTCATGAAGACCGCCATTCTGGCCCAGAACGTCGAACTGAGCAACCTCCTTACGCTGCTTATCTCCCTTGTGACAGTCTCCACAGAGAACGCGCACAGTGTTTTGAACCTGCATGACCGCGTGACAGTCAACATGGCGCACGTCAACCACACCATGCTCACTATGCGAAAGATGTTCTCTGCTGAGGTGAAAAAGAAAAATAGCGGCAAGCTGGGAACGACTTCTAAACGAGGTAACCATGCTTACAATGCTTCTTTTGCTGGCACAGAGATAAAAGCCACAGGAAGTAATAATTATATTAGTACAGTTGTAAGACATAGGAAATACTAGTTATATTTATAGAGGTATAAGCATTAGGAAATAATAATTATATTAATACAGGTACAAGCCATATGAAATAATAATTATATTAATACAGGTACAAGCCATATGAAATAATAATTATATTAATACAGGTACAAACCATATGGAAATAATAATTATATTAATACAGGTACAAACCATATGAAATAATAATTATATTAATACAGGTACAAACCATATGAAATAATAATTATATTAATACAGGTACAAACCATATGAAATAATAATTATATTAATACAGGTACAAACCATATGAAATAATAATTATATTAATACAGGTACAAGCCATATGAAATAATAATTATATTAATACAGGTACAAACCATATGAAATAATAATTATATTAATACAGGTACAAGCCATATGAAATAATAATTATATTAATACAGGTACAAACCATATGAAATAATAATTATATTAATAGAGGTGCAAGCCATAGGAAATAATAATTATATTAATAGAGGTGGAAGCCATTGATTATATTATTAACAGAGATTTGCAGTAATACAGGGGGGAGTTCGTGCCAAGCTAGAGGGGAGGGAATGTGCCGAGCTAGAGGAGAGGGTTACCGAACAGGGGACAGGATGTATGGAACAGAAAGGGGGAGGGGGCGTGCCGAGCTAGTGGCTATAATACAATGACATACAGAAGTACCGACTGAACTGCATTTGTTGATATCACTACGCAAAATCACTGATAAGCTGAGGTTCAAATGCTCTATGCATAAAAACTAAAACAGTTTTCCGTTGAAATGTTATGAAAAAAAAATAATGAACAAACAATTACAGTAATTGTTTCATAAGTTTATTTTTTTTAGTTTTCAGTAGTAAACAGTGTATAGTATACTATCTATTTTTAATTGATCAATGATGTCTTTAAATATATATATATTATATAGCATCTCTGAATTTTAATAACTGTATAAATATAAAAAAAAACCCTGAATAATCCATCCATCCATCCATCCATCTATCGTTCGTTCGTTCGTCTCTCTATCTCATAAACAACAACAACTTCTCACTATTTTTTAATAGTTTCTCTGAAAGTGCAAATATCTGCTAGAATGTGTAATATATGTCAATCATAGGTCAGTGCCCTCGGGCTGTGTCGGCCTTCGGCAGTGGCGATTCATTTCCAGTCCAGTGGAAGCGAGGCGTGGTCATGTGGGACGCTGCCGACCAGCACGGCCATTTATGGATAATGGCGGGGGAAATCCCTTCTGATCAGCTTCTTGAGTATGACTCAGACATTGACGTACAGTATCATTTGGTTTCAAGGTCAGCGTGATATATTCAAACTTTTTAATGTTTAATGGATTTCTATCAAGAATAAGTATGTTACGAGACATAATTTGCAGTCATCACGCCATTAAAAGCCCTCCCATATATTACACACACCGACTTGATCTAGCCTGCCACTCAGAATAATGATCATGTGAGATTGGTGCTCAAATGACACCATAATCCTCTAGTTAGAAGACTGACCTTAATGAGTTCAAAGCGCACCCGATTCTTTGCATTGTACAGTCCAAAGGATAGCTCTGAGAGCGGTTGTATGCAGCATTTGTTTCCATTTCGTACAATAGAATTTTTACTGGTTGGTGTAAAAGCTTCACTCTTAAATTTGTAGCAAACCAGCACGATAAAAAGTATCATTTCTCCAGGTTCAGTCAAACATTCCTACGACATATTTCAACTGACTAGCATGAAACGATCAAATCAATGACCATAAAAGAACATTTTTGACACTAAAATGTTATATTTCTGTATCCTGCTTTTTTAATGGTGCATTCGAATTTCTACAGGGCCTAAACTATAGAAGCAAGATGGCAAAAAATAATTATTTTTAAGTTGTTTTGTAAACTGTTACATTATGTTTATATATCTATCTATCTATGCCTGCCTGTCTGTCTGTCTATCTATCTATCTATCTATCTATCTATCTATCTATCTATCTATCTATCTATCTATCTATCTATCTATCTATCTATCTATCCGTCCATCCATCCATCCATCCACCTATCTATCTATATATCTTGTATACATATATTTTTTTATAGTAGTGTTTTGCAAATCCGATTGTTGAGATATTACTATGTGTATATTCTCAGAAGTACTCGTTCCCTTTTCAGGTACTATTCCCTGCCATTTTTCTGTGAGGGCACAGGTCACGTGGTTTATCAACGATTCTTGTACTGCCACAAGTCAGGAACTCGTATTATATCCAAGTATAATCTCCAGAGGATGGAAATCGCAGCAGAACTGGAACTGACGTCTGCAGGAGTCAACAACGAATACCCGTATCAGTTTCGTCTGAAGAGTGATATTGATCTTGCTGTTGACGAACTTGGTAATGAAACATTTTCATCTGTCTATCTGTCTGTGTCTGTCTGATTCCATCCTCCATCTCTCTACCCATTCATTTATCACTTCATCATTTTATCTATTTTATTTGTCTATCCATCCATACATCATCTAGTCATCAAACCATTTACTCACATATCTAGTAACTATATATTATCTGACAATTCACCCATCTGTCTATCCATTCAGCCATCTATCTTTATGTCTGTCTAACCATTCTCCATCTACCCTTCTACCCATTCCTATTTGTCTATTCATCTCTCCATCTATGTATGTGTAGCAAAGTAAATTAGTCTATCCCTATTTTTCTAAACTTGATAATTATATATTTGTTGCCAATGTTAATGTGACCCAAGCTTGGGCACTGCTTAAGATGGTATTTTTTGTAAGTGTCAGAACTGGAGTAAACAACTCAGGTAAACATATGTTAGAAATTAGTGATGCAATCCAAACCTCTTCCAAGCAAATGAGTAGTTTCTTCTGACTAATGGTCTCACACTTATTCATAACAACTTCATCCAATGGGGAAAGACCAAAAGTTACTTTTTTGAATAAATTTATATAAATAATGGTGTCCAACATCACATAAAAAAGCTCGTTCTTGCCAGCGGAGTGGAAACATCCCCATTTTGTCGTAGGATAAAAGTGTGCTATTAAATAATTAAAATATTATCCTACGACTGAATACTGAGAGAAACAGCTTTTTCTTTAAATATAAATGTCTTTTATTACATTGCGCTAGAGTTATCAGCCTTGTAAACTACAGCGTATCTGTTTCAGTGCAAGTCTGCTCTGTCCTTTCAGTGAGCAAAACACTGACAACCTGTCTTCAGGAATTATTTTCTCTTTCTCTCTCCGATTTCCTCTGACCTCACATCTACAAAAGGTCACTAGATAATTTCCGTCAAAGAGGTTTTCTTTCCTAGGAAACTTTTCTTAGCTATACAGAAACACAATTTGGAAACATCTGCATGCGACAGACAGATAATTATAATGGATGGGTAGTTGGATATGGACGGATAAATGGAAGGAGACAGGTAGATGGATGAATAGACGGACAGTTATGAATATATTATTTAATAGGTCACATATTTCTCTTATCTCGGGTCCGATCGAGATTATGCAGACTGGAATTTTAAGTGTTGCGTGTAAAATGTAGTTGTAAGCAGAAAGCCGTTGAGAAAAATATTTTGCACTATTTTATTTAATTCTTATAACCATCACCACCGTCAGCACGTCTAAATACGCGGCAATGTTTGTTTTGTTGTTTGTTTGTGTTGGTTGTAGTTGACGTTTTCACCAGTCCGTTGTATCCATGCAAAGAGAATTAATTATAACCCATGGATTATTCCCCTGGACTTACCAGATCTACGTGTATACGTAAAAGCGAAGCTATGTATTTAAGCCTAGATAATGCATCTACCATACAACACTTTAAGATTTCTTGTATCTTGTATCTGATTTTGGGAGAAAATAGCTATTATTAGTGCTGCCAAAAGGCATTTATTCTACTTACCAGTGAAGACGAATGCTATGTTGGTGTAGCTAGGAATATAATCCTTAGACAAACAAGGACCGACACATTTTCTCCAGTCCTCCGTAGATTTCAATGGCTATCTGTTCGCAGCAGACTACAGCACAAGATCTCTTCTCTTTGCTATTCTCCACTTTCTGCTTCCAGCCCTAAATATCTGTCGGATCTCATACACGTGTGCTCTCTAGCTAGAAGCTTACGCTCGTCATCATATCCATGCATTTTCAACATTTGACGGCAAAGTGCGAGTCGTACAGGAAACGTTCCTATACTTTGCATGGTCCATCTACTCACCACCTTCACCAAAAATGTGGTGCATTTTGAGCTGAGGCTTAAAGAACAGTGGGCATTTTCAAGAGGGCCCTCAAATTTTCTATCAGAAAGAATAATACAACTTCTCTCGTGTGGCTATTTATACAAACATTTGTGCGTTTCGTTTAGAAAATACTTTTAAAAAAAATTCTGTCATACTGCGTTCAGATTCATCATTTTGTTTTCTTGTAATTATTATCGTTAGTTTTCATTATGTTTCTTTAACAGTTGGCTTGATTTTAGTTGTGCTTTGAAACCTATATTTGGTAAAGGACTTAGACACTTAGAGCTTTATAAGAACAAACATTCTATTGAATGATTATCATCGTATTACAATTACTGTTATTGCACAGACAGAAAAGGCCATTCTACATTACTCTAACGGTTTAATGAACTCCAATATCAGTACGAAGAATTGCTGATTGATTTAATGTTCATATTTTTTCTTTCTTTTAGGTCTTTGGGTCATCTACTCCACAGACGACGCGGCAGGCAAAATAGTAATCAGCAAACTGAACCCACAGTCACTAACAATCGAGAACACCTGGATGACTAGTTACCCAAAACAACAGGTCGGGAATAGCTTTATGATCTGCGGCACGCTGTACGCGACAAACTCCTACTCCGACGCCCCGACATTCATACGTTACGTGTACGACACCAACAGCCAAGAGGAACAGGTGTACGAGGCGGGCGAAGTGGCGTTCCAAAACGCAGCTCTGTACAACTCCTCTGCCAAGGTGGACACTGTGATGCTCGACTACAACCCGCGAGACCGGAAGTTGTACAGCTGGAGTAACGCGCAGATTCAATCATTTCCGGTGTACTTCAAGGAAGTGGCGTCTTAAGAATATGCAGTGACCCAGCGTTAAGTGTAATTGTTAGGTGAAGGTGGGCTAAAGCACGAATGGTGCGATGTTTACACACACACATACACTAAACAGTGAAATTGTATCACTCATTTTTCTATAGACATTGTTACTGATTATGTAAGCGTGTTTATTATATTACGAACGTGTGAACAGTGGTTTGATGTCTAGAAATGTAGAATAACTTCTGCAGCTCACTTCTAGACAAGTGTATGATTAAAGTGTCTCACTATAGACATTTCTCTTCTGTTTTTTCCTTTAATACTGATTTGATGAGAATGCATGAATAAATTTATAATTAAGTACAATGCTTGCACGAAATACACATTAACTAGGATAGTATTACCAGTGCTTTTAACCAAGATAATATTACCAGTGCTTTTAAACAAGATAATATTGCCTGTGATTTTAACTAAGATAAAATTGCCGGTGATTTTAGCCAAGATAATATTGTGACGGAGCAATTGCAGTCCATGTTTAATTAATTGTTTATGAATTATTATGTTCATTTTTACTTTTTAGATATATTGCAATAACCTAGCTCAGTAGCTGTTAAAGAGATGGTTGGTCTTAGTTTACGCGCTATTTGTAGTGCCCAAGGCCATCACTCTAGTCACTGACCGGTTTCCAATACGCGACGTGCGACTGAAGAAAGAAGAGAGCGACGATCTGACCCCTCTAGGTAGACCAGCAGTCTATTTCTCTTTTACTCGTCACTCAAACACACTTTCATTCACACAAACACACAGCATGCACTGCCCGACACGAATACGCTCACATACACAAATAGTCTCTCTCTCTCTCTCTCTCTCTCTCTCTCTCTCTCACACACACACACACACACACACACAAACACATGTGCATGCATAAAGAATACAATTTCACGCGTACACATTATACACACGCATAGATCTTCTCATACACATATACTCTCACATACACTGTCTCATAAGCACATATACAATAAATTAATATGAAACAAATGATTTTATTTTATGAAACTTGGCGGCTTTCACAATACCAAGAACTCGTGCTTTCAGTTAGTGATGTGGTCTGTGTATCGACTGGTTATTAGTGACCACTGAAATTTTCCCTCTGAACGACAATAACATGACAATAAATTTCACGAGGCAAAGGAATACAAAGAATATTGTGATTTCTATCATTTAATTTTGTAATGACAATTTTCCATAAGAATTTACTAAGGGAAACTAAGATGAGTTGAGACACAAGAAACACTGG
The DNA here is from genome assembly GCA_028829895.1 of Sinotaia quadrata. Lineage (NCBI taxonomy): Eukaryota > Metazoa > Mollusca > Gastropoda > Architaenioglossa > Viviparidae > Sinotaia > Sinotaia quadrata. The sequence goes on from CM054177.1 coordinate 84,618,754, forward strand.
TTTAAAGGCATACAAGGGGAATAATTCTTAGCAATACGGAGAGCGAAAATATCGCTGCGTTATCGCAAGTCAGAGAAGACTAACAGTTCTAAACAATCAAATGTACATCAAACTTAGAACCAACAATCTCACTCTAGCAAGCATGGCGTCGAAACAATGTTTCAGCTTCATCGATATATATTCTTTAATTTATAAGTATAAAAATAAGAAAACTAACTCTAACAAACTGCGTTGCCAATTACCAGCATTCAACTAAATTACAAAGCAAACAGCAAACAAGACAGTGCTACTGCTAGAGAGACGTTTTCTGAGTTAGGAAAAAAAAATACACAACACGACAACACGATGCCATAAAGAACCTTGACCTTAACTATGTCAACGAATGACTATTACGGTCTACATTAAGAAAGATGGTAAACCCAAGAGGTTTATACGTGTTGAAATTGCCTAGCCAATTTTACTCCATTAAAAACTGACGGATGTACTTATTAACTAGATCTGGCCGGTCCATTTGCACCCAGTGACTTGCGTCTTTGATGACTTGCACAGTGACCTTGCCCTTACAGAGATTGCTTGACAACTCAGCCAAACAGGTCTCTAGGCACCCATCCGGGTCTCCCCACAGTATAAGAGTTGGTGCAGTGATGAACTCTGACCCTGACCCTAGAACCTCACTCGGATCTTGCGACAAGACATCCAGGGAGAAAGCAGCACGGTAAAAGTTTATCGGGCCCTTGAAGCCATTATCTGGGGATTAGACAAAAGAAAAGTGAAGAATGAAATGAAATGTAGAAAAAGTGATTTTTGACTTTAACGTGGTAGCATAGCAATAATGACTTATTGACATAACATCTTCTACACAGTGAATTCACGACATACTATATAGGCACAGTGACAACAACAACAAAAATTCATGATGTAATGTTTATGCACTGTTACGAACAATTACAGTGTAAACATAACTTAATATATGTAGACATGGGACAAGGAATTTATTATTAACTTATAGCCATAATGAATTTATGTAATTTTTACAGTGAAATTTTGGTCACACAGACAGTGAGTAACATTTACGTCATAGTGACAAACAATGAATTCTTGACGTAGGTAACTCTTACAACAGAATCGAGTATTTTCAAACAGGTTTTGCCGACAGGCACGCACGCACACGCACACATACACCACACGAAAAAGTTTTTTTTTTTTTATTACATGGCTGTCGATGACACTGTCCTGTTATAGTCTACAACTACTCACTCACCCTACATTATCCCCCACAAAAAAAAAAAAAAACAAAAAAAAAGTCTAATCTAAAACAAATTGCAGAATATTTGACTGAAGCTTTTGTATTGTGGTCAAAATTAAAAAGTGAAACAACTATAGCAAATAAGCCAAGTGGAAGCATTATATATTTTAAAATGTGAGACCTAATTAATGACAGTCTGTCAGTCAATAATGTGAGTACATGTGTTTCTTCATCAGAGTGTTCGGTTAACTGACAGCGGGAAAATTGCAAACTGAATATTTTATGGCACTGATCGGATCTGGTCTGGACGGACAAGTGTTGTAATGGAAACTCAAGCATCAACAAGAACATTCTGAAATCATTTATTTACTATTTCTTGAAAAGTGAAGATGAGATATTATTTTATCATGTAGGATAAAACTTGAAGAAATGTGAAATGCATTTGAGTTCTAGTTGGATTTGAAGACACAAATAACATTGTAGAATAATCATGACTTCTGGCCTACTTATAGACTGACGTTCTTATAGTGCCTTTAATTATCTGTCCAGTATCTTTAACTAACGCATTATAGTGCCTTTAATTATATATCTGTCCAGTATCTTTAACTAACACATTATAGTGCCTTTAATTATCTGTCCAGTATCTTTAACTAACACATTATAGTGCCTTTAATTATCTGTCCAGTATCTTTAACTAACACATTATAGTGCCTTTAATTATCTGTCCAGTATCTTTAACTAACACATTATAGTGCCTTTAATTATGTGTCCACCATCTATAATGTATGTGGTCCAGTACTTTTAACTTACATGTCAAGCAGTGCCGTAGACTTGCAATAATAAAATGTTTTAACGTACGTGAGAAGGAATACTTGTATGCTTCTACGTCATCATCGGAAAGGTTGCCTGACGTCACACCAAACGTCTTGCTTCTGAGAAGGTGGTCCAGGACCGCATAGTCTTCCACAGACATAGCAAGTTCTGGTAACCATGGGATTTGGAAAAAGAACATGTACCTGAAATATTCATTCTCATGATTCTACTATTGTGTGTGCTGTGACAAATCAATTTTATCAAAACCAACCAAAACTTGGCGCTTATTTATTGGCCATTGCATTTCAGATTTAATAAATCATACATCTAAATAAGTGGACAACCCGCTAGCATACAAAACAGAATAAAGAATAATAAAATATTACATATTTATCACCACTCAACATTAGTAATCGTGCAGTTTCCTATTAGCTATTCGTAAATGCCGTCTTATAACTGCCACGCTGACGCCTATCGGCGAAATTATTTTTCATACAGACCCTCAGGAATAATTAATTTTAAGAAATGCATCAACTCATCTTCAAAATTTTCCCGCCTATATAACACCCAGAATCGTCGACGCAAGTCTCTTTGTCACTCGAACACTTCTGTAGTCAGTCTTTGACACTCATCTACGACATTTTGGCACAAGTCTCTTTGTCACTCGAACACTTCTGTAGTCAGTCTTTGACACTCATCTACGACATTTTGGCACAAGTCTCTTTGTCACTCGAACACTTCTGTAGTCAGTCTTTGACACTCATCTACGACATTTTGGCACTAGTCTCTTTGTCACTCGAACACTTCTGTAGTCAGTCTTTGACACTCATCTACGACATTTTGGCACTAGTCTCTTTGTCACTCGAACACTTCTGTAGTCAGTCTTTGACACTCATCTACGACATTTTGGCACTAGTCTCTTTGTCACTCGAACACTTCTGTAGTCAGTCTTTGACACTCTTCTACGACATTTTGGCACAAGTCTCTTTGTCACTCGAACACTTCTGTAGTCAGTCTTTGACACTCATCTACGACATTTTGGCACTAGTCTGCACATATAGGTCAGTCAAATGGGTGTCATGCTGACTGAGTGTTAAATCTAATTAAATGCAGGTTATTCTGTTTTGTTTATGTACAGGTCCATATTTCTTTTTGCACCCTACCTTACAAAGACTCAAAATTTGAGTCAAAGTAAGCAATTAAAAAATTTTTTTAAACTATTTTTTGGGATGTTTAAGTAAATAATATAAATATGTGAATGTGTGTTTTTGTATGTGAATGTGTATAAGTAGTGAAAGTGTATTTGTAAATGAATGTGTATAAGTGTATAATTATAAATATGTGAATGTGTACAAGAATGTGAATGTGTATTTGTAAATAAATGTGTATAATTGTATAACATAAATATGTGAAAGTGTATTTGTAAATAAATGTGTATAAGTGTATAATATAAATATGTGAATGTGTACATGTAAATGTATGTGTATAAGTATGTGTGGATGTTTGAAGAAAATACTTTTATCTTGAAAGTACAAACTACGGTAAAAGAAAATAGACTAGGGCTCTGGAGTTGGGGTCAGAAGTCGAAGTCGTGAGGTCGATTGTTTTTGAGTCAGAGTACGTAGAAATGTCCTGACTCTGACTCAAAATTTTATTGGACGAGACTAAGGCAGATTCACACTCGAACAATGGAATGCAGGCAGGAAAAAAAGAAACTTTTAGAAAAATGAAATGACATCTAAGTAGATGTTTATTATTAATTTAGTACACTTCAACAATGGAAGTAAAAAAAGTACTTTGTCAAGTTAATGAAATAGTGAGCTGAAAACAAAAACCTTATGCTGTGTAAATTAGAAGTTCTATGAAAAGTATACAAGAGAAAGTTGGGGCGATAGCGGCGTCGCTACATGACGTCATTCAATCACTTTCTTCATCTTTATTAACAGTAGCTATGAAGATGAAGATTTTGTAAAAGATATCTAAAATCGGGATTGGTCAAAACGTAGGTATTCAATCTGGAAAATTTCGGAGAAAGAGAACTCCATCATATCTAACTAAATTCAAAATAATTTTTTCCCAAGCACTGAAAGAGGTTGAGAAATTTGATCGAACTTCTAAACTAATCGCTAAAATGCAATAATATCCTGCTGCCCCGAGAGTATTCAAGATGGCGCTTTGTCACAAAGCATTACCTCTGATTCAAGTTGCAAAGGAATGTATAATACAAAGGACGAAGACATCAAAAAAGCTTAATCTGACAATGAAAAATAATTTTTAGATAGGAGGTCAGGCATAATTTGCCCTTGATCCACAACATGTGCATTGAATGTAGTGTACTGTGCTGCAATTGCACGTGGTTGAACTTTGCTGTGTTTTCATTTCCTGTTGCTGTCCTGTACACAGAGGGCATTTATAACACAATAAACGATCGTTAGCCACAAGAAACTGTGTCGGAATCCTGTTGTGGTGTGTTCCATCATCACCATCATTAATCCATCATTTACCATCACTACTACTACCACCTAGTTAATATATATATCACCATCATTAATCCATCATTTACCATCACTACTACTACCACCTAGTTAATATATATATCACCATCATTAATCCATCATTTACCATCACTACTATTACCACCTAGTTAATATATACATCACCATCATTAATCCATCAATTACCATCACTACTACTACCACCTAGTTAATATATATATCACCATCATTAATCCATCATTTACCATCACTACTACTACCACCTAGTTAGTACAAACAATCGTAATGTGTCAAAGATTTTGTTTATCGTGTTCAACACTTCAAACTCACCATGATTATAATTCTCATAGCCTTAGTAAGTAATAATACTCACAGTCTTAGTGAGTAACAATATTCATAACCTTAGTGAGTAATAGTACTCATAGCCTTAGTGAGTAATAATACTCATAACCTTAGTGAGTAATAATACTCATAGCCTTACTGAGTAATAGTTATATTCAGCGTGCTCGCCATTTCATACTAACCACGATTTTCTGAACTGAGTAAGACTCTTGAAGAGATGCTTTTGAAGAACCCGTGGGTTGGGGCAGTTAAGAACAATTAAATGACTGACAAGGTTCGGGTACACTTCAGTAAAAGCCCAGGCCAAACTTCCACCCCAGTCGTGCCCCACTAGCACGCAGCTGGTGTACCCTGAAATAGATCAAATTTGGGGTACATCAGTGAATAGGCTAGTGACACTAATATACAAATTCATACTACTACTGCTACATCTAGAACAATAAAATCATGTTAAATATCAAAGAACAAAGGATTCATAAACGCCAAAAGATAACCTTGTCTTATTATACATCAAAGGACAACAACGTTGTATTAGAGATCATAAAACAGATACGTCTAGTTAGACATCAAAGGACAACAATGCTGTATTAGAGATCATAAAACAGATACGTCTAGTTAGACATCAAAGGACACCAATGTTGTATTAGAGATCATAAAACAGATACGTCTAGTTAGACATCAAAGGACAACAATGTTGTATTAGAGATCATAAAACAGATACGTCTAGTTAGACATCAAAGGACACCAATGTTGTATTAGAGATCATAAAACAGATACGTCTAGTTAGACATCAAAGGACAACAATGTTGTATTAGAGATCATAAAACAGATACGTCTAGTTAGACATCAAAGGACAACAATGCTGTATTAGAGATCATAAAACAGATACGTCTAGTTAGACATCAAAGGACAACAATGCTGTGTTAGAGATCATAAAACAGATACGTCTAGTTAGACATCAAAGGACACCAATGAATTGTTAGATATCTGTGGACAACAACATCTTGTTATACATTATAGGATAACAATATCTTGTTAGACATTACTGAGAGTAGGTCTTGTTGGACATTACTGAGAGTGTGTCTTGTTAGACATCACAGGACAGCAACATCTTTAATAGAACAGCAATGTTTCGTTAGACATCACAGGACAACAACGACACATCAAAAGACAACAAAGTCTTGTTAAACATCATAGTACAGCATTGTCTTGTTAGACCTCAGAAGACAGCAGTGTGATCAGAGGCACGGTTCATGTGGCTGACGATCATTAAGTTGTAACACGTAATCAATGTGCAGTAAATGTCATCTTAGTGTTTCTGTCAGTAGTAAATGGCAATTAGCGGAGGAGGGAAGTGGTGGACGTCTTCCCTTGGTAAATGCATTAACAGTCTGGATATTAACAAACATTATTTTACCGACGCTGAGCTTAAGAGAAGTTATCTCTTTAAACTTGTCACAGACTATAAGTATGCGTGTGCGTGCGTGTATGTGTATGTGTGTGTGTGTGTGTGTGTGTGTGTGTGTGTGTTACCTACCTAATGCTACCACCACTTGTTTTAAGTCACTGATCAGTTTGCGAAAGGTGTAATCCGACACACTGGGTGGTTTATCTGTCTCATTGTATCCTCGCAGATCTACAGCCACAACTCTAGGGGATAAAGTCGATGATAGCAAAGTAAATACACTATATACAGAGTACAATTGTAAAGGCTTACAGTCAATGATAGCACAATTAATAAACTGTTTACAGAGTACACCAATTGTAAAGGCTTGCAGTCAATGATAGCAAAAGAAGGAACGAAGGAAGTTTTGAAGAAAGGAAGTTTTGAAGGAAGGATGTTTGGAAGGAAGGAAGGAAGGAAGGACGGAAAGAAGGAAGGAAATATAATTCAAATAAATCATATAGTTTAAATCTCACTAGATCTCTTACCCTTAGAGCCTGCCAAAACCTCCCTAAAATTTACAATCAAAAAAGTTCAAGAATTATTTCTGGAGTTAAGGGTTTCCCAGATTTGTGAGCATTGAAAACGTCTACTCGATTACTCTGCTTTCTTTCAATGCTGAACTTTTCAAAAATAACGAAAATCAACATTCCAGTGTCTCTCTACCGTTCAATATATTGAAGTTACTCCCTACTATTCAATACATTCCAGAGATTCTATACCGCCTCACTACATTCGAGATAGAGATTCTATACCGCCTCACTACATTCGAGATACTCTATCCTATTCAATACCTTGAAGTGACTCTCTACCATTCAATGCATTTAAGTGACTCTTTACCATGCAATACATTCCAGAGTCACTCTACCGTTCAATACTTGCCAGAGACTCTCTACCATTCAATACTTGCCAGAGGCTCTCTACCATTCAATAAATTCCAGAGGCTCTCTACCATTCAGTACATTTCGAAATCAAAATAATAGGGTCGGTAATAAGACACAGAATTGTGAGGCAGATCTATCGCAATTATCTTTCCTTGAATTGCCAACATTTGAGTTAGATATAAAAAGAGGTCTTTTACACACTTGACCAGACCCCTCCCTCTCCCCCCCAACCCCCTCCTTTCCCCCCTCCCCAAGCGCGAAAGCGGAAGCGCCCCCTACATGACCAACCACTTGACCAGTACTTGTCATTAAATTATTAATTATAACGTTTATTCTATCTGTAATTGTTTTAATAATAACTGCTGTATATTGATCTGAGATTGTCCTTGGATTTGTTAAATGTAACTCTCATGCTGTCATGATCCGAAAGATAGTTCTATACTAACTTCACCAACAATTATGAAGTAAATATGAAATATGAATGCAGAAAAAATTCGGCAGCAACTCTTGCGGATATGTGTGTGTGTGTGTGTGTGTGTGTGTGTGTGTGTGTGTGTGTGTGTGTGTGTGTGTGTGTGTGTGTGTGTGTGTGTGTGCGCGCGCGCGCGCAGCATTAGTTCAAACGTTTAAGTGAGCACAAGTTGATGAGTGAGTTTATAAAAGTCTATAGACTAACTATAAACTTGCAATGAGTCATCATCACCAGGGGATGATGATTCTGACCTCTTTCCAGGCAGGCTGATCGTGAGTTATTAACCCTTGTTCTAGTACAAGTAAGAAAGTAACTAGACTGTTAATAGGTTGTTTTAGTACACTAACTAGACTGTTAATAGCTTGTTTTAGTACAAGTAAGAAAATAACTAGACTGTTAATACCTTGTTCTAGTACAAGTAAGAAAGTAACTAGACTGTTAATAGCTTGTTCTAGTACAAGTAAGAAAGTAACTAGACTGTTAATAGCTGTTAATAGCTTGTTCTAGTACAAGTAAGAAAGTAACTAGACTGTTAATAGCTGTCAATAGCTTGTTCTAGTACAAGTAAGAAAGTAACTAGACTGTTAATAGGTTGTTTTAGTACACTAACTAGACTGTTAATAGCTTGTTTTAGTACAAGTAAGAAAATAACTAGACTGTTAATACCTTGTTCTAGTACAAGTAAGAAAGTAACTAGACTGTTAATAGCTGTTAATAGCTTGTTCTAGTACAAGTAAGAAAGTAACCAGATTGTTAATACCTTGCTCCAGTACAAGTAGGAAAGTAACTAGATTGATAAAGAGCTATTAATAGCTTTTTCTAGTACATGTAGTAAAGTAACAAGACTTATAATGAGCTATTAATAACTTGTTCTAATACAATCAGGAAAGTATGTAGTTAGAAGTTCAGATCTAAAATAATATAGCGAGGACTGGACCAAGAGGAATCAAAACTTATGCAGGGAAAGTTCCAATATATGACAACTCCAGTGTAGAAAATTCTTAAACTGTAGCAAACTAATCAAGCCTGACTGGTTAAAAACTGTGGCAAAATAAATCAAGCCTGACTGGTTAAAGTGAAATCAAGCCTGACTGGTTCAAAACTGTAGCAAATTAATCAAGCCTGACTGGTTAAAAACTGTAGCAAAATAAATCAAGCCTGACTGGTTAAAAACTGTTGCAAAAGATAAATATGAGCACTGTTCTACGTTGTGAAAAACAGCCCTTACATACGTCCTCTTACAATTGTAGACGGCGACACCACCACCACCACCCCCCAAAAAAAAAAAGCTATTGGACAGATTGCACATTCTCATACATCTTCTAGTACTATTATGCAACAATAGCAGGTAAACTGAGTGTAAACAAGTATAACGACTTCAATCCTTGGACCTATAATTGTGTTTAAATTGTAACAATAATTAATACACACTGACCTAAAATTGTGTTTAAATTGTAACAATAATGAATACACACTGATCTATAATTGTGTTTGAATTGTGAAGTGTAACAACTACTGCACACACCTATAATTGTGAAGTGTAACAATGACTACAACACACTGATCTATAATTGTGCTTGAATTGTGATATGTAAAATAGTTACTACACACTGATCTATAATTGTGTTTGAATTGTGAAGTGTAACAATGACTACAACACATTGATCTATAATTGTTTGAATTGTGAAGTGTAACAATGACTACAACACACTGATCTATAATTGTGTTTGAATTGTGAAATGTAAAATAGTTACTACACACTGATCTATAATTATAATTTGTGTTTTAATTGTGAAGTGTAAAATAGCTATTACACAGAGGCGTAGTTAGGGTGTGTGCAAGGGAGGGGGGTGCATATGTTCCCGGGCGCCAAGGTACAGGGGCGCCAAAATGAGGCTTACAACGTTACATTATAATAAGTGGAAAAGGGTAATAAGGGGAGGGGGCGCCAATTTTATAGTTCGTCCTCGGGCGCAAAATATCCTAGCTACGCCTCTGTGTATACACACTGATCTATAATTTGTCTGAATTGTGAGAGTGTAACAATAACTACTATAATTTGTGTTTGGATTGTGAAGTATTACTGCTATACACTGACCTGTAAATGTCTTTGAATTCTCTAAGCTGGTGGCGCCAGGAATACCAAAACTCAGGAAACCCATGCACTAGAAGCATCAAGGGTTTGTCTTCTGGACCATTACTCACATAGTGCATGCGGATACTCTGGAAGTCAACACCAGCAACATGTGAAGTAGACAGAAACGAAATTTCTAGAATCGATAAAACAAAAACAAAACAATGCACGAATAAAAAACGAACCACTAAAGAAAAAAACACACACACATATACACACGCACGCACGCACACACACACACAAACAAATACACACAAGTACACACAAACAAAAACACATCGAATGACACAGAAAATGCTTTTACAGCAACAGAACAAACAGTACAAATGCAATACAGTTTAAAACAAACAACAACAAAAATAAACCATACAAATGCAATGTATTTTACAGCAAAGAAACAAGACATACAAATGCAAAGCATTTTTAAAGCAAGGAAACAAACTATACAAATGCAATGTTTTTACAGAAAGAAAGAAACGAACCATACAAATGCAATGTTTTTTAAAGCAAGCAAACAAACCATACAAATGCAATACATTTTAAAGCAGGGAAACAAACACTTAAAGAGTAACAGATAAAAGGAAAGAAAACCTAAAAATATGTACAAAAATGAAACAGTAGAATAGAGTAAGGAAGATAACATACAAAAGAAAGAAAGTAACGAATACAAACAAAAATCAAGAAAATAAAACAAATAACAAATACATGATAAAGAATGCATCACAACGATTTTTTTTAAGAGCTTTAAAAAAATTAGAAAGAAACAACGAAAGAAAGGCACCAAACAATTTAAAAAACAAATAAAATGCTAATTAGATCCACAGTTAAATACTTATCTACTCTCATTTAGCTAAATTTCTTGCTACGTTTACAATCATGCTCCTCTTAACAACCAATCAAGTAGATTTTGCACACGGGTTCCAGTAAAGTGGCTTCCGAGCACTACTGTTAACGTTTATTACTGTTAACGTTTATTTGCAAAAGACTAGAGACGAAAATTTTATTGTAGGATCATTATAAAACGTACGAGCATGAAAATAATAATTGCATTTATTTTTTTCTTTCGTTTAAAAATAAAGTAACTTATGAATGTGACACTTGATTGTTTAACTTATCTTACACCATAATGATGACGTATGATTAGACGGATAACAAAGACACGTATCTAATTGTAGAGAACATACCATACATCTATTTGTTTAAATCAAACTAATATTTAGCTAAAACGCTGATCATTTAACACGATTAGAAATAATTAAAAGAACTTCTGTTTGAACACAATATCCAGAAATGTGACTATTATTTTCAACTGGAGGTTGTCGTTTGTTTGAACACAGTGTCCAAATTTGTGATTAATATTATCTGCTGGCTTTTCATCTGAATGAACACATCTAAAGATATTAATATTAATAATAATAATATTATTATTATTATCTGCTGGGTTGTCATATGTTTGAACACAGTACTAAAGATATGATTAATATTATCTGCTGGTCTAGAGTAGCTAGACTGTCATCCCTTTGAACTCAATATCTAAAAATATAAATAATATTATCTGCTGTGTGCTTTGTTGTCATCAGTGTGAATGCACTATCCAAAGATATGATTAATATTATCTGCTAGACTGTCATCCGTTTGAACTCAACATCTAAAGATGTAAATAATATTATCTGCTGTGTTGTCATCAGTGTGAATGCACTATCCAAAGATGTGATTATTATTATCTGCTGGGTTGTCATCTGTTTGAACGCAATACTAAAGATGTGATTATTATTATCTGCTGGGTTGTCATCTGTTTGAACACAATACTAAAGATGTGATTATTATTATCTGCTGGGTTGTCATCTGTTTGAACACAATATTCGAAGATATAATTATTATTATCCGCATGGTTGTGTCATCCATGAATCAGCAAAAAGAATTATAAAGGACGAATCGTCTGTAATTTTTCAGTATCAGTTTAAACATTTTTTTCCCAACGGTAAATTCCCCAAATCTCTAAGCAGTAAGTGACATCAGAATATTTCGTGTAAGTGAAATGTGTGTGTGTGTGTGTGTAAAACTTTTACTTTTTTCAAGTGAAGATTACTCATACCTGTACAGAAAGCTTGACTTAGCAATAATTACGTCAGTTATTGTAAACGCATCATTCAGCGATTTCAACGTACGATTTCAACCCACCTCAAGACGTACATATCCGTGTGTACCGAGAGAAGGGTCCTCCAGACAGGCCGGAGGCTTGTTTCGCTTCTTGCTGGTAAAAACTTTTCCCGGACCCAAGCGAATCGTGTCCAGTAGAATTTTCCCCAAACAAAACACAACTGCATAATAAAATCCCAGCAACACTACGATAACTCGCTGTACAAGGCCCAAAGCCAAAGACATTTCCAGGGACTTCAATGGCCGTAATTATGTGTGTCAATGGAAAAGTTAGTTTGCCGCTATCATCACAGTTCGAAGTCCGAAATAAAACGCAACCCGACCTTACAACCAAGGTCATCTGAATGATAACAAATTTCGCGACTCAGCACTCAGCGATACTGTTCAATGCTTATCTGCTCCGATAAAATTCAACTGTACTGCTTTCTTCGGACCATTAAACTTGCTACGATGCTCTTTAGCCAAGCTATTTAGCTTGTATTAATAATGTTTAGTTCGAGCTATTTAGCTTGTATTAATAATGTTTAGTTCGAGCTATTTAGCTTGTATTAATAATGTTTAGTTCGAGCTATTTAGCTTGTATTAATAATGTTTAGTTCGAGCTATTTAGCTTGTATTAATAATGTTTAGTTCGAGCTATTTAGCTTGTATTAATAATGTTTAGTTCGAGCTATTTAGCTTGTATTAATAATGTTTAGTTCGAGGCATTTAACTTGATAATAAAGCTCAGTTTGCGGTATTTAACTTGTCACAAAGATGATTCGTTCAAATTACTTTTAACGTGCTACAGTAATAATTATTTACCTCAAGTTATTGAATTATTCAGAGATATTTTTAGTTCAGGATTTTTAACTTTTGAATGACACAGGTGGTGTTTCCGCGAAATTTCTAGTTAACATAACATGTATACTTTTAAAAACATTCATAGAGTGCTTTCAATTTAGAATTTTAACTATATATATATAATATGCCATACGTTTTTGGCTACCTGTTTTGGCGTTTCTTAATTTTTTTTAATATATTGGGAGCAAGAATTGACATTTTTAGCTTTTAGCTTTTGTTAAGGACAAAAGACCAAAGAGTTTGACTGATTGGTTAAAAGCAGCTGACAGGTAGGAGATAATATGGGACATGCGTTAATTTGATGGCTAGGCAAACTTCAAACCATGCAGACATGTCAATGTAACAAGTGATGTCTAAATGAAAGAGTGACAAGCCAGATAATAAACTAAAACAGGATCCTCTCTTGCACCTTCACCATTTAGTAAATTTAATGATAGAGTACCCACACCTCACCCCAACAGTAAAGACAAAGGTGTTAAGAACGAACCAGTAGTGTGCTTTAGCTGTGGCAAACCAGGCCATACAGGTAACATAAATGTCATAGAACCAAGCGGCACACCTCGTTTTAATGCATACAAAAATGGACATTGTGTTCCAGTCCTCTGTTACACTGGTTGAGGAGTAGGTTTAATAGTACACCCTAGCCTAGTGAAGGAAAGTGACGTCACTGGAGAGTTTCAAACAATCGCTCTAGCCATTGGTGTAATAAAGTACCCATTGTGATGGTAGACATAGATAGCAAGCATGTATGTGGATGCATTCAGGCTGTATGTCTAGTAAACCGTGTTGAGAGTGCCAACACGATGGTGAGGACACCAAGATTCACTCACAATGTGTGCATACTCACACGTAGACAGTGTAGGAATCTGAAGCTAAGGGCATACATGAAGGTATGAAAGTTGAGAAATTGCTGATGCAATGCAAACCAGTTCCAACTGGAGGAGTATTTTTTTTTTAAATTATCTAATGGTTAAGATTTATGAGAATGGGACCAGCCAATGGGCTGAGATCAAGAGTTTTACATGCTGTAAAGACTATTATTCATTTATTGTCTAATCACTTGAATTTGGTGTGGCAAGATGCCTGTTAATGAAAGGCAGCCGTTAGTTTAATGGCTGACCGAGAGTGAATGGACTTGGAACTATTTTTTACATTTTTGCTATTGATATGTTATACTTACATTTTACATAGAGCTGTATTATTTGAGTAGACTATTATTTCTACAAATTGTGAACTATAATGCTTATATGCAGAATGCTAAACACTTGACATTGTTTCTAGTGAACCTGTTCATAAACTACTATGCTGATTTTTTATACTGTATACATGTATTGGGCTAACAAATAATGATAGTTGACACTTGAATTTAAGAAAGAATGGAGTTAAAAAGGAATAAACTGGAAACTTACTAGTGTTTGTTTTCTGATTATATTTTTACAGGGAAATAGCAGCCTTTCCTTGTTTTATCTGAACCTTCTGTCTCACTGATTATAAACCATGATAGATGCGAGAGGTGTCTGCTGCAGTGTGTAAGGAATACACTGCACTCCATTGATGTATGTTGGCAAGGTATGCTGACTACATGAGCAATTTCTGGTACAATGTTACTGGAAATTGCTACAATTGTTGTTCTGCTTCGGGAGCTACAGCAGAAGACCAGATTAGCCTCAGGAGAATAGCAGCAAATCAGTGTTCTACAACATGATGAGGAAAATACATGCAATTGACATGAAGAATAACTAGTGATTTTGTTACAAAAGAGTGGCAAAGACTTTTGAGACAGTGCCTGAACCAGATTACATAGAAACTACTATCACTTGTCTCTAATAACTCCATTTCTGTTCTCTGATAAGAACTATCCTGTGATTTTTATTGACACTAAATTGTTGAATTGTATTTTAGGAAAGACTGTATAGATATTAAAATTATTCGAACATGGTCTGGTGGAAATGTTAATGTCAATTATTCTTTTTCATTGTATTTGTTATTTGTATATTTGACTGTTGATTTAATAAATTTATTGACCTTCTTACACATATTGATAACCTTATGTTGGAGAAGAAAGTGAGTAGATGGGGGGGGGGGACTCATTAAATATAGATTAAAGATGAATTTGTCTTCTCCTTTAGTAAGAAGTCATCTATGGAAATATTGTGTGACGGTAAATGTTTGTCTTTAATGTTGTGGAAGGGAGAAAACGTTTACAGCACTTGCTTATCCGCCAAGTGAGAAAGATGAGTTGTGTCTGCTGGAGAATTATTAGTAACATAAATTAAAATTCTCATCACTTGTAATTAGTTTTGGATGATTAATTAATCAATAATCATTATAACCATTAACTAGGTGGCATTGACATTACAATATTGTTTGTAATATAGTGATTGCAATTTAACCTTATGTTTGCTGAAAGCATGCCTCCCTAAACCACTGGGCTTAACAGTCATGGGATGCAGCATTTTAAAAATTGTAACTCAAACTTTTTGTTTTATTAACTTTGTATTTCCAACAGTTATCTGCAAACTTTGTGTTGCTACTGCATTTTGCCTTAATGTAAGAATGCTGTCAGTAATTATTTTCAGATTCAGAAATGAGATTTTGTTTGCATGTAAAGTATCATCACTGATAAGCTTGCTTGGATTTTATGAAACATTACTTTCACACACACACACACACACACACACACACACACACACACACACACACACACACACACACACACACCACACACACACACACACACACACACACACCACACACACACACACAAAACATTCATGTTCTTAACTAGCTCAGTAATATCACTTTAATTCAGACAAATATTGCATTTGTAAAATTGAATATTGAACGCCCATGCTTTCTACAAGGACAAAAATTACAGTAACGTGCTTGCAGATACTTTTTTCTTTCTTTTTTTTTTAATCCTGGAGATTTATTGATTTTAACAGCAATAAGTGTGTGTATTTGTTCTATAACTAAAACATACAATATGAAATATACAACCAAAATGATCTTATTACATTAAAATGTCAATATCAGGAAACTAAAAGCAACTGCATTTAATAATTTCTCATTTATAGCAAGAAAACCATACACAAACCAGCACTTATCACATTTCAATAATAAAAAAGGGGGGACAACTTTAATTAAGGGTGACAACTTTAATTAATCAATTCACCATTGTTGTATGGGTACCTCCAGTTTAGAACAGTTTTATTTTGACATGTTTTAAAAAAAACAAACTAACGTCATTTTGTCGTGTGAGCATTATAAATACTCTTTGGCATTATTTGCAACTAAAATATTTCTCAAACATTTCCATGTTACTCCATGTCTACGCAGTTGCACGCTCACAAATACAATTTTACAGAAAAGGTGTTTAAAAATAGACTTCCACAAACCACAAATTTACAACTTATTGTCTACACATAAATTTTCATACATGTTAAACTGTACTAGTCAATCCTTACAACAAGACTGATATATCACTTAAAACACATCGTGTGATGAAGGTTGCTGATTTATAAAATAAACAAAACATCAGGCCTAAGCAGCTTTACTTTTAAAACTAGAAAGTGTAATAAAACTGGATACTTGCATATAACAATCTACATTTCTTGTTTAAATTGATCTGTTTGAAGCTGGTTAAGGAATAAAAAAAAATACATGCATTATATTGATTTCAAATAAAACCTATTTAGTTTTTAAATGTTAAACATTTTAAACACTACTTTCATTACACTTGTATGTTTGCCTATTTCAAGGGGGCTGGGGAGAAGTGCATTAATTAATTTATATTTAGAACCTGCCATTTTATTAACACAACAGCAAGATTTTTTTCACATACTCAATCCTTAAAACAATTAATGGTGAGAACAGGTGTGGTGGTGGTGGGACTGTAAAGTGGGCCATTTATGCATTGACTATGTGACTGAATACTGTGTCAGCAGACAATACATTCTTTGTCAATAGACAACCTGCACATACACAACTATACAATACCCCTACATATATGTCAAGGTATTTTCAACAACAACAATAATAAATAATATTACTTTTTTTTTGATGGGGAGGGCAGGAGGAATCCAATCATAACACAAAAACGTTAACTCTTTATCTCTAATCAATTTTCTTTCTTTACCGCTAACCCTAAAGTGAGGCTGTAATTATAATACATGTAGTTTCTTTTCAGAAGCTACTAATCTATATATATCCTGTTTATAAGATGCTTTATAACAAGCAGGTTTATCATAATGCCAGTGAATGAAAACTGAATCAGAATGTTTATAATTAGTGCAATGCATCTTACAGTCAAAGGGGTTTTGGGTTTCCTAATAAAATATTTTAATTAATTTTTCACACCATGATTAGTTGAATATCCATGTTGTTTCATGGTTACATCCCCAATACATTGCATCTACCACCCACCCACCCTACGTGCACCCCCAAAAATCTTGTAACTGGCCATCTACCCTCCTACATGAAGGGACAATTGCAAATATTTTGGTATTATGCTGTGAAATGATAATTTTGTACAAGAAAGTAAAACTTCGTGTTATTTGACTAGGATTTATACAATAATTTTATTTCTTCAAATGTGAATAATGATAATGAAACAATAACCTACAGATGACTTTAGAAACTGACAAATATTTACAGTTAAACACATTTACATACTCACTCTCTCTCTCTTTCTCTCTCTCACACCCACACACACAAATAAAAGATAAGATTTGCAGTACTGAAAAAATCTAGATCTACATGTAAATACATTCACTCATGTACTTGACACAAACAAGCAGTCACTGTAATTTCTGTTGCTGAATTGCCTAAGCTGACAAACACACTCACACAAGGTTAAAAAAGCAAAATTAGCTAGACCTCTATGCACTCACTCACAAATAAACAACAAACAAAAAATAAACACAAAAACAAACTTGAGTAAGAATAGCCAGGCCTTTACAACAATGGAAAGTGTGTGCCAGGCAAGTCTCGAAATTAGTTGAATGTGAGCTTTTCAACATTAGCATGTACATTTTATAACACAGGGCAGTCCTGGGCCTCCTGATACTACTAGATAGATGCATACATTTCTGGTATAAATATAAATAAATACAAATTATTTGGCACTCTAGCTAAAACCAGCAAATGAGATTCTGTGGCAATAACAATCAGATCAATGTAGTTTTAGAATCACAACTTGTTGATACTCCTACTTCTCATATTTTCATTTTTCTATAAATGCTAACAAAGCTTTTTTTCTTTCTATTTCTTTAATTCTCCTACCACTGCTATAGGGGTGAAATAGCTACAAGCAAAGAATGAAAGAAATGACAAGATTTCTTTTGTTTTCAAGGCAAAAATAAGGAAATTAAAAACTTTGTTTTAAATGTTAGTAAATGTAACTTGCAAAGTGAAAGTGAGAGACAGA
The DNA here is from genome assembly GCA_028829895.1 of Sinotaia quadrata. NCBI lineage: Eukaryota > Metazoa > Mollusca > Gastropoda > Architaenioglossa > Viviparidae > Sinotaia > Sinotaia quadrata. The sequence continues at coordinate 84,637,015 of CM054177.1, forward strand.
GGACAAAGCGAGAGAATTGGCTTCTGTAATTGTAGAGTCCTTAAAATAAAAAAATAAATAAATAACAAGAACGATATGTTAAAATATTGACTCATGTGAAATTAAACAATTTTTAAAAAGAGATTCATTGCAAAACTAACTAAAAATGTCCAAGCTAGCACTGTAGTCAATTTCCCCATAAAAGTGTGAAAACAACAGTAGAGAATTCCAAATGCCAAAGTGACAAGTCCTATTTTGTACACAAGTAATGATGATAATTTTTGTGTACTCTTCATATTGTTTAGGTGATGGCAAGCAGATGATGTGCTACACAACTCAGGTAATGGAGTTGAGTAGGAATGGGAGAGGGAATCACAAGTGCTCCATCATCTTAGCTTTGGACATAGAAACTAAGGCCTGTACACGTTGCTAATCACCTAAAACCAGTCAGCCTAATATTTCCCCGAAGACAAAAATCATGAGAAAAATGTAAAGGTAACATCTGTCGTTCATGCAGCACATCAGTCAAAATACATCTAACATGCCATAAAATTCCAGAAGTAAAATAAATAAGAGTATAAAACTAAACAAAATCAGGTGCACCTTATGAAAAAATGTACACTATTTATATTCCGAGACTTTCAAAGTGTCAGTCTGATGAATGAACAGCACTAGGTGTGTGACACTTAATGGAATGGGTTTAAGAGTAATGTAATACTCACAAATCATTATAGATCAGACAAAAAAAAAGATTATAATATGTATAATACACAGAAAGAAGATGTATCTCTCTTGCATGGTGCCTGACAACAGTCAATACTATGGCTACTCTTTATCTTTCCCTTAGGAGTTGGAGGGGGGAGGGGGGATATTCAATATCGTTTACATGTGATTTAATAACATACACCACAAAGCCTTACTACTAGGGGATGTAATGTACAATATACAGCCTTCCAAAGGGAAGTAATCTGAAAAAATGAATTCAACAACAAGCATATATTTTTAAAAATTTAAATCGTTTAAAAATAAAGGAGAAAGTGCCATTCAAGCATGAAGAGATAAAACTAAAGCAATGAAATTTTTTGATTTTGCAGTCTCTGTGACTCAACAGTTAATATAATTCCACACAAATTTTTCACACAACAAAGTCTTGTTTACACACTAATGATTGAGAGTAAAATAAAGACAGGTTAAAGTTAATACCAAAGGATATTTTTTAAAAAAAGAAAAAAAAAATCAACAAACGAGCAGTAATGGCAACAACAACAAAACAGTAAATGTAATTTTAATTATATTAATTAACCAATAATATATAAAGTAAATAAATAAAAGTTCCTTTGAGTGCATGTTTACCTTAGCTGCTGTTTAAAAAAAAAAAGAATCAGGTAAATGATTCAGATGTTAACAAATTGCTTCTAATATAGACCAAAAGAATGTTTTGCAATTCTTTCCATTGAAAACACAAGACCAGTAGCTAGATGGGACTGAGATCAGGAATGTTCAATAAACTGAACTCACATAAAATCTATTCCTTCTATTTCAGTGTGATGGTGGCATATGATGAAAAACTATACAAATCCAAATTCTAATATTAAATTATGAATTTATAACTCCAAAAAGTTTAAACTAAATCAAACTAAAGAACAAGTATAATTTTAAAAGATGAATAACCATGTGGTTTGTGAGGAATACAGTTCTTTAACAGTATTTACTTATAAATATGTTTTCACAACATGTGTGTGTATACATGCATATGTGTAAGTGTAGGCATGCGTATATTTATATATATATATATATATGATCATCTAGATGAATTTCCAATTATATCTGAATTTTCAATACAAAAAGTCTCTCTAGTAAAGAGAAACACTAGAGCACCAAAAGAATAATTAAATTTGAGTATAATGCAAATGTGAAGACAAATAGTCACAGATTAAGCAAAGTAGGCTGGCATCTACCATACACTCTACAAATGCTATTTAAATGTCTTTCAATTATGTTGTATAGATTATGCACAGTCAGATCTGTAATGAGTTTTGTATAAAGTTATGCGTAGTTAAGAACAACATTATCTAACAAATGTGCTGTTCAGAAATATATAGAATTTCCTTTATAATAAGCCTGTTCAAATACTGAAAGGCAAAGTTACTTTGTTCTATTTAAAAATTAAATATTTTCAGCTTTAAGTGCTGTTTTTGGAGTTTTAATCATTCACCAACAATAGGAATAAAGTACTCTATGAAATTATGCCTGCACAAACATAAAACTCTTCTGCCAACAAAAAAAAAAATGTGTTAGTTACTGCACACACTACATACAAACTCAAGAGAGGGACCTCACAAAAGCACACAATTATCCCCCATCCTATTATGCATGGTTATCTCCCTTAATTTCTCTGGTGTCTAAATACTTTAACATTTCAAGAAAACCAGAACTAAAATTATTGCTTTATGTAGCAAAATCAAAAGAATATTGCTGAAGATATCACTGCTACATTAAACACATATTTATCACATGGCCAGAATGTTCTCACTTTTTATGTTTAATAAAGAAGAGTAGGTGTTTAATTCTTAATTTAAAACTGGACAAAATTTAATGAATTTTCTATTTGATTACTTAGAAGATGTATGATTAATGCCTGTTATGTCAGTTTATCAGCATAAGGCAATGACATATTAGCTATACACTAAGAAACAATGAAATATAATTCAGTTTCCATAATGTTTATGTTACCCAGCTTAATTTGTTCAATTCTAATACCAGTAACACTAGTCTGATTAAATAATTTTATATTCTTCTTGCAAAACTGTATTAAGAAATTTTTAAAATTTATTTAATATATGATTTTTACAGATCTTTACAAGAGCCTAGTCTATAAAGTCCGATGTCAAACACTATACCAGGTACAAACACCCCTTACCCGTAGTTGTTTCATGTAATATCTATTAACAACGCATGCCAGAACATTTAACAAATAACAAGGAAACAAAATGAAACAGAAATACAGATATGTAATTGCTCACACAATAAGAATTTGCCACTATCGTTCCAAAACTAATGTAATTTTTTTCAAACACTCCTAGCTAAAATGGAGTAACCTAATTATTGTGTGCCATACAACACATTGTAACAGCCAAACATTCACGCAGAACACTTATAGAAATCAGGCAGTGTTGACACACAGACATACAACTTCCTCTGCAAGCAGAGAAAACAAAACAAACAAAATACATAATGTGACTATAAACAATGTTTGTCAATCTACATTTTTAAATAAATGTACAAACTTAAAAACAAACAAGTAGTATGACTGGCCCAAAACCAGCCGTATTTTTAAAAAATTAATATTTTTCTTTAAATGAAGGCTTAACAACACAGGCATGGTTATGAACAAAAAGGTGTTCAGAAATGATCACAATAAATTACTTTCATGATTATTTCAATTTTTTAAAAAATGTCCTACAGTTTTGCAGAATTAAAGACATCAATCAGTATCACATTTTTTAAAATGTTCATGTTGAAAACTGCATCCTGTAATGGAGAAGCAAACAAGGGGAAACAATGGAGAGGAACATGGCATAGGGACAAAGAACAAGGTTGGCCCAACCCCCATATTCACTGGCCACATCCTCTGATACAAACGAGCGCTCGCCACAGACCTTCCATCTTTGGTCCAAGCACTTATCAAAAAAAAAATTGTCAAAACAGTCTCCACAAGTACAACCAGAAAAGTGCATGGCAGCACAGGAAATGAACCTTCAATGTTAGTATATTAACAATAAGAATTTCTAGGTGGCCTGTTGAAACAATGCTTGAATGATTTGGCCAATATCATGGCTGGGCTGTGGCATCTAATCTCTGGATTTACAGCCAAGAGACTGTAATGCCATCATGAAAAAAACAACAAAATTACAGTTAAAAAAGTAAATACAGAAAATTGCACATTATCTGGGGAAATAAGATGCCCACACTTTTCTTCTAGCAATAAATGGGGTTATAATAAAAAGAAATTATACTAAAATATTGCATCTGTTTTAACATGAGACAAGACAAGTGACAATAGAAATTTGCATGAAACAGTAGACTGAATAGGTTTGGAGCCTTATGCTCTATTCTCAAGGCAGTTTGCCGCTGAACAGAAACAATCTAAAATGGATTTTTTTTTTTAATTTCTTATCTAAATTTATTGAAATATTCAATGGTGCATTTGGGAACAAGTTATTATGAAAGCATATCCTGTCATGAGTCTTCAAGGTTCCATGTAAATAATTACTATTTAAAAAAAACAACTATTATATTTGCCATTAACACAATGGAAATGGTTGAAAAATGAGCAAAACCCTACACAGCTCAGATGTTTTGCTTGGGTTGTATGGGTTTAATGTTCCTTTCAAAATGGGAGACAACTTTATAATAAGTGAAAGAAGGGTAATGTGAATTAAAGAAGGTTAAAAGAAAGAAAAGAAAGATAAAAATGTTAAGCTTTCAAGATACTGAGACTAGAACAGAAATGTATATGCAGTGATGCAGTATAGTAAGTGTACAGTATAATGAATATGTGCTGTGACTTCAAACAGTTTTAAGAAACAGTATGTGTACAAGTATGGCAGAACAGATTGTGAACAGTCACATACAACAAAATGTGTGCAATTTTAGTCTGACTTGTGCAATCAAACGCAGAAAAGTGTAGTGTCAAGTAAAGCATGATGTCAATGTCCCAATGGAAAAAAAACAAACATTCAATTATAAAAAAGAAGCATAGATGTAGTAATGTGAAATGGTATGTATGAAATCTTGCAACTTCAATTTTGTTTTGCCACAGATTATATATTGACAGGATTGCCAACAGAAAGTCAAAGTATTTAAGCAGCAACCAACTTGGCATAAATAGATATTTCCACAAAATGTGATGATAAACCATTCATTTTATTATTTTTATTGTTGTGTACTCATTGTTAGAGACACCAATTGCCAATCCCAAACCAAACACAAAGTGCTGTGACATTTGTGCATGGTTGGTTCTAAGAAAGATGAGTGTGTTAGAAATCAATATTTTTGCAGAATATAATCTCTGGTCATTTATTTCTTTGATAACAGCTTCAGATAATGTTTCTACTGAAATAAGTACTGAATGAAAATGCTGGTGCTGAAAAAAATCATGCAGCTCCATACTGCTGAGTATTTGTATGCCGCAGCATTTCTATGCCAGAAAAAGAACCTATTGTACAGCATTAGTATCAAAATATATGTGAATAGGACTCCACTAACTAAGGTAAAGAAACATACTGGCAATCCTTTTCAAACAGATCTATGGTTTAGTATGCTACGCATGTTTGTTGTGACAATTTTGCCTGACTTGGCAATAAGCAGTTTGTGAGAAATAAGTTAAATGTACAAGAGTTCTATTATGTTTAGATGGGAAGTGTATTACTCATAAGAAAGTAAATGTAAAGACTAACTATAGACAGTACATATGCAACCATCTAAATTGTTCAATCAACATGTGTAAAATAATACCTCGCAATATGTTTAGGAAGCTGTTCTAAAAATAGAAAATAGTGTCTCTCTCTCTCTCTCTCTCTCTCACACACACACACACACACACATGTGCATGCACACAGACACAAGGAATTTGTGTTAGTATGAAAAGATTCATAAAAGTTGTAATGATTTATAAAAGTGTTAGTAAGCAAAAGTAAATAAATAGGTCCAATGTCACCACAAAATTAAAAAAATTACTTACAAATATACATAAATACTGTAAATAAAAATCTGGAATATGGCATGGCAAGTGAGACAAACTAAACTTGTGGCCTTAGTTGATTTTTTGCATTTCAATTCAAATAGTTAATGATAGTTGACACAAACCATTTGGTAATGAACTTTACCCAACTAATGAAAATGTTGCAGATTTTATGACAACATTATGATTAGCATTATGACATGGTGGTGAAGACCTATCAGAAGTCCAAATTCATTTTGCAAATAGTTTTTACAGATAGTAAGTCTAAATTGAACTCTGAATTTTACCTAAGGCAAATCAAAATTACATATTGCGAGGTATTATTGAAGTGGTGAATTGTACTGTATGTACAACTTTGTATGAAACAGGAATTATGCACTGTGAAGCATGAAACAGCTTGCAGTCAAACGTCTAAAGGTAATAGAATTTGCTCCCAATCAGCCTGATCTACTTGCAAAAAAAAAAAAATAACACCTGAGTGGCCATAAAGTTATATGCTCTTTGCCCAAGAGCTTAGGAACCAAATATGGCCACTGGTATTTGACACAAGCTGTGTCGAAATCAGTATATTAAGTGATTGCTTATTGATAGCATATATGTACGCTGTACTGTGATAGGTAGTTTAATAATACATATTTTAAAATTTTTTACTGCCATTTAATGTTTGTGAGCTTAATATTTAAATGACAACACTTTGATGCTTCTCAACTGATGTACCAATGAGCATTCAAATAGTTATTCCCCTTGTTTCTACTGTATTGATCAGGGTTTCTTAATTTGGGTCCATGGATGGCTTCAGGGGGTTCGTGAAAGTCAAATATTCACTTTAGTTTTATATTCTGCTTATGTGCATTTTTCTAGATAGGGGTTCCATAGCTTTATCAAAAGGGTCCGTGACTCAAAAAAAAAAAATTTTCAAAGTGGTCCATGACTCGAAAAGGGTTAAGAACCACTGGTATAGAGTGTATGTGCACATCAGTACAGTTGCAAATTTTATAAAGAAAAAGAAAAGACAACTCTGCCTATTCAAAGATCATACCAAGACCCAAATCTATAAATTGCCAAGCCTAAAAACAAATACGTAAAATAAGAATGTATACAAAACCTGTTTTTTTCATATTATTTAGTTCAAATACAACTTTGAAAGTTACCTTCACTAAACTGCAAGATTTTTATAGCTGTTGTTATTTAAAAAATAATTTATTTTAAATAAAAATCCAACATGTTGCTTAGTCTTAAAACTGTTTTAATTGGCTTGTGTGCATTAATTAGTGTGTTTGTGCATGTGTGCAGTTATGAGAGCAAGCAAACAAAAGTATGTTATGGATGAAAGAAACAAGTGATAAGAGCTGGGGATGTGAAATTCCTCACCTTTCAAAAACATCAAACTACAAGATGATTTCTCTTTATGGTTAAACTTTTTATCTGTTGTATTGCATTTTTTTAATCACTAAATTTTATTTGTTTATTATACAATTTGATACTTTTTCAACTGTTAAATTTAATAATATTATTATCCAAACATTAATTTAAAGATGAAAAATAGCCAAATAATATCCTCCCCCCCCCCAGCCCCCTCCAAAAAAAAATCTATTACACTTGTCAGTGGTAATGGCAGTTTGTACACTGTGATGGCCCATTCAATTATACTATTTATGATTTATATATAAGTCAATAAAATACTGCTGTTTGTAGTACAATAAAATTCTGTTAAGAATGACTTTTTTGAGTTAAAAGCAGTCTGCCATTGTGAATGAATCAAAAAGGTCCATTAAAAAATTTAATTCTGACTTAATGACATTCATTTTGAATTTATGAACCGAGGTGAACTTGTACTAGTATTCTTTAAATATTCTTCAGCAAAGTTTTAAAATGTGATTTTTCTTTTACACTGCTTTTAAATGAAGCAATCACTGCATTTCAAGAAAAACAATTAAAAAGATAATATTATTCCCGTAACAGCAGTTTTTCATGTGATGCCTTTAAAATATTCACTAACAAACTTTCACTTTAAATGTTAGAGAGCTGACATGAAAAGCATCAGTACTGCCATGCTGTGGTGTGTGATTGTATACATAGTACATGCACTTGTATATATGTTTTCATGTTTGTGCATGTGTGTATTTTGTGCATACATGTGAATGCCTCCCAAGACATCATACAGTACAAGCCACAATTCATAAATAAATATTGGCAAACACTGGCACAAAAGAATCGGGGCCTCATACAAAGAAATAATTGCAAATTGTGTAGTTCTTGTCAGTCTCACATAAGATACAACTATCTGCATCGGAATCAATAAGGAAATTTAAGAGTCTGTTGGATGGGGTTTATTGTTGCTGGGTTTAAAGGTGTTTTTTTTTTTAATGTGGCTGCTCTCCCCTGTCAAAGAAATAGACTGCTGTGGTGATCTACCTCTGGAAATGGCTGATTATTGACTGGCTTCACATGAAGAACACCAGTCTGTATATAAAACAGCTCACTTATAGCAAGAAGACTGTACAGATGATGATAAATAAAAAAACACATTGAAGGAACTGACAGAGGTGCCGTGCCAACTAAGACTGGTGAAACAATTGCAGAAGAGAACTGTGATACTAGAGTGTAGATCCTGGGAAGTTTAATGTGGGCCAGCACCATCCGTGTGAAGTTTGCCATAGTCAGGATTGATGAATGAGAAACCACGAAACTCTTCTTGATTAATGGCCTTGACCACTGCTGGGTCAACAGGAGTCAGAACCGGTTCCTCGGACGTGAAGTCACGGTCAAAGTTGTTAGCATCTACTTTAGACTTCTGTAGAAACATAAACAACATAAAGATGAGCAGAGGTATTTAAAAAAAGTCTCTAGCTGAAAAAGAGATCCAAAAATTCTGATTATAAATTAAGGTATTTTACTGGTCTGTCCCCCAAAATGGGAGAGATTGTATATAATATCAAGCATATTAACTTTATATCTCAAACTAACAAAATTAATTAAGCAAATCAATTAAGTCTCAAATAACTAGAGGCAGAATTAATTAAGCACATCTATTAAATTTCAAACAATTAAAGGATAATTAATTAAGCGCATCAAGTATATCACATAATATCGAGTATATCTCAAATAATAAATAACAACTACAGGAAGAGTTAATTAAGCACATCAAGTAACTCTCAAATAACTACAGGCAGAGTTATTCAACCTAAATTTGTTTAGAGTTTTAATATTCAAAAGTTTAAAAAGTAAGATTTAAAAAATATACCATGTTTATTAGACAGCCTTTTGTCCAAGAAATTATTCTGGATAAGATTTTTTAACTAATAAAAAATTTCTTTTAAAAGTATTTTTTAAACAGGGTTTCTTTGGTCCTTTTACTGATAACTAACCATCAAAGCAAGATTCTGGATACTTTTTCAATATCTACCAATCATTAACAATAATAAAAACCTCGGCTGTGTCAGGATAGCTGTTCTAAAATTAATTTGCAACATGAAAACTTAAAGCTCCATAATATTTAAAAATATTTTTAAAGCAATGTATTCAAATCTGTTGCTGTGAAAAATCTCTGGGTTTATTTTCCAACCAGAAATGTAGGATATATTTATTGACCTTAGGACAAATTAATACCAAATTCTTAAAAGACCAAGTGAAATGGAATTTAGGTGAAACATAGTTAAGATACACAATCCCCAAGTCCTTGGGGGTAAAATCAAGCAGAAGTGACATCAGGCAAAGAGTCAAATGGCCACCAATGTAATTTTCTCTGGTACTTCATGTATGTTTGATTCAATTCTACAGATGACAGCAAAAGTTCAACTGTTAGTAGTTCGCATACCATTTCTAACGATGCTGGAGATCCCAAGGAAACAATGACTGATGAAGATCATGTCTGGTAAGTTATTTTTTTAATATGGTCAGCATACTGCATACTGTACATAAACAGCCAAATGTATTGCAAAAAGAAAAATAGTGCTTTAATAGATCTAAAACTTTGCTTTAAATAGTAATTGGTAACTGAAATACAAGAGGCTAAAGAAAATGAAAATCACTGGTGCTTTAATTTTCAGATACATATGTATTTTAGTATTTAATTGGCCCCCTAAATGCAAGCCCACTAAATGTACTTCATCTGTTGCTCAACTGGAGAAACAACTATCTGTTCTAATGCTGAAGGAAAGCTGAGAGAAAGAATGTCTCTTCATTCATATACTGGCACTGTACCAATCCTTATTGTAATTTTGATGATATGCAATTTTTACGTTACATACTGACATCAACATATAATTTCCATGCAAGATGAGACTCTAATGTATATATGAATTTATAATTATCAGATTTGAACAATCACTGCATAACAAGACAAAGAGAGAGATGGACCAGATGAAAAGAGTAAAAGAACAACAACAACAAGAATAAATCAAGAACAACTCACAATTTTGGGCTTGAAGGGAGGTTTAACTCTACGTTGCTCAAGTGCCTCCCAATCAATCTTCTGGTTAAAGAATGGGTGGACAAAAATGGCCTTTTCGGCACCCTGAGACTTAACACAGCCTAGCCGCTTGGCAGGATTCTTTGTCATGAACTGGAATGGAAAAACAATTATAAATCCATTCTTACTGGTGATTTACATACATCACACAGACAAAAACAGTCAAGCATAAATGGTATCATTATATATTTTTTAACTTCAGTTTAAAATACTCAAGAATATTCAATTTGCAATAAACTGTTCTCAATAAATAAAACTTACAAATATGGCTAACATCTCAGCCGACACAGCTTTGGTAATAATTAAAATGCAGTGTTGCAAATTAAAAGTTAAATTAAGAAACATCATGCAAATTTAATAAAGTGATAAAATAAGCATATACATACAAAATTAACACAATAAATAAATGACAAACTTAAATGTGAGAACCTTCTGACAATTGTCAAAATTCAACAAGAATTTTAAATGTATTTAAAGTACGGTTAATAACACATCTCTGCAAAAATTTTGCACTTTAATGCTTTCAAGCATTTGAGAAAATGGAAAAGAGAGTTATAAATAATAAATTCCATATAATCTGAAACAAACTACATATCACCCTGGGTATAAAGACAGACTATGCTGAGCTGCAAGCAATGAATTCCATTTATTTCACATAAACAATCACATACCACTCAGAGTATGAAACTAAACAACTACATACCATCCTGACACTTGGAGCACGATATAAGCATGCTATAAAAAAATTTGCCAATATGGGGGATCTCCACTGACTTAGCTTTGTTCAGTCTTGGGCAATGAGTAGTTTGACTCAGCGCATCTCTATTACTATTATTATGTTTTATTTTTAAAAGAAATTCTACAATCACAACCCATTTCTAATTCGACTTTTCACATTCAGTGCATTCTACACACACACACATACAGAGTTCCACATAGATGTGCGTGTGGTAGACAGTCCTTTCATACAGAAATAGAAACAACATAAACACTTATTGCACTATGTGACCAACATTCGGTAAAATAAATTTTAAAAAGATAATTTTGGTGAATAAAAATCCCTTTTCACGTAAGAGTAAGAAACTGAACTATATACCACTCTTGAGTATGATACTATGCTAAATATTGCTCACGGTGTGAAACTAAACTACACACCACTCTGTATGAAACTAAACTAAATACCACTCACAGTAGGAAACTAAACTACACCCCTTCACAGTATGAAACTAAATTACATAACACTCTGTGTATGTAACACTCTGAAACTAAATGAAATACCATTCCTAATATGAAACTAAAATAGATACCACTCTGAGTATGAAACTAAACAACTAAGTACTGGCTCTGAGTAAGGAGACAATCTCACTTCTGAGCTGCAATCAATGAATTCCACATAAACAAAACAATTATGTACCACTCTGAGTAAGGAGACAATCTCCCTTCTGAGCTGCAATCAATGAATTCCACATAAACAAAACAATTATGTACCGCTCTGAGTAAGGAGACAATCTCCCTTCTTAGCTGCAATCAATTAATTCCACATAAACAAAACAATTATGTACCACTCTGAGTATGAAACTAAACAACTAAGTACTGGATAGCCATTATCTCCCCTTTCGACGAGAAAGTGGTGGTGACACTGAGTAAGGAGACAATCTCCCTTCTTAGCTGCAATCAATTAATTCTACATAAACAAAACAATTATGTACCGCTCTGAGTATGGAGACAGTCTCCCTGCTGAGCCAGACAGGGTACAGAACATCATCATGGAGTATGGATTCAAACAAATCGTCCTCGTTGTCAGCTTCAAATGGTGGTTGTCCAGCCATCATCTCATACATGAGGACCCCCAGGGCCCACCAATCTACGGAAGCATCATACTCCAGTTCTTGCAAAATCTTTATTTTAGAAATAAAGATAATCATTAATAAGTGTTAAATATAATATAAATAAAAATAAAGTACCTCAAAATTTCAATATATTTATAAAATTATGTGCAGTTGTCCTGGTTTCCTGAGCTGAACAAGGCAAAGACTACACTAAATAAAAATCTCAGTAAATAATGGTGCAAGTACTTGAATTTAATGCAGAAACAATTAACTAACACCTATCAATCATTGATTTTTATATTGTTGAAGATCTTATGTCTATGGAGTAAAGTTAGTTATGTCCATGAAAAGAAAAGTATACAGTTTCATAATAAGCACAGATTTAATGAGATGTCAGAATGCAGTTACGAACTTTAGTTATGCCTAAGAAGTAAATATGATAGTACTTGTGCAAATAAACTGTATAAAGTCGTAATAAGTATAAATTCAAATAGGGATTTTAGATTATACAGAATGCAACCTATCATTATTTTACAACTTGAAATTTCAACATTAATGACTTTATTCTGTTTATTTTTATAAGCTAATTTGACAATAAATGGAACCAATAAGTTGTATGTGTTTGGTTTATTGGTCCCACATTCAAATAAACCAAAAATAGGGTCAAATAAACAACTTAAATCAGATAAAACAGAAATGGGATCAGATAAACCAAAATTTGGATCAAATAAACTAGAAATAGGATAAGACAAATAAGAACTAGGACCAAATAAACCAAAATTTGGATCATATATACCAAACTAGGATCAGATAGAACCTGGCTAATCAGCACAAGTAATCAAAATTCTACTGTATATGAATACAATGTAACTCTAGATGGATATTGATCTACAATAAACAGGACATCTGCCCAAAAGCTATTTAACATTACTCTTATTTTTTTTTATATCAAGGCTACAGATATTATTTCTCCACTTTCAAAAGGGAAACTATTGTATGTTTTAATTCACCAGCAAACAGCAGTTACAGAATATCTATATATATCATAAAATGGGATGTGCTGACGGTGACAAGGTACAATGTGACATGTGGACAGTGTCAAGATACAATGTGACATACAGACTGGCAGGTTACAATGTAACATTCAGATAATGACAAGGGATAATATGACATGAGAAAAGTGTCAAGATACAATTCAATGAAGTCTTACTCAATATGACATGCTGACAGTGACAAGATACAAAGTGACATGCTGATATGGTAGGAAGCAGAAATGCCACAAGAACACCCATAAAGTACTAAATGACACTCACCTCTGGTGCAATGTAATCTGGTGTTCCGCAAAATGTCTGTGTTAACTTTCCCTCAAACATTCCCTCTTTACACATACCAAAATCTGCAATCTTGCAGTGACCCTCTGCATCCAACAAAATGTTGTCTAGTTTCAGATCTCTGAAATAGTACATAGCACTTTTTAATTCATTCAATAGGTTGTACTTGAGTAAGTTGTGTTCATGTGTGTGCACACGTTCACATGCATGTGTCTGTGTGTGTTTGGGGTGGGTGGGTGTACATTTCCCCCCCAAAAAACCAAGAAGTGTTTTGGCAAAAGTTAAAAATTATACAGTGAACTGTTATTTAAAAATAATAAGGGCTGTCAGAAATCTGTAGATATATTTCTTTACCCTGAAACTATTGTCTGAATTAAAAAAAAAAGACAGACAATTCTTTCAACAGGTAACTTATTATATTAACCAAGTAAATATAAATCTCACCTGTATATGATTCCATGTCTATGAAGGAACATAAGTGCTAGTGTCACCTCTGCTGCATAAAAACGTGCTCTCGGTTCATCAAATTTCCGAGCACGCTGAATCTGGAACATCAGGTCTCCTCCATTTACATACTCCATCACAAAGAACAGACGCTCCTGAAAAGCAAAGTAACATTTAAAGAAAATAGAATGTCTGAAACAAAACAAGCTATATAATCACAGCAAATGGAAAACAAGCTACTCGAGTTTCTGCAATTGACCTTTTTATTCAAAACCTTGTAATGCACTTATTTGATCTAGACTTTTTTTACAAGTTTTCCATAAGTTTCAATGCAATGATATTTTGCATCAGGTTGTTTACCTTGAAATCTGAATACTGTTCACGTCAGTTACATTTGCTTAAATTAATGTGATTTGTGTTCATATTTCTTATCATTAAAATATCAATGCTTATAAATAAATGATGGTGGACATCCAAAGGTCATGTACATGTCACAGTATATGTATGAGTAAGACCTTTGACATCTTTTCAACTCTTTATCTTGCCCTCTCAATTATGGGTGTGTAAGCCAAGATGCCAGAAAGTCTGAAAACTTACTCAATATGAATGAATGAAACTGCAATGGCTGAAAGGGAGCATTCACTTATCAAGATAATTAAATCACCAATCAGAAGACTAGCAAGAAGCTATTCCTGCAGAATTTGTATTGGCTCACTCCTATTACCATAATTTATTTCTTCCTCCAATTTTGTGAAAAAAGAAAAAAAAAAAAAAGAAAAAAAAAGAATTAAATGTATATGGTTAATTTTGTTTTCATTTAAAGAGTATTTTTTTTTGGTACACATCTTACAACTTATTATTTACACTTTAATAAAACATATGATCATGTTTATATTTATTCTGTTAAAGCAAACTGTTCTTTAGTTATGGATGCAATCTTCTGCTGAAAACATTCTAATGAGGAAACATTATATACAATAAATGGATTTGCAAAAAGCAATGCTGTTTTTGAATGTGATTTGCTAAATTTTACCATATATATATATATATATATATACAGGAATACATTGCTATGCTGCTGGAGTCAGATTTTGTTAACACAAATGTTTACCAAATCAATTAAATTCAATAATGTGATGACAACTGTAGTTTTCTGCATAAATTTTATGAAGGGAAGAGCTTTAAATTACTGACAATTTCATGAAATTCTCAGGGACTTGAAAGGTGACCACCAAGATTAACACTTTCTTGTGATGTATGCTAGTTGAGTAAACTAGAAGAAAGATGTTGAAGCACATTTATGGACATGAAAGAAAAACCTGTACCTAGTTTAAAAGACAAGTTTACTTCTATGATTCATAATACATCTTATGATATCCATAATTTACTTTTATGATATGTAATGTACACTCTGGTTATCTCATTTATTTCTGTGATTCCTCCTGATTTCTACTCTATGGTTCATATCAGTTATACAGCTTGTGACACCAATTTACTTTCATAATTCCTATTACTCCTAAAGGCATATAATTTACTTTAAAGTTTCTGATCCTACCCTCATTCCATGACACCTGATTTATTTCTATAATTTCTACTGTTATGACACCTGGCTTGCCATTACAATCCCTGCCTTTAAAAATATCAGTAAAGTATCTCACTAACCCTAAGGCAAATAGTTGGCCATCTTGATCCCTACCTTTATTTGAAAAGAACAGTAAAGTATCTCACTAACCCCAAGTTAAATAGTTTGCCATCTTGACCCCTACTTTTGTTTGAAAAGAACAGTAAAGTGTCTCACTAACCATAAAACAAATAGTTTGCCATCATGACCCCTACCTTTGTTTGAAAAGAACAGTAAAGTGCAGTAAGGAATGGATGCTTTGCTGATAATGCCAAGATTCGCTTCTCTGTCATAGTGCATTCCACGTCATCGTCCTGTATGATAACATCTTTTTTTAGCACCTTAACTGCAAACACCTCCTCTGACCCTTTCCGTTCTGCTAGCATCACCTGCACAATACAGTTAGAGAAAACACCTTTTCAAAAAAATTATCCCCCAAAATCCAAAGGCATTTATAGCACCGCCAAAATGCAAGTGTTACTGCTCTGTTTCCTTTCACAAATCAACACTTATGTTTTGAATAATTTTGTTATTCGAAAGAGGCATAGGATAATGACAAAGTAAAATGAGAATCAATTTATCATTCAAAACAGACATATATAGTAAAATGAGCAATTGGCAGTGAAGTATAATCAATATAAGCATGAGGTAATGAAATATAATCAAAATGAGCATATGGCAATGAAATATAGTCAAAATGAGCATTTAGTAATGAAATATAATCAAAAGTGGCAAAAATTAATTGTGACACCATTATCCACCTCATGACTGTATTAAAGACATTAATGAAAACTTTAAAACTCTTGGTTTCATCCCTTGGACTCTTACTAATCTTATAATTAAATCAAAGCTAAATAGTTATTTATATGTGTATCATTTAATTAATTTAATTTGATTAATAAAATAATTCCAAACAAATCTACTATCATCTAAAGCAATCGAAAGTTAAAATTCTTTTAGTTAGTGAGCATACTCACTCTGAAGTTAAGTCAATTCCAATTATCTGAAGGCTATGTCAGCAATTAAAGTGATCACGAGAAGGGAAAGAAACCAGATAGACTAACCAATCAGTGTAATGAACAGCAAAATGAAGTATTAAATAATATAGCAATTCTATAAGTTTTCTAGCAAGCATCCATTGAGAGTGGTCACACTTAGATGCCTTTTCCTGCAAACACTGCAGTAAAAGAGTCCTTTGACCAAATTAGACAAGTGCTAATATATGCTTGCTTTCATCAAACCGAGCTGAATTTTGTATTTTGGATCTACTGTTAAATTATAACTACACATATATATGTAAGAAAAGTGTATGAGAGTGTAAACCACCACATCTGTCACCTTATTCTTTTTGTCTAGACTTGATTGTCTGAATGAAGGACATATGTACAGAAGACCATTATTGATATGGACTGGATGCTATTTCCAGATCCAGCAAAGATTGCAGTATGTAAATGGCCTGAGTCTTTCTTCCTGTTGATCTGTCCTACAACCTTAAACTTCACAACCAATAAAACAGGCGTTACTAAAAATACACTCTCTGATGTGAGAGTGATTCCTAAGCTGGTGACCTGTCTGTCTTGTCTTCTGATTTTAGTCAGTGGAGAATTTTCTAGCTGACTCCACTTATTTTGTTTATCCACCTGCCAATCTACCAACAGATAGATGCTAAATCTAACATATGAGTTATAAGCTCACTTGAGAGATATTTGTCTTCTTGTGTGTAAGAAAAATTCACATGTAAAGCAAAATGAGTCAAGTATTTTAATATATATATATTTGACAGTAATAAATGAAATAAAGTGTAACATAAATGTAAATTAAATTTCATGACAAACACTTTTGATTTAAATGTTTCATTTGTAATAAGACTGTAGACTAATAAATTTTCCCTTAGCAAAAAGTGACTTTTACTTTAATTGTCTTGTGACTTGTTGCTCTATGCTGTAAGCTTTGTTTACTACAGAAATGAGAATTGAGGTAGACTATAAATTTACACCAGTGCTTAATGTACCTAGCATAAATTAATACTTTTCGGTTGTTCATCAGTTACCTCTTGAAACAAAATATGGAATGTGACTGACAGCAAGTACAGGTTAAACTAAAGTAGTGGAAGGAGAGAGAATTTAAAGAAATGTTTACAAGCTTTCTGTCTTTCTTCCAATGCCATTTTACACATCTGCAGGCCACAGTTATGAAATATAATATAGAGATCATTAGTCAAAAATCTGTAAAGCAAAAATCATTATTCAAAATCTGTAAAGCAGAAATCATTATTTAAAAGATGTAAAATGGAGATCATTATTCAAAATCTAATCATCCCGATGTCTAGTTGTCCTGAAGTATTTTGAATTTAGATCCAGACAATCAAAAATAAAATTAAGTGAACAAAAAAAAATCTAGGTAATGGACAGTTTGGAAGAGATGCATATAATATTATGTACTTATTAGGATGTGCCAAGTAAGAGCATTTGACACTACTGTAGCAAAATCATTTTACACAATGCCATTTTAATGGAGTTTACCATTCCGTTCTGTAACTTTTCCCCAACCCAGCTTTGGAAACCTGTTCACTTTTATATAATTTTGTTTTGTCTTTGCAATTCACTTTGTTTTAAATCCAAACTGCTTTGCATTCTAGAGATAAGTTATGTTTAATTTAAATGTATATTATTTCATTATAAAGTGATATAGGTTACTTTAGATTTTCAGTGTTTTATTATTGCTTCTTACTTATTAAATTACACATTGCTCTTATTCTAAATAATAAATTTCTAAACATCAAATTTAATTTTAAAAAAATTAAATGCAATGTTCATAAAGTTTTAAGATTAAATATCATCATGACTGGAAGGGTCCAAAAGAAAAATTCTTTAGATAATATACTTCATAATTAAGAAGGGAACAAAATGTGCAATAGATATGACTCATATAATACATTTATAAACCCACAAAGTAAAATCTAAGAGCAATCATGTTCACAAAATTAAAAGTTATTTTTGTAAAAATAAATATCTGTCACTATTCAATAAATAAATAGCCACTTTTAAATAAATAAAATATGACTAAACTCTAATTTATTTTGTAAATTAAAAAAATATATAGTAAACATTTTTATAACAGTCTGAGCATCTAATCTTCTGGTCTGCAGATTCAGAGTTCTGTGAGGTGTAATAAGTATATGTTCAATAATTATATATATAATAATGTCCAAAAATAATCCGACAAAAATGGCAACAGTAAAGTGATGTTTACTGAAATATGCATGATTAATTAAATCATTATGATGGTAATGATAAACATGATTAATTAATTTATCATGATACTAATGTCAGTAATGCCAACAAACCTTGCCAAAACTTCCTTTGCCCAAGACCTTGATGAAATTAAAGTCATGAAGGTTAAAGCGATCATGAGGTCGAGCACGGTCGGCTGACTGAGAGCGGCGATTTCCTTCATGGTCATTCATGGTGTGTACATCTCGAAACAGATCCTTATCCCCACCTGACAGGTTGTTATCTTGTCGACCACCTTCCATCTCTTCAGGTTCTAAATGAGACAAAGAGAATTCTAAAAAAGCATACTTATTAAAGAACAAGAACAGCTTCTTCTAGTGCAGAAAGTGAAAGAAATCAACACAATATGCATTGCTTTTTTTAAAACATTGAAAATATAAAAACAAACATTTAGGTAAAACTGTGATTAGAAGCAAATTTAATATTATTAAGCACATAAAAAGTAAGCATACACTTGCCTTGTGCTACAGGAATAGGTGAAGATAACGAGCGCTCATGAAGTGTAGATGTGGTCTTGTTGGGAGACTCACTCACTGACGGCTGAAAATTAACATTTAAAGAAATCATTCTGGGTGGCAGTTTTGGCCATTAGTATTAATCTTCACTCACCTAAATAGAATCTGCAAATGAGATAGTGTGATCAAATTTACAATTATGTTGAAAAGACAGCTGCTAACCAAAATAACCAGAACTAGAATTTTTATAATGATTGGAGGCACATTCATATGCGTGCATGTGCATACACAAAACCACATGCATATATATCTTAGAATAATATCTATATATATATTTACAAAATCTGGCTGCAAACATAGGGCTAGAAATCAAAATAAATATATAAAAATTTAAACAGAATTCATTTTATGCCTTGCTCTATTCTAACACACATTAGATGTTTATCATAAAGGGAGATAACAAGAAAAAAGTTTACAATAGTAAATCAAGACACTGGCAACAAGACCGATGTGTACAAGAGAATGTGTACTACTTACATGTGGCCAGAAAGTGGAAAGAACAATTGCAAAGCAGTGAAAAAGAGCAAAGGTCAGAGTAAAAGCATCAGAATCAAGACAGAATCATGAAAAATATACTCCACATGATTTTTGTCATTTCATTTATCTGCAAAAACTCTGCAAGCAAAACAGATGGCTAATTTAGTTGATAAAAGTAAAGAGCTTTCCAAAAGTCTCATTTACTCTCATGGAAATTAAAGATATGGCTGCCATCAACTATTTTATGCACAAAATGAACAGAGAATCTGTCAGCAGACAATGCAATATGGGATTTCACCTAACGGGTCACCTAGAAATGGATCAGATCAAATCATAAAAAGTCTATTGTTGTTCCTGCGAAGGAGAAAGTTATCAAGGAAAAAAAAATGACTGGCAGCCACAGGGGAGAGAATTAGAAGCTGAAATTTTGTTGTTTACCTCCAGGATAAAGAGAAGTAGGTCAGGGTTCACCCCTTGTTCCTCAGAATGATGCCCTCCCCCCCTCCGCATCCCATCCACATGTATAAGATGGACATTTAATTGGAGGGAGGGAACCAAGATGAAATTTTGCACAGTTTTTGCACAAAAATGGGGTCAGGGTCCATTCCCAAGGCATATTAAAAAATTTAATTATGCTACAAATTTATTACAAAAAATATAAATTATTTTCTAAACCCATACAATGTCCCTCCCACTCCCAATAGGCTTATCTGCTAGTGACAGATATAAGTGGAAACTGATATGCTCTCAAAGAAGATAAAGACAAAATGGCCTGACATGCTTTGAAAGCTGATGAAAACTGAAAATGACCATCATATCATAATGGCATGCCCTTAATGTTGATGAAAACAGGAGACTGTCATACCCTCATATAAAAAACCCCAAACTTTATACGATTTTAAGCAAATAATTTCCAAATAAACAAATAAAAACTAAAGATGACCATATGCATGTTTTTCTTACCAGATTTTGTTCCATTAGAAGCACTGGGTTTAAGCAAGCAAACTAGATAAATAGCATGTTTGATACAAGTATCTCAAAATGGCACAAAAATATGACTGATTTTTTTACCTGAACAATTGTTAAGATCTGACAATCTGAATGTTCAATTAGCAATTGCTGAATCACTTGCTTTGATTAATTTCTCTATTCAGTAATGGTATCAATGAGCAGTTATTTATGGGTTTGTCCAAAGACTTCTGAAGACCAAGAAAAAAATTAGTCCTTACCTTTTTCTGCCTTTTGCCAGTGCCAAAATTATCCAGTTTAATTCCAATTTCTTGCATGATCTGGGCCATGTCACGTGTATTGGTACCACAATTGTTGGCAACATTCCTTTGACATCGTTTGTGAATATTCATTTTGCAAACTGCAATCATGCACACAAACACAATGAATTGGATTAGATGGATTACAGGTTTATTATCAGTTGAGTCTATTAGAAGAGATTAAGGCAGTCAGACAATACAGAGAAAGACATAGCTACAGTATAGAGAAAAAGACACAGGCAATACAGAGAGAAAAAGACACAGGCAATACAGAGAGAAAAAGACACAGGCAATACAGAGAGAGAAAGACACAGGAAATACAGAGAGAAAAAGACACAAGAAATACAGAGAGAAAAGGACACAGGAAATACAGAGAGAAAAAGACAGGCAATACAGAGAGAAAAAGACACAGGCAATACAGAGAGAGAAAGACACAGGCACACTTTTCCTCCCTTCTCCTTGACCTTTGGTCTTCTTGCTCAGTTGGTTTTCTATGTCCATGTCATATGTATCACTCTAAATAGTTTGACCTCAAACAATCAAATTTTGCACCTCCTAATAAGTGTAAAATAGACAGGAAACCAATGAAATCCTTCATCAATTCTTTATTATTTTACAAATATTTTACATACAAAATCTTCACCCAATAAAAATTAGTAATTCTTCTACATATCCATGCTAATTATTATAAATTTTAAAAATAATTACTATCATTTATCAACTATTACAATACTTTATATAGAATTTCATAAGCTCTGAATGATATAAGCCAACATTTAGAAACAATATATTTAAAAAAAAAAAAATTATTTTAAATCAAATCATGCAACACCTCTACAAAATCTGCTAATCGGTCTTTTCCACATTATAAACAACCCCTGCAAATTGTAGGCACAAGTAGCTTGCAAATTGTTATGGAACTTGCTAGCGAAAGAATGCCAACAATGGGGGGGGGGGGAACAATGACAACTATTAACATCAAATATAATAATAGGTTCAGCAAAAAGAACCAACTATATTACCTGTCTTTGTCATAATAATAAGAAATATTTCAGTTTCATTACATTTTTTTTTACAAAGGCCGTGGAAATTAACACACAACATGTGATACCCACTTCTGTCACATGATGTGTGACAGGAACAGGCATTTACTGCTGATGTAATCAACCCTTTAGAACAGGGTTGTGATGTCAGTCAAAAGATTTTCAACTCCAACTATAGTTTATTACTAATATCATATGGCATAAAATTATACACATATATGGGGTTATATGTACGAGTATGGTTTAGGTGTAAATAAATGAAGAATTGTCTTTCATAGATTTCATTTATAACTATTTTTTAATTGTACAATAATACAGAAAAACCTTAGAATATATGATAAATTGAACTGGTTCTTAAAAAAGATTGCTTCTAATAGGTCTGGCTTCATTGCTGCTCTCAAATTGGATTTGACGATTATAAGGGCAAACAAAAATGGTTCCACGGTGACTGGAGTTGGTGGTAATGCTGTGACAGTCAATGCACATTTTGAATAATCTTGGGGTAGCAGGGTATAACAATTTTAAGTATGGTCAAACTTCTGAATTTCTGTGCTTGGTAAAAATTTATTTTGAATTTAGTTAGACATGATGGACTTTCTCCAAAATTTTCCAAATTTAAGTGCTGATACTGGTATGTCTAGATATTTTTCAAAATCTTCATCTTCATGGTTACTGCTTATGAAGATGATGAAGGTGACTGAATGCTGTCAGACAGCAACCCAGCTATAATCTCATCTTCCTCTTCTATACCATTTATACGAACTTTTAATTTATATGCAAAGATTTTTTTTGTCTTTAGATCACTATTTCAATACCTTCACAAAGTACTTTTTACTTCTGTTGCTTAAAATGTTCTAAATTAATAATGAAAAACTACCTAGAGATGTCACTTCATTTTTTTACCCCCTTATGTTCAAATATGAATCTGCCCTGGCCTCAAGACTCATCAAATTTGGAGTCAGAGTTGGGACATTTTTACCTACTCCAACTCCATGACTCCAACTCTACAGCCCTACTTCTGAATCTGAACTGATCCAAATTACAAAGATATGAACACTGGGCTCAATAAGCAGGCAAGTTTGATGTTACATTCAGGGAACAGTATCTGACCATGTTATATCTGATGTAACTGATAATGTTTAATGAGGAAGTACTGGCTGCATATACTCAAATAATCTTTATACACTTTAGGGGTTTTATAAGTATTCTGTAACATGTAATCATTTTCAATCCCATGTAGGCAGGATAATCAAAATCACATACACAAATCCCATGCACATATAGATAGTGTGTGTGTGTGTGTGTGTGTGTGTGTGTGTGTGTGTGTGTGTGTGTGTGTGTGTATGTGTGTGTGTGTGTGTGTGTGTGTGTGTGCGTGTGCGTGTGTGTGTTTGCGTGCGCGCATGCATGCATGCAGTCAGAACACAACAAAACAGTCAGAACAAGTTGTAGCAAAGAAAAGAAGACAGAAACGATTGGGATGGAATACATGTACATTAAGCCAGAATGAAACAAAACAATTCAAAACAAGACCAAAACAAAACAGAACAAGAGGAAACATTTTTATACTGCTTCAGGATAATACAGGGTAAGTCAGAGAACAAAGAAAAAGTCTGAACAAAACAAAACTAAAACTCAGAATTTAGAACACATGGAAACACAAATAGAAAAACATGTCCAAATAAGTCAAAACCAGCCAGAACAAGTTGGAACATGACAAGAAAAAAACAGAAGAAGTCAAAATAGTCAGACTGTATATTTTTTATAATTTAATAATTTCGTTTGCTTTAAGATTTTTTTAAAATAAAATTTCGTTTACATCACTGTGAACACAAATAATAATTACAACAACAAAGCATTTTATTCTGGATAGCTTTGGCACATTATGAGGAGTGCAACAAAGTACAAATAGGAAAGAGTAAAGCTGGGCTACTCACCATCACATTGCAGGCCTTGCTTCAGTAGACCATACAGCAATGAGCCACAGTGATCACAGAAGGTGGGGCGTTTATAGTTATGAACACTGAAGCGGTGAGGGACATTAATGTTGAACCTGGCACCAGTAACCTGCAAGGAAAGACTTTTCTGTTTCAAAGTCCAGTGCATGCTTGTGTGCATGTGTGTGTGTGTTCATGTGCAAGTGGGTATTGTGTTATTTTTGTTCATGTATTAGTGGGTTCTGTGTTGTGTGTGTTCATGTGTAAGTGGGTACTGTGTGTGTGTATGTTCATGTGCAAGTGGGTACTGTGTGTGTGTGTTTATGTGTAAGTGGGTTCTGTGTTGTGTGTGTTCATGTGTAAGTGGGTACTGTGTGTGTGTATGTTCATGTGCAAGTGGGTACTGTGTGTGAGTGTGTGTTCATATGCAAAGTGGATACTGTGTGTGTGTGTGTGTGTGTGTGTGTGTGTGTGTGTGTGTGTGTGTGTGTGTGTGTGTGTGTGTGTGTTTTACAGTTTACATTAAAGTGAGTGGGTGGGTGGAGGTGGAAAAGGGAACAAGCTCCTAGTGTTCTAATAACAAGGTGAAAGATGTGATCAAGGAAGCATCGTTTTTCTCCTCCAAGTGCAATAAAACACAAATAAACATGAAGACAGTTCTTGTCGTAGACAAGGTTTGGATATCTTTTAATATAATATATATATAATTAAGAATAATATTGAAAATATGCTGATGATCAGGTGCAATAATAAGTTGATGTGTTTGCTGGGGTTTTTTTTTGTTTTTGCTCTTGTGTATTTTATAAATCGCATATCTATATTCCCAAAATAAATGAATCTGAAGGTTGTTTGATATAAGCAAATCTAGATTCAAGAAACTCATTCAATTTCATGAATTAGTAAACTATAAATTCAATGAAAAATAATTATAAATAATACTTTTATGCAATATACACTGCACCAATGGCTATTCTGAATTAAAAAATAATTTTTCACTGATTCAGAAATTTTAAACAGCTGTACTGAAATCAAATTATTAACCAAATAATGTATACTTGCCAATAATGTATACTAATCATGGTTCCTATTGTAAATTGTCCCACAATAAATCATCTTACAGATATTAAATAACAATATAAATAATCATGGTTCCTATTGAAAATTGCCCCATAATAAATCATCTTACAGATATTAAATAACAATATATATAATCATGGTTCCTATTGTAAATTGCCCCATAATAAATCATCTTACAGATATTAAATAACAATATATATAATCATGGTTCCTATTGTAAAGTGTCCCATAATAAATCATCTTACAGATATTAAATAACAATATATATAATCACGTCACAATACTAGATAATTTCTATTATTGTTCTGTTAAGAGCTGAAGGTTTATCAGCAAGTGATTGTCAACTTAATTCACAACAAATGTGGGTTTAAGACCAATGAGGAGACTCCAGCTCTCAATCATACTAACCTGGCAGTTTCATACTGCTCACAGAATTAACATGGCTTCACTATTACTTTGTAAGAATCTTTTTAAGAAAATCTAAACTGTACTCCAAACAAAATGTAATAAGATGCTTAAGCATGCCCTGAATTATTTCAAATGTGTGTGTGTGTGTGTGTGTGTGCGCGCATGCATGCGTGCATATTTACACGATTTACCTCTGCATTTGTTGCATCTTTGGCACCAGGACACTTTGTTACTATGTGTTGATGGCAGCGTTTGTGCACCACACATGTACACACTGCAACATAAAAATCCCACACATGTACACACTGCAAATATAAAGTTTATGACAATTGTACAGATGGTACAATAACCCCTGCCAAGGAGCAAACTGATCTGACTAACCAGATATTTTGAGAAATTTCTCGTCAACTGCATGCTCTCACTAAGTAATATCATTCAAGGATTGCTGTCTTTTCACAATATATCACATTCACTGATATCATTCAAGCATTGATGTCTTTTCACAATATATCACATTCACTGATATCAATCAAGCATTGATGTCTTTTCACAATATATCACATTCACTGATATCAGTCACAGGTTGCTGTCTTAGTTTGAGTAATATATCACATTCACTTATATCATTTCATGGTGGCTGTCTTTTTCACAAAATAGCACATTCACTAATATCACTTAAAGGTTGCTGTCTTTTCACAACATATCATCAGTCACTGACATCATTCAAGAGCTGTCATCATTTCACAATAAATCACATTCACTAGTATCATTTAAGGGTTGTCTTTTAACAATATATCACATTTACTGATATCATTCAAGGGTTGCTATCTTTTCACAATACATAGCATTCACTAATATCATTCAAGGGTTGCTGTCTTTTCAGAATATATCACATTCACTGATGTTAAAGGGCTGCTATCTTTGAAAAATATGTCACATTCACTGATATCATTCACATGCCTGCCACTTCTGTACAATAAATGTTCATTAATACCATTCATTTTAATGACATATTCACATTGCTGATATAAAAATGTTGATTGTTTCTTTACTTCTTTATATCTATGACTGATTGTAAAGGAATTAGCAGGGTGAGGGCTTTAGAAATATTCATATTAGCTGGATCATTAATTACTTGTAGCATAATCCCTGCAGGGTAAGCTAAGTGGTGTGAGTCAATGCTTAAGGCCCAGTTGATAGAGGTCAACCTTAAACAGGATCTGCCAAGTGGAATTAGAAAAGTGTTAATATATAATTAGGAGTATAATCACTTCCTTTTGAAAGTTCATTAATTTTATTTAATCAGATTATTATATTAATTAATAAAAGTGTAAAATTATTTTGAGAAATAATCTCAATAACTATATGAAGGAGAAGAATCTGCACACTGTAGTCACAAATGAACAGCACTCTGTGGCATCATTTACAGAGTTGTCTGACTTGAACAAGGAAAGACACACTGTGACATCAGTAACAGAGTTGTCAGACTTGAACAAGGAAAAACACACTGTGACATCATTCACAGAGTTGTCGGACTTGAACAAGGAAAGACACTTTATGACATCGTTCAGAGTTGCCATATTTGACAATGAACACCACTCTAAGACATCATTCAAAGAGTTGCCAACCTTGAACAATGAACACCACTCTAAGAAATCATTCAAAGAGCTGCTATACTTGAACAATGAACAGCATGGGGAACATCACCAAAATATGCCATTATATAAATAATGTACAAAACCAGAAGCTTTGATTCCTGTCTGTGGCAAGTGACTCTCACCATTAACAACAATTCTACAGGAATTAAATAACTGAATTTTACAACATCAGCATCTGAAATTGTCACTTATTTGTATTTTCATATATTTATTTTTCTGATCTTGATTCCTCTTCACTTAATCCTGAAGTGTAAAACTATTGACATGGCAGGTTATTATTTAAAACATAGTTGTGAAGCAAGAGCTGAAGCTCTCATTGTTTTCTAAATAATTATGCAAAATTATATCTCACTGATATATGTACAGATCCTAATACACACACCTCACACACACTTGCATGCATGAAAAAATATTCTATACTAACCTTGACATTGATAACCTTGTTTACACAATCCCCTGAAACAAACAATCAATTATTAAAATTGCAATGCAAACTGATTGTCACTTGCATTTAGTATACAGAAGTCTGACATTTACTTTAACTATTTCAATTTAAAAACCAGATACTTAAAAATCACTACTCTATCCAAAAGTGACACCTGGCAAAAATTATCCTTAAATATACACATAAAGAGTAGCAAAAGAAAGAAAGATAAAGCATGTAGAGTATTAAGAGCAACATATTTTTCTTCAAATTCAATGTTGCAATTCTTTGGGTTGATGAAGGTATTTCTAATTTTTGCTTGTAGTTTCTTATCATTATGAAATGAACAAGATGACAAAATAACCCAAACAGAAAAAGAATCAATTATGTTTTAGATTTTACTGTTTGATAAACTTTCAATCACACCATGAGTGGTTCTGCAAAGGAGCTATTTAAAAGTACCCCATATTATCCAAGTGCTATAATCCAGATTAATCCCTTGCTACAATTATTATGACATATACTGTAATTATTATGGTTTGTGTACTAAAATAATTATAATTTATAGTGTAATTCTTATGATCTATATTGTAGTTATTAAGATTTATTATGTAATTATTATGACTCATACTGTAATTACTATGATTTTTATTATTATTTTGCCTAAGTACTTCAGGGCTGCACAAAATTATCAATTTAGACTGCGGGTGGCCTGTGTCTTGGATACCCCTGCTTTACTCTTTGAGGAGAATGAATCAAATAAATATTAAATATGTACCAGAAGAAATCTCTACATAGTACATAGTGAGGAGAAGGATCAAATTACACTTTTATAAGAATCTCTATACAATAAAGATAATGAATGAAACAAATATGTACCACAAAAAATCTCTACACAGTGAGCAAAATGTCGGCTGTGGGAAGAACATGGCCATAAACTTGTGTCCATTGACTTGGTGAACCCTACGTCGCATGGCACCTCTGCGCCGTGGTGCCCCTTCCTTCTCTTTGAATACTCGTTCATTTTTTTCTGAAATAAAATAGACAAATGTTACTGTGAAATATGTACACTGGGCAGAGAAACATCAAGCATACAGGTGTAGACAGCTGGACAGAAAGAAAAAAGTGTATTTATATATAATATATTGTTTCAAAAGGTAAAGAGTTTTATTTCATCCATTCAGACATATGGAATGTGTTAAGCTCATACATGATTAAGTCAGCCAACAATGAGGAAGGCAGCACAAATAATTCAACTGATATTACATTCTCAAGAAGACAGTTGAATTAAATATAGCATAAAATAAAACAGTGTTAATGGTTATATATAATTATAATGGTTTCACAGATTTATTTACCCGTAATTATTATAAGTGTTCTCTTGTGAGATATGATTATATATACATGTACTTTCCTATGTGCAATATTCTTTCTTACCTATCTCTCTGCACTAACACACATCACCATGCACCTGTCTTTTTAATGACTATCACAAATGGTTTTTGTAGAGTGTTATTTGGACTACATATTTGTATATTGCCAATTTTGTGAAATACCTTTAAATGTATATACTTTACAGATGGAAGGATGGATGGATGGGTGGGTGGATGGATGGACAGAGAGATACACATATAGACAGACAGACAGATAGATAGATAATAGATAGATAGATAGATAGATAGATAGATAGATAGATAGATAGATAGATAGACAGACAGACATACCGACAGAAAGATAGATAGATAGATGTATTGGACAGAAAGGTGTATATTTTTTTCACTAACAATTCTAACCTTGGTTATATGTTATATATACTGACTGTCTTTCTGGGCTTGGTTACATACAGATTTATCTATTAAATATATTTAATTAGTACTGTCTACTCAAGTAGACGGAAATATATTCAAGGATAAAGAGGTCCAACATTTTCTTTCAACTTTCACAGTCTTCTTGCACACAAAGAAAACCTTGAGCATACAAATGCTAAGGAAGCAATAAAGAGGAAGTTGAAGATTCACACTACAATTGTCAATAGGAGTCTTAGAGCTGCCCATAAAGTGTATTGAAATTAGCATCCAAACACTTTACACACAAACACAATCTATTTTCTACATATCGTCAGTTGTAATGAGGAGATCAATGTCACTTACTTGGCGTGGCAACACTAGAACCTGATGCATCAAGAGCTTCTGAAACAAACAAAATTTAAATCATGATTTACGATGTGTGTTTTTTTTTAATTTTAAACAAGAACTTAAATTATAATAAACATATATGCAGAAGCTAATTAAATAAGAAGTGATTATGCTCTGCAACAAAAGTCTAAAGAAAAGTCTGGCATTAATATCCCATAGATCTAGTTCAAATTTCAGACTCCTACAGTGTTGACTCCTAAGTTCAACACTGGTGACATCAATAACCACTGTGGATGCCTGAAAAATGTGTAATTTTAACTTGAAATGAAACACCAAGGGAAAATATGATAAGACAGAATCACTTTACAAGAGAATATGATGTAATAAATACAAGTACTCAAGCTCAGGAAACAGAGGTGTCAAATTTAATTCAGCACTGCTGTTCTGCATCAGTGGTTTATGTAAAATTAAGAAGCGCACTGTATATGGTAGACTTTAAATGCAATTACAACAGTCACACTAAAGTTAGTAGAGTGTTTAGTAAACTGTACACCATAAAGTTGCAAATACATGTATTTGTAATACTAAGACTAAGAGGGCATATTTTCATTTGAATAAGGTCAGCATGTTTCACCTCATTTGAAAATAGAGAATTCCACAAAATATATCCCAAAGTCTTATCACAAAAACTCAGTTAAGTTCATCCAATGAACTTGTGGCCTAAACTTTATGGTCAGTGCCACACTATAGGAAATCACTTCTCTATTCACTTAGTTTCTGATGCTGACTAAATAGCCTGTCTGGATAATATATTTACTAATAATAATATTAACAAATTAACAGTAAAATTGCGTAAATTTATTACTTTTGTTAAATGAACAACTTATTTGAATTATATATATATATATATTCCTCTACCATGATTTATAATGTGATCTTAAGGGGCCAAAAATTCTTACTGACTTACATGTGAAACTCCATTATACTGAACTTTCTCTACCTCTAAAATGTCCATTATTACTATTAGTATTAGTGGTCAGTAAAAACATTATATGTATGAAATTTGATACAAACTGCATTTCGTGAGCTGAGATGTCTACAATAGATAGGTATGAAAGAACTTTAAACTGGTAAGGTGGCAGAGGTTAGTCAACGTTGAAAATTAGCTGGCACCTCAGAAATGGCTTTGTTGTCCACAAATAGAATTTAAATTTTCAATGGTTTTAAACTATTAAATTATTTAAACTGTTAATGCTATAGTTTTAATTAAAACTTGCAGACAAGATTGTTTAAGTGTTTTTATGCAATGAAGATTGGAGTGAAAGTTTTAAAATGTTGTACATGTGCTTGGATTTGTGTTTTGACCTAAGGCAAGCTTGAAAACATATATACTGAATATGTATGTGATTATCACTAAATGCATAAATTGGGACTAAGCATAATAAAAATATGTTGTAGAAGTGACAGGAAACTATTTTCGCTTCAACTGCATTATATCTGAATTCATGTTACATCAGGCTAGAGATAAATTGTAGAAGAAATGTACATGTAAAGATTGTGGGAAAAGGATCATGCAATCAATCAGACAGATAAGGTGAAATAGAAAGACAGACAAGTGGATGAATAGATTGATGGACTGGCATGATGGTCAGATGGATAGATAGATAGATAGATAGATAGATAGATAGATAGATAGATAGATAGATAGATATTATTAATGGAGCAATCCAAATGAAAGAATGTTAGGGGAAGTCAAATGCAATGTCAAACTCTTAACCTTGACCTAATATCCATAACAATAATGCTGATATATCAAACAAAAAAAGTACTGTCTAAGCTGTCTCTTGACATTGCTTCAACCTTTTGTTGCATTTTTTTAACCTCATAAATTAATCAGATTAAACACAAAGCTTTAAATGGCATCATAACTTTTTTAAACAAAATAAATAAATGAATGTTAGATAAACTGACTTCCCTGATGATTTTCATAAAAGTACAATACTGAAGGAAAGACAACAAGAATGTTTATTACACGTTTTTTATAGGTGTAAAGCATATAATTATAAACTAAAACTCTCTCACAAAAGGAATAGCAGAAATTATAGTTTTTATTGCTGTAAATTCTCTCACTGAATAATGCAGATACAAAGTAGGTCTTTACAAGACCATCTGTGGATTCATTTCAAAAGTAATGAATATAAATTCAATAGTTAAACTCCTTAGGGACACTTTTAATGCAATTTGTACATTGTTTTCTGCTAAGATCAAGCTTTAATGTATATATTTTCTGTTGCTCAAACTTTTGTTTCCATATTTTCTGCCAAGCTCAAGCTTTTGCTTCTATATTTTGTACTATATTCATGTTTGTTTACATGTTTTCTTCTATGTTCAAGCCTGTTTACATTTTTTAACTATGTTCAAGCCTGTTTGCATTTTTTGACTATGTTCAAGCTTATTTACATTTTTTGACTATGTTCAAGCCTATTTACATTTCTTCTATTATGTTCGAGCATTTGCTTATATGTGACCAAAATTTTGATGCAATGGTGTATGATGTTTATGAGAAATGGAAGGACATCATGTGATTTGTTTTTTATTTTAAATAATCTGGGAATGGTTTTATTTGAGGTTGTTTGACTATCTTTAGTTCAGTCTGCACACATACCGGTACATGCCGTAACATGTTGATATCTAAATCAATGGCATTTATAGCTTAGTGTTATATTGGTACCTGAAGCTTTAAAATCAAAGAAATATAGATATCTTACTTTATTCTAAAAATTACAATATTTGTAAGAATAGCTGATGTTTTAGTATATGTGGAATTTTTCCAACACGTTATACACAGTGAAACTAGAAGATAATGAATATTTTTACATTTACATGATTTAGTTCTGTATAATAAAATTAGAAGATAGTGAATTTTTTGACATTAGATTCTACATATAAAAGTGGAAAAGTGAATTTTCTGTTATTAGGTTCTGTAGAGTGAAATCAGAAGATGAGAATTTTTTTACATTAGGTTCTACATAATGAAATTGGAAGAGTGAATTTTTTGACAAAGGTTCTGTATAGTGAAAGTGGTAGATTGTGGAATTAACTGGGAAACAGTGTAATTTGTTTATACATTTTATATAAATGTTTATATAACATACTGCACAGCAAACTCAAGACTCTAACTTCATGAAAAGTTAAATGTGACTTTTTTAAACTGACAGTATTAAAAGTACAGCAATAAAAGTTAAATATAACCTTTCTTTTTTTATTGACAGTTTTGAAAGCACAGCAATCAGGACTAATATTAAGAAAAATTAAATTCTACCCTTTTTTAAAAGGAACACCTGACAGTACTAAAATTACTGCAAACTCTAGACTCCTTAATAATAATATTAAGTAGTTAAATTTAACCTTTCTTTACTGTAGTACTATAACATATAAATTAATGCATGCTGTATTTTTTACTCTTACTTTTTATATCAGTACTGTGACTAGCAACTGGCAGTAAATCAAGGGCTATACAAATTTTGCACCAGTAACATTGTGCTTAAACAAGATAACTTCACATTTTCTACTATCTTAGATTAACTACAGGACTTTACACTCAGTTTTTGCTCTTTATGTTAAGAGATTCTGTTATTAGTTGCTGTTGAACAAAAAAAGACTGGCTTTTTACATCAGGATTATTGTATAAATGCATTATTAAACAAAGATACTATATAATTTATATATCCAGGTACTCTTCTCCATTTAAAATATAGTTTAACAATAACATCCATTTATCATTTATTTTGGTAACCATATTGTACCAGAACCACTGCTAATTCAGATGTCCTAGGCCAAAGTGCACGTTGGACAGTCCAACTTCAATTTAAACAAATCTAGTGTCTTAATATGGCAAAGATCTGAAGCAATTTAAAAAATACAAACAGGTTTTAGTAAGCAATATTTTGTTTTAACTTAAAGAAGTGAATATTCAAACTGTTTACATTCAGCTTCTGAACTCCACTTCAGAACTTCCCATTAATGATATACAATCTCATAAACAATAAATGCACATGTAAATCAACCTGTAGTGACACCTTATTCTCAACAGTGTACACTTTTATTTACTTTTTCTTTTTAACTTTAATTAGTGCAGACATATGATACATTACTGTAATGATTTAGTTTCTTATCAAGCTATCACAGTACAGTAAAAGTATGTCTCGCTACATTCAGAAATGTCATGTTGACCCTGTACAATGCTAAGTGAATTTTGTAAGGATAGTGAGATTTACTAAAAGTTGAGTTGTTTTTTGTTTTTTTTAATGGAGTAAATGGGTTTGGTTTATTATCTACTCTCTAATCCTGGCCAAACCTAAGTCTGAATTAACACTGTTTTACTACGGCATGTGTGTATAAATATCTTGTGTTTATGTGTACAAAATATAAATAGTACTAATGTAGCAGGAATATTTTATTATGCTGCATTACAACAGAATAATAAGTAATATTAATATGCAAACAAGCATTCACTAATAAAGACCTATTTCTTTTAAATTCTTATAAATTTAACCATCGTTATAGATTAACATTTGTAGTTATAGTCA
The DNA here is from genome assembly GCA_028829895.1 of Sinotaia quadrata. Lineage (NCBI taxonomy): Eukaryota > Metazoa > Mollusca > Gastropoda > Architaenioglossa > Viviparidae > Sinotaia > Sinotaia quadrata. The sequence continues at coordinate 84,671,257 of CM054177.1, forward strand.
TCTGTTACTGTAGTTCAAATAATACATTACTAACAATTTAATTGTATGCCAGCAAAAAAACAAACAAACAAAAATCTTACATTTCAACTAACTTTTATTGAGCTTTAAATTGTCTGAATTCTCTGCACATACCACTTCTTTGAAAGATCATAAATTTCTGCTTGTACCTGGAATCTTACTTATCAGTCAGCAGTGAACTGCAGGCACTCAAACACACAAATCTCATTGTTTCCTAATTTAAATTGCTGGTATTGCAACTTGCATAAATAAAGATGAGGCCAAACCAAATAACCTAGAAATGTGAAACAATGTCAATCTATGATTGGATTTTTCTTTTAGTTGTTTAAAAAAAAAAAAAAATCAAAAACTTTTTTTTCCATTTATTATTTTAACTAGTTAAGTCCAAATTATGCCAAGAAAACAGGTTGTTTTGCTTTCCCCCCCCCCCCCCCCCCCGCCAAGCTTTCGAACTTGAGTAATCAAAGAATTGTTGTTGATTTTTTAATTTCAACAATAACATTACTAATAATAATCAAATATCCAAACTTATACAAATGAAATCTCAAAAATCTGTTCCAACTGACTGCTAAAATCAACAATTCCTTGCTAGAGAAAAGGTGATATAGTTGGAAGAACCTCAGTAACTCACTGAGGTCTTTTTGACTCCCTGAACTCCTGGTCTTATAGTTATACTGGAAAATAGTGCTTAGAAGTTAGACCTACTTTTCCCATCAATTCTGCCATGGAACCAAAATGACCCAATGATACAAACACTAGCACAAACACAAAGCCAGCTGAAAAGACAACATAAAAACTGACTGAACTGTACAGGCTGTAAAGAAGACTTGAGGAGAATATTATTACTATTCAAAAGAATAAAAGCAATTTTTTTTCAGAATTCTAGACCAACTTAGTAAGAGCTAGTGTAAAGAAAATAAATATATCCTCACAAGTTGATAAAGTTAAATGAACAAGAATGAGTTAGAAAACATTGTGCAACAAAACACAAAAATTTCCTCGATTTTCAGCAATACAATGCTTTCTACCCCTACTTTCAAAGTTTTCCAAAATTTTGGAGAGAAACATTTATAAGCCATCAAATGAAATTAAACAAATAATTTATCCGAACAGATGGCATATATATATATAATAATTTTTTTTCCAAAAGACCTTAGGTAGTCAACGGGCATTATAGAATTTTAAGACATAAAGTAACTGGCAAACTTCTATGTTTCTTTTGCAAAATTTTATATAATCTCTTTAGTGTTACTGTTAGAAACAAAAGCAACCCCCGCTTTAAAAAAAAATTTTTTTTAATGTGCAAACAATTCATATTTAAGGGAAATTATTCTTCCAAACTGAAGCATTTTGTTCAGCTATTTTCACCCACTCCTTTCAGATTTTCAGTAGATAATGGGCACTGACAGATTAAAATTACCAAGTACATACACAAACACACACACACACACACAAATGAAATTAAAAACTTTTTCTAACATGAAACTTAAACTTTTTTTTTTTTAAAAGTCTAAAGTGTGCTCTGAACATTATCAGTACAATAATTGAATAAGTGATTGAGTCACACATAGTGGAAAAGGTTGGTTGTTACTCTCCTACACAAAAGAAAAGACTGCATTTCACGGCCACTATGGGAAAGGATGGTTCTTATACACTGGCAATGCTGTGCTCCTTATGTGGAAAAGGTTGGGCAAAAGTGCGGAGTTTCAAACAATTTTTTTAAATGTGACAAAAATCACCAGACACTACTTGTTTTTACTGTTAGATATACAGTCACTTTATTTATTTTTTTAAATATTTGAATCGCTCCTACATTTCACAATTCAGAAAAACAGGATGTATACTGTTTGTTACCAGCATTTTAAGTGCCAACAACAATACTGAGCTCTTTGAGCCTAAAAAGTAACATAAGCATTCATCAAAATTAATGATGGGGAAAATGTATAACTATAAGTATGGCAGTCATGTTCAGTGAAAGATAAGTCATTAAAACTTCTGTATTCATCAAAATTAATGATGAAGAAAATGCATGAGGGTCATGTTCAATGAAAGATAAGTCATTCAAACTTCTGTATTCATCAAAATTAATGACAACAACAAAAATGGTCATGTACAAACATTCAGACATTATCTGTTTTGTCACTTTATTCTGAATATAATTATAAACAAATAATGTACTGGTGACTGGTATAGAAACCATAAAAACAATCTCTTTAGAAGTGTAAATTAAAAAAATACTATTTTTTTTTTAAGCCTAACATTGAAAGGGTTAAGCACAGATTTAAGTAACATATAATATTCGCTAAACAGTAAACTAAACTATTCTGTTACCCTATCAGCATAAATTATTCTTTTAATAGTCAAATACTCTTTATAGCATAAAAGCTATACGCTATGCATAATTTAATTATTATTATAGAAATCTACAGTAACCTAGTATAGTAGTAGTAGTAGTAATGATTAAAAATAAAATATGACAATATATAAACCATGCCATGATTTATTTATAATAAATAACCAGCATATAATTTAAAAATATGATACATTTATTAACTCAATAACTGGGATTAGCAAGAAGAATTTTATACTGTAATCATAATAATGCAAAAATTGCAATAAACAAATTATAATATAATACTGCTAAATAAAAAATGTATATCATAGAGGTCTTCATTAATCATAGTACAGTACTTTTAATGGTTGAATGTAAACTGTTTCTTAATTAATTTTAATACAGTATTATAACAAAAGTGATAAATATGTGAGCGTGATTTTTTTTAAATTCCAGCTACCCTGTAACTGTAATTAAGATCATTAACAAAATGATGAGGATGGGGAGAGTTATCTTTTGCACAGTGTTCCATACATATACTACTTACTAGCAGCTCTTGAAAAAATCTCTTTGTGCAGATTTTAGAGGGGAGGGTGGATGGAGTGAATTATAATGCCCAAAGAATAAAACAGTCTGCACTCCTTTAGCTGTTTTATTGTACACCATACATTCTAAGATTTCAACAACAAAGATGTCTTCACACAGGCACAGCACAAGGTCAGCTTCAGTAATTGCAGTCGTCCAAACATCCTTCTAGCTGCCTTATCTAAAATCTAAAAATTGATAAGTCAGCACACAGAGCCTCTTCATAAAACTGCTACAGCTTTACAAATCAAACTATATAGTATTAGTAAGGGTGGAGTAACTCATAAATTATGAATTTAAAGTAGTGTTAAATTTTGCTTAGAAATTACATGGTTTAAAAACAATTGTTTTGATCATAAAATTAAATGTCATAATTATAACTGTTACTATAGTGCGCCACTGATGAAATTTTAAAAAATATTATATTTTCAATTAATGGTAAACATTTTATAATCACTTCTGATCATATTTGTGAATATAAATATGAAAAGTTGTAAAAGGTTATTATTATATAGGTACAAAATACTTATACATTTATACAGAATTTTATAGAAATATAGAAATGTTTGTAACTTCTTTTAAAATAAAATATAATTGATATATTTCTTTTAAATGTAATTACTTAAATTTATGTTTCCGTATTCATATTTGTTTAACTTTACCAATTTATATTGATAATTTAAAAAATAATACATGCAAAATCAGTAAAAACAATCTGCATACAATGAAAGTTGAAACCGTTAATTTCAAAGTAGTGACCATGAACATTTAGTTAGTTGAATTACTCTTTAAAATAATTATGGTATTATTTGACACCATATTGTCATCCATAACATTAGCTTATATAACTGGGGAATTATTTTTTTTTAAAAGTAGTAAGCCAGGGTTTATTTTTAAAAGTATCGAGCCATCTGTAGTACTAGTAGTCTTACAGACTACAAATACCAATTTATCATTATTAATATAATACTTATTAGCTTAGTAGCTACCACTGAAAAGACAACTAATCTACTTTATGTCTCATTTAATCAGCATACTTATTACATATGATTATTGTATTATTGCCTACCATTAAACATTTAGTAATATATCTGCCTACAAAGTAAGTTTTCATAACTTACAAGCAATACTCTCTTTATAAATAAAACATTAATATACTTCTGTTTGTTTGTTTGTTTTTTGCTAAAAACACATTGAGTGAAAGAGCAAAACAATGACAGAATACAATATGTAAATAGAGATATAAACACATGTTAACATCTCTGAAATACTATTCTACTGAAATTCGACCTTTAGAAATGGCAAGTGTGTTTTGTTGTTGTTGATGAAGTGACTCATGCTAAACTACAGAAAACTTTTTCTTTTTTTGACAATAAAGTAGCTCAGGTAAAATAACAAAAATAACAGTAAACTAATTTTTATAAATAGTGCCAAAGAAATGGCTCAGGTAAAACTATTTTTTTTATTTTTTAAACAATGCAAACAGTTCATACAAAAATAATTATATAATAATTACTAAACTATGGCATAATAGTTTGCAAACACAAAACGCTGCCCATGAAATGACTCATTTACATCTACAGCATATTTATTACTTTTGGCTATTTAACTTTTATGGGTGAAAAAAATCACCATGTTAATGAATGACCCAAACAATTTTACTTTGAACTAATTTAGAATAAAAAATATGCTAAGAAATGGCCCAGACAAAAACTTAGCAAATTATTATTAATTTACAAAGAAATCATTGCCCCAATGAACTGCACATACATACACACACACACACACACACAAATATTTAACACACTAAATGACTAATTTACAAAGAATCACTGTCCCGTGTCAGCACAGACTATTTTAAAGACAAAATGAGCCAGCAAAATTACTCAGAAAACACTATTTTAGACAAAGGCAAAATGATTCAGGAAACACAATATTTTAGACAAAGTGTGTCAACAAAATGACTCAGTCAACCTACTATTTTAGACAAAGACAAAGTGTGCCAGCAAAATAACTCAGAAAACACAATATTTTAGACAAAGACAAAGTGTACCAACAAAATGACTCAGAAAACACACTATTTTAGACAAAGACAAAATGTGCCAGTAAAATGACCCAGACAAATCTACAACACATTATTTTTATTTAAGAGAGAAAAAACATCATTATAGTTTATACCAATAAAATGACTGACAAATCTAGAAGTAGAACACATTATTTTAGAAAGAGAAAAAAAATTACTCAGACTAAACTAAAGCATACTATTGCTAATTTGTTCCACAAAATACTGCGCAAATGAAATGGGTCCAGACAGTCATTATTAATATTTTTTTAAATAAACAAAAAAACAACAACCCACTTTGCAAATGAAATGGGTCCATACAAGACTATAATATACTATTACTATATTTTTTTAAAACAAACAACTGCAATAAAATACTGTACAAAATAAATAGACCTGGACAAGATTACAGTAAATTGAGTAATACTATTATTTTTTTTTAAACAAACAGGAACACTGTGCAAATGAAATGGGTCTAGGCAATACTACAGTAAAACTATTACTATTTTTCTTTTAAACAAACAACAGCAATGAAATACTGTGCAAATGAAATGGACCCAGACAAGACCACTGTAATATAATTATTTTAAAAAAAAAAAAAAAACAGCAAAAAGCTCTGTGTGAAAGAAATGGGTCTAGACAAGATTACTGCAATACTATTACTATTATTTTAAAACAAACAGCAAAAAAAAAAAAAAAAAAATACTGTGCAAATTAAATGGGTACAGACAAGCCTACAGTATTACTATTTTGTAAACAAACAACAGCAAAGAAAACAATGAAATGTGCCCAGACAGTACACTAACTTAGGGGGAAACACTACTGTGTCAATAAAATAGCCATGAACTACAACATACTAATTAAATAGTTTTAAAATTAATAAAAGCATCTGTCAATTAAATAGCAAAAAAAAAACAAAAAAGAAATAGCATACTAACATGTAATTTAGAAAAAGAAAAAAGTAATGGCCCAAAGATATTTAGCAAACTAATAGTAATACCAACAAGTAATGTAGAACGCATTGTACAATGTTGTAAAACCAGAAATAAAACTAAACTAAGACAAGAGAAAAAAGCTTAATAGGTATACCAAAATCTCTACATAAAAGTATACCAGTTTAAGTGATGATCAACTTAACAGTTTCAGGTTAGGATTTAAGAATAAATAATTTATCACATAATAAATAATACCGTATATACAAAATAAATATTGTATTGTCTTTTAATAATTAACAAAGTCAATACTATAATATTGTTATTATTTTTTGATAATGATGGCTGACATTTTAAAATCAATTATTTAAACAATATTTTCTACAAACCAAACAAACATTCTCTATTTAAAAAGTTACAATTTAGAAAACATATTTTGATTGTCTAGCATTTTTTTTTTTACAGTGAACACATAACTGCAATGAAATAATTTTGCACTAATACAGTTTTCATCAAATGCATGTATAAGAAATTAATTGTATATATTGGCAATCTTTAATGTTGCATTAAAGTATTAAATCACTTTACTAATACAGTTTTCATCAAATGCATGTGTTTGAAATTAATTGTATATATTGGTAATCTTTTATGTCACATTAAAGTATTCAATCACTTTACAACAACATATATTAACTTCACTTGCAAGCTGTCCATATTTAACCATGTAAAAAGTGCATTTAATAATTGTCAATACAGATTTCTAAACAGTTAATAGGAACTAGTGACCCATCTCATTATGATTATTCATAGATACAAATCTGAGCTTGGCACAGTACCAAGGAATAACCTCTGACTTATTCTTAGTTACTAAGAATGTATGGTCCATATAAATTAATACATGACTACAATGAATATGTTTGTACAGTGTACTGACTACAGAATATAAAGTTTGGCACAGATTGAGATAGGGGTCTACTCATCTTGGGATCTGTGTCTGCCTCACCCATTGTAAAAGAAATTATGGCCATTATTAACTGTGCATTATACACATGTATAAAGTATGAGCAAGTGTGAGTGTTTAATATGAAAAAGAGAAAAACTGTATGTATATAAATCCATGATATTAATGCATCTTGAAGAAATTAATAAAAAAAAAAAAACAACTGTAAACTCAGTAACTGTCAAAACTGTGGCAACTTTTGCTCTGCTTAAGTAGATTGTAAACGATCTGACGTGCATGCCGGAGACCGTTGTCTGTGTCACTGATGGCTGTGGGCAACACTTTTTTTAGCAGCTGAACCGTAGTACAGTACTGATATCGCCCGGCCAGCTGCTGATTAGCATAAGTAGTGTACGGGAGGGAGGCTGCCACTGGCAGCGACAGGCTGGCAGAGTACGGCTCGCACCACGCAGCTGGCTGATTCCGCACCATACCCGCTACATCGCTCGCACTCTTTACTATGACTGTTATGAGCCTTACATCTTGGCCCCCCTTTCGAAAATCATTGCAGCAGCAACAACAACAAAATTTCCTTTTGAAAATGTATGTGGTACACTTTGTGAAAGCGAAGTACGATGTAACTTATCAGCAACAACACACACAAAGCACAAGATGAATCCTACTCACCCTCTGATGACGACCCATTCAGTTCGATCACTACATGCACCTTGCCACTGGGTTCCAAATCGACCTGCAACATTATCAGTAAACACAGTCACCTGCTACCAATTCATTCGCAGACAATTCCGGAAGCGTATGTTTAATAAATATCGAAATGAGCCCCACAAAAAAGAAAAGTATAGATAAAACAAAATATTTGAGTATGGAATAAAAACAATTTATTCGCGTCAATCAGAAAATTAAAAGACTATTTGACAGAACACTTTTAAAGCTAAATACGTTTTTGCCCGAGGAATGGCGAGACACTAATGGCATCGACCCATAGCAATGAGATACGTACTTACATTTCTACCATGAAATGTGATTCAAATATATCCAAGACCGTGTACTTACCCACAGGTCTGCCTTATTTTTCACATCCTCAAAGGAAATGGTGCAGATGGCAACAAACTCGTCCGGCGGAATGGTGGAGTCATGGAACACAGTCAAATTAACATTTTGTCCGTTGTGTACATCCGATTGAAAATCCTCGTTCCAAATGGGCTTGGTTGTCTTGGGTTTCGTCGTGGATCGTGCCACAAAGACTTCATCGATGTCGATATTGATGTAGGGGTCGAGAATAGGTGTTGTTTTACTAGGACCCATCTGCACAAACCGTGTAGAGAAGTTGGTAGGCTTTAGATCCACTGCTTCGCACAGCTTTAGCTTCATAGACCCGTTGAAATACACCATTTTTGACTCGAGACGCTCCGTGATCGACACAGATAACGAGTTAAGGGTCCAGTTTATCCGAATTCGAATGTGTGAAAGGCATCTAGAACCTTAAACACCCCCAAAACGACCCAAAAAATCAAGGAGAACACACAGCGATAAAAAATATCACGGAAGTTGTAATGTGAATATTCTGCAAACCCGTCAGGAAAATGCAGACGCTTTGCGCATGCGCAGTAATTAGTTTCTTACCTCCGACCACCCCCATCCTCCATCCCTCTTTAGCGATGTAAACAGAGAAGTCGTGAATTCGGACAGTTATAGTGATTCTAATTAAAATTACATGCATGCCATTGGAAATTACTGTATTTTTTATTTGTGTTTGCCAATAGCTGGTAAGTAATAGAAGGTGGTCAAGAAAGGTGGTTTTTGGTCGTCGACTGCGCACAAGAGTCCATCGATTTCTATGGGTCAGGCTGAGAAGCAGTGGCGGTTTAGCCTCTATCGGAACAACGCCTGGGAGTTTGCAGTGAGCACTGAAACAGTGGAAGTGTTAGAAGCTGGTGAATGCATCGATTTGCTAAAGAAGAAATGAATGCAGATTTTTACTTGCACCCAATTTATGACAGCTGATGTGTGAGATTTGGGAGAGTCAACGCTAAAGGAGAATGTATCTATAGACTTTTATGTTCCTAAACAGGCTAACATTCACTAGAACGATTGTTTAGGTGGGAGTGGGAAAATACGTTACACTAAATATATATTACATATTTCTTTTCGCTGCATTTTTTTGTTGTTTGTACGTTCAGCGAACACGCTCGATGAACGAACCATAATATTCTTTAATAAGTATTGTATTCAGTCCACGAAATAACGTTTGAAATGGACGTTTACGTAGAAATCAATCAATATTTGGCATATAAAGCCTGAAGAATGACAAATGTCACGTCACGGATCATGCTGCGTATCTGATCGGCAATAATTTAAACAAAGATTCCAATGAGCAGTTCAGATCTACATACGTGTGAGGAAATGTTACATGCACTAACCCCAACAACTAATACAGAGACGTGTCAGTTCTGACGTCATGTCCATCATATTAGTTATTACCCAGGGTTTTACCTCATTTCGCTGGTTTCATTGGTCTTGTCACCTTTTATTTTATTTGTATGTTATGCGTGTGCCCATTTCTCATATTTATTTTATCTTCATTCAACAGCTTATTCATATTTTTTCAACAACAAACTTGTTTTGGTTGCCTGACATATATTTTTTTTAAAAATACTTCATCATCTCTAATTTATTGTGAGAGTTGTTCTGTATCTTCGACCATATATGATGACTAGAGAAGTGGGTAGAGTTTCCAGAGACCTTAATTAGTTATTAAAGACTGATTAGAAATGCAATATTGACCATAGCATGAACAAACATTTTAGTAACGGGTTTTTTAGCATATTAATTATTATAAGTGCGAAGTTAAAATGTTCTATGTGGAATTTTAAAACCACATTGGTAAAGAATGGATCCTAGACAGTTTACCATAATTTAATGGGCAATCTTTCAAATTTCTAGCTACTAATGGAAATAATCAACCTGCAATGTAATAGGCTTTGATGAAAATATTCTCCAGAATTGATGTGGACATAATCCTACCTAGCATATCTTTTCTTGGATGTTATATCAGTGTTTGGAAGGTCTTACTTGGGTCTTTCTACATTCAGCAGAGAGATCAGTAGAGTACCTCTAGCATCTCTTTTCTTGGATGCTACATCAAAGTTTGGAACAAGTTACTGGGGTCTCTGCATTTAGCAGAGAGATCAGTAGAGTGTTTGTAATTTATGAACACAGGTTAGGTTGCTAACATATGAAGAATCTGTTGAAATTAAATAAATGCACAAAAATGTGATGTTTGAAACAGAATTCTTGCAACAAATCTTCAGTTTCAATAATTTAGGCATACAAAATACATATATAATATACACACATGTATACATATACACACACACTTGAACATCAAGTATTGATTTGTTTCACCTACTTTAATGCAGAGTTAACTTCAGTTTAACTACCATTTCTTTTAATGCACATTTAGCAAATTAATAATTGCATTTAGTGTATTATTGAATTTTTTATTTCATAGTCCCATCTGTGTGGTCTGGGCTGTGTGTTGTGTTAAACAAACTTTCCTATTGTAAGATTGGGTTTGACAACCATGTCTTACATTTTGACCAATGATAAATGCATAAGACACATGTGCACATGCACGCACACACAATATGGACCATGGAATAGTGTCTATGATATATTTTTACTGTTTAAAACATCCAATCCACAATCTTCAGTTCTATAACTATTATATGATAAAGTATTTTAGTGTTAGAAAAGTGCACAATTTATCAGAATGGGTGAAGCCCTTGATTGCCTCTAATGAAATATTTATCACTTAAAAATGTTTTAAAACAAAGCAGATCAATATAGCAAATAGTAGAGAAAAAACGTGTTCACAAGAAAAGAAATATTATATTACTATTAGTGGAATTCTTGAAAGAGATTCTATGAACTGTGTGCCAACTGACCAAAGTTTGTGCACATAGATAGTGTCCAACTGCAGTCCCGTGTAAAATTTTGTGGCCCGCGCTCATACAAAAATATTTCTTTAATTATATGATATAATTACATTTTTGTAAAATAATAAATAGCCCGTGAACTCTAAATTTTTGGGGGTTGTGGCCCTCGGGGTTGAATAAGTTGGATCACCCTTGCATAGATGTATATTTAAAACACACATAAAATGATAGGAATGTTGGTTGCCTTCTAGTAAATGTTTTAGGGGGACTTTGATAAACTGAACTCTAAGTATATATATGTTTTTAACTAATAAAGATAGTTCGTATACTTTAGGGGAGGCTGGGTAAGGAATACCTTTTGAGCACGTTTTAAATGGCATCCTTCCACTTCTGAATGCAACATATAATGTATCGTTTCTAAGAAAACTGCTAGTTTTTACTTGTAAAAGTTACTTTTACTTATTAGATGTACAAAAATTGACTACAACAACATTTTACTACTGTGTAAGAGACAGCTTTATATACAGTGGAAGCAAGTTAGGATTAAAGCAATCGTTTATCACTAAGAGACCGCTACCGGATATTAATTGAGTTAATTCCCCTGTTCAATTTTTTTCTCCCCTCGAGGTTTATACAAAACACGCGAAACGAGGCGAATATCTAAACAAACAAAATACCAGAGTTAATTCATATTTTTCAGCCATGTCTTCAGACGCTGACACATTAATAGAAATGGGTTTCTCGAAAAACAGAGCGTGAGTGTACTGATACTTCGTTATCGCGTTGTTCGAAGTAACATGTATTTGGATAATAATGAATGAAAAACAGCTATCCTATACCTATAGAAAACCGAAAGGAGACTCAAAGTCTGTCTAGTTTAAAAGCATGTAACCAAACAGTTACAGCAATAATATATTTGGGATATATTAATAACAGGAATTAGGAAAATCTGAACAAAATTCCTTATATATTTCACATTTTGTTGCAGGTTTTAAACCAGAGCAGTAAGTAACGTGAAAAGTTGGGACAGAAAATTATAAGCTAACCAAACGCCTGTAGTTAATTAATCAAAGAGGACTGAATAAAGGAAGTTGTTAATTAACCATATTTGTTGGATTTGGGGTTCCACGTCCGTTTCTAACGTGCTAATTTCGCAGATGGCATGAACCATAATCTACAGTAGTTAATTTACCAATGACTTGAGTGGTTATCTACTTTTCACAAAAGCGCTTTTTACATGTAGCCTAATCGAATTCACATATTGATAAACAGTAATAACTAGTCTCTCTAAGACAGTAAGAGTATGTTTTGGAATGGAGTTGAAAAGATTAACTGTGTTTACAATTTGAAATATTATTTTATTCTCCAATAATTAAATTAAATGCTTGAATAATCAAAATTTGATTTATAATAAATTAATATATAATATCATATGCTTACTACTGATTATTAACAAGATTCTGCATTTATTGTTAATTCAAATGAACACAGTACTTTTGTTCAAGATTATATTTTTATCAAATCTTTTACTTAATAAAAACTATTTTTGTGTCATAAACATTTTATAAATTTGTCAGCTCTTGTTTTAACTTTCAGGGATAAAGCTTTAGCAAAGACAGGTCACAGGGGTGTTCAGCTTGCACTTGATTGGTATGTTTCACTGATAAGTTTAAAGAATCAAAATTTATTGTTGATTAGAGTTATTTTTAAGACATGTAAGAGGATGGAAAGAATAAGAATTAAGATCAGTGTTTGGTTTATTTAAAAGCATACTGGAGGGTGGGAGAGGTATATTTTACCATTATAGTTTATTTTGTCATTTCATGCTTAATATTAAGAACAACAATAATAAGTATATATGAAGACCAGCAAATTTTGTGTATAAATTAATTAACTATTACACTATATTATATTATTATTAATCAGTAAAATGTCTTTATTTAAAGATCACCAAGAACTTGAAAACTTAAAAACTTTCTTCTAACCCTATCTAATCATGCATAATACTAATTAATACAAATGGATTAAACAGCCATATTAAGTTAAATTCAAACACCAAATGTAAATGTTCTTTAAGTGATTTTTGTTGTTGTTGTTATTTATATTTGTCAAAGTTTACTGTTAAAATGATTCATTTATTTATTGATGGAGAAAATGCTTACATAAGGAAATGGAAAATATTTTTTAAGCACATTTGGTATTTGCTTTTTTGATTGGTTAATATGTGTGCATGCTTGTGTTTGTGTGTGTGTGTGTGTGTGTGTGTGTGTGTGTGTGTGTGTGATATTTTGATTTTTTAATTAAACTCAGTAATATTATCAATATCACTATCAGTGTCCACAACAGAATCTTTCACTGTGCATGGTTTTTAGAAAGAAATTAATAAGTTACATTAACTAAGTTTATCCAGTCATTTTGTAAATGAAAATCTATTTGTTTTCTTGTATATTTTTTTCTAATTACAAGCGTTCAAGACTATGATCAATGAAAGATTTTATTTCCATTTTGATGATTATATTTATAGCTTATGTTCACCTGCAATTGCAACTTAAGAACAAAAGAGGATTTGTGTTTACTAATTAAAAAACCTATAAATATAGTTATTTACTTGACAAATTCAGTTGAACAACAGTAATAATGCAATAGCATTCATAAATCATATGCCCCTAAATTAAATTTGTTGTAATCTGGGTGTTTAGGATAATGGCTCACGAAAGCGATCCAGACATTGATGACCCAGTTGACAATCCAAATCTTACAGGCCATATACTAGGTAAATCAATTTATCACTTGTTTCTGATATATTTTCTATCAGTGAATCATGTCTGTTTATCTGCTAACATTTGTTATTACATTTACTATAGTACTCGGTAAACTGTATCAGTAAACTAGTTAAATTTAACACTTTGTCTTTTGAAACATCTTCTACAATCCTTCAGGTTTTTTTGTTATATATATTTACTATGGTTCTAGGTAAATCATTTCAGTAAACTAGTTAAACTTAATATTTATTCTTCAGTCGTTCAATTTTTTTCTGCTAATATTTGTTATACATTTACAGGTACAAGGTAAATCATTTCTGTAAACTAGTTCATTAAACTTAATATTTATACTTAGTCCTTCATTTTTTCCTGCTAACTTTTTTGTTAATTCTTTACTAAGGTAAATTGTTTTAGTAAACTAGTAAAAAGTAAAATTTAATATTTATTCTTCAGTCGTTCTGTTTATCTGCTAACATTTGCTATACATCTACTAGGTATATTACTACACCAAATAAGTTAAGGTTTGTATTTTGAAACAGTTTCTTAACAACAGCAACAACAATAATAATGAAGACTAATAAAGCACTTAACCTTATAAAACTCTTAAGTGCTTTACAATGATTGCACAATATGGTCTGTATACAAAATACTCAAACACATAAGAAACAAATGACAAAATGAATCATACAGAATAACAGAATATAAATGTATTTGTGAAAGAAGCACATAAAATAATTTTCAGATGTACAGGCACTAATGTGAACAAGTAATGACAGAAAAGATAATGTGTCTTGTGGTGTGTCTTGAGATGTGTCTTGTGGCATGTCTTGAGATGTGTCCTTTTATGTATTTTGATATGTAGTCTTGAGAGCTCTTGAAACTGATCATGATCGCTTTATATCTCAACTCAAATGTTAACAAATTCTGGATCCTGAAAAAACAAACATGATTGTTAACCATACAGCTTATACTTTACTTTTGAAATACTGACATTGCTTGTGCCTGATGATGATTGCAAGCTCCTAGTTCCAGCAGATGTACATCAGATAAATATTTATTGGTGTTAAAAATATTGTTAAACAACATTGGAATGAACATTGCTATAGTTATGTGCTATTGTCAAAACAAACTTTATTTCAATAAGTTTCAGAACAAATTTAATAATTAATATAGTAATATTTAGAGTTCTTTTGATGAATATGTTCTTTTATTATTGTTGTAATTTATTTATTGATTATGTTTTTTTCAAAATTTAAGAATGCAGTTACAATTCCTTTAAAAGCACTTAAAAATGTGTAATGAAAATATTAATAGTTAAACAAACATTATTAAATCTTTTTCTCATATGAATTAAAAGTGTTTTGTTGTCCCCTAGAAACTTAATCTAAAATTGTCTAAATAGACAATATGAAACAGTAACTACCATTTTAAAATTTATTTTAATATTTTTGCTCTAAGTCTATGCATAGTATATTGTCTCCTTACATTGTAGCAGCCTAATTAATTTTGATAGGTTTTAATTTTGATTTTGTTGAAATCCTCTGCTTCTGTTTTCTCTGTAATTCCTTTATACTTTATAATATCTCATACAGAACAGTGTGCTGGACCTTTTTATTTCAGGTGAGAGGAATGCACCAGAAGGCAGTGAAGCAAATAGTGAGACTGGTGCAGCTAGTGGGGATACTGCTCAGCCCCCAGCTGAAGCAAAATCTCTTAAATGTGATGAGTAGGTCTTATTCATATTCACTATTGATTTATATAAGATTGTTATCTAAAAGATACATTAGTGTTGGAGTCTTTTTTGTGTTTGTCTTTGTTTGTTTTTGTTCTTTTGTTATAATGCCTTTGATAGGTAAAATAATAAATAAATAAAAAGTGCCTGCTTATTTTCCTACTCTTTTATTTATTTTTTTTGTTTTTGTTTTTGTTAACCCTACTTATTTCTGGTTTAACCTTACTTATTGTTAATCCTACATATTTCTGGTGTTACCCTACTTATTCTGATAATCTCTATACTTTATATTGCTTTTGGAGCCTTTCATTTTTACACATCTACATGTTTGACTTGTAATATGATACGTTAGACTTAAATTTAAAAGTCACATTGCATGCTTTGAAAACTATTAATCCTTTCTTTAAAGAAAAGTATACTTCCACAATTAGGAGGAAAACACGCTCTGTTATGATAGCACTAATATTTAGTATATGAAATTGAAAGTTACAAAAATATTAGTTTGTTTTAAAAAATGAAGAATTTTGATGCAAACTCTCTTACAACTGTTTTTCATTTAGAAGTAAGAATAATATATCACTGGAATTAGAAAGAAAGCAAAACCATGGTAACACTTTTGCCATTCCGCAAAGTATGTTTTAGTCATTGCTTTATTAACATAATTAAATTAGAAAGGAAACTTTATAAAATAAAGTTAAATAAGTGAAATATAAATATTTATGGCACATAACCCTTTCAGTACTGATAATGATGATATGTATGTTACATAAACCTGTCAGTGTGAGAGGAATAGTAATGATGATTACATACTGTGCATAACTGTTAGTGGTGTATGTGTGCATTAATAAAACAGGGTTCTTCTACTTGTTTTAGATTTGCTTTCCTTGTTCAGATGGCAGTGTATAGCATAAGCAGAGCTGTAAGTGGCTAAGAACCATTGAAACTAGTGTTGTCACACTTGTCATATTGGTTTTAAGGTCAAATTAAAATCTTCCATGTGCTAGCTAGTTGATGTTTCATATTTTTGACTCACCAGCTATGGTCATTTAAAATTTTATTGAGAAGACAGTGGGGGAAATGCAGCATATTTTTCAGAGCATTTGTTTTAATTAGCACATTTGTTTGTAACAATAGACAGCCTCAAAAGTTTAGCTATTGAAGATGTAGGTAAAAATTGATAAAACAGTTTGCCAAAGCAGATTTCTATGCACCTTTAATTTAAAGCAGGTTTATTCTTTTGATAAATGATTAAAATTATACATTTCACCTAGAATTATTAGTTCTACTTACAAGTTTTTTAAAATATTTTAAAACAGTTTATGATGTCAGTTTGTGTAGTAAAGATAAAAACAAAACATTAAAAACCTCACTTTTATGATTCGAGGTTATATAACTCCTGACATAAACCAGTTAAAGTGAGACCCACATAACTGAGTAGTCATCCTGCTACTGGCTAATAAGTAATTCTGTATTGTATTTCAGTATTTAAAATAATTAAATATATTTGTTGCTTTCGTCTTTGTTAAGATTAAAAAAAAATAGTTGGTTTATGTTATATTTGCTTCAAAATATAGGGTAGGTAGAATATTGTGAAAAGTATGTATTGTTTAAATTTTAATTAGTTAATGTAATATATATATATTTTTTTTTGTATTAAGATGCACCATATTAAAAATGTCTTTGAAAGAGAAGTTCTGTTGAATAAACCCATGCATGTTTATCTAGGGCAGTCATCTTTAAATCATGCATAATTTAATTCTGCCATTTTCTTGGTTTTATGGGTGGATGAGATGAGAATTACCTCCCTTGTTTCATTTGCTCACATTACTGAACCATTTTATTGTTTTTCTTTTGATTTTTATTTAACAGCCAAAAGAAAAAGGTGATGAATAAATAGTAATAGGGTCGGTCAGGAAACTATAAACTAACAACTTTTTTCTTTGTTTTGTGCTGATTTTTCTTTTCTTCTTCTTTATTTTTCCTGCTTTCTCATTTCTGCAACTGCATTCTCCTCACCATCTCACGTCTGATTTGTTTATTTTCGGGGCTATGAATCCCAACCCACTTGGAGGATGGATAACTGAGGTTTTGTTGTGTTGTTGAGTTATTATTATTAACATGCTTGTTACAAGTAAAATTATATTTTTTTAAAGAAACGTACGGTATTTTTTTCTAGTTTATTGATATATATTTGGAATGGAAGCATTTTAATTTTGTTCTTACGTATAGGATTTGTTTTCTAGTTTATTAATACATATTTTGAAATGGAAGCATTTTAACTTTGTTCTTCTGCCTGTGATACATAAGATTTTTCTAACCTCATTTATCTTTCAAAATCACATTCTAAGCAGTTAACCTAAATCTGCTTAGGTTGAAGAGTGAACTCTTCTTTGCATTGATGAAAATGGCAGTCATTTTTACAGATCTAGTTGTGGGCATTTGTGTTATTTTTGTTTTTGAAAGTGGTTTTGTTTTATTTTATTTATTTATTTTCATTTTAGATGTGGCAAACTGTTGAAGAGTGAAATGGAAGTACAGGCACATGCAGCACGCACTCAGCACTCCAGTTTCTCGGAGAGCACAGAAGAAATCAAACCTCTGACAGAAGAAGAAAAACAATTGCAGAAAGAAAAGTTAGTCTATGAGCATCAAATATTTGACTGCATAATTTTAAATGAGACACTCAATAAGTCACTCAATAATGCTCTGAATATTGGAAAAACACTACCTGTTGATCAAATTTCTTTTCTTTTCATAGAACATTTTTATTGTCTTTAAGCGTTGAGTCCTATTCACATACCTTACCCAGGTAATTTAATTATGAAGGAGCACCCAAGAAAATAGTGATCATTTTTAACAGCTGCAGTGTAGATAGCATATGCACATTATACATTCAACTTCACATGATTTGTTAGTCATCTAGTACTAGTGAATTTTAGATGGAGGCTCCTGGGATGGAGGTAGAGTGTAGCAAGTAGAGACACAGTTCTCTGCATCATCATTATGTTGTCACTAGATATTTAGTTTACTTGTTTCCACAGTCATAGATGTTTTGTGATTAAAAAATAAAAACCACTGTGATTTTGATTTAAAATAATTGTCTGTCACTTTATCAGTATGTACATGAATTTACAACAAGCAAAAATAGCTCCATACACATTTAACTGCACATGTTTATTTAGTACACATTTCAGAGCTAGTTCAAGCAGGCATGTTCTTCAGTGCAGCTACATCATTGATAATCACTTCTGTGTCTGCATAGGTGGAATGATAGACAGAAACAATGTACTGACTTCTATCTGCCTCTTGTATTGCTTTCTGTAGCCCAGTAGGGGAATGAGATAGGAGTTTTGTAATGGTATTATTTTCATATCTCAGAAAGGCATGTGATAGTAGTTTTCTAATGGTATTATTTTCTTATCTCAGAAACCCTGAGACAGCAGTTTAATAATGGTATTATTTTCATATCTCAGAAAGGCATGAGACAGCAGTTTAATAATGGTATTATTTTCATATCTCAGAAAGGCATGAGACAGCAGTTTAATAATGGTATTATTTTCATGTCTCAGAAAGGCACGAGACAGCAGTTTTCTAATGGCATTATTTTCTTATCTCAGAAAGGCACAAGATAGCAGTTTTCTAATGGTATTATTTTCAGTATTGTTCGGAAGTTGATTTTTTGTTGTTGTTGTTTTGTTTTGTTTTTTTTTTGGGGGGAGGAACTCATTGAGTAAGGGTGGCTCTGGCACTGCTGCAGTTGGCTAATTTAGAAAAGACATCAATATATTTGCGGGCTCAGGACACATGTTAAGTGCTCAAACAAGTTCACAAGCAAATGATCTGAGTTAGGTTTTTGGATTTTGTGCTTCCTACTGGTAAGCTAAAAGATATAGGTGATTCCCCACAAAAAATTATGGTTTCTCTTTGCCTACTGGTTCACAGTTTTCAGTAAACAAATTGACTGAGAAATAATTGCTTTAAAAATATTATACCATCTATCAGGTAAATATAATCATTTAGTTAGTTGAACAGTTAAAAGTGAAAAGGCAGCATAAAACACTAGTAAACTGTTTTGGAGGGAAAAGGTTTTATTCTGGGCATTTTAAATGAGCTTTTACTATAAGGCATTTAAACATATACTATTTCCTATGAATATAGCTATTTGATTCTTGGTCAGGTCAGTTGAGAAGTTAAATCTTTTACTGTAAAGCATTTAAACATATACTATTTCCTATGAATATAGCTATTTGATTCTTGGTCAGGTCAGTTGAGAAGTTAAATCTTTTACTGTAAAGCATTTAAACATATACTATTTCTATGAATATTCATTATTGCTATTTGATTCTTGGTCAGGTTAATTGAGAAGTTAAATCTTTTACTGTAAGGCATTTAAACATATACTATTTCTTGGTCAGGTTGGTTGAGAAGTTAAATCTTTTACTGTAAGGCATTTAAACATATACTATTTCTATGAATATTCATTATTGCTATTTGATTCTTGGTCAGGTTAATTGAGAAGTTAAATCTTTTACTGTAAGGCATTTAAACATATACTATTTCTTGGTCAGGTTGGTTGAGAAGTTAAAGCAAAAACGGCAAGAAAAAGAGGAGCAGGAAAAACAGGAGCAAATACAACGGGAGAAAATGAGACGTGCTCAAGGTCGTGATCTTTCTCAGGCCAAGCAGAAGTAAGTTGAAGTTTTATGGTTTTTGGTATTTTTATTTCCTTTTTAAATAAATAAATAAATAATTGTTTCCTAAAATGTGAATGTAGGAACAGTTTATTTTGTTATACTGTTGGGCAGTGTTGTGACATTAAGACTGTCCTTGTGAAGAAGACTGGAAGCACTCATTTCAATCTTGGTTAATGGAGATTTTTCTCATTTTACAGCAACCCATTCTCTGGTTTATTAATGCTGAAACCCTTCATCATTGTAAATGCTTAAATTCCCACAAATTTTGCAAATGTTGTCAATTACTTGTTGCTACACCAATATATGTTGTATTAAAGTGTGATACAAATGTTGTCAATTATTTGTTGCTACATCAATATATGTTGTATTAAAGTGTGATACAAATGTCAATTACTTGTTGCTAAATCAATATATGTTGTATTAAAGTGTGATACAAGTGTTGTCAATTATTTGTTGCTACATCAATATATGTTGTATTAAAGTGTGATACAAATGAAGAACTGAAACAGGAGCCCTGCACTATCTAATTCATTAATCTTCTGTTACAATTCTACCCTAGGTGCACACACAATTTAAATGCAGTTGCATAATTGAGTATCATTATTGTGATATGTGAGGGTGTAATGAGTCTCCTAGATCACATCAAGCAAAAATATCAAAATTTCTCTGTAATTTATAAAATCAATATCTTGCTTTAATACAAATAACATGAACGTTATGCTTTTTTTTGAAAGTATAAAGTGGCTAGTTGTTGTTGTGAATAAATTTTTTAAACAATCACTTCATTTACCAGAAGTTTATTACCTTTTATAAAAGTTTAATCATTTGGTTGGTTGTGTCTTTAACCTTATTGTTGCCCTAGGACATTCATGCATCTATCAAAAATTCGGATAAGACCAATAGAATTCACTTACAAAGAGAGACAACTCTGCTGAATTTTGCAGACTTTTTATGTTTTTTCATTACATGTTAGTTTTGAACAAATTCGTTTAATGGCATTAAAATTGTGACAAGTATCTTGCTGTGGATGTAAAATTTGTTTATTGTGTGAATGGAATGATAACAGTCTTTAAATTGCTTAATTTTTCTAAAGTTTCATTTAATAAAATGTTGATTTTGATAATAAAAATTATTTTATTTTGATGATGATTATTTTTTTGTCAATTTGCTTCAAATTCAGGATAGAGGAAGCAGAGCTGAATAAAATTGCTGAGGAGCGCAGGAGAGAAAAGATGGAAGAAAAGATGGCCAGGTAATCTAAGGATAATGAAAAGAGCTCATATTCATTCAGGTAACAGTAAGGTCTGTCAAAGAATTCTTATTAAGCAACCAAGGTTAGGGCAAAATGCCAATATTTGCATGATAAAGTTTTATCATTGTTTCTCTCCTTCTCTCTCCCTCTCTTTCTGTCTGTCTCTTGTTAACATTTGCAGGTGCCTCTCCATTGTTCCGTTTGGGTTCCTGTCTCCTTAACATTTCTCTTTATTATTTTATTTTCTAAATTGAAGTTTTTTTAAATTTCTGCCAATATGTAGTTTATTTAATAGATTGTATGAGTTTCTGTTATTTTTTTTAGGGTAGAAAATATGATTGGTTACAATATTTTTATACTGTGGTATTTTTCAGTGTTTATGCTCTTTGTATAAGTTGACAGTGTAATTGGAAGCATTTGGGGTTTTTCATTTTGTAAGTTTGAATTGTTTTTGATGTGATGTTGGAGTAGTGTACCAAATTTTTGTTGTTTTCATACATTTTCTGTTTTGTGTGTGAGCATGTTTGGGTGGTGGTGGTAGTGGGTGTACATTGGTAATGGTGGCTTCCTTTGTGTGTTTCTTTGTGTAAATCTTTGTTTTCTGTCACTAAATGATTTATTTTGTTTGTGTTTTACTGTTTTAATGTTGAAACTTTTTCTTGATTTGGTTGGTTAGATCTGGTCTTTATTGAATTTAGGGGTCACTTGGTGTCTAGAGGTGAACTAGTTTGTCAGCACTACTGCTTGTGAAGGCTGGCTTGCTGTGGTTGACTTAGTTAAGATTAGTTTTCTTTTAACTTTTTATGGTTGTGAGCTATGGTTGGCTT
The DNA here is from genome assembly GCA_028829895.1 of Sinotaia quadrata. Lineage (NCBI taxonomy): Eukaryota > Metazoa > Mollusca > Gastropoda > Architaenioglossa > Viviparidae > Sinotaia > Sinotaia quadrata. Next base: position 84,693,352 of record CM054177.1, read on the forward strand.
TCACAGGGTTAGTTGTTCTAGTGCACTTCATATAACCTGGAGTTGAGTTTGATCCCTTTGCATAGTGGCTACCCAACATTGTTCAGCATATTTAGCAGCATCCATTTTTTTTTAAAAGCTGATGCTATTAATTATGGTGTTCACTGAAATGTAAATCATTTGGAAACTGATTTGAGCAAATAAGAGGAAGATGTAATGTATGGGTTAGATGAAGATATTTCTCTCTTGCTTCAAACATATGTGATGGCAAACACTGAGATCATACTTTGTAAAATTAATCCTTTAGATTGGTTTAAACTCGTCATGAGTAACGTTGACATTTAGTTATGGTCTGGCTCCTCCTTTCCAGTAGTGTCTTATAAAATGAATTCATAAGCATTAAATTAAAAATATATTTCCTAAGCATTTTGTAATTGAATAAAAGAAAAGTGCAAAAGAATTATTTCATAACTTTTTATTTTATTTTTGATTGTGTGAGAGAGGAACTTCAGACATTTATTTTATGCAGAGGATGATGAATTACAAGTTATCCCATACACATTGTATATTGTATACGGTTGTGTTAAAAATTACAGAACTGCCTTAGCACATTTTATTTTTTAAAGGAGAATTTTTTTTTTTAAGTTATTCATTCTTATTTTATGGTTATTTAGAGGGCTATGAAATATTTTGCAGGCAGCGTGTAAAAGAGGAGATTGAAAAAGACAGGGCAGAGAGAGCAGCAAAGGTCTGTTATTGTTAACTTGGTAAAAGAAGACGTAGCTAAGTCATTATGTAAAAAAAACAATTTATTTTACCTAAAAAATACCTTTTTATGACATTTCCTTAAATTTTTTCTTTGTAAAGTGACCAAAATCTAGCCAATGCCAAATAGCTTTTATGAAAATGTGGTCTTTCGTAAATCCCATCTTATGCTTTTTATAATGACTTACTTACAAAGAATACAGTACTAACAGGAATGGTTGTTGGAAGTAATGATTAACATTTGTTGGAATGTACAAAAGAGTAACACATATAATTAATTAATTGTTGGAAATATAATCACTAATATTGATTGGAAGTTACAAAAGAGTAAAGTACTAGCAAATATATGATTGGTGGAAACTTTTTTGGAAAAAATGATACATCACAGTGAGACCTATGACCATCTTTAAAATCAACCAAGCAAGTAAAGAGTAATTTCAGTGGTATTTTTTTATTTAAATATTGTATGAAAATGCTGTATCAGATAAATATTCTAAAATATTTATATTCACTTTTTTTTAAAATTACTGCTGAAAAGTCTTAAAACTTGAAAATCAGTAACTTTTATAGCTAGCTACATAAACAACTACCCCAACCCCCAACCCCCAAATATATATATATATATATAATATATATTTACTGGCATTTAAAATCCAGTTAAATAAAAGCTTTTTTTTTTTTTTTTTAACTGAAAATAAACTAATCCTTTTAAAAAAAGAGTAATTTTTAAAACATACAGATCATTAAATTTCCTTCCACAAATGTTTGTGTATTTCTACTACAGAATAATATGACCCAGTCTGTACTGACTTTTACATAAGGTGTAAAAAATAATGTTTTAAAATTTTATTATAAAAAATTATTAAATAGAAATTAGCAAAGTAAATAACTTAATAGTTCATCACAAATTCACTGCTGATTACAACAAAGCACAAAGCTTGATCAGAAATAAACTACCAGTACCAACACTTTTTATAGGACTTTTGGTATCATGTTTTTTATTTTATCTTTAAAAAAAAAATGAAGTGAACTTAAACACCAGCAGGTTTTGGTGTTTGAATGTATTTAATACAGTAACTCCATTCTATACTATTTGTTCCCCTTTCTTGATCCTCCTCTAAAGCCATGTCATACTCTCCCCATTAAGTCAGGGTGCCTGTATGAAAATTTCTCTGTAGACTTCCTTGATGATGTCCTCTGTATTTCAGTTAGTTCCAACTTACGATGATAGGTATTATTCGCTTTTTTAGGAATGTAAGCTGATTCACTCACTCAAGCACAGCATTCCAAAATAAAATACAATGGCTAATTTTTTATGGCCTTCACACCTTTTCTTCACTCCCTTTGATATAGTGTATTAAAAAAAACACACACACAAACTAAAACATTCCAGCATTTCTGTTTGCTGCAAAACTCTATTTTCTATTTTCTCTTTCATTGACGATTCATTCTAGGGCTGTAAAATTTCTTTTCTTTTCACCATATTCATTTAATTCAAGTCATTTCATAGATATTTGATTGACAGATCATGTCTGATACATTACTTTTGTCAAAGATTGTTTAGTTCACCCACTTCTTCGATGATCTAAATTCTCTTGGAAGCAGCATTAAAAAAATAATGTGTGAACTGTCTAATTCACAGGTTTCTGCAGTTTAGAAACTTTTAGACTTTGGTATTGAATTATTGGAAATAGCAACTGTTGCTTCTTCAGGATCACTTCAGACTTGCACAGTCCTCTTACCTCTAATTTGGTTTTGGCAAACTCCCCATTTCTTCAGATCCATAACATTAATTGATTCTTGAGAACTATTTAGTTTTTGGGGTTTTAAAATTAAAAAAAATATTTACTTCTGATAATGGTAAATAATGAAGTATCTTCTTTGTTTTCTCCATTTCAGATGGCTAAATGATGAAGCCTCTTTGTCTTCTCCATTTCAAATGGCTAAATGATGAAGCCTCTTTGTTTTCTCCATTTCAAATGGCTAAATGATGAAGCCTCTTTGTTTTCTCCATTTCAAATGGCTAAATGATGAAGCCTCGTTGCTTTCTCCATTTCAGATGGCTAAATGATGAAGCCTCTTTGTTTTCTCCATTTCAAATGGCTAAATGATGAAGCCTCTTTGCTTTCTCCATTTCAAATGGCTAAATGATGAAGCCTCTTTGTTTTCTCCATTTCAGATGGCTAAATGATGAAACCTCTTTGTTTTCTCCATTTCAGATGGCTAAATGATGAAACCTCTTTGTTTTCTCCATTTCAGATGGCTAAATGATGAAACCTCTTTGCTTTCTCCATTTCAGATGGCTAAATGATGAAACCTCTTTGTTTTCTCCATTTCAGATGGCTAAATGATGAAACCTCTTTGTTTTCTCCATTTCAAATGGCTAAATGATGAAGCCTCTGCTTTCTCCATTTCAAATGGCTAAATGATGAAGCCTCTTTGCTTTCTCCATTCCAGATGCTTGCGCATCTTTTTCTCGGCATTCTTCTGTGCTCTCAACAGTATTTCTAAACAAATAATTTTCAAAATGACTACAATCATGAAACATACAATGAACTGCATGCACTCAAACCTCATTTTCTCCTGAATGGAAATTTCTGCAGTGAGAACTGGCTTTTATCAGAACTCACTTCAGGTTGTCATTGATAATAGTTCTGGTTTCTTATTTTGTATACATTTGTGAATGGAAATTTTCTTCTTTTTTTTTTATGGTCATTTGCAGATGAGATTTCCTTCAACTATTTTGTAGGCACAGTACTGTTTGCATTCATTAACTGTGCATGTTATCATGGTGCGATCTTGGGGTTTTTTGTTTTGGTTTTTTTTTTACAAAATTGCGCACTACCCATTATACATACTTTCACACTTCTACACATAAAAAATTATTGGCTTTTAATAAAAAAAAGCAGGTATAAGTGGATTTACGAGACTTTATTAGTGCGTAACCTAAGATTATCTCAAAATTATTTTATTTAATTATACACTGTTTTTCACTATGGAGTCTCTTCGTGAGAACACAAACAAAAAAATTATTGAGAGAGCCACCATAACTAAACACCAAAACTTAAAAGTGTAATAATGTTCATTTATTTTTTTCAGATTTAAATAATGTGAAATTTACCTGACTCTACTCACATTTACTTGCATTCCAGTTTGGCAAAAGTGGGCAAAGTGTGCCACAGAAACAGACATCAGTAACACAGCCTTCACAACAGACTTTGCCTGCTGTTTCTACATCTTCAACTAGTGTCGAAAAAAAAGAATATGATCAGACACGCCTACAGGTAAATTAAATTGTGCTAGTAAGATAATAATAAGATTTGGTTCACACAAGGATATTTTGTGTATCAGAAGCCTTCCATATATGTTTTGTATTCACATCACATTAGAGTCAGCAGATAACATTATGTTATGTTATATACATTGTGTTTGCACCAAACAGGACTGTCCAGCTCTACAAATGAGTTCAAGGCTTCAGAGTGTTATGGTTTTGTTTGTGTAGTTGGCTGTATTTTTCTAAGTTTTCTGCAAGTCTCTCATATTTTATTAATTAAAATACTTTCTTAATTAATAATGGTGTCTAAAACAAATTTAAATAAATGTAAATAGACCAGAAAAGCAATTTAATTGCAAACCAAAGAGGAAATTATGACAAACGTGAGAATGATGTGAATACAACCATGATAATGGCAGAGTTTGGATTTAATGAATCCTAATAAACTCTTAAGATAATTATTAAATATGTATTTTACTTTAAGTGGCAAAATTTCTATAAGTGTTTAGGTTCCACATATTTAGTATAATTTTCATACTCACATAGCATTAATTTCACAGAATATTACTTTTTTCTTGTTGAATTATTAATGTTATGTGAGGGTCCATGTATTTGATTCAGGAACCATAAATAACTATCTTGTACCTATTTTTGTAATGACTTGCAACAGACAGAATCTTAAAATTAGAAGTTTCACATCTGATAAATGCTGGGACAGATTATTTCTTTTAATTTTTTAAATTAAAAATCACTTAAATAGACATTAAAACTCAAGCAAGATTATGAACTGTACCAATATTTTTATTAAATGTTTTAAATATTTTCATGATGTTTAGTCGTCAGTTTTGCTACATTTTATGTTTCTTTAAAAAGAGAACTTTCTCTCTTTCCATCTAACTTTTGCCAACCACAGGAACTCTCTACTTTCATCTAATTGTTGCCAACCACAGGAACTAGCTCTGTTTCTGTCTCACTATTGGCATACACAAGTACTATCTCTCTTGCTACCTTACTGTTGCCAACCACAGGCATTATCTCTGTTTCCATATTACTCTTTCCAACGTTAGAAATTGTTTGCTTCCATCTTACTATTTCCAACCACAAGAACCATCCCAGCTATCTTATTGTCAACAATCACAGAAACTATCTCTACTTCTGTATTACTCTCACCAACCACAAAAACTATCTACACTTCCATCTCACTTTCTAGCTGTACATTTGTAAGTTCATGTTAGTCGTGTTTTTGTTTTGTTAATACATTTTTTTGTTGTTATGTATTGTCTTTGTGTATGTGGATTTATTTTGTTTTTATTGTATTACTTTTAGTTTTCATATGTGATTAAGTAAGTTTGAATATTACTGTATTATGTGTATTATATGTATAATTATTGTAAAACTCTTAGAGCTTGCTTTTAAGATTAAACACTTTAAGAAGTGCCTTTTATTATCATTATTATACAGAGATCAGAATTTTATGCTTGCTGTCTGGTAAGATATTGAATCTGGTAATGAAATTTTATGCTTGCTCTCTGGTAAGACATCGAATCTGGTAATGAAATTTTATGCTTGCTCTCCGGTAAGACATTGAATCTCGTAATGAAATTTTATGCTTGCTGTCAAGTGAGACATTGAAACTGGTATTGATTTTGCCTGTGTGTATATGTATGTTGACATCAGATAAGAACTATTGTTTTAGGTTTTGGTTTCAGTAAACATTTTTTCTTTCCATTTTGAAGATTCGACTGCCTAATGGACAAGCACTTACACAGACATTTAGTTGTAAGGAGCCATTGGCAGCAGTTCGGGTGTATATAGAAATCAACCGTTCAGACGGCAATGGCCCATTTTCTCTGATGACTTCATTTCCACGCAAAGTGTTTACTGAGGAAGACATGGAGAAACCCCTTAGCCTTCTGGGTATTAAAGCTGAATGTGTTTTGAGAGAAAGAAATCAGTGAAAGAAAAAATGCTTTAGCACTTTTTGACAGATTTTTTTTTTGCATTTTATACAACAGTTTGTTAAAGAATTCAATATTTATTCTTTAAAATGTTCACCGACCTAGAGGTTCTTCTTAGAGTTCATATGTCATGTTCTTAGGCCAAGTAATTTCATTCAAGAACTTGTTCTGTTTCTTAGGCCAAGTAATTTCATTCAAGAACCTTGTCCTGCTTCTTAGGACAAGTAGTTTCATTTAAGAACTTTGTTCTAATTCTTAGGGCCAAGAGGTTGCATTCCCAAACTGTTTTGTGTTGCATTGTACTCTGGGTTGATGTAATAATTCTTTATACCAAATATTATCAGTTAATGATATAAAACTTCTACAAGTGCCAAGGCAGAATATGGACTACTGGTTAAATATACATATCTGCAACTGTTATGTTGATATGCTGGCATGCCACATGTCAATTTGACTCGTGGCCCTTACTCAGTAAAAACTGAGAAATAAATATAAATATAGATATATAGACAGACAAGAACAAAGCAAAATGCATTCTATCCTATTTTCTCTTCACTGACATTGAAATTAAGGGTCGCTGTGAGTTCAGTCAATTATAAGTTTTGCATGCTGCACTACAGCTACTATTCAGACAAGACTTGACTTCAGCCTTTTACAACAATGTGGTGAAACTGGCAACTCTCACAAGATATGTCAATCACAAAATGCAGAGAGGTAAAGGTATTACATGTCATGTATTCAGTCAATTATTACTTCTTTTTTTTAAATTGACAAGACCCAAATATAACTTCTGCTTTTGTAATTTCAAACTTCATAAGGTTTGAAAAGGAAACTCCTACTTTACTACATAAATTTATAACTATATAAGCAAAAATTAATTTACCATCCAATTGTATTAGATGTTCATCTTCGCCGTGTGTCTGTTCCACCATTTGCCTGTCTGTTCAAAGCAGGTTTTGTTTCAAACTAGAACCATCACTGCCAACTGATTTAAATAAATAAGACTGACTATTTCTCTCGCACAGGGTTCAGTCTAATCACTCTCACTTACATCAGAATCCAAATGGCTAGATAAGTTATATTATTCACTAAGACATGTTTTTAATATAAACCAAAAGTGGGGTAATTGTGTGACATGTTTATAATATAAATCAGAATTTGGGTCATTTTGTCACTTGTGTTTATATTATAAATTCGAATTAGGCCCATTATGTTACTTGTGTTTTTTCAACCAGAATAAGAATCATCGAGTTTATAATATAAACCCAGAGGATATTGGAATTGAAACCAGTCTTGACAGATTTTGAAAAATTCTGCATATAACTTGATCAGTTCACTTTACAATAGAAATATGTCAATAAATAGAAATAATAATGTTACACATTTATTTTAATTCCCGATCAATTTCATTTAGTGATAGAGCAGTTTTAATTGAAATACTTTGAGAATTATAATTTAAACACCTGTACAGATTTACCTGAGAACATTATCTTGAATAATAACAGTCTTAGAAGTGCTTTTCAGTATCAACACACAGACAAAAATCTATTCACACCCATAAACAATATGGTCTATGTATATTATTAAAAATGAATTGCTATTTCTTATGAATAAACAAAAAGGCAGAATGAAGCGAAATGAAATAACTAACAAAACGGAAGAGTTGGCAAATGTACTTTGCCAAATGACAGACATTAATAATAATAATAAATACAGTAGAGTGTAAAACAGAACATGTTCAACACAATAGGTCTTTGTAATATACCAGACTGTCAAGTGCCATTTTAAGACTTTTAAAGATTTGTGGCACTCTTTGAAGTTTATCCTTATCTTTGTCTTAAGTTAGTTGTTTAATTTTAATTTACTTTATAAGATTTGTCTGTGTGTTTATTTAATTTTTATTTTGCATTGATCTGCTAATTCTTTGTTTCAGGTCTAGTGCCTTCTGCGGTTCTTATTGTTTCCAAGATACAGTGACATCTGAGAAGTGAAGTTTATTATATGTTAAAAAATATATTGTGGTATTGACAACAATCCACACATTTTTTTAACAACAGAAAATATCTTATAATTGCTCATTTCTTTGGAATAGTACTGTTTATTTTATTGTGCTGACTTTCCCCAAACATAATTGTGCACACACACACACATTGTATACATACACACAAATGTACATGCACAAACACACATGCAAAAATGTATTCTTATAATTCCAATTGTGACAAATTAGAGCTTAAGATAATCTGGCATTATTGTTACTTTGATGTATTGAAGCCACATTTTATTGCCTTCTGTATTATTAATTCTGCTAAGCAGAAATGTACATATTTAAATATGGATATGTTGTAACTGTTGCCTTGACAACAAACTATTGAGAAAGCATTTTGGGTGTATAATAAAGGTACACTTACTGATTGAAATTTTATTCAATGTTCCTATCATTTTTTTCTTGAAAGATTTATTTGTTTTATATAAGAGCTTGCTTCATTGCTTATCATAAGTATGTTTCAACATTGCTAACAACATCTATTCAGAAATTTTTGAACTATCAGTATGTTTGCATATGTCATTGTTCATGTCATTATTATGATCTGTACTGTCACGATGATGACTGTTGAACTGAAATATTGGCTCCTGTAATTGTTTTCTTATTGTTTATCTATAAAGTGTTTTGAATTTTGTTGTGTGATTAAGAAAAGATGACCATCATCATATATATTAATTATCTCTGTTTGCTGAGTGTCAGGGGCTTCTGCTTAGTGACAGTACATTTGCTACATTTCATTCTGTTATTTTAAACATTATCTGAGGTTTAATGAGATATACCAAACTCTGAAATCCAAAAGTTCAAAAGAACCAGAAATGTGGAATTAAACATAACTTCAAAAAGATGCCTAATGTCATAATACTAGTAGATATGCATAGCAAAAGCTCTAACTGCATTTACATCTTACAGATGTTTGGGTAAATAATAATAATGATTTACTCTTGATTTATCCTATGTTATCTTATGTTTTAATAATTGCAAGTGATAGGATCGGAAATATAGAATGGCTCCAGTTCCAGACTTTCTGAATAGGATATTTGGTGCTGTACTTCTACTTGTAATTCTAAGGCTAAATCATTGTTTTATTTTACTTTCATCAAACGCTTTAATCAGCAATTTAATTGATGTCATTCAGAATAATTTCTTCTTTTTTCAAATCATGTGAACACCAGAATTTATGATCAGAAAAAATCAGAACTTTTGAAAAGAATACATGAAAATTAACAACAAACTTGGTCACGAAGTGTAAAGAATGAGCAGAAAGGGAGATGATCTTAAATGCAACACCTAAAGTCATCTGATCAAGTCAAAGTTGCATCAGTCTAGACTTGCTGTCTTTGCAACAGTACTTGGAATTCTCGAGTATAGCCCTGTATGTTGGGTTTAGAGGTTAATGCACCTACAAACTGCATGAATGAAAAGTATTGGGATAGATTTAAATAAGAGATATCTTTATTCTGTGCATTATTAGTTTTTAATTTTATGAAGCAAGTATTTTTTTTCTTTATCTGTGCTGAATAAATAGTCGTTAGTTAATACTTGGATTTTCACTCAACAGAAGAAAAAATAATTCATTGTGACAGGACTTGTTAACCATTATTGTACAAGTTACCTTCTTCAGAAAATTATTTGTTTTAAAAGTTTAATAATATAATATGAAATACTTTCATTAGTTTTTAAAAATGCATGTAATTGTTTCCTTGTATACATATACATGCATATACACACAAATAGGCAGAGTGTATTTGAAACCCATCAATTCTATCTTGAAAATTCAGTGACTATTAGACATAAACCAATCAATCAGAAACATCATACACAAAGTGCAAGTAAAACAGAAAATGAGCTAGTAAGATGTAAGTAAACCATATTTTTTTACTTCGGGGTAAGGCAATATATATATATGTTAATGCTTTTAAAAAATTAATATTAAAGCAATATCAGAGTGATTATGATATTTTAGTGACCTGGTTAGTTATGAATCAATTTTACAAAAACCATTCATTTCTGCTCAACTTTTAACAAGTCTTCAATTAAAACCATTAATCGGATTGATTCAAGAATGGTATTCATAAGTGTTAATTCACCATAGAACTCTAAGCACTCAGAGCCACTAAATTCAACATTCGTGAGCTAGTCAAGAAAACTAGAAAAATGGACTAAAAAAATTGTATTAAAAATAACTTGTGGCTATTTAATGTTACAGATATAAACAAAATACATTTCCAATGTCTTCAAAAATTTCATGAAATTAAAATAATGTTTTAAGAAATATATAATTTAAATATTGTATCAATGATATTAAATTATTCATCCTAATGAAAAAGCAGATAAATCATGCAAGAGCATATACACACAAATATACAATATATTTAAATTATTAGAAACAAAATGTTATTGCTATGGCTATGATATACATATAAATGTGATTTTTTTTTTTTTTAATCATTTCAAACTACTGCATCTTGTATTGCAAACCCCACAGAGATCAGTGTAATAGTAGGCAGTTGTTAATTTATTATTTGAATTTAAAGTTGTCATTTTTGAAATCGGTGTATAAATTCAAAATGTCAATTATAAAAATGTAAAAGTAGGCAGTTGTTAATTAATTACATTAAAGTTGTCAGTCACCCATTTTTTAATTTATTATTTATTTTATTTAATTTTTTGTTGTTTGGGTTGTGGGGAGAGAAAGAGTATCACCTGAAAAAAAATGAAGAGAGATTGCAGTACAAAAAAAATTCCAAAAATGTATTAGTAGTTTATTGGCCTTTTTGTGGATTCCTAACATTATACAAACTGTCCACGCACCTGAGCAAAGTTAGTTTGAATTCAACCAAAGTGAACTAGTACAACATATTCCATCCATTTAAAATATTTTACCGAAATAATGAATATTTTTATTAACTTAAAATAATTTTATCATCTCCAAGTAATAATATTAACATCTCCCAGTGTTTGGGATTTCTTTTTTTACAATTGGAGTGAGGCCTGCTGAGAAAAGTGTGTCCAAATGGAAAAACTCCAGTGACCAAAATGAACTGTATCTATTGCATGCAAGGCCAGAACCTTGACCTCAAGACCCCCAATGTTCTCCAGCACATGAAATATGAAGTGATCAGAAACTCTTACATCTGACACTGAAGATCTTTACATTTTATAGCTGACTTTTGGTCATGGAATAATTATATATATATATACTGTATAATGAATGTTAATTACTTTGGGAAATGATGCAGAAACTGAGAATAACCAGTGGGTAGTTTAAGCATTTAAAAATAATATAAGTGAAAAATATTTGTATAATGTAGATGCAATGGGAAAACAACACTAGAAGTCACAACTGGCATCTATAAGACTGATTCAGTTCATTAGACATATGCTAAATGTAAAATAATATTTTTTTTGTATTCACGTATAATAATTGTGATAATAGTACCCGATCTATTTTTTATTTAAAAAATCTAAGCCCATCAGCATAAAATTTTACACCGACTGAATGAAATAAGTGATAATTTTATTGTGCAATGTGCAATGAATATAAAATGGGTTAAGAAAAACAATTTGAAACCCACAAAAGATGTGCATGAAAAACCTAATAGGGTTTACACATGATGAAGTTTATGTAAATGAGTTTACAAATAGTGAGATACTGTAAATTTTACTATAATACAAATTTTAATTTATTAAAGTCAAGATGCACATAAAAGAGTAAGTTTTATTAAATTTTATTATTGCAGTTCTTTCAGAAGATGATGGCTGAAGACTTCAAGTAAACATGAAATTGTTATATTGTTATAAGAATCAATATTTCTGGAATGCCCATACATAACAATTGCAGCACTAAGAGTAGAAGAACTAAAGATTCATCAGAATGTCTTCTTTTTTTAATAGTGGTGCTCTGAATTGTATAGATCTGGAACTTTTCCTTTGGACAGTTTATCCCTTCAAATTACTGGTGGGATCTCAAAATGGCTTATACTAATAGAATTTCCAATTCATGGTTTGCATTATAATATAGATGTGATTATATTAGAGATTCTGTAGCATATACAAATAGCCTTGCAGTTGATGAAGAATACCTCTTAAATGGCACTTGTGAAAGTAGATGAAAATCTAACAAGTAGGCAGTGTTAAATAATCATTCTTCAATTTTACAAAGGTTTCATGGTAGCATGTGATTTTATTTTCAAATAAAAAAATACTGTTATTGTTTTGATATACAAAAGACATCAGTGTGTAAAACCCATGTTAAATCTCTATGAAATTATCTGCATAGTTCGTTTGTAAAAAAGAAATATGCAGTGATTTGTGTAGGGTTATTTTTGTGTAGAGTTAGTACCTTTGTGCAGTGGTATGTTTAGTATTAGTGCTGTCTATGGTAGTTAGTGCCTTCTGTTCAGTGGTACAAATACTGTTAGTGCCCTTTGTTCTATGGTACATATACTATTAGTGCCCTCTGGTCTATGGTACACAAACGTTTAGTGCCCACTCTTATTTGGTACATGTACTGTTAATGCCCACTTTTCTTTGGTATATGTACTGTTAGTGCCCTCTCTTCTATGGTACACATACTATTAGTGCCCACTCTTCTTTGGTACATGTACTGTTAGTGCCCACTTTCTCTTTGGTACACATACTGTTAGTGCCCTCTGTTCTGTGGTACACATGCTGTTAGTGCCCACTCGTATTTGGTACTTGTACTGTTAGTGCCCACTGTTCTATGGTACACATACTGTTAGTGCCCACTCTTCTTTGGTACATGTACTGTTAGTGCCCTCTGTTCTATGGTACACATACTGTTAGTGCCCACTCTTCTATGGTAAATGTACTGTTAGTGCCATTTAGTACTGTGGTGTGCATGGTGTTCATGCCCTTTGTGCTGCGAATTTCATAGTGTTTGTGTCCTTTGTATTGTGTTTGTGATTTTAGTGCTGTGGTATTCATAGTATTTGTGCCTTTTGTACTATGATGTGTATAGTTAAGTGCCCTTTGTGCTGTGGTTTTGCAATGTTGTGTTGTGTTCTAAGGTATATATACTGTAGAGCCATTCTGTGCTGTGGTATGTATAATGTTAGTGTTCTGTGGTACATATATTGTTTGTGCATTTTGAACTATGGTACATATTGAGTTAATATCCTTTGTACTGTGATACATATAGGATTAGTGCCCTTTGTTCTATGATACGTACACTGTTAAGCCTCTTATACATATAGGGTTAGTGCCCTTTTTCTGATTTAGCTCTGACACTCCATCTACAGCCATCACCCTCAAGGGGCAACATAAGGGGTGCAAACAGCAATATACAGGAATTCAAAGGAGACCCGAACACAGATGTAACATTTTTGCACAATCCTTCGTCATATATATGTATATCTTTCCATGCCTCATATGATGTCTGTCCACGTGTTATAATTAAAAGCTGCCACATCAAAAAAACAGCTGCTGTAAACATGAAGAAAACTGTCAGGTTTGCATGGAACAATACAAGGAATGCCCACATTTCTAAGTTTCCCAAAAGAAGTTGTACGAATGTAACAGGTGCAAAATATGTGTAGAAGTTGTTGACTAAAGGCAGGTGTTCATTGGTGTAAGACAGTTGCAGGTACAGAGCAAGAGTGCATCCCCAAATGATGTAAATGCAAAACATGACAAAATGGCGCTGGTTGTAAAAGCCGATGCAGGAGCCTGTGAAGAAGCAGTGGTGATCACGCTTTAAGATGCAGCGGCCACACAAGTTACAGTGATAGGAACGTGGTGGTGCATCCATCTGACAAGTAGGGCATGTCTTCCATCCTGAAGAAAGGGAAAGATTACTTTTTTCAATTTTTGTCTTAAATAAATACTTTATTATTATTTTTGTGATGATATACATTTATATATTTTTCAAAATACTGTTATCTGAAAACTAAATTATTTTATTCAGATTACTATAGAATGCTAGAACTTAGCAACTTTTAGAAAGTTAATGGTAAAACAGCTCAGTAATAAAAATGGTGATGCCTAATTTATATGAGTTTTACAGAATTTCTTTCTTACTTTAACTCTAGAAAATGTATACATTTTTAAGTTGTGCTAAGTACAATTCTCTGTCATTATTATTTCTGTCTTAAATTGCATTTTAAACTTTTTAACACTATAGTATGTGTCTACAAATTAACATTTTACAATACTGGGAAAATGTAAATATTAAAATTATTAAAAATAACTTTTTGTCACCAAACTCAAATATTACTACTAATAAAAAGGAGAAAAAGAAACTCCACAATAATATACAAAACATTGTTTTTGGAAAAGAACCCCATTGTTGTTCATAAAACTGAAAGTACTGATTATTTATTTAACATTACGAAAAATTACAACATAGTGACATTAGTTTGGCATTTCTTTATTGACATTTGGCATCTTGAATGCCAGAGCATTGATGTTCAAATTGGCCCACCCACTTAGTAAATATCTACTAGTACATCAATCTTTTCATCATCACTGATCATTGCATTAAAATGTATATAAGCAATCTGAACAGATGTAACTTCAACATAAATGTCAGTAGTAAGGATTTTGAGACCGGTATGTATAATCAGAAAAATGTTCATAGAACATTTCAATTTGTTTCCCTTTAATATTATTATTAAGCAATTCTTTGCATGCATATGATTTCCATCTCTAAGTTCAAGTGCTATCTTTTTTTTATTTCTTACATGATTAAATGTATTTCTAATTCTAAATTTTTGTGTGTGCTATAAATGAAAAAAGTTTCAGCAAAGAAATAAGTAACCTATTAAAATTCATTGTGGTGTTATTTGAGTGAAAACCGAAGAATCTTATGCATAAATATACAGTGGATGGGTGGGGAATATATATATATATATATATAATTTATTTGAAATAAGATAAAATAAAGCAGTATTAACTATTAGTTTTTACACTTTCAATTTAAAAGAAATATCTCAATTTAGTAACAAAATTTATAAATTCTTAATATGTTTGAACCAATCACTTCAACAGTTAGACAACAAGTCCGTTTTGTAATAATGCAAATAAAATAAAAACTCACCTGGTGGAGTTTCTAACATCTGTCCGAAAAGATTTTCTTTAGTCGACTTGCGGACATAATTAGCCACGTCCATGTAGGTTCGCCACCAGAACCACGTCAATTCTACCCAGGTGAAGTTGACCACTGCCAAACACGTCCAATAGCCCTCCCCAAATAGCCCGTTTCTAGCTTGCTGCTTCTCGCCGCCACCACCATAAAGTCCAGGTAGAAGGAAGAAAACGGCCTCCAAGACGATAGAGAAGATCATCAAACCGGTCGTCAGAAGACCTGCTTTTGACGCAGAAGCTGGTCGGGGGCGAAAATCTCGCGTTTGATAGTGCTGGACCAACTTTTCTTTTAATGTCGTCTGTCCCCGCTGTTGCATTTTTCCAGGTGGACTTTTTCAGGCTCAGTTATTTATATAGTTATAGTATCATTGATTTGTTAGTGTACTGAATAAACACATAGGTAGATATACCTTGATCTTTTAATTATAAGTTTCTACGTGTACTAAAAAAAAATCGAAGAACTGTTTGGTAGCGACTAATCATATCAAATTTCTTGCTGAGAAATGTTTATTAATTCAGATAAATTGTGCATATGTTTATTTTTAAATAATGCATCTGGCTTTTATGTGGTTCATTCTGTAATGCCTCTGAAGTGATATTAAACACCACATTAAAGACGCGTGCTCTATAAAGTGGAAGACAACTCGAAAGGAAATTTCCGAAGCCATTGCCATGGAGTTTGGGAGTATTCATTATTTGTGCATTGTATTTAATTTTATTACTAAATAACTATTCAAAGAAAAGAATGCATAACAAAATTATATATAAATTTTTTAAATATTAAATTACATATTTTAGAGTAATTTCCAATATTCAGGTATTGCGAAATGTGCACCACCTCTCCAGGTACCCAGAACTGCAGGTATTCACTGTTTGTAGTGGTGACGGTCAAACTAGCCCGCTTTTCTGCGAACATGCATTGACTGGATTGAATTTGTGTTTGAATATCAGCCTTAATGTTTAAAGGAAGCGGCGGAAGTTTCTTCACGATGGACAATTTCTAAGTGACCAAGATTTAGGCATTTGGAATGCTATTCTACCCACATTATTGGCCTACTTATTAGGGTTAGATTGATATTGGTGTATTAAATAATGTCATAATATTAAATCGAGGTTTAAAATATACATTTATTTATTACGGTCAGATTATTAAAGCCATTTATATAAAATATGAGGTTTATGTATTTAATATAAAAGAATTAATATTAAATCGGGTTAGCTAATTACATTTAAAACAATTCTAAATTTGTGCACTGTTAGTGTCTACTCATACAACGGGGGGTGTGTGTGATTATTATATTATATTTTTTTTATTATTATAGTCTGAATTGAGACTTTGGTAATGTCCGCTTCGAGCCTGAGTTGGTTGATTTCACAGACAGGAGTGATTTAATTCTCTCTATACATATATAAATTATATAAATTGGGAAATAACAGTGCCATGGGTGGGGAGAATAAAGTCTTGCCGTGCCCGAGTGCATTCATAGGGAGGTCGGGGTAGTGGCGGTCAAGGAAACATTCTTTCCAATTTTCAACTAAAATAGTTGCTGCTCATCTGATCAATGTTAAAATTCAACCGATACTGTAACAATATGAAACCGCAAATGACATAATTATTTGTTATTAATCGTTTTTTCTAATTAATTAAATTAAAATTTCTTTCTTCACTAGATATATTTTCCCTGTAAATGAAGAGTCTACAAGACGGTCGTGTTTTGATGCTAGATGTCATTTGTGTGTACCTTCAAGCCTTCTTTGCATAACAGTTTATGAAATTCTAAAAGGCAACTCGAACTGCATTTCACCTGCAAATCTTTTGGCTGTGTAAGCAGAGATTTAAGATTTCTAAAGTCGACTCTATGTGCGTGATCGAATCCACTTTGTCTGCAGGTCTGCGACTACGTCACCTCACGTTAAAATTCAAGTGCCATTCACCAGAGTGCTAATGCAAACTACAGCTCTGCCGTCATACCGTATTCAATGGTAGTACAGTTCTGCCGTCACACCGTATTCAATGGTAGCACAGCTCTGACGTCATACTATATTCAATGGTAGTATTTAAATGGAGCAGTTATTCTGTAGTGTTTTAAGTGTTGCAGTTAACCAGCAGTGTTTACATGTTATAGTCATTCAGTAGTGTTAAGTGTCACATGCACTTGGCAGTGTTTAAGTGTGACAGACACTTAGTAGTAACTTACCTGTACAAGACGCTCATTTTACGTGTAGTTAACAATCTTTCATTAACCTAGTGTGTGTGTAATTTACAAACATAATTTGCAATCATTGGTGATACATATAAAATTAATATGTGTGTAATTTACAAACATAATTTGCAATCATTGGTGATACATATAAAATTAATATGTGTGTAATTTACAAACATAATTTGCAATCATTGGTGATACATATAAAATTAATATGCGTTTATGCAAGGTAGTAAGCTAAAATAATAACTTTTCAGTTTAAGACAGTAAATCCAGCTTTGCTGAGGTAGTTTATAAGGACCTTACGTAGTCTTTTAATTTGCTATAAAGTTATATATTTCCACACCAAACTTGTCATATACTCCATACTGACTCAAACCATTCATATTTTAGAAGGGGCGGTAACAAATATAGAACAATTTATAACAAATTTTAACAAATAATATTTCTTTCTTGATTTTTATCTTTAATGTGACAAGCAACAATACAGATACTTGTTTCGCACGGCAGGTTGTGATCGGTCACCTTACATAAGTTTAAACATGTACAAGAATATAAAACTTTCATACTTCTCAAGCTCACTCATCTCTAAGCCAACAGTTATTCTGAAACTAGAAACGTGCAGTCCTGGACCCCTAAGACGGGTATGCATTGACCAGACCACAGAACCGACCATAACAATGGCGCTCCAGACTTCAATGCAAGGCAAAAGTCAGTCGTAACAAAAGAAGAGTTAAATATAAGGTTCTGTTTATACATGGATATCTAGGTCTGTTTATACATGGATATCTAGGTCAGTTTATACATGGATATCTAGGTTTGAAGACGCCATGCAGATGGTGATGCAGTCTTGGAGAGGTCTACATCGATGGTGGTGTAGTCTTGCAGAGATCTATATTGATGGTGGTGCAGTCGTGAAGAGGTCTATATCGATGCTATGGTTGATAAACCCACAGTATACGAGCCCTGTGCATCGCAATTCCGCCTTGTGAGATCTAAGATTGCAGGTGTCTGTGAACAGACAAAACACAATTTCTTTCAGTTTCAGTTTAAACAAACACATTTTTTAAAAAGATAAATAAATAATAGTTTCTTCATGACCGTGTTAAAAGATGAATATCTTAAAATTATACCTTGCATAGGTATACTTTTAGGCTGAACTAAAATTGGAAATAAATACTAAAAGAAAAAACAAAATAAGACACACATCCCCATGCGTATTCAAAAGATAGAGTGATCTGCTCCTTAAAGGGGGACTTAACTAAATTGTGAAATAAAATGAGCAAGAAACAATGAACTAGACCCCTATCCCTAGGCTCTATTTAAGAGATGGAGTGATCTGCTCCTAGAAGGGGGAGTGGAGGAAAGGATACAGCTCTGCCATCACCACTTGACATCCTTGGTAGTTTGGGTTTAAATTCCGTTTATGTGACTAAACTTGCTGAATTTTCGTCAAATTATATATTCTTAAAAATCTCAATCAATCATTAAATTAACCAAAATAATTATCTAAATAACATTTTCTTTACAGATAAAGATATGATATTTTTATCCTGTTTGTGTTTTATATATAGGCACTGTGTCGACATTTTATCGCTTTGATTTTAACTGTATTAAATCTTTGGTTCATACGTGAGTTTGAGAATCCATGAAAATAAATTATTTCCTTTTAACCATTCTTATGCTGTAAATAGTGTTGTTGTTCTTTTTAAATTTTGTATAGTACTCACTTATTATTTCGCAGAACTTTATGTCTGCCCATGAAAATAATTTTATTTTATCTTAATAATTCGACAAGTAAAGTGGTTAACGCTTTTGTTTAATAAAGTGTGTAACATATCACAGAGACTATGAAGATGTACGTAATTAATCAATGGTTGGTGACAATAATGCAATGACTTAAAATCTACTTAATTATTTTGGTGCCTGGCCGTCAGTTCACTGGGTTAAAATACATGTAAGGGTGCGGGCATGGTTTAGATGAGAAGGAACTGTTAGATGGGTATAAGACTTGTTCGAATATTGATAATCTATATGCATATTGTCCAGTATGTGGACGACCTCGACTGACCAAAAACCGGATGCGTCTCATCTAAGCTTACTCCAAACACATTCATACCCACCCACTCTTTTTAAACAAACAAACAGTTATTGGATTATTATCTAATAAATATTCATCACACCATTATTTCAAACAACAGGGAAGGAGAGATAACTGGTAGGAGAAAGGGAGATAAGCTAACTGATATGCAACGCCCTCTTTCCTTGTTATTTTGCCCAAAAACGTTCAACACCCGTTAATCACTTCAAAGTATTGCTTTTGAATCAGTTCTGGCTGTATGGGTACTAAACATTACTATTTAAAAAATAAATACATAGTTATCTGGCTGTATGGGTACTAAACACTACTATTTAAAAAATAAATACAGAGTAATCTGGCTGTATGGGTACTAAACACTACTATTTAAAAAATAAATACAGAGTAATCTGGCTGTATGGGTACTAAACACTATTATTTAAAAAAATAAATACATAGTAATCTGGTTGTACTTTCAACTAATTACAAAGAGGACGCTTTATAAATTATCTACAAGCATTCTAAAAAGGTTGAAAACAGGGACTCCTTAAATATTATTCGCATACATTCAAATAAAATGAAAATACAAAGGAAGCCTTCAAAATATTATCCACATAAATGTACAAATTGAGTAATCACTCAAACTCCTCTAATGATGTGGTCGGCCACTTACCTAGTCCGAAGTCAGTGATACAATTAGACCTACCTAGTGTTAGCCCCAAACCTAGTGTTAGCCCCAGCCCCAAACTTAGTGTTAGCCCCAAACCTAGTGTTAGGTAGTGTTAGCCCCAAACCTAGTGTTGTTAGGTAGTGTTAGACCGAAACCTAGTGTAGTTAGGTAGTGTTAGACCCAAACCTAGTGTTGTTAGGTAGTGTTAGCCCCAAACCTAGTGTTGTTAGGTAGTGTTAGCCCCAAACCTAGTGTTGTGTTAGGTAGTGTTAGCCCCAAACCTAGTGTTGTTAGGTAGTGTTAGCCCCAAACCTAGTGTTGTGTTAGGTAGTGTTAGACCCAAACCTAGTGTTGTTAGGTAGTGTTAGCCCCAAACCTAGTGTTGTGTTAGGTAGTGTTAGACCCAAATCTAGAATTATAATATATAGTTAGTGAGTGAAAACTGCCGACAATCAAACAGACTCACCTAGTGAGCGATAACCTTTGACATCAGACGTCAACTACGGTTTGTTTTTCTTTGCCGATCTATCGCGAACCTTGTAACCGACGAGAAATCCCACAAACACGGACACGGCTGCTACGACAACCACTGTGGGCGTCGTGAAGTTGCTGTTAAGGCCCGCCATGACTGATTTCGGTTCGAATCTTGCTGCAGTCAGGGATTCACTTCACAGCCGACTGGTCGAAGTGCTGGCGGTTTGACAGTTTCTGGCAGAAAGACTATTTCAATAGAATATCTCGATAGTATTCCCCGTGTTGGAAAGTGAAAAGCGACAGGCTGATAACAAAACTGTTATCACCCACCGGCTGTGATGCTATGATAAACTAGTCACAGTGCTTACGGGCAACCACTTTATAAATACTCTTTAAAAAATTTCTTGAAATGCTGCACATTTATGTTTCTGCTTGGAAAAATTTAAATGTACAACCAAAAATATATAATTATCTCCCTTTCATATGAAATAATACACAGTAGTTAGACATGCTTCCAACTTCAAAAACAAAAATATGTAATTATCTCCCTTTACACACCAGTTAGAGATGCTCCAAACTCTGAACTCTGTTGCCAATTTTAGAACAATTTTCCATGACCCAGCTTGTAATCCTTTCCAGAGTGGTTCTCCCATGGCATCCCCACTTTATGACGTCAAACAAGGTGAACTTCTATGGGAAAATGAAAGACGGATGGATACCCTGTGCTGTCAAGAACTAGAAATGTCTGCAGAACTGAACAAAATGCAGATGACTGCTACTGTTCGATAATAATCGGTGTCAGATGAATACATTGCATTGTTGCTCTTCCCAGTGTCTAGATTGGTAGCAATCTCCTAAAAAAAAAAACAACTGGTGTTGATCTGATAGGGATCTTGTGTTGAACTGATAAGGACCTCCTGAAGGAGCTGGTGTTGAACTGATATGGATCCCCTGAAGAAACGTGTACTTAAGTGATAGGGATCTCCTGAAGAAATATATACTTAAGTGATAGGGATCTCCTGAAGAAATATATACTTAAGTGATAGGGTTCTCCTGAAGAAATCTGTACTTAAGTGATAGGGTTCTCCTGAAGAAATATATACTTAAGTGATAGGGATCTTCTAAAGAAATCTGTACTTAAATGATAGAAATCTCTTGAAGAAATCTGTACTTAAGTGATAGGGATCTTCTAAAGAAATCTGAATTGATCTAATAAGGATCTCCTTAAGAAACTGGTTCACCGTCAGACATTTTATATAGGACGTGTATGACGTCATTAAAAACGTGAAAGAGGCAGCACAGGCAAAAAAATATTATCAGGGCTCTCTCTCTCTCTCTCTCTCTCTCTCTCTCTCTCTCTCTCTCACACACACACACACACACACACACACAGCTAGTTAGCTAGTTTAATGATGCCTACATGTATATAATACAAAAATAATTATCACCTATGTATATGACTTATTCACTGTCAGTCTTCTTTCAAGTCTGACCTTAAATAACAAATTATACTATTTTTGCAAAAAGTCTTCCTTTCAACTTATTAAAATATCTCAAGATATACACATTCTGCTATATTTCAGTTTATACAAAGGCCACTGTACACATTTTGTTATAATGCGGTTTAAACAAACGCCGCTGTACACATTATGCTATAGTTCAGTTTATACAAAGCCACTATACACATTATGCTATAGTTTGGTTTATACAAAGGCCATTATACACATTCTGCTACAGTTCAGCTTATACAAAGGCCACTATACACTTTATGCTATAGTTGGTTTATACAAAGGCCACTATATATATTCGCTATAGTTCCGTTTATACAAACGCCACTTTAAACATTATGCAATAGTTCGTCTTATTTCTTTACACAAAACTACAATACTCATTCTGCTGTATTTCTGATATTTCTTTATATAAACACCACTATATAGCTGTGGCTAAATTTAAAATGATTTTATATGCCACTATCATTTACAAACAACCGTATGTCTGCTTGTTGCTATATACACTTGTATGTCTTTGTTGGTATATACACTTGTATGTCTTTGTTGCTATATACACTTGTATGTCTGCTTGTTGCTATATACACTTGTATATCTTTGTTGGTATATACACATTATGTCTCTGCAACATTCTATCTTAGCGCATTTGGTCTAGCTGTGCAGATGAATGCTACTATACAATGTCAAAAGTTCAAACACTCATATTCTGTTCATTCCATAGATGATAAACTGGCTTCACGCTATACGACTTGGCGGTTGTCATGGTTTGTGCACTCTATGGATGAGCATGAATTTTGACAGGACGGGGGAAATAGGTGGGCGTTTGAAAGAATATGTGGTTTGTGAAAAGATGGATTGATGGATACCAAATATATGGATAGCTGCGTTAAAGATGGATACCAATCATTGGATGGATAGAATCTGAAAGGATGAGCAGTTACTATAATGAACTGGATGTTGAATGGATAGATATTTCAATTGTGGATGGATTATCATTTATGCTAAAATGGATGGTTAGATACTAAATGACAGTATGGATACTGAATGGATGATTACTTATACTACAAGTACAATGGATGTTCGGATACAGAAAGGATGAATAGTTAAATAAAAGGAGGATAGTTGTATTTTGGTTGCATGGATAATCACAATTAAAAAATTGTAAGGTCTGATATTGAATGGATAGTAATGAATTACTCTAAAGGTAGAGTGATGGATGATAACTGGATGGACTTTTAACCTAAAGATGTATAGTTGATTGCTAAATAGCTGAATAATTACATTAAACACGAAAGTTTGGATAATGAATGGACTGACAACCATACTAAAAATGGAAGATTGATGCACCGCGGATGGATGATTACATTATCGGTTGAATACTGAATAGATGGACAATTGGATACTGAATGGATGAACAATTACATTAAAAATGGATGGCTTGATACTGAATGGCTTGACAGTCTACAGATCGATAACTGGAAACTGCATAGAGGTACAATTACTCTAAAGGGTGGCCGGGCGTCAACAGGTTTGCGACAACTGGCTTACACACAACTTACATCAGAAGAATAAATCAGGTAATTACTTACATTTTTTATGCTGTTTAACAAAATGTCGTATATCGTATTATGCACAAGTCACTTGCCGTTCGCCAGTTGTTGCTAGGTATGTGTTGACGTTAGCCACTTGTCGCCCACTAAGTGTCGTTTGTAAAATGTATCCCTCCCAGAAGTCATAGAACCACTCTAAAGATTGGATACTGAATGGATAGACAGTCTCTTAAGGTTGGATAATTTGATAATGAATGGATGATACAGTTGTGGATGAGTCTAGGAATGGTTATGGATTGCATTAGTCAACCGTTTCCCACCAGCCTTCACTCGAGATGCATTATAAATGGGTGGACTTGTCTGTACAGACAAGTTAATGACTGCTATCATACAAACTTTGACCACCACGAGTACTATAACCGTTGAACTGAATTTCACGTCTATGCACGAGGCATAAAGTCGCATGCACGACAAACTGACTGATCCAGATATTTTCAGTTCAAGATTTGACCTTTGACACGTCAATACGTGCGAAGCAGCATGATGAGCGCGTTCGGTCACATCAGTGATATATAGCAAGGCACATTGTAGTGATCACAAGTACAGTGGTATATAGAAGCCACATTACAGTGATTGCATTCCAATGATTACAGTGATTACAAGTACAGTGATTGCATTCCAATGATTACAGTGATTACAAGTACAATGGTATATTGCAAGCTACAGTACAGTGATTACAAGTACAATGGTATATTGCAAGTTACAGTATAGTGATTACAAGTATAATTGTATATTGCAAGCTACAGTACAGTGATTACAAGTACAATGGTGTATTGCAAGCCTCAATGCAGTGATTACAAGTACAATGGTATATTGCAAGCTACAGTACAGTGATTACAAGTACAATGGTATATTGCAAGCCACAGTACAGTGATTACAAGTACAGCGATTGCATTCCAATGATTACAGTGATTACACAAAGGCTTATTATATTTATTATAATTTGATAGTTCGATTTGAGTAGGATAGTATGTATGCGTGCATGCGTCTTCAACTGAAGACTGTGGTTGTTTTTAAATATCAAGATTGAATTAATGAACGAGTTAGTTAATTTATATAAAATGTTGACTGTAACATTGTTAGGGTTGGGGTAGGCATTAAATATTAAAGCTTTCAAATTATTTAGATTCGTCGACGAAATAGGAACTATATGGAATTTTAAGATGACAAATAAATGGAACAAAATAAAATACCAAAAACAATAGAAAATTTGACGCTGTGTGTTTGTATGTGTGTGTGTGTGTGTGTGTGTGTGTGTGTGTGTGTGTGTGTGTGTGTGTATGTGTGTGTGTGTGTGTGTATGTGTGGGGGGGGGGTGAAAACGAAATGGATCTTTCTTACAGTTGTTTCGATAGGGTATGTACGAAATTATTTTTTTCTTACAGATTTTTCGATAGGGTGGGTTGGCGTGCTTGACAGAGTGAATCCTGCTGCAAGTTTATATGAGAAATACATTTTGCCGACTCCTCCAAGTTCAGAGATGCAAAGTAATCGTTGATTAGGTACCTAGAGACTGTAGCCTCCAACCCCATGCAATTATAGAAAATCTCGGCCTTGCTATAGTTTAAAGAAAATCTAAATACGCTTAATCGAGATAATCGTGCATCGTAAAGAAAAATATTAGCATGTATTAATAAGTCAATAAAATTAAAAATTATAGTCACATTCCTCGATGACAAGTTCGCAATAAACACTCGCAACAGCCTGAGAAGTCCAAAATCTCACTAGGTCGAGAAATGATCTGCAATTAAATAAAGCATTTACTTTTAAAAAAAAAAAAAAAAAAAAAAAATAGAACGGAAGACCAAACAGTTCCAAACATAGCTGTCGTGTTTTGTTTTAAAGAAAGGTTAGGACTGGGGGTGTTTTTTGTTGGAGATAGGTAAAGGTTATGTTGTTTTGTTTTTAGAGAAAGGTTGGGGGGGGGGGATTAGCTGCAAAGAAAAAACGAAAACAAACCCATACAGTAGAACTGTTACATATGTACTCCTAAAATAAAATAAATGGGGGAGGATGTAAATCTGGGTTGTAATTATTTTTATTTCTTTTGTTATATGTTTATTCTGAATCGCTAGATATTGTTTATTCAGTAACTGAAAAAAGCGAGTGTCTATCTTTATGACCGTCAACCGCTCCGCAACTGTAAAACAGCTCGATTAACACTTTCTACGTACATATAACTTTTGTTCGTTGATATGACGTATACAGACACACACACACACACACACGCCTTTGTTATTTCAAACCGACGGTCGTGTACAGAGCTGTTGCGTCGTTGTGCTGCACAACCAGAACGGTCGTGTACGGATTGCTTGCGTTTGAAAAAAAAATAATGCTGTACATGTAATCGTAAAGTACTCTTGAAAGTTATCATTTCCCCGTACATATGTATTGAAAAAAAATTGTTTCTATTGAGCCGTTTGCAGTACACATATGGGGTAAAATGTATTTCAACGTCGACCAAAAAATATTTCAGATAGTAAATCAGTAACTTGGCTTTTAGTAACTGCAAGTTTCTCGTTATTCATTATAATGATTGCTCATCTTAAAGGGAAGCTACTCTCACTTTGACTTTCGTCACCAATATGGTAGAGTTGACTGTGCGCCAGACAGCAGTCGTCTGTATAACCTCATTCGCAGTAGGAATGTATGTCGGCTACCAATTGAAGAAATGGCGTATACGCTACCTTAATAGACGGAAACATCGTCTATTAGATCGGCTTCAAGAAACGCGCATCCAGCTTAACCGTTTAGTAGACGATACATAAAATGAAAATAACATCGGTGTTGCAGGTCCCCTCAGTCACTGACGAGTCAATGTATTATTGAAGAGTATCATGTTTTACATCTGAAAAACAAAAAGGTAACGAAAACTGTGCCAAGTCATCTTTTCCACTATGACATTAAGCGAATGTTGTCAAATTAATATATAATTAATAACAAAGCTGGTACAAATTGTGGAACAATCTAATTAATATACTCTGCAGTTCTGAGTAGACATCTATATCGTAGTGTGCCTTTCTTTATACTTGTGTGAACACTCTCATTCATTGGCTTTGTATCATTATGATGACAGTGTATTTCTTGGACTTGTGTACAAACACTTAACGCATCTTATATTCACATACTTAACTGGCAATATAACAGCTCCATTCTGGCTTCAGAAAAAATTTAAAATCACGAGAGAAAGTCAACGCTTCAGTTATAGAAGATCTTGAGATGAGCTTTGTGCATCAAGTACCCTTAACATCAATACCTGAACAAGCTTAACTGTAAAGAAAAGCAACAACAAACGTAAAGTGTCTGGAGTTGATATTTTATAATAATGTTAATTGTCACACAATGAAAGTTATAGTATAAGGAACTATCAGAGATTAGTAATATTATTACTAATAAGTAGTGCTTTGCTACTAGTACTATTAAGATTGAATATATAGGAGAGAGGATGCATACAGAAAAGAGTAAATACTAAATAGTTAATATTTGGGATAGTATAGAACAGTGATTCAATGGTTTTATTTTTACTAAGAAATTTTATATATATATATATATTTAACTTGACATTGACATTTTTGTATGTCTTTTTTGGGGTGGGTTTTCTAAACATATGAATGATGAATTTTCACATTATATTTAAGTTAGAATTTAGATGTAATTAAAGGTGGCAGTTGTGATGGACAATGTAAAGGTTATACTGATATTGATAAACTGATGTGTGCTATTTTTTTTACAGATCATAAACTTTGACCTTGTTTACCTCCTTATTTGAAAGGAAATGTCAGTGAAGTAAGATAGTTGTTTGGCATTTTATATTTTAAAAAAATATGTTTATTTATGATTGTTTTATTGTAGTAAAAAGAATGTTGATACGTGCATCAAGAATGTGGATTTTGTGTAGTAGTCTTTGTAAATTGACAGTGATCTGAATTAAGTGTCAGACTGTCACTGTTTTGAGTTTTTTGTGTTTGGAGATTATAATTATATCAGCTGTCTGGACCCATTCTAATAAGACAATGTGATAAGTGTGAATAAAATTGTTCAGAGGTATAGTTTTGGAAGAGAGGATGAAACTAACATTGTGATGACATTTTCTTTCTTTAACTCTTCGCATTTGGAGTTCCAAGATTTTGTTTCCTCCTCATTGATATGATAGTTTCACTTCTCAGTACTAGTAGTAGTACTCCTAAAAAACCATGTTGACTCCATTCTGTCCTCCCAACACAATACACAGGTGCGCATACACATACACACAGGCCCACTTAAGTACATATTTTCCTGTCACCTGTTCATATTCTTATTTATAATATTGCACAAAATATGTTTTAATAATTATTGATAATGATGTTAACAACATGTCCCCCTTAATACAATTATTTCACATTTTAAAAATGTATTTATGAACATTGTACTAGGAAATGCAAAATATATCTCATATTCATTGTAACAGAGCCTTCAATTGTACTCATAGATTTGTTTTATATTGATCATTTCAGCATCCTTTATAAAAAATATATAACATTTTCTGCTTTAAGTTTTATTCTTCAAGCTGTGAAATGTAGATAATGCAGGAGGGTGACCAAGTAGTCCTTGTATACTTTACATGAAAATCAAATTGAGTTGTAAAAAAAAAAAATAGGTAGGAAATTGTATTTGAAAGGTAAATTTATTGCAATTTTAAACAACCAAGTAAGCTTTTATTATAGAATCTAACTTCCTTGAAAATAACAGTTATCAAAATGAGGGAAGAGTAAAATGGGTGAAAAATAATTCCTGAATGAAAATAAACCTGTGCATGTAGTCTTGGTGTAATCTTCATACACCTGATGAAGGTAATATGGCAGTACCAGCACCATTTACTAGTACTTGATGTTTAGAAGTAGTGATAACCAGATACCTTGATAAAATTTGGAGAGGTCAATGGCTTGCTGATTTGAGAGAATACTGAGACTTAATTTAAATTTATTATGTAAATTTATAATAAAAATATATATGTAGATAATAAAATTAAGATTTGTACAACTTAAAACATTTAGTGTC
Organism: Sinotaia quadrata; assembly: GCA_028829895.1. NCBI lineage: Eukaryota > Metazoa > Mollusca > Gastropoda > Architaenioglossa > Viviparidae > Sinotaia > Sinotaia quadrata. The sequence goes on from CM054177.1 coordinate 84,722,059, forward strand.
CATTTCATAAAATCATTGATTTATTAACAAAGACTTGAAAGAGATTAATTATGTACTGAGGCTTAATTTTCTTTTTTAAAAAAGATTACATTAGACAAACATACACTGTGTGCTTGTTAACAACTGATGAAAAGATTACATTAAGGCAGAAAAAACATACATTGTATGCTTGTAACAAGTGATGAAAATATTACAATCGAACAGAGAAAACATATATGCTTGTTAATGACTGATGAAAAGATTACATTTGAGTAGAGAAAATATACATTGTCTACTAATTACTATGCTTGTTAATGACTGATGAAAAGATTACATTCAAGCAGAGAAAGCATCCATTGCTTGCTAGTAAACAACCGAAATGACGATTACATTTTATATGCAAATAGAACAATGATTCAAACATTTACTCTAAGTTAGAAGTATGACTTGGCCTAACTTTTACAAGAAATAATACGCAATTTGGCAATTACATTTGAACATAACAAACATGTTCTTTATTTAGTATATATAGCAGAGTAAATTTGCTTATCCCTATTTCTAAACTTAATTGTTATATAAAGTGTTAATTGTCAAAGTGACCCGACCTTGGGCACCGCTTGTGCTGATATTTTTAAGTGTCAAAGTTGGAAGGTAAAGAATGTGCTAGACTTGCTGATAAAATCTAAACCAGTTTTAGGTGGAGGAGTAATTTTTATTAACCAATGGTTAAGATTTACAAAAATGAGACCAGCCAAAAGGCTGAGATCAAAAGTTTACCTGATGTAAAGAATTCTTTGACTAATCACTTTGAATTGGCAAGTAGTCCAGTCATGAAAGGTGGCCATTAGCTTAATGATGAGTTAAGTGACTGATTGAGAGAGAATGGACTTCGAAATATTTTGTGTATTTTGCTATTGATATGTTATACTTGCATTTTTTGTAGAGATGTATTACTATTATGTGAGTAGGCTATTATTTCTGCAAATTGTATGTTTGGATTTAATATGTTTGCTAAATTGTTTCTAGTAAACCTGTTCATAAAACTAATATGTTGTATTTATTATGCTGTATGTATGTATCAGGCTAATAAATACTGTTGCAGGAAACTGTAAGTTGATACTTGAATTTAAGAAAGAATGGAATAAGTGATGAATAAACTGGAAACTTAGCGTTTGTTCCCTAATTATATTTTACGGGGAAGAAGCAGCCTTTTCTGGTCTTACTAGAATCTCCCAGTTTACTGATTTATAAACTGCTATGACCATGGTAGATTTGAAAGTCTTTACCCCCAGTGTATAAGTGTAAGGATACACTGCACTCTGTTGATGTATTGTGGCAAAGTATGGTCTACTACATCGTGGAATTTCTGGTACAAGGAAATTACTGGAAATTGCTACATTGTTGTTCTGCTTGAGGGAACTAATATGGCGGAGCACCCAAATTAGCCTTGAGAGAATAGCAGCCCATCAGTGTTCTACAACGTGCAAGAGAAACACGTGGAACTGACAATTCTGTTGTTACAAAAGCGCATGAAAAACTATTGTGGCAATCGTCTAGACAAGGTTATGTACAAACTATTATCACTATAATCTCTATAACTCCATTTCTGTTCTCTGATAAGAACTATCCTGTGATTTATATTGACACTAATCTGTTGAATTATGTGTTAGGATATAAGACATTGAAATTATTTTAATGTGGTTTCATGGAAATATTGATGTCAAGTAATCTTTACATTGTATTTGTGTTTATATATATTTGATTGTTCATTTAATAAATGTATTGTTAAATTTATTGATTTCATCTTCTTATGCATATTGATAACCATATATTGGTAAACATATCGGTGGATCGGGGTTCACTAAATATAGATTAACAAACAGATTTATCTTTTCGTTTTGTAAGAAGTTTTCCACCTACGGAAATACTGTGTAACAGTAAATATTTGTCATTAATGTTGTGGAAGAGAAAAAATGTTTACAGCGCCTATATATCTGCCAAGTGAGAGAGAGACAAGTGGTGTTTTCTGGAGAATTATTAATAACATATATTAAGATTCTCATCACTTGTCATTAGTTATGGGTGATTAATTAATAATAACAATTAACTAGTGTGGCGTTAGCATCACATTATATATCAGGAAGGTGTGCAAACACTTTAAAATAAATACAATACATTTTTTTTTGGTATTTCTCCTCCCTTCTCCAGAAATTATCTCCCTTTCAGAATTTGAATCTTTCCATAAAAGTTGTAAAATCAAAAAGACAGCGGACAATGAGATCAATAAACCTGGATCTAGGGAAGGATAGGAACTGTGATTGTTGCACGAGGGTTCAAACCTCGGATCCACTCATTTCTTCATATGGTACTGTGCTGCAATTTTGAAAGCAATAAAAAACACATAAAATAAAAAAATGCCTGTCGGTGCCATCAAATCAAAATAATATTCCCATAAAAATAGTCAATAAGTTGTTTTTGTTTCCGAAATGCAATGCAAAACAAATGCATAATTTAGCTTTAACCTGGTTAGCTATTTATATCGGTCACAGAGTGAGTAAAAGCGGGCAATTCGTTGCCTGCAGTCTCAAACAGAACTACTGGGACAAAGACAACAACAAAAAAATCCTGGGGTGGGGGCAAACAAATCTCAGTCCCTTATGATTGTACTAGTATGAATTTCACTTCAAACTACATGTAACTTGAGAGCGGGTCAAGGGCAAACTGTCGGCCGTTTATTACCTTTCTCGTCCGCATTTCCCCTAGCCTCGAAATGGTAAGCATTATTTCTCCTTTTTAAACACTAGGTTAGTAATAAATACTGTGCACGATGGTTCTCATCAGAATATATTCATCCGGAAGCAACTTTATTTAGTTTATTATCCGGAGTGTGCATCACGTCCAGATGACTAAATTACGAGCAAGAGAGAAACGCGTTCCTATACAGTCGTTTTAAGTATGCAGTTCGAAAGTTAAAGCAAATATTCAGGATGAAAACAAACTGTGTGTAAAAATGTAATTTACGTTCGTTTCGAAGCAAACATCTTTACAATGTCATTGCTGAATAGTATTAACTTATTTTTTTTTATTGAAAACATTCACCAGCTCTTCTTCAGTCACAATTGCATGCTTTTATTTAGCGTGGAGTTGGTCTGCACGTTCCAAGGTATGTACCGGTACTGTACTTTTAACATGCCCCCCTTTAAAATAAAGGCCAGTGGCGGTATACTTATTATCTAGCATTTTAAAGTGCTCAAGAACCTTATGAACACCGCGCAGGTGTCAGTCAATAGTAAACTACATCAGAGAATACTAAAACACCCGTCATTAGCTAATTAATAACCACTTAACCCTGAGTCTAAAACACCCGTCATTAGCTAATTAATAACCACTCAACCCTGAGTCTAAAACACCCGTCATTAGCTAATTAATAACCACTTAACCCTGAGTCTAAAACACCCGTCATTAGCTAATTAATAACCACTTAACCCTGAATCTTCTTTGCAAATTCACTCGTAAACGTAGACGCCGGGTTTCTGTATTGCGTAATCGTGTCCCCATACCCATTTCCGCAGGCTGTTATCAAGTGGCTTTTTTTTTGTTTTGTTTTCTTTCTCTTCTTCCCTCGAGGCAAAAGGTCGGTATGTAATGTATTCATATTACCCCTAGATCAGTTCTCAGGGTCGTTGAGTCACTGGCTATATTTTATGAGGGCTCTTCAGATACATTGTAAATCATCTTGGTCACGTAATCTGAATTCTCAGACATTTTTTTTTCTTAGTGACACGCGTGCAGTGTTTTGCGAGTGTACCGTGCTAAAGCAGACTTTTCAAGATAGGTGACTGACAAGTAATCAATTTAAAACAACAGCAATACACAAACACACATAAAAAAAACTTAGCAGCATTTGGTTGTTCTACCTGTTACGCGAGGCGGGTAGGTTAAATTAGTAAATTTACGTTGATTGGTCAAATCGAACAGGTTCTGAGAAGTTTGGGCACATCGTGTCGGTGGTATAAAACCCAGTGAAAATACTGCCTGGTGTCATTTACGTTTACAACCAGCGAGTTTAGCCTACAACAAACAACTGCAGGTGTCAGCAGACAGCCCTACGTTCAGATGAGTAGACACAACCCGGTGCTAATTGTGCATGGCGGGGCCTGGGCAATACCGGAAGTCCTGGCTGTTGCCAGCGTGGACGGTGTCAAGCGGGCTGCACGTGCAGGATACGAAGTGCTGAGGCAAGGAGGCACAGCTGTAGATGCTGTTGTTGCTGCGGTCAGCATACTGGAGGATGACCCGGCGTTTGATGCAGGTTAAATCGCAAATTTTAATATTTGTAATTTAATGCGCTTCATGCAGGTCATTCATGTTTCATTTATAACAGTTATGATATAACTGACCATGATCCAGGTCAATTAATTGAAAACTTTTAACAGTTGTAATTTAATGCGTTTGATCCAGGTCAATTAATTGTCACTTTTAACAGTTGTAATTTAACTGACCATGATCCAGGTCAATTAATTGTCACTTTTAACAGTTGTAATTTAATGTGTTTGATCCAGGTCAATTAATTGTCACTTAACAGTTGTAATTTAATGCGTTTGATCCAGGTCAATTAATTGTCACTTTTAACAGTTGTGATTTAATGCGTTTGATCCAGGTCAATTAATTGTCACTTTTAACAGTTGTAATTTAATGCATTTGATCCAGGTCAATTAATTGTCACTTTTAACTGTTGTAATTTAACTGACCATGATCCAGGTCAATTAATTGTCACTTTTAACAGTTGTAATTTAATGCGTTTGATCCAGGTCAGTTAATTGTCACTTTTAACAGTTGTAATTTAATGTGTTTGAAGATCATCCAATTATCACTTTGTTGTAATAGGTACAGATCAGTTTCTTGCGGACAGTTATTGTAGTTGTTGCTGCTGTTCGTTATCAGTCAATAACTTATTTATCTGTGCGCATGGTAATTAGTATAAAGCTGTAGGCACACTTAATTCTCACTACTAAGCATTAGCGTGCCTCCCCACGAAAAAGAAAAAAGTATCAGTTTCACAGATCTTGTATCTTGTCGATCCCATTCTCGTATGGCGTGGAATCAAGAGGCACTGTGAGTAATTTAGGACACTATATACCGTACTTGAAAATAGTAAAACAGAAGAAAGAAACAATACAGTTGAATTTATTTCAAGATCGCTTTGCACTCACAATTACTTGCAAAGACCAATACATGTAGTCTCATTAAAAAAAGAAAAAGAAGAAAAAATATATGTCTGTATACACAACAGATCGTCTCAGAAGAACAGGTTTTGATTTATAGCAAATCACTGGTTAGAACTTGTATGCTAGTTTTGATTAGTATCAACCAATGATTTAAAACTTGTATGCTAGTTCTGATTAATATCAACCCATGATTTAAAATTTGTATACTAGTTCTGATTAGTATCAACCCATGATTTAAAACTTGTATACTAGTTCTGATTAGTATCAACCCATAAATTAGAACTTGTTTACTAGTTCTGATTATCAACTCATGAATTAAGTACAAGTGCACTCCAAGAGTGGGGCAGTTGTCAGGCGTTTTTTGTATATTCAGCACTGTCTCGTGACAGGGACGGGGTCAGTGCTGAATGCGGCAGGCGAAGTTGAAATGGACGCTGTGGTCATGGACGGGGAAAGCCTTCGAGCAGGTGCCGTGGCGTGTGTCCAGAATATCCTGCACCCGGTTCAACTAGCTCGACTTGTCATGGACAAGGTCAGAATGAGATCTAAATATAAAATAAAGTGTTACTAGTACGGTATATTTATGACAAAATAAAGTATACTACTACGGGGCATATTTATGAGGAAGTAGAGTTTTCTAGCACTGGGAATATTTATGACAAAATAAAGTATACTACTACGGGGCATATTTATGAGAAAGTAGAGTTTTCTAGCACTGGGCATATTTATGAGGAAATAGAGTTTTCTAGCACTGGGCATATTTATGACAAAATAAAGTATACTACTACGGGGCATATTTATGAGGAAATAGAGTTTTCTAGCACTGGCTATATTTATGTTGAAGTAAAGTTTACTTGCATGGGACTCATTTATGAGGAAATAAAGTATTCTAGCATGAGGCATACTTATGACAAATAAAGTATTCTAACACATGGGCATATTTATGACAAAATAAAAGTGACTGTAGATGATTTAACTTTACGTGCAGACAAAACACTTTTTAGACGTTAAAAGTGCTGACAGTGGCCGAGTCTTTTCATTGAGAATGGCTGATGATGATTTAAATGTGCACACAGAACACAGTGTTAAGAGTTGGTAAAGGTACTGACAGGTACTATAGCTCTGTAGTCCTTGCATTGAGAATGACTGTAGACGAGTTCACTCTGTGTTGACATAACATATTAATAGTTGGTAAAGGTAGTGACAGAGATTTAACTCTGTATGTAGATGAAGCATGTATTAATAGTTGGTAAAATTGCTGACAGAGATATATAACTTTGTAGTCTTTTCACTGGGAATGACTGTTAGACGATTTAACTCTGTGTGCAGACAGAACATGTTTTAATAGTTGGTAAAGGAGCTGACAAATTTGCTGAAGAGATGGGCATCCAAACGGTAGCCATGGAGACTCTGGTCACAGAATCAGCAAGGGAGGAATGGAAGCGGTTCATGCAGTATCGTGATACAGTGCAAGGTCTCTTTGCAAACAGGTCAGTATCGTGATAACAGTGCAAGGTCTCTTTGCAAAAAGGTCAGTACCATGATACAGTGCAAGGTCTCTTTGCAAAAAGGTCAGTATCGTGATACAATGCAAGGTCTTTTTGCAAACAGATCAGAGCATTTTTTTAAAATGTGGGCTTTTTTCTTTTGTTTGTTTTTAACATTTGATTTATTTTAGCACCACAGATATCAAAAGATCTATTGAAAGATGTATATGGAAAAAAGGTCCTCCAATAATTAATGTAATCATCTCTTATTCACCATCACACTGGGAAAATAATTTCAAATATACTCTACAATTTTCTTCTTCCTTTTTATTTTTAAAATTCTATAATTTCAATTTGTGCATGTGTGAGCGGTAATTTATAAACAGCCTAATGGCTATTGCAGTGAGTTTTTGCATGTGTAAATAGAGATTTAAGTAAAGTTGTGAGTGTGTGAGCGGTAATTTATAAACAGCCTAATGGCTATTGCAGTGAGTCTGGGCAGGTGTAAACAGCAATTTAAGAAATCTGTGGGTTTGTGCATGTGTGAACGGTAATTTATAATCAGCCTAATGTTACAGTGAGTTTTGTACATGTGTGAACAGAGACTTACAGAAGGGCTGTGACACCGTTGGCGCAGTAGCTCTAGATCAAACTGGTAACGTCGCCTTTGCTACTTCCACAGGGGGGATCACTGCCAAACGTCCAGGCAGGGTAGGCGACTCTCCCATTGTTGGTAAGTTTTATTCTGTTAAATGTTTTTAATCCTCACTCCCACTCCCTTGAACGGCAATTAATCACACAAGAATACATTTATTTACAAAAGAGACAATATTTTGCATTTCAGAGGAATTTAATCATCGGTTGCTAGTTTATTTTTTTACTTTCTCGTTGACTTCTTTTCCCCACAGGAACTGCAAGAACCTTTCAACTTCAAATATTCTTGGTTGTGGTATGTTGTTGTGGAGGATGTGGGCACTTCCAAGGAGCACTGCTTTGAGTAGTGAGGCAAGTCTGTGGTTTCCAGGTAGTTTATTCAGATATTCCAAATCAGGTGTTGTTTCCCAAGGCTCCTATCCATATACTATAGGTATAACTTCTGCTATTACTGCTATTTACACAGTGACAGTATATAGATTTCTAATCTGAGATCCTGGTATTTTTCAATATTTTCTCTTCCTTTTGTTTTTATGTTTCTGTCACATGGAACCGTGACATCAATATTGTTGCTCTTCTCTAAGACATATTGAGAACTTCATTGTCTGGTTTTCACAACAGAATCACTCGATCTGTTCTTATCTCAAAGTCCCACAATATTTTGACTCTTGTCTAGAGCGACTGCTTCTGGTGGTGCATCCATGCTCTTTCTGGGGTTTTTACTCCATAGTTCTCATAGGTTTCTATGTATGATTTTTGTCACTTTGTTGTGTCTTTTTGGTGTATTCTGTTCCAGCCAGAAACTAACACTAACATCCAGACAGTACATGTTATGTTGTTTCCATTTGTTTTGCAGACTCATCATTTAGAATAATTTCAGATTTCATGATTTTTGTTTTGTATGATTTCGTGTTTAGTGCTTGATCTTGAGCACCAAGTGCTTCTGTTTCTGCTTTCAAACCTGCATCTTGCAAACACCTATATTTTGATTGTTTTGTTGATTTTTCATTAACTTGTCACACATACTGGCCATGGAGAGGATTTTGACTCCCAGCTGTTTGCTTCCATGTTTCTTTGCCTGTTTGTGGGAGTTGGTATAATCCACCTATCTTTACTGCTTCAATCAGTGGCTCATCTTCGTTGTTATTCCAGATGTAGTCTAAAAGACCTATAACTTCTCCTTCAGTGACATCTTTGATAGTCTTGAGTCCTCTCCTATTTTCTGAGATACTTAGAGCCTGTCTGTGTCTGCTTTTGGATGTAGGGCTTTATTATTGTGAGTGGTTTTCTTGTTTTTTCTGTCCAGATCATTTATTTCATTTGTTGTCCCATCTTTGACACCCACCCCTCTCTTCTTCTTTTGATGATATGATGATGTTTAGAAAATATAAAATAAACCCAACTAGTTGATTCATGAGTGCCATTAGTAACACAGACTTCTTTGAATTTTGTGTCCGTTAATATATATGTCAGCCAATCCTTCAATCAGAAATACTTTCCCTCACAATGCTGGTGAAAGTAAGAATTTGTGTGTGTGCATAAAGGAGCAGGTGGTTATGCTGACAGTAAAGTTGGGGCTGTGTCTACGACAGGACATGGAGAAGCAATCATTCGCACAGGTCTTGCACATCGCATCACATACCTAATGGAAGCTGGTAAGGGGGTTAAGACTAAAACAATGCTCATGTTACTGCCAGAATGATTGTTTTGTGTACGAAATAGTCTCACAAAATCCCTACAAAACACTTCTCCACGTCATGCTAGCTTGGTGCAGAGTGAATTAGTTTTACAAAATCTCTACAAAACACTTCTGTAGCAGGCATGTTAGTTTGGTGCCGAGTGAATTAGTTTTACACAACCTCATCAGAACACTTCTGTAGTAGGCATGCTATCTTATGGACTGAATTAATCTCACAAAATATCTACAAAACACTTCTGTAGCAGGCATGCTAGTTTGAGAAAGAATGTGAGAATAAGAAGGTGCATGTGGTTTGAACTTGTTTAGAAAGAAGGTCGAGTTATATTCAGGAAATAATTTTTTTTTAAAACTCAAGAAATTTGATTTGCTCAGGAAATGTGATTTAGGCTTGGGAACTGAGGGTAGTTTAGATCAGGGTTGGCTTAGGAAAGTGAGGGTAGTTTAGATCAGGGTTGGCTTAGGAAAGTGTGATTTGGATAAGTGAGTTTAGACCAGGGAGTGTGATTTAGACTTAGGACAGTGAGGGTAGTTTAGAGGTGTTATTTAGGCTTTGAAACTTAAGGTAGTTTGAACAAGGAATTATGATTTAGATATAGGAAAGTGATATTTAGATTCAGGTAAGAGTAGGTAAACCAGGAAAAGTGATTTATACTTTGGAAACTAAAGTAGTTTAGACCAGGAATTGGGTTTTTGGCTTAGGAAAGTTAGGGTGGCTTATGGTCATAAAGGAAAGGGTGACATAGAGAGGAGAGTGGTTTAGATTCAAGAAGAATAAAGTGGTTTTAGGCTCAGAAGGGGAGGACAGTTCCGGTTCCAGAAGTTTAGGCTCAGTTCATAAATGGGCAGATGTGTTTTGGCTATGCTGAGTTAGGGATAGGTGATACAGTGAGTTTGTAAGTATATTTGAAATTATCTTAAAAAATGGTTTTTCTTTGGTTTAGAGAAAATAATCTTTCACACTTAAAACCTCACTCTAATTTGAAAAAATACTGCTTTATAACTACATCTACACATGATAAAAAGAAATTAATGTATATGTTCTCTGGTTAATTATTATTGAGTAATTATGATGAAAATACATTTTTAACTTTTACTCATCACACTTATTTCCTCCAATAAATTTGATGTGCTCTGTCAAGGCACCATAGGATATTAACTATATCATATTAAATTGAATAGGTCATAACCCTGAGGAGGCCTCTAAAGCTGCATTAGATCACATGACACAGAGAGTGCAAGGTTCAGGAGGTGCTGTTGTGTTGAGCAGCTCAGGAGACACTGCAGCTTGCTTCACTACTGAGCGAATGGCGTGGGCTTGGGTCAAGGATGGTGAAGTGCATTTTGGCCTGGACCCGGGCCAGCATGAAAAAGAAATTCTCTGAAAACCAATGCTTTTTCATGCCATAAATGACCATTTTTTTGTTGGTTTTTTTTTTCCCCCCCAGGACCAACTGCCAATGTGCTTCTGTACAAGATGGCATGGTATTTGATATACTGCTTTTCATTGCTTTACTTTAACATCATTTTAATAATTGAGGACATTTTTGTTTTCGCGCATTTGACTTTTACTAATATGCCAGATTCCGACAAGTTTCCCTTATTTGTAAATATTTTAATCTAGTGTTCATTGCTCACACTACTTTGTGCAGAGATGAGAGATGACTAACTTGCCTGAATTGTTATCCTGAACTGTCAGCAAGCAGTCATCCAGCTTTGTCTTAGTTATTAGTGCTCTGCAGTTGATTTGCTGCATGGGTATTTGAAAACATGAAATATTTCAAGCACATCATCTATACTAAGTAGCATTCATGGTGATATTTTTTCCACACTGAGAGGTTGTCTGACCATATTCATATTAAATCAAATAAAAGGTAAAACTTTGTTAAATTAAGACTAATATAACAGCGTAAATATGTAGTTTTGAAAATAGACTTAGATTTCTTTATTAGTCAAAAATTATTTATAGTTCATAGAAACAGTCTTTGAATCAACATGAAAAATACAAAAGTTGGGCTTTGCTCTAAGAACATTATTATGCAGTGAACTAGAACTTCACCTTCGGTCAGTGGTGCAAATTCATAGGTCCTCTGCATCATTGTGTGAGAAAAATGAATTTTTTTCCTTGTCCAGCTCAGTACAAAATGAACATGGAAAAAAATCAGGTCCTTTAATAATAAATTCCCTCACTCATATAATCTTTCTCTTATATGAAGGGGTAACATAATTTACTAAGTCACAGAATGTAACATTCATCTTTTACAGCCTGTGATGCTTTAATTCCCTAATATTCTTTTAGTGCATAGTTAATGATCTGGAATATAACTGACCATCTATTTTTAATTAGTCAAATATCATTCACTTTCCATTGTCACAGCATCTATTATATATATACACACACACACACACACACACACACATATACATTGAAGATCTTTACACACTACTTATGTAGCTTCATAAATCACAGGTGCACTGCACCAGAACAACACTAAGTGGATAAATTTAGTAATATGGTGCAAATGTAAAAATGTTAGGCATGAAATTTTGTGCATTATAATGGCACAGTGTAAAGTGGGGCAGGAAATGTTACTCAGTCTCACTGAACAAGCAATCATTAGGACAGGAATTTTGCTTATCATCATTGTGCAAACATAAACTAGGGTAGGAATTTTGCTTATCATCATTGTGCAAACATAAACTAGGGTAGGAATTTTGCTTATCATTGTGCAAACAAACTAGGATAGGAATTTTGCTTATCATTGTGCAAACATAAACTAGGATAGGAATTTTGCTTATCATCATTGTGCAAACATAAACTAGGTAGGAATTTTGCTTATCATCATTGTGCAAACATAAACTAGGATAGGAAATTTGTTCATCTTCATGCTGTAAGTGGAAATTAGAGCTGGAAATTCTGCTCATTATCATCTGTGTGAATGTAAACTAGAGCAGAGCATTCCTGCACATTATCATGGTGCATAAGAAAAATTTGACAGAAAATTTTGCTTATCCTCATTATGCAAGCTTGAACCAGGACAGGAAATATTGCCCATTAGCTTGGCTGAAGTATAAACCAGGACAAAATTTTACTCATTATCATGGTTAAATTAAACTAGGAATCGAAATTGTTCTGTGCAATTAAATTAGGATGTTAAATTTCTGCGGTGTCATGGCCCAGATGTAAAATAAATACTCTAGAGCCTTGATACTTGTGCAAAATAAAATTTATTTGGGCATCTGAAAGCCAGTGAGTAATTTTTTAATGAAATAGACTTGCTTCAGGCAAACATTTGCATAGTTTTTACTACGAACCTATCTATGGCATTATGGTGAGATACTCAAAACTATGGTCTGGTCTGCCATTATAATGTCCATTCACCTGAAACTGATTGTTTGAAGTAATTTTATGATTTTTGGTAGCTATAAAGAATTTTATGTGGTACATATATGACTGTATAATTGTAATTACTTGTACACAATAGGCTATATGTATATATTAATCAAGCTTTTGTTTATTTTTCCTCCAAAACTGTCTGATACAAGTGATAGTCACATCAACATAGTCTAGCAAACATTGCTTACCTTTTTCTTTCAAAAAAATTATGATATGTGTGGTTGTTTGTTTATTTTTACTTGTTGATGTTCTGACTGACTGAGATTAGAAGAGGGGTATTTTTGGTTACTGCTTCTGTTGTGATTGGTGAGGTGGTTGTTGTGGCTGCTGTTGTTTTCAGACTTGTAGTGGTGGCCGCAGTGTTCTCTTTTCAACTTGCTTGGTTGTTGTTGGATGAGCAATGTTGATGTTCTATAGTGTGGTGTCATTTTATCAAGGAACTGTGAATGGCTTTATTTCTTTTTTAATAATAGAATTGGTCACGTGGTCACCAGTGAAGTTATTATATATCTTTAATGATGTTTCAATAAACTTGATAATATTTACACAGTGTAAATTGAGTTGATATTCTAAACTATGTTTTGCACCATCACCAACTGTCACATCACATAATAACTATATTTTTGATAAATAATACACTTGTCATTCAAGACAGAACAAGAGCAAACATGTTTTTCCTGATAAGTGCCACTTAGCCTTGTTTCAACCATTCTGATTTTCTTTACCAGTTCATTATCCATTTACAAAACATAAACATGCTTTCATAATTTGTGAATGAACATCCTCTATAACAATGTTTTCCTTCAGTGTGCAAAAGAAAACTGAAATACTCAAAACTGGTATTTAAGTTTAAACAAGGTAATAATAAATAAATGGTTCATAGGAAAAGTAGAATCGCTGTTATTTATTGGTATATAAATCCAACTTAAAATATTAACTGAATATATTTATTTACAAATATCTTTTCTACAATAATCCAATCATAAACACTTTCCTTTTAAAATTTTCAAGATTGTTTAAGATGAGTAAAAAATAAATTTAATAAACAATAAAAATTATTTATGAACATTTAATATAATAAAATTAATATATGCATCATTAAACTCATGACAAAACAGCATAACTTATGTGGATAAAACACTCAAATAATGTTGCAGTAATATTTTCAGCATTAATCAAAACTACAATATCAAAAAAATCAATATATCTGACAAAAGGTTGATTCAAGCACATTAGACTAGAATAACACAATATCAAATTACAGTGGTCTTAAAAACCAACTTAATATGAATAGAAAAAATGTCATATTTTAACAGCCATCATAGGGTAACCTTGACTCAAGGCATACAAAATCCTTTCCAAATCTATATACCAAAAAGCAGTTACTTTTGTTTTTTTTTTTAAAAAAAGCTATTCACTTTTTACAAATATCATAAGAGAATATAAATGTTATACAAAATCACCAAACCAATACTGAATATACACTTGCAACTCCCCCCCCCCCCCCACTCACTCCAAAGAAGGTGAAAAAAAATAGCAAGGAAATAAATTGTATGGCACAAAAGAATATTTTACAAAATCATGTATCTAATATTAAAGATTTCTGTTTTGAACATAATAACAAGAGCATACTTACAATTTCACTTACATTGTTTATAATGCACAGAGCACCAAATTATTTTTTTACTTTTTCACTTGTCTTTATAAATAACAGAGTACTGTAATGAATCTATTTACTTTTACTTCTGTTTATAATGAAAAGAGCACTATAATGAATCTACTTACTTTTTCACTTCTGTTTATAATGAAAAGCGCACTCTAATTATAATGAATCTACTTATGTTTATAAATAACAGAGCACTGTAATGAGTCTATTTACTCTTTCACTTGTAACTAATGTTTCATTTTTCACATTTATAATGAAGAGAGTGCTGTAATGAATCTGTTTCTCTTGTACATGTGTTTATAATGAACAGAACACTGTAATAAATCTATTTACTTTCACTTGTGTTTACAATGAACAGAACACTGCAATGAATCTACATGTATTTACTTTCACTTGTGTTTACAATGAACAGAATACTGCAATGAATCTACATGTATTTACTTTCACTTGTGTTTACAATGAACAGAACACTGCAATGAATCTATTTACTTTCACTTGTGTTTACAATGAACAGAACACTATAATGAATCTAAGTACTCTTGCTCTTAGATTTATAATAAACAGAACTCTAGAATGAATCTATTAACAGCTGTACTTGATAATAGTAATGGATGTAATTTATCATTCACTTAACTTGTGTTAAACAACACAGTTCAGTATGAATCTATTCACATTTTTATTTAGCATGTTTCCACTAAGCCACATAATTACAAAATCTTTACACTCTTGTACTTAGTTATTGATGGAACAGATTACACCAATTCCACAGCTATACATTCTTTTCTTTTATTTTAGGGAGTGTTTATAAAAAATAGAAATACTTGATCAACATTCTTTTCCGGTTAGTTCACGTTTACAAGGAATAAATGTAGAAATGGCATCTTAAACTTCTTTTCTTAATGTTTTTTACAATACAGAACAGAACAAAGAAATACTAAATTGAAAGTTTCATATAGTTAATTAAAAAATAATAATTGAGAAATGCCAATTTTTCTATACTCTTTCTTTCTGGTAGTCTGTAAGGACGGAACAAAGAAATACTGAATCAATATACCCACTTAAGTCAGATTGTGTCAAAGAACACAATATTTACATACACTAGCACAGAAAATGTTAACAAGAGAGTGGAATTCATATTCTTTTAACTAGCTAGTTTCAATGGTGAATAGAATATAGAAATGCAAAATATCTCTCCTCTTTTACTCTGATGTTTATAATAAACCACAGAAATGCCAAATCAACAATTCCACAAAAATGCTCATAGAGAATAACAAATGTTACCCAAATTAAATATTCTTGGCTAGTTTCATGTAGAAAAAGATCAATATGAGCAATTTTTTAAATAAATATACTGATGCACAGTGCTAAAATATTTTAAATGAAACTTAAAATGCTAATAAAAATGTGCTGATCATCAGTGATAAAAAGCAGTGATTTTGGAACTTCAACAAAAGATTAATGACAATAAATATCAGAATATAAATATTCTTGAGATATTTCTTAAGAATAGGAATCATTTTTAAAACTGACAAATGGAAACAAACAAAAAAATCTTTTCAACATATTCTGCAATTTGACAATGTGATCTTAATTTTACAGTCTCCTGAAATAATATTCAGTGGCTATCTCCTAAGTGAATGCATTCCTATGTCCATTCCTCTCCAAGCTTTATGGAAAAACCCTCTATTCCCAAATCCCTTCTGCAAACCAAGCTGTCTTGTATCACCAATCAAGGTATCTCACTAAATCTCTTCCTTTACAAATCAAGCAATCTCTTCTCTACAAATAAATTTTCCAGAACCTTTCTTTCCCACAATCCAAGCTACCTGTTTCCAGTGAATGAATCTTCCAAATTCCTCCTCTCATAACTTATTTATGAATGAATTATCCTAACCCTCCCCAAATTGTTTCCACCCACAACCCAAGTAATTAAAAATGTTATTGTCAAGAGATAAGTGAACAAAATCAACAGAAAACATTTATATTTTGACCTCATAACCAGAAGTATTTTCTATCTCTTGTCTTTAAACCACATTCCTTTATAATGTCAGTTTTCTTGTTGGGAATACAAGACAAAAATGAAAGAGTATCAAAGACAATTACATATTTCCACATCTATGTTTTGTCACAGATGTAACATAAATAACATTAAAAAACATAAGTACCTCACATTCTCGGAATATAATAAGAAATTAAAAAAATCATACAACAGAAGAGTGAATCAAAGTAAAACATGCAGATTTTACTCTCAAAGCTAGAGTCTGTATAAAAAAATGCAAAACAAAAAAAATGGGGGCATGTAACATAAGACTGACTACAAGTGGGTTTTGGAGCTACTAGTAACAATTTTCATTATGGAAGATGCCAAAATCATGTCATTGTCAGTCAATGATTACAATGAACTGACACTCTCATCTGCTAGAATATCAAGGCATCACCTATTTGTATTAGCTTTCTAAATATTGCTGCAACACCCACCCACCCAGTCAAAAAAAACCAAAAAAACCCAGAAACCAAACAACAAAATTAAAAAAACTTTTAAAATAAACACACAAAAAAACTTGTGCAGGATGAATATGCTCGCTAGACACTATGTATGTTCTAGGAATCTTCAGATATGAAAATCTTTCTAAATAATGTCTGTTAAGTCTCACCAGATAATGTACTTCGTAGGCATCTAAAGATGCATCCTCCCCACCCACCCACCCAAGTCCCCTGAACAGCATTAACTTCGAGGTCCATGCACACACATGCAAAAATACTGAATTTGCCAACAGTATTTTAAGAATATGGTTTTAATCAACAAATATAAGCAAATCTCAGAACTGTACAACAAAATTATATTAAACACATGCATTCCATGATTTCACCTTGAAGTTAGTTTAAGATAGTGACACATACAGGTGGGAGTGTTAATGTTGATGGTAGGGTGCACAGATTGTAAAATCTTCTGTATGGTTTAGGATGGAGGGTTGCAAGTGGGGATGGAGGAAAGGGCTTGGAGCTATGATGTTGATTCAAAATTGGTCATAACTTTTACATTTCTATATTGAGAAGGAGATGTTTCTGCCAATCTCATTTTTTCTTTGAATTATTTATTTATTATAAATATAACCGGATTAATTCTAAATAATTTATTTTTATCCATTTTGGTGGCTCATTCTGGCAGGGTTTCCAAATATTCTTTATAATTAATTCTGTTAATAATTTTCATAAAATTCTAACAAACCTAATTGCAAAATAAATTTATCAAGAGTTTGCTTCAATTCTGAGTGTTTACACAAAATACTGTCCATTTTTGAAGGAAAATAATGAGATTTTAGAAACAGAATATGTGGGCAAACATAGTGAACTGGATACATTTTGCTCCTAAAGATCTCTGAAAGCACAAATACAGATTGCACCCATGCTAACATACAAAAATATGGAACATCACAGTACCAAAGAATTAATGCACACAAGAATATAGAGTTCTGCACTGCATATAAAACAGCAGTGTTTAAACAAGACTTACAGAACAGTATAGTGTTGTATAGTTAACATCTTGCACTGTATTTATTATCACATAAACTTAACATGAAACTAATTCATATGATTCCTGAACTTCACATTAAATTAACAGCATGTCAAATATATTTGGATAGATTTTAAAATCAAGCCAGTATATCAGGCAATTAAATGCATAATTTAATGGGTAAGATCTCCCACAATATTAATTTAGTCACAAAAATTACTGCTTTGTGAGAAAACTACTACAATGAAATAAAATTTGTATATCACCATACCAACAAAAAGCACCATTACTGGAGTGATCAAATCACTGTTGTAGTCCCACTAAAGTCACATTATCTTCAGTTCGTGAGTAAAGTAAGGAGGTAAACCCCTAGAATAATGGTTCAGACAAATTCCATTGATGCAAGAGCCCTGTAACTTGGAGTTTTGAGCAGTGTAAGGATTATTTCTGAAGCAAGAGCCTTCAGAGAGCTATATAATAATAACATTTGTGTCTTTATAGCCAAATATCAGTACATCTATAAGCTAGAGTTCAAGCACATAATGTTTCACTTTAAACTGTACATTCACTTCAATCTGCACACACTTCAAATTGCACATACTTCACTTCAAACTGCATCTATTTCACTTAAATTCAAACTGCATATACTTCAAACTATATATATTTCAGTTTACTTCAAACTGCATATTCTTCAAACTATATATATATATTTCAGTTTACTTCAAACTGCATATACTTCCATTGTATCTCAAATAACACATATTTCACTTTACTTCAGACTGCATGCTCATGCTATTCCACAGACAATTTGTTTTAAATTTTAACCATATTACCAATTGCATCACAAAGTGCTATGAGGGGAAAGTCGACCAACAACATGTGTGTTGAACACCTTAATAGTAGGGCAGTCTGGCAGTGAAGCACATAGTCTTTCAGTAAATTCAGTGACAGTCACGGTCTCTATGGCTCTGCTGTCATGCTTAACATTGGGGTCGAGAGAGAACCCTGGGCGAAGAAGAGAGATGGTCTTAGTACACTGAAGGCTGTCATATGAATCGAAGCCCCTATTCAGGGAGCTGTCGCTCAACTCCCTGATGACAATACCCCATTCCAAGACTCTGAGGTGTTTTGCTTTGACAACAGCAGTCAAAGCATGGGTGTTGACAAGTGCGGGCTGTAATAAAATCAAGAAAATAAAAATGTACTGTAAATCCTCTGCTAATATACATCAAGATGATATTTTACTGAAAAAATATTCTAATCATGAAAATAATAGGAACAGCAGTGACTTGACACCCATAATCTGTATATAAATGATGTGATGGCCCCCAAAATACATTTATGCTCAGCAAAGTATATAGACAAACACAACATGGAGCAAAAAGGCAGCAAGCACAAAGAAACCAATATGCCATTATCAGTGCTGAGCCAAAATATAAGTATGCACACCACAAAATTTGCAGCATGTGTACAAGACAAAAATAAACATATAAACAAACAAGTCATTATCTGAGTTGGACCAAAAAAATAAATGTGCACATAACAAAACTTGTACTTTCCACATAACATTACAGACATAAATTAATAGAATGCATAACTATTTTTCTATCAATGATGATCATAGTATAAAAGACAACAAGGGCTCCTGATGCATACAATCCTATAGGTCTAGGTAGACATGCCTACACAAGCCAGAGTTGTAGCTCTAGGTAGATATGCCGCCTACACAAGCCAGAGTTGTAGCTCTAGGTAGATGAGCCTACACAAGCCAGAGTTGTAGCTCTAGGTAGATGAGCCTACACAAGCCAGAGTTGTAGCTCTAGGTAGATATGCCTACACAAGCCAGAGTTGTAGCTCTAGGTAGACATGCCTACACAAGCCAGAGTTGTAGCTCTATGTAGATGAGCCTACACAAGCCAGAGTTGTAGCTCTATGTAGATGAGCCTACACAAGCTAGAGTTGTAGCTCTAGGTAGATGAGCCTACACAAGCCAGAGTTGTAGCTCTAGGTAGATGAGCCTACACAAGCCAGAGTTGTAGCTCTAGGTAGATGAGCCTACACAAGCCAGAGTTGTAGCTCTATGTAGATGAGCCTACACAAGCCAGAGTTGTAGCTCTAGGTAGATGAGCCTACACAAGCCAGAGTTGTAGCTCTAGGTAGATATGCCTACACAAGCCAGAGTTGTAGCTCTAGGTAGACATGCATTCTTGAGTTGAAATCATTTGTGGTTCAAAAGGGAACAGATTTAGATGAACAGTACCATAACAAATGCAGAAATATATAATTAATTAATCATATACTGTTCTAGTCATATGTTAGATCAATCAAATATTAAATTTGGGGTTTATTTTGTCTATTTTGCTTTGAATGATAAATATACTTGTTTCAGTATCTTTTGTTTGCTTCTTTTAGTGGTGAATAAATTATATTTCTTTTGATATTTTTTATATAGTAAAACATAAACAAATTTTAATAATTTAAATTAAATTTACTGAGCATTCTTGATGCTGTTTAGTCAATAATTAAGTGTGTGCACACCACACAACTTTAAACAAAAGAGACATACTAGCATGCTGCTGTTGGTCAATAATTAAGTGTGTGCACACCACAAAACTTTTACTCTCACACAACTTAAAACAAAAGGACATATTAGCATGCTGCTATTTGGTCAATAATTGTGTGCACATACCACACCTTGTAGCCAAATATAATACAAGATAAAACAGAAGAGATATATAGCAAAGTGTTATTGCTGGTAACAAATCCTAATAAATAAGTATATGCAGTCCTGAAAACTTGCATTCACACATAAAAAATGTAAAAAAATAGACACATACCAGCATGCCATTGTTGGTGTCGGGCCAAAAAATAAGTGTGTGCAAGGCCGGCAACTGTTCCAGGGCAACTTCTAAAGATGCAGGAATGGCAAACAATATCAATTCAAGTCGTTCTAATCTGGAAACAAAGACATTATTCAGTAGCCCAACACTTCTTGTTATTTGGAATAAAATCTTTCAAGGCTGCCCAGATATCAAATGACAGTTACAAATATCAACTGATTGTTATATATCATCTGACTATTACTGACATCGAAAGTTACAGATGGATAATTTAAAAAAAAATATTATCTTTAAAAAGCACTAAAAAAGCAAACCAACTACTGAGTTACACTGGTATACATGTACAATTCTGGCAAATCTGTAATATGTTTATCAGTCTTCTCTAAACTGCATTTGCTTAAAAGCACAAAATTAAGTGTGACTAATCATCTGCCCAAACTAGAAGATATGGCCTTGGTCTAAAATTTAAGTTAAAAATGTTCTAATCATATTTAGTTTTGCATGGGTGGCTCTGCATTCAGCCCACTGTTTATATTTGCTTCAATGAATTTGATGTCGAACTTGCTGACTGTTCAATGACTTCAATTTATTTAATCTATCTTTTTCAAGTACGGTACAAATCTCCACAATGGATGAGGTATTTAATATTTGTTGGATGAGATTTTATACATTTGTGGATGCAGTGTTACTATATTTGTTGGATGCAGTTTTACTGTATTTCTGGATGAGTTTTATTGTATTTGATAAAATGCATAAAAAAGCAGAGAAAGCACACAAAGATGCATCTTTATGACCAGTTAAGAAAGGTTCCTAGGATTAAATCCAGATAGCAAAAAGAATCACAGAAAACAGATACCTTTTTGACTAGACTGACACTGCAGGTCTTAATTTGAAATGCTTACATTCAAATAAGGAAGAACAGTTACCTGACGAATCTGGAGACCGCACATCAAAGATTACCTACATGCCGAGTCTGGAGATTGCATAAAAAAGATTACCAACCTCACCAGTCTGGAGATTGCACATCAAAGATTATCTACCTCATCAGTCTGGAGATTGCACATCAAAGATTATCTACCTTATCAATCTGGAGATTGCACATCAAAGATTTCCTACCTCACCAGTCTGGAGATTGCATATCAAAGATTTCCTACCTCACCAGTCTGGAGATTGCACATCAAAGATTACCTACCTCACCAGTCTGAAGATTGCACATCAAAGATTACCTACCTCACAAGTCTGGAGATTGCATATCAAAGATTTCCTACCTCACCAGTCTGGAGATTGCACATCAAAGATTACCTACCTCACAAGTCTGGAGATTGCACATCAAAGATTACCTACCTCACAAGTCTGGAGATTGCATATCAAAGATTTCCTACCTCACCAGTCTGGAGATTGCACATCAAAGATTACCTACCTCACCAGTCTGGAGATTGCACTTCCAAGGCCTATATCTGGAATATCTCCTCCACATTCCAAACGAAGTCGTTGCAACTTCTGAAGCCCTCCCAAGAGACAAAAGGTCTGCAAGGAACATTAAAAATAAATAAAATAAAATGTGTTTTCTTAGTTCAGAAATAATTATGTTTTATAATAGTGGTCAGGACTAAAATCAGTCTACATCCAAGTCAATAATTCTACTAAGGGATGTTCCTTCCAAGTCAACAGGGAGATAACTAAGCTTAATGATTAAAAATTGTATCACTTCTGTGAATGGTTAAGTTCTAAATGGCACATTCTTAAGAACTTAACTAATGCCTTGTAAATGACACAATATGAAAAGCAGGGTTTCATTAACAATTTCAGAGGTTTTTCAGTTGTGTGCATACAACTGTTCTTTTGGTTGAGACCATTCTCAGTTTCTGAAGCAAGGTAGGGGAGGCTATTGATAAATGGTGAATGCTGTATTGCACAGTGGGAAGAATGCTGATCTGATGACATCAGCCTCTGCCTCCCAATTACCAACACATGCATAATAATTTTGTTAGCTGCTAGGCCTATATCTGAACCTGATCATGTCTCTCAATTAGAAAATGTTTTTTTTTTAGTACTGTATAAAATTGTCTTAGGCTATATTTTTATTCATGCTTTGATTTATGGTTTTTAGTAACTTTACTATTCAACAATGTCAATAACTTTTTATGTTGTAAACAGCATTAATTAAAATCAATTTGCAATCTTTAAGTTGCTTTTCAAAAAATTATATCCCATTTTGGCTTAAACCATTATTTAGCAGAATTTATTATGTTTGCCTTATAAGTTTTTAAAATTTAAAAAAGGGAAAGAAAGGTAAGATAAACTGGTTTTTTTTCAAGAAAGTTGGCTAAAAAATGTTATTTTAAGTTTTAAATAGGGGAAAAAAATCAACTCTTGGAAATCATTCTTGGAATTCCCTAGAGTTGATTATAAATAATCAATGATAATTATAAAGGATAATTATCCTTTTGAATCTCTCCACTTCCATTATTTTTTTCTTTTGGAAAACAGTAGAAGTGTTGGAGGCATGGTGGTCAGGGTGGTGGGTGGGTAAGAGTGTTTGGGGTGTAATTATCTGGGGGGGGGGGTAGGAGTGTATGGGGTATAACTGAAGGTAGGAGTATTTGGGGACTGGTTTGGGGTAGAAGTGATTGGAGGTATGAGTGTCTGGGAGTAGGAGTGTTTGGGGTATGATTGTCTGATGAGTAAGGAGTATCTGGAGGTTTGATTGTCTGGGGGTAGGAGTGTTTGAGATTTTCTGGGTATATGAGTGTCTGAAGGTACAAGTATCTGAAGGTATGAATGGCTGGAGAAGTGTCTGAGGTGGGACTGTCTAGGGTAAGAGTGCCTGGGGTTAGGAGTGTCTGGAGGTAGAAGTGTCTGGGGAGGATCATCTTGGGATAGGAGTGTACAAGGGTAAACGAGTCTGGAGATAGGATTGTCTGGGGGTAGAAGTGTCTGAAGGTGTGTCTTGGAGTAGAAGTGTCTGAAGGTGTGTCTTGGAGTAGAAGCATCTGAGGTAGAAGTACTTGGGATATGAGTGGAAAGATCTAGAAATTTACTGTTTTCAAAAATGCTCAACCAGTCTGAATAACTGTTAATTAAATCAAATTATTTTATTTAGTAAATGGTTTACAAGGTTAATAAAAAAATTTAATAGTTTAACTTATTCTGTGCATTTTTAAATGAATA
The DNA here is from genome assembly GCA_028829895.1 of Sinotaia quadrata. Lineage (NCBI taxonomy): Eukaryota > Metazoa > Mollusca > Gastropoda > Architaenioglossa > Viviparidae > Sinotaia > Sinotaia quadrata. The sequence goes on from CM054177.1 coordinate 84,745,691, forward strand.
ACATAAATTAAAAATTTAAAAACATGACAATGGGAACTTCTAATTAACAGTGTAGATCCCTTATAAGATCTAATAAAACATTTCTGATTTTCCATTAACCTCTAAGACAGTAATAATCCTACAGTTAGCAATTTGCATGTTTTGTACATTTCTTTCACATTCACATAAAGTGTTGTTTGATTGTGGTATTACAAAACTGCAAAAGTTTCCCGTAAGTAATCTTCAGCAACCAGATGTTATTTGATTTCTTTCCTTTCTATTTTATCAGCAACAATAGACCATCCACTCCCTTTGCCGATACACTATGAGTTAGTGAAATATAAAACAATTTTAGTGTGCTCTCTAAATGTACATGCATAAGCACTAGCTCTGTTATTTAGACTTCCTTCCTTTGTCTTCTCAACCGTCCAGCAGTGCCCATAAATAAAAGGTCTGTAATACAAACTACCTGGTGCAATGTGTCAAGTGTGCCCATATACTAAAAGTCTAGAGACCAATTTAGTGTACTGGTGCAATGTGACAGCTGTGCCCGTACACTAAAAGATTATAGTAGAGATCTTGTTGGTGTAGAATTTTCATTTATTTATTATAATATTCTTATATTAACTGTACCTAAACCTGTCTGGTGGATTTACAGTTTATACTGATAAGTTCCCACATTTTGAATATGATGCTTAAAGTGAATGTAAAGCAATGAATGCTAGCCTAGCCATCTAACTTGCATTTCATGCTCATTGTAGTCTACAGTGAAATCTCCTCAAGAATCTACTAACAGTGATCATGTGAGAGGAAAGATAAGAATCTGATTCCCTATTATGAGGGGTGTAGTTCTGAAATGATTGTAGTAATAAAATGCATAGTCCTGTCGTGAAATAACATTTTTCTCACATAAGCAGAACTTACTACTAAATGGATGTCACTCATTGACATTCTACTGGGTAAGTGCTTAACAGTTTATCTCCCCATGGAGGGTTTGTGCAACCTCTTGGTCTGACTCCTATAATAGTAAAACCTGTATCATCTCATACATATATCTGGTTGTATGATTGAAAAATTCAACATATGAACTTCAAGTCATCGTCCAATGATGTTAGTAATGATGCAATTTTATATTACAGCTACAATAAAAGATGGTAAAGGTGAATGGTATGTTTATGAAGTAAGAAAACTAAAAGACAAAAAATAATGTCAAACCTCTGGCGTCCAATTAAGACAGTCCCCTAGCTCCAGCTCTTCTAGGTGTGTTAGGTTTGCCAGAAATTGAAATTCACTATCTCGCATCGCACAGAGTGATGTTAATGACTGTAAATAAATGGCATATTTAGGGCAATACATTTCAGAAGCAGTTGTTTGTTATTAGTATTCTAGAAATGTATAGTAATAATTATATGAAATACAGCAAATAATGTTTGTTTGTCTTTCAAACAGATGAGAATGTTGGCATTTTTGGATGTGAGTACATTTTTATCTTGGTACTCATTCCCATTTTATTCATTATATGTCAAAATTAAGTCTTTAATTATTTTAAAACAATGGTACAGTTTTTATTAAGTTCATTCTACACATAAAAACTCTTGATATCCACCAACAAGGACTGTATGCTGACTTTTAATGCTTGCCAACAAGGACTGTATGATGACTTTTAATGCTTGTGCTCTAAGTTTTCATTAAGTTCATTCCACACACACAAACTGTCATGATATCCAGCAAGAACCATTTGCTGACTTCTAATTCTTGTGTACTATTTTTTTTGTTTAGTTGTTGTTTATATTAAAAGTTGACAACCAATCATTTATACCACTAATAAATTCTTCAAAATTCTGCTAAACATAAATTGCAATTTAAAAAAAAAGAAAGAAAGATCTGACAGTAACTCCAGCAATGTAGTGATGTCTACTTTCTGTTTTACATTAAGACAGAATGCACTATAAATGTATAATGAAAAAGGTAATTTTGTGAATAAAATAATTTTAATTAGTAAACTGGTCTTTTGCAAAATAATTAGTTATCAAATAAACTTAAATAATTGATTTGCTGCTCCGATCACATATGCCAGAAGTATGTCAATTTTAAAACAGAAGCAGGAAGAGTTATAATGCATAGCTGGCCATATTGAGTAAATAAGAAAAATATTCCATGTCTTGTCAACAGGCATTAAAAAAAATATGTTTATTCATTGAATATAGATATAAATGACAGACCTAAAAGTTGTTAGCACAGAAAATTCCAAAAGCTGAATAAGCAACCTGAAAATGAGCTTAAAAGAGTCATAAACACAAAATAAACAAAAGATAATGTGCCATGAATACAAAGTTTATGAACTTTTTCATTTTAAAAAGAGATAATTAAACTTTTTTGTGATATTTAATTGCAAAACCAACCCAACAATCATGTGTAAATCTAGTCTTTTATAAACATAAAAAATTACTCCATAATTTTCTCATCCTTTTTGTATGAGAGATTTTATCTGAATACTTTTTTTTTATTGCAAGCACCAGCACATTTTATAAAGTTTAACAGAAACAAATGAAATCAGAAAGCCATTATGAAATCAACCAGTGAGGAAAGGCATTGCGTATGAAGCCACAGCTAATTATATTTCAGCGCTTGGTAATGTTTGAAATGCAAATGGAGACAAGAAATAATAGTGAACATGATCAAAAAAAAAGCATCTTACAAGAATGCGGAGATGTTTCAAATGTGTGAGCTCTAACAAGTTTCCGGTGAATGAAAAGGTTGGAAGAACAAGGCCATACACCCCACGAAGTCGTAGCTCACAAAGCAGTGACAAAGTCGCAAACTGACCAATGTCTACTTTGCTTGGAACTGTCCTGTACATACAATACAGCAGTCAAAAAGCAGCAAAACAAAATGGCATCTACTTTGTAAAATTTATCTCTCTAACTACTAATCACTCTTGGAAAGGAGAAAAGCAGGTTAGTATATGTATGAGAACATATGTACTCTAAATGCATAAGTATATAGGTATTCTGCATACATATATAAATAGGCACGAGTATATGTCTCTATATACAAATATATATAAGTACTCTACATATACAAGCTTATGGGTATCCTGGTCTACATGTATACATATATAAGTATTTGTATGTAAAAGTACATAGGCATTCTATATGTACAAAAACATAGGTATTCTACATAGACTATAAGTATACAGGTACTTTGCAGATGAAAGAATATATATAATATATACAAATACATATATTCTGAAAATATGCACATATACTCTACATAACTATAGTGTTGTATACTCAAAATGTATAACAACATAGGCACTTTGTATATACAACATTACAAGGGAATAGGTCTTCTACATGTACAAGTACACAATGTACTTTATATATACGAGAACACATATACTCTGCATGAACAAGTACAAAAGTATTCTATAAGAACATTTTCAGGGTATTAGTACTAAATGATAAATAATTTGCTTGTCCTGTATAAATTGTAACAGCTGTGACAATAGGGAAAATCAAGCATATTACAAACTGTTCGTACTTCAGTTCATTATTGTTACAAACACTCGTACACAGGCAACAGAAGGATAAATTCACTCACATCTACATTATTGGAAAACAGCTTGCACTTGTGACAGTGAACACATTCACCCACACAATGAAGTCATGATAATGCAGCATACAATGCCCATACACTTTACTGAACACCAACATACAGAGATGTATGTCTGAATGTGATAACAAATGATCCATATATCCTTCAGTCTAAGAGCAGAGAAGAAATGATGGAAATAAGAAAGGATTCTCAGGAATAAAAATGAATGCATGTATGCACACATACATTAAAAATGCTATCTACCTGACAACTTAAAAATATCACTGACCAAAACAACACACACATTAAAATGTTTATTTGACAATGCTGACCAAAATAAACACATATTAAACAGGATTACCTGGCAATTTAACACTGACCAAAACAACACACACATTAAACATGTTTACCTGACAATTTAACATTAACCAAAACACGCACACATTAAACATGTTTACCTGACAATTTAACATTGACCAAAACAACACATTAAATATGTTTACTGGACATTTTAACAGTGACCGAAACAACACACACACTTTTAAAATGTTGTTTATTCGACAATTTAACACTGACCAAAACACACATATACATTAAACATTGTTTACTTGACAATTTAACAACAACCAAAACAACATACAAACATTAAACATATTGTTTATTTGGACAATTTAATACTGACCCAAACAACACACATTAAATATGTTGTTTATTTGACAACACAACACTCACATTAAACATGTTCACTTGACCACTTCACAGTGACCAAACCAACACACACATTAAACATGCTGTTTATTTCACAACTTCACACTGACCAAAACAACACCTACCACATCTGCTCAGTGCTAAAGTCTGTAATGTGCTCTGCTCGAAAAGATTTCAACAGTGTCAGCTTTTCAGCACAGGAATGAAGAACAGTAGATGGTACTAAGCCAAACTCTAAGTTTCGAAGTCCTGAAAATAATCCAAGATTGCTAACAAACTGCTGCCAAGAATGATTGCGATCACCTTGATGACTCATACCCTTTAAGCTCTGCAATAAATTGAGAAAGAATTACCACTAGGTAATTTACCATAAAATAAAGATTTCATTGATAGGATTAAGTTGGTTTGGTTTTTTTAAAAAAAAAAAACAAACAAAATCTGCTAAGACTATATCATTAACCATATAGCAATGACTACAAAATAATTTATAATGAAACAGATAAATAATTTAAAACATTATTAAGTTCTGATTACAATGACAAATAAATCAAAAGATTGGCAGAAATTGAGAAAATACAAAATCTAAAATATTGCAGAATATGTACTGTACTAAGTTACATTTACAAACTTATTTAAGATGTATGAAAAATAATCCTGTAGTAATTAAATCAGCATGATGTTTACAGTTTTTCATCCCTTAAGAACCCAATGTACTTCTGCTACATTATCTGTCTTTCTAAAGAGCTCTTCCATTAAATCTTTATATGTATGGGATGCTATACTTACATGCAAACATTAGCCCTTCTTTTATATATCTACACATATTTACAATAATGGGATGCTGTACTAATAAGTAATATGCAATACAAAGCACTTTCTTGAAATACCTACAGTTATGTACAGTTATGGGATGCTGTATTACAAATATAAAACAAGTGTTGTTAAAGCAAATAGTTCTGCTGGAGAATTGTTTTGTGAAAAGTGTTTGAATTATGTAGCCTTCATTCATGGATCTACCTGCATAATGCACTTTTAGCCTAAAAATTGAAAGATTGTGTTTTAAATTGTATTGTATTTTAAATTTTCTCTTGATTGGAATCCATATATGAACAGTATTTGGATTGACAAAGACGTTTACAATATTTCTAATGAAATGACTGTAATTTTTCAGATATATATATACTTATATTAAAATTATAGGCTTTTCAACAGTATATAATAAGTTGACAAATGATATTGAAACTAGAATTTTACTAGTGTACAATAATGAATTGAAACATATAATTTTTCAACTTTAATGAGCTGAAAAGTAATGAAATTGTCAGAACTTTTCATGCATACACTAGTGAGCAGAAAAATACTGAAACGGGTGGAATCTTTTAAGTGTAAGTCTTTAGTTTCTTTTTTCAAGAACACAAAAAATAATTTTTATATTTTAATAAAAACTTTACTGTATTTAAATTTCAAATGTTGTATAAGTTATATTTATCAATTCATCATCTCAGTAAGTATATTTGCAGTGCTTTCTTCTGAGCAGATATACAATTCTGTTTTCAAACAAAATATAAATAAAAATAATTAATAAATGCAAGTACTCAAGTAAATACTGTTTATGTTTTTTTCTTTTAAAATGGGGGAGTGGGAGAAGAGAATAACTGAAATAAGCTACTACAAAGAAACATCTTTTGAAACTTAGCAAGCTAAATTTAACTAACAACATTAGAATATGTACAAATAAAACATACCAAATTTAAGCCAGAGGTAAAGAATATGATTTCTTCCAGGAACTTAGCAAGCTGAGTGACAATGTGTACCAATAAAACATACCAGATATAAGCCAAAGGTAAAGAATACGATTTCTTTCAGGAACTTAGCAAACTAAGTAATGATGTGTACCAATAAAACATACCAGATATAAGCCAGAGGTAAAGAATACGATTTCTTTCAAGCTAAGTGTAAGTAACATATACAAATAAAACTTACCAGGTTCTGTGTACTAACATCTCGTAGAAATGTTGCAGCAATTTCCCAGTTTGTCACCTGAAGGTTTTTCAAACTCACACGGTACCACTGAAATGAACAAATTCCCACTAAAGAAAACCTTAAGAACAGCACACATGCAATCACTAAGTGTACAAAAATGACAGAAGGAACTCCATCTGTGTTCACAATAACACAAACAACCCACCCATACAGATTCACTTAGTTTTTCAGGCTTTTCCATCCATCTTATACATTCTCTAGCCAGAATTAACTTTCCATTTTTATTTTTCTATCATCTTACACAACACACAACACACACACACACACACACACACACACACACAAACACACACACACATACAAAAAAAAAGCTTTATTACCACCAACAAAAATTTAAGACCTGCTGTGCAGCTAAAACTGACCATTCACAAAACAAAACAAAACAAAATTATGCAGTTAAATTATAATGTAAAGTAAAATTATTACAAAACCTTTGAAATCAGTAGAATATAAATCCACACAAATAAACACCAAACATATAGATACAATTTATGCATCATATGCAAATGCACACTAAAACTATGATCATACTATATTAATTTATGTCAAAAACAAGAGAACTCAAAATTAATTTAGAACAATAGAATTTGGCACAAAACTAGACTCTGCTCTACCAATCTATAATTTAGTCTTTCAAAAATAGCACCCAAAAGAAATAAATCATTATAATTAGCTAGAACATCAGTAGTGTTGTTAGCACAGCTTTCACTTCTCTAATCAACTGACAGACATACTAGAGTTATCCTTGCCTTCCAGCCACGCACATTTAGTACTGTCATACTAGAGTTATCCTTGCCTTCCAGCCACACACATTTAGTACTGTCATACTAGAGTTATCCTTGCCTTCCAGCCACGCACATTTAATACTGACATACTACTAACTAGAGTTATCCTTGCCTTCCAGCCACGCACATTTAGTACTGTCATACTAGAGTTATCCTTGCCTTCCAGCCAAACACATTTAATACTGACATACTAGAGTTATCCTTGCCTTCCAGCCAAACACATTTAATACTGACATACTAGAGTTATCCTTGCCTTCCAGCCACGCACATTTAATACTGACATACTAGAGTTATCCTTGCCTTCCAGCCACGCACATTTAGTACTGTCATACTAGAGTTATCCTTGCCTTCCAGCCACGCACATTTAGTACTGTCATACTAGAGTTATCCTTGCCTTCCAGCCACACACATTTAATACTGACATACTAGAGTTATCCTTGCCTTCCAGCCACGCACATTTAGTACTGTCATACTAGAGTTATCCTTGCCTTCCAGCCACACACATTTAGTACTGTCATACTAGAGTTATCCTTGCCTTCCAGCCACACACATTTAGTACTGTCATACTAGAGTTATCCTTGCCTTCCAGCCAAACACATTTAGTACTGTCATACTCATTTACCTGCTCCACTTTCACACCATCAAGAATCAAATCAGAAATGACAGTTGTCCTTAAAATATATATATATATAAAACTACAATCTTATCTTTAATTTCTCAATGTTCAGATAAAGGTAGTTGACTTTATACTTTCACTGTAATTTCTTAATGTTCAGATGGAAGTAGCTGTCTTTTTTACACCACCACTTTAATTTCTTAACATTTAGATTTAGTTGTCTTTATACATGGCAAAAATCTCTGAACTTTTGGAGGCATGTAGAATCTAAGTTAGAAAAATTTTGAATGCCATTGTCATCTGAATATTTAATGATGGGTGGTGATATGAATGTCAGCATCATCTGAGAATTTAATGATGGGTGGTGATATGAATGTCATTGTCATCTGAATATTTAATGATGGGTGGTGATATAAATGTCAGCATCATCTGAGAATTTAATGATGGGGGTGATCAATGCCAGTGACAAGTATCTAATGACTGGTGATATCAATGCTAATGTCATTTGAACATTTAATGACTGTGGTGATATCAATGTCAGTGTGATTTAAATATTTAATGACCAATGCCTTGTCATCTGAATATTCAATGACTAGGGTGATATCAATATCTGTGCAATCATAAGTATAAAGTGTAAATAAAACTAGTGATAGCACATTTGGGGGAACCAGCCAAAGCTGCACATGAATCAGAAATAGTATGTTCAAAGCACAACGACTAAGACCTATTAAGAAAATAGTCTATAATTTCAAGAATAAGCTTAAGAAGGACTATAACATTCTGGAATTTCCAACTGAATTATTTTATAGTATGTGATATAAACAACAATAAATAGAGGAAAAAAGTTTTGACCAGGGAAACTTTCTTTCTGCAAAATAGTAAAAAATGCAGCACTAAGCATCCCCTTCCCTGTGTGTACTGGAAAAATACTAGCATCTCACTTAAGACCATACAGCTGATCCTTGAGGTCAGTGACTTCTCATATGTCATTGGTCTGATTAAGTTCTTTGTGCTTTCAATGATGGTAGAAAAACTGTGTAATTTGTGGAATTTACTGATGCTTTCTTTTTTTGGTTCCCTGCATTTCAAGAGCTTAAAGTTTCTCACTTTGTTGTCACCAACTTTCTGCAAGAATGTAAAATTGATCTAACTATGCAAGTCATCTGCACTAAATTATATATCTGCATATACATAGGTTGAAGAAATACTCTTTTCTTCTATTGAAAAGATCCTCTGTTAAAATCTTTCATTATAACTATTTTACTAAGTTGTGCAAAAATATCTGACTTTTATGTTTGACTTATTGTACAACTTTTCTTGGGTCCATTCTCAGACATTCTAATAGTACAGAGTCTTCTTATTTCAACAATACGTCCAGCGTTCAAACCAATGGTGCTTCATGTTAAGGTCTTATGTTTTAAAATGTTCTCTCACATTTTTTTCTATAATAAATTTTTCATTCTTAGATAAATTCTGTTATCTATGTATGTGGTACTGCTATACAATTAGCTGATTTGTTTTACTGATTAGTATACAATTACGTGACCGTATCTCTTATTTATAAGAAATGGAATATTCAATTTTGTATTTGTTTTACTGATTAGTATACATTTATATGACCATATCTCTTATTTATAAGAAATGGAATATTCAATTTTGTATTTGTTTTACTGATTAGTATACAATTATATGACCATATCTCTTATTTATAAGAAATGGAATATTCAATTTTTTATTTGTTTTACTGATTAGTAAAATGTTTTATATTGAGACTGCCTATATATGATGCGGTCTCAAAAGATGACTGTTGCAGAAACTATACTATTTACTTATCACATTTTCTTTTTCTTTTCTATGTCAGACAATCTTTTCTTTGTTTGTGTCTGTATAGACAATAAAGGGATACATTTGATAATTTTGAAGCATTCAGCCATAAGGTTAAATAAAAGATTTTTTTGAAAAAGGTATAATTTGTGTGAAAATGTCCCAAAATGGGACACGTGACATGGTGACTTACAAGCATGTCTCATAGACTGTTAATAAAAGAGTACATTTGTGTTTCTGTGTTTGGGGAATTTTTGATCTACAAATAGAACATTTTGCACCTAAACATGCAATTCTTTATTGTTTAATTTCTGAAACATACCAATTTAAAAATTGATGAATCAATCATGGACAGGAGGTGGATGTTAATGAAGAAAACTGGCTTGTACTGTTCTAGATTTTTACAAATATAAGTAATAAATGGTTTACAGTTTGATCAATTTTTTGTTTTCCTCCAGACAGACAAACCCCAACTAGAGGTTCAATCAAACTTACAAACTAATGTCCACAAAGGATTATTTAATTTACGCTTATGGACATTTATGTCAATGCCAGACTTCTAAATAATTATACCATCATTATGTAACAAGAGAAACAACATAATATGATGAAACAGTTGGGGTTATGAGTCAATGCTAAAATAACTTTAAAATAATAATAATAATTGAACTTTTCAAAATAATTTTATAATAAGAGAATTCTTACATACCAAGCATTTCTGCCGTGATATTTTTAGCCATGTACGGCAAACTTGACTCACTCTGTTAAAATAAAATCATTTTGAAAGAAATGTTTTCAAGTGCACATACTTTCTTTCCTTTTAAAATGAAAAACTTTTTTTAACTGAGAAATATAACTAATAATTGAAAATTTAAGTCAATGAGATGCCTTATCAAACAGTATTTGAACTTCTTTGATATTAAATGTACTAATCAAATGTTTATTCACTTATAATAATTAACATTAAAACTAATACCACTTAATCAAAGTCAGCATTTTCATTATTAAAAAAATATATATAACTGTTTTTTTCAAATATATCATGTCCAAATGGTTTAACAACTAGTTATATACTATTTTTAAACACACACACACACACATATGACACTGGTGGCCAAATCAAGCCATTTAAGAAGAAATATATGGTGGAGACATTTCTTTTTAATTCAGTGCACTGGTCTAATTAAAAAAGCAACAAATGAAGTGAAGAAAGTAAACAATGCAAGCATTTGCATCAAAACATGCCTTGTGGAAACAGACTGTATGCTCATTACCTAATATGGTTTGGAACAGACTGAGCAGAATAGTTCAAAAATAATATAAACATAATCATTACTTTGTGTGACAATATAAATATCAGGTGGATAATAAATCCTACATGAACAGGGATGAATCTGGAAAAATCAAGCAACAACTGAACTGACAAGATCAAGCTCAAGTGTCTTAACAGGAAAATCTATGCCTATATTTTTTTTTAACTTTAAAAATAAATATCTTGATTTAATAATAATTTACTGTATACACCTATATGACAGATCAGGCAATGAAGTGATAAATAAAATCACAAATGATCTGTAGAAAACCTACCCTTTGGAAAAGGTAATGACTGTATTGAAAACTAGTCAGTTTGTACATCTTAAAAGAACAGGTAGATTTGGAAAAAAACTGCTCAGTGAATTTAAAGACTATTATTTATTTTTCTCAAATCAGTCATTTGTTGTAAAAACAAAACTAGAGTAGTAATTTTCTTTTGACTAGGCTATATCACATAAATTAATTGCCGATTTTAATTGGCAAATCGCCGTATCATATATTCTCATAGCAGCCTCTCATTCTCTCAATGAAAAACAGGAATGATCATTAATTATATTATAAATTAACTGTATGTACTATTCAATGACATCGGCATGAATGCTACTAAAAAGAAATTGAGCATGATCTGTGCATGAGAGTGTGCATGTGTGTGTGTGTGTGTGTGTGTGTGTGTGTGTGTGTGTGTGTGTGTGTGTTAATAAAAACAAAACAAGGAATAAAATGCAACTCACTGTAACAAGTCATGTACACTCAAAAAAGAAAAAATATGCAGCATAGAGTCAAATCCACCAAAAAGTACATGAATCCGACAAAGGGATGGTTTCACCCTATCCTGACTCTTTCTCCTCTTGCATCTCTGTGCCCACTCATTTTTAGTGGAGTAATCAATGAGATTGTCACTGAGGTTTCTTTTAGTAGTGTTGCTGAGGGCATCAGAAGTGTCCTGGTGTAGGGTGTTTTTTCCCAACAGCACATATGGTGTGGAAATAACTGTTGGACTGCCAGATGTTGGGGTTAATGTGTTGTTAGAAACAGTTACAGAAAGTTTTGTGTTGGGATCAGATGGCAAAGGAAAAGTACTTGGTGGAAGCAGGACCTTCAATGAACAAGAAAATAGTGACAAGTGAATATAATAGTACTAGTAGATTTAATAGCAACATACTATAAAATACTAATATAAGACTAATAATAAAATAGTACACAAGTAGGAGAACAGAGACAAGCAAAAACTGTAATACTAGTAGATAAATTAATAGCAATGTACTGTACTGTATTAATATAGACTAATCTATATATATAAAATTGAATGTCTGTCCACTATAAAACCTAATTCTCATTTTAAGCCCAAAACATCATATATCAATGGATTCGTTTTAATAAAGGAAACTTTCAGACTTATGCTAAGTCTGAACTGGGATTTTAAGCTCCCAAACCCCCAAAATAACAAATTTTTCACACAAGAAAGACAACTGAAGAACATGTTTCACTTTGCACAATGGTATCCCCTTATTTAAATAAAACTTTTAAAAGCAGATCTGATCTACAGATTATTGTCAGACATTTCACATATAAAGTAAACTCATTTTTTACTCAACACATCATCCACAAGACGACTTCAGATAGTAAAATAAAAGGTAATCAAATAAAGACAATATGTTTACTCAACAGATTGTCTACTTGTAAGTCAACTAAATGAGGAGTACTGGGGGTGGGTGGGGCGGGTTGTTTACTTATATCCTCACTGGAGCTGCAATAGATTGTTATTACCTGAGTAAAAAAAAGTATAATTTAACTTTTAATATCCGATGACATTTTGACTGTAAAAATGAAATATTTACTCAACACATCATCGGCTATAAAAAGTTCAGTCATGCTTTTATTCAGGCAATATATCTGCTAATATTTATTAATAGCAACATACTATACAATACTAATACAAACAAATAATAATATAATAGATGAACAGAAGAATAGTGACAAGTGAACACTCCAGTACTAGTAGATACATTAATAACACAATACAATACCATACTATATATATACTAATACAGTCGAACCCGGATGTGTCGATAGCCTGGGGGTTTGCCCCAAAAAGTGTCAAGATAACTGATGATTGAGATTACCAAAAACCAATATGGTGGCAATATATTAGAGTACTTTAACATGTGCTTAAATTTCTTTATGTACATGTAGGGTTCGGCAACATAAAAGTAACGATGTAACCGATGAAAAAATGTTAAGACAAAGAGGGAATTTGGCGGTTCCACTTCAAAAACGTCGACTTACTTGGGTTGGCAAGTTAACTGATGCCTAGATAAGTGGGTTCGACTGTAATACTATAACAGATGAACAGGTGGATAGTGATAAGTAAAGTCTCTAGTACTAGTAGATCAAAATACATTAATAGCAATAGTACAGTAAAATATAGTAATACTGAATGATAATAATATTAATATAACAGATGTACATCAACAATTTAGACAATTGCTTATTAAATGTTTATAAAAAAATGACAGACTTCATTCAGTAATCCAAATAATAAGTCTACTTGGGACCACTGGCAGAGTGTCTCACTCTGTATTACAACAACCAACCAACACACACGTATGCACGCACATGTGTGTGTTTGTTTACCACCACTTGCTGAGGAGGGTAAGAAAAATACAACTTAAAATTTGTCATAAATAAAACTGCAAATCTTTGTTACACGATGGTGAAATCTTTAAGTTTATAAAATATATTAAACTTAAGGTGAGTTTAAAGGTACATGGCTAAATCTAAAACTGACACATGACTGAGAAGTGGCCTTTGCATGATAGACCAAAGGCAAGTTAAAAGTATAACTAATCTAAAGCTAAAGGTGTCTGAGACACAATGAAGCCCTAAAGCATGACATAAATATGAGTTTAAAGGTGTACAACTACACATATTCTAAACCTGAAATCTAACAGACTTGAGCCACAGTTTCTTTGCTTACCTTAAGTCCATCTTGAGAGTTTATAACACAGGATGGTGGCACGATAATCTGAGAGTTGTTGATTCTCAATGCTAGTGGCTGTGAAAGGTTGAGCCGCTGCATCACTGCTGTTGGCAGTGTTAGTAATTGTGCATGACTAGGTGATAATCGCACATCATTTCCTGTTGATGACACATCTGAAGAAGAATTTATGGATGACATAGAAGCACAGACAGTACTTGCAGTGGTTGCAACAACGCCAACACTAGAGGAAGACACTCCTGGAGCTGCTGTCAAGCGGGGTGGAAGACGAATTTGAAGGTTAGGGTACAGAACTGATGGGCGTTGTGCATGAGAGTGTATCAAAGGTGGTAGTGCAGTAGACCGCAAAAGCAGGGGTGGAGCGGGAATGAAATTATTCACACTAGTCTGAATGGTGCTGGCAGGTAGCGAAGACTTATCTAAAATTTTCCGGAGAGCTCTAATGGCATCTATTGAGGGTGTTGGCATTGAACCAAGAGGTAGGGGAGAAGATACAGTTGGATGCATCAGATGCCTGCCATTTGGTAAATACATTGGTGGGCAGGTAGGCTGTAGAACAGATGATGATGACACAGGCAAGCTATTGGGCACCACAACAGAGACTCCAGGGTTAAGATGTGGGCCTTGTGGTCTTGTAATCAGTGGAGGTGGTGGAATGCTGGGAATTGGAGACAGCATTCGTGTTATGATAGGTGAGAAAAGAGGTCGAGTATGACTAGGAATGGATTGAAGATGATTGGCAGTAGGCTGGGCATGGCTAAATGTGGACTGTGGATGTCCAGAAATAGATTGTATATGATTGAATGTAGACTGTGGATGACCAGAAATAGATTGTATATGACTGAATGTAGATTGTGGATGACCAGAAATAGATTGCAGAGGACTAAATGTAGATGGGACATAACCAGAAGTAGACTGGTGAAAAGTGAACGTAGACAGATTGTGACTAGAAGTAGATTTTGGAAGATCATAACTAGATTGAGGATGACTGTAAACAGAATGGTTACGGCTGTAAGTAGCATGAGAGTGAATATGATTTGAAGTTGACTGAGGTTGAATAGTACAAGACTGCAAACATCTTGGAGGATCAGGAACCATTTGAAGCTTTTTGCAACGCTGAAAAATGTAACAAAAATATTCTTCCTTTAAAAAGAAATTTAAACAAATCAACAAATAATAATAATAAATAAACTTTTTAGAAATGTAACATTGTTAAATTCTTCAACATTCTAGAAAGAAAAAAATAACAATTTTTCAAAAAGCATATAAAGGGACATATTAGTGATGCATTGAAATTAAAATAATAAAATTCAATACTATTACAATACTCAAAATCCAGCAACTCCTTAAAATTAAAAAAAAGAAAAATGACTAAATGCTTCCAATCTTTCTTGCTTTTTATTTCACCATCACCTCTATGTGCCCCACCCCTAAACAATCAAGAAAAACAGATATGACTTGATTCTGTTCAAAAAAGATAAGCTATGATTTTACTGAGAATACAATGAGGGGAACTAAACAAGATACAGATATGCTTTGAAACTTTTTAAAAGAAAGAGAAATGACAAGATCATAAATATGATACAGATATGCCATGGTCCTATTTAAAAAAAAAAATAAAAACATGCAAGGCTGTATTCAGGGAAATTATAATGTTATTTAGCAGCATGGCACAATTTATTGTGTTCCAATGTGCATGTGATCTTTCTACCAGTGAAGTTTTCTTCTACTTAGATCTTTAAATCAATATTTTTAAGAAAATTAGATACTGATAGTAAATTTTATGAATTGGTAATAAGCACAATATTTATTTTATACCTTCAAACTAGAGGTGTTGAGAAATAAAATAATTCAAAAAAGAGAAAATGGGTGAACAAATGCAAGATAATGGTTAATATGATCATTGCAAAAGGCGTGCTGTTGCAGAGGGGAAAAAAAATGAATGGCAAAGTTGATAAGTGGAAATGGAAACAGGAAAAATTTACTAGCAGCTATCTTTAATTAGGTGCTGTCATTTAAAATCTTTTTAAATAACTAATCTTCCTATCAAATCCATTTATATATTGTATTGTTTTTGTTGGTATGTATTCATCAGATTATTAAAGAAAGTAACTCACCTTCCTATCTGATCCATTTATATATATTGTATTGTTTAGTTGGTATATATTGATCAGATTATTAAAGTAATTTTAATAAGTAATTAATTTCTGTTTAGCTTTTTATGCAGCTTTTAAGTATGATGTATTTAGAATAGAACTCACAAGAGACTAAAAATGATATACTTAGAGAAAGATATCACAAGACACTGAAAGAATGACATATTTAGAACAGGAATTCACAAGACACTTCCAAAATGATAATATTCTGACAAGAACTCATAAGACCTTTAATTAAAGAATGATGTGTTTAGAAAAAAAACTGGAAAAAATCTTAAAGAATTATGTATTCAGAACAAGAATTCTCAAAGACACTTAAAGAACACTGTATTTAGAACACAAACTAAAAATATCTTGAAGAATAATGCATTCAGAACAAGAACTCACAAGACACTTAAAGAATGATGTATTTTGTGTCACTTCCATATTGACACACTTGTGGTGAAAGAGACACATGCAAACACAACATTGCAACTCTGGTGGCTGACCTTCAAGACCTGGACAACTATTGTTGCACAGTTGACCTTGAGGTGGTTGCTCTTGTGAAGAAAGTAAAGGCTTGCTGAAATTACAAATACTGATAAAAAGCATTCATTCTGAATAAAGAAAAGGTCCAACTTGATAACTTTGTTTTAATTTACATCTTTTACAATATTACAGAACACAAAAATGCAATCAGCAAAAATTATAAAAATGATGTAACACCCCCCCCCAAAAAAAAGTTTATTCATTAAAAAAAAGACATTCAGATTAACAGTTTAGTGTTGGACAGCTGGTTGTAAGTCCGAGCAGTCGTTAAACAGGTAGTTCATTAAGTGAGGAGTGCCTGTATATTAAATTTGAAACCTTTGCTACCAATAGTTTATATCATTTTCCAGAGAACTTTAGTGTTTCAGGCATCTTCTGGTCTATTAAGTAACAATACCAACCAGTAATATAAATGTGCTTACCAGGGTAAACAGTTTGTCTACTTGATGAATATAAAAAAAACACCCTTGAAACACACAGTGGGAGGGGGAAACTAGCTGAGAGGGATATCAAAGGTATACTTAGCTGTCCATAAGTCATTGTTCTTTCTTACTACAGCCATAAAACAAAGATTATAAAACTCAGTATTGGAATCCACTGGACAGCACAGTGGCTGAGGTAAAAACACTAGTCTCACAAGAGGTCAAGGGTTTGTCCCCATGTTTGGTCAGTGGAATTTTTCTAGATCAATCCTCACCCTCTGTAAGCACTTAAAGCTCTTTAGGGAATTAGCACAGATAAGTACCCATTATTATTATTATATCATAATCTTTGGCACTGTCTCTTGTGAGTAGAACCAGCCTCTATATGATGATAGTGGACAACTATTAAATTCCAAAAAATTTACCCTTTTATAATAAGTGCTGTGTTTGTGTTCCATATTTACCATTCTTATGAAATAATTTGTTGAATAAAATGATCTTCTAACTTGTCACTGATGTATTTTTTATTTGTGAGAGAGTGAGTGGAAACGTGTAAGATTGCATTAAGTTTGCTGCGGTTGGCATGTTTCGATGGCGGCAGCCATTTTCTCAATCTCTGTGTTTACCTCCATATTTTGGTATGCCTTGCAAACACTAACACAGATTCTGCTACGATTGTCCAATCAGAATGTATCTTACATCAAACTAAGGCAAAATGAATGTAGAATGCAACCATGTTTGTTACAAATCTTTATTTTTATTTTTATTGTACCTAAAAGTCAACTGAAAAAGTCTATTTTGAATTATTACTTTTTGCACGGTTATTTTAGAAAATATAAATTAAAAAAAATATCATTAGAAAGTAGAAAATGGTATATAGCATGAAAAAGTGGCATTTTTGTAGTGGAACTCTTAGAGAGGAAATGTCTAATGGAGAAAGGTTATAAAATGTTTTGTATGATTTTTGTTTCAATGGTTTTTTTTAGTCATGTCAAAATTTGTTATTACTATGAACACGAGAATCATCTGAAGTATTTTTTAACGTCTGAAATTAAGACATTTATTCAAGAAAAAGAATTATCACCTTGAATTTTTTAAGACAATACGTGGCATGGTACTCTTTCTAGCTGTAGACTTTGTCCGCACAGGTTTTTCTTGAAAATGCACTGGCTCAAGGTCCATATTCTCACTGACAGGTTTATTGTCTTGACTATCTTTGACTCCAGTGTCTTGACCATCTCTGAATCCAGTGTTTTGACCATCTCTGAATCCAGTGTTTTGACCATCTTTGAATCTAGTGTCTTGACCGTCTTTGAATCCAGTGTCTGGCTCTTGCTTGATCTCATCAGGGTGCAGCAAATTGCATGCAGGAAGATGCTGGTGAGAAGAGTTTGTCTCACTACTGAAATTAACCTCACTAGGCATACCAGAGTCATCATCTCGCTCGATGACAACCATTGGAGGGGGCAGAGACATCACAAGTATCTCCTTATCTGATGAACTATCACAGGACCACTTCTTACCTCGGCCATAACCCTTAAAGCGATTTTTGGCTTTTTTTCGAATCTTGACACTGTGAGAGTAAGGAAGGTATTCATCGTCACTGTCTTCTTCAACTGGAAATTCATCTTGTGAATCTGTGATGTATGAAGTGCGATGAGACAATGAAGACTTTGGCAATTTTGGATGATGATGTTCTAGCTCTGGGGTGATGTGTGTGTGCAAGGATGATGAGTTTTCCTTTTTCAATTGAAGACTTCGTCTTTTTTGACTGACTGGGGTGGAATGTGTGCTCAAGGATGAAGGGTTTTTCTTTTTCAATTGAAGATTTTGTCTTTTTTGACTGATTGGGGTGGAATGTGTGCTCAAGCTTGAAGGGTTTTTCTTTTTCGATTGAAGATTTTCTCTTTTTTGACTGATTGGGGTGGAATGTGTGCTCAAGCTTGAAGGGTTTTTCTTTTTCGATTGAAAATTTTGTCTTTTTTGACTGATTGGGGTGGCATGAGTGTTCAATGATGAAGGGTTTGTCTTTTTTTTTTTTGATTGAAGACTTTGTTTTTTTTCACTGACTGGGGTGGCATTTGTGTGCAAAGATGAAGGGGGGGTCCTTGGAAGACCTTGGCTCGTTTGACTGATTGGGTTGGTATTTGCACCTGTTGTATGCACGGAAGAAGACTCTGGCTTTTTTGATGGAAGACTCTGGCTTTTTTGATTGACTGATGTATTATCTGCAACTGCTGGGCACACAGATGGTGCCTTTGACTTTTGATGCTGGTTTGACTTTGGACTGGTTTTTTCACTTAATGGACTTTTTGATGTCTTGTTAGAAACTTTTTTCTTTTCTTTGGCACGAGGTGTACCAGCTTGGCGAACTATCTCCCATGGCAACTCCGAGATTGGTTTGCGTATAAAGGTGAAATGTTGTAAGGTCAGTGGTGTGCTTTTGTTATCATTCACTAAAGAAATGAAAATATTATATTAATACACATACAAACACGAATAAAGTGCAGTGGTATTAATTAAACTTGGATTTATCAAACAGCTATTACAAGTAACTACTACTGACATTTCCTTAGCGGGATATATCGAAAGTGGCAAATATCAAACCATTTTTAAGGTACCATGAACTTCGAAATATCAAGATAGCACTGCACATACAAATAAAGCACTAATCTATATAGGAATATACATTTTTCCCAACAACCAATACAATATATATATTTTCCCCCACAAACCAATATACATTTTTCCCAACAACCAATACAATATATATATTTTCCCCCACAAACCAATATACATTTTTCCCAACAACCAATACAATATATATATTTTCCCACAAACCAATATACATTTATCCCAACAAAACAATACAATATATATTTTTTCCCACAAACCAATATACATTTATCCCAACAAAACAATACAATATCCATTTTCCCCAACAAATCCCAATACAATAAAAGCAATGACCACTGCCCTATTTTTAAAAACAAACTGATCAATTATAACATTTTTTATATTTAACTTTTCATGGCTATGTCAGATTGTTAAACAATGTATAAATGGTCTATAAAATATGAAGAGGGAGCACATAAGCACTTATTCCTACTGCAGTTACACAGCTCTGTTTTCTTAATAGCATTACATCTACTTCAGACCACATTTAAAAGATTGGTTCCCTAATACTGATTCTGTTATATACAATTTGTGTTTGAGAACTGACTGATTTCTATAAATGTGTGGATTTATACTCACAGTATTGCTGTATCATCACTTTCGACCTCTGTTAAAAAAAAAAAAAAAGTTAAAAAATTTTTCTTTATCAGCACGTCATAAAAGTAGAGAAACATGTGTGATATATTTTGGGTCATACTTAAGAAAGTAGTTTATAACAGCTAATAGTATTGCATTATCATCACTTTCAACCTCTTACAAAAAAAAAAAGATTAAAAAAAAAAGTCTAAACTTTATTAGTGTTCAAAATAAAAGTAAAGAAACATTGTGATATATTTTGATTCATACTTATCAAGTAGTTTGTAACAATTACTGGAAAAAGAATCTTAAAAAATATTTTATATCTTAACATTTATCTATGATATATTTTGTTTTATAATTATCAAATAGTTTGCAACTACTACTGAACAAAATAAATCTTAAAACAACAAAAATGTAACCCTGATTTCTACATTAGAAGCTTCCCTTCAGCAGCAATAACATAAGACTTTTTCCAAAACAAATCTTCTCTATGGTCAATCTTTCCAAATTATTATTTTTACAACTTTAACAATTTAATTTCTAAATATGCTCAATGAAACAAATTTATATGAATGATACACCCCACCCTTTTCATTGCTACACTTAAAAAAAGGAGCATTCATAAAGGGTTAAAAATTTTATCAAGATCACAAAGCATGATTCGTATATTATTAATTACATATTTTATGAATATAATGTCTTACTACATTATAAGTCAAAATCATATGCATCTGAAAAAATAGTTTACAATCAATGTAATCCAAACTTTACTACTGAATCAGGTAGTCCCAATCAATTTTTCAAATTTGATTCACAGTAAAACAAATGTTTATATAATACATGTATTTAGATGATATAAGATTGCTTGCAAAATTCTAAGAGAAAACCTCAAGCAGTTTATTAAATATCATCATTTGAATATATAAATTAGTCATCATCTATTTATGAGACGAATAAATACTCATTTTTGATACACCGTAAAAAGTGAAAATCTTCAGTTATAAAACGGCAAAGTTAAAATTATAACGGAGTATATTCTAAATGATAAAAATAAAGGTTCTTTTCAGAAAATGTATTATATTTTACAAACTGTGTGCAAACAGCTCTTCCTTACATATTTGCACTTATAATATATTATATTATATTTTACAAACTGTGTGCAAACAGCTCTTCCTTACACATATGCACTTATAATATATTATAAAGTGCACATTCAAGACATCATAATATTCAAATAAGTAACGATCTTTGATTTTATCCAAGTTGAATGAACAAATAATTATATTAAAGCATCTTACTTCGCTAAGGAAAATCACCAAATTTGTGTACTAAACGCTACTTAATTCTGCACAACAGTGACATTCGGACTACCTACTATAAAGCATATAATTGGGGAATTGTTGAGGAGTCAGTTTTTTTTACCTGTGAAATACACCATAAACAAAATATAACCCCCATTAATTGTATTAACAAAGCACTGCATAATGCAACAGGGGTCTGCAGTATGGCATTGTGAGACCAGATGACAGCCACTATCGAGTGCTGCTGTGCTGGCTCTCTGCTGATGGGGCGAGGCTTAGATGCAAGTTTCACTGCACTCAAAACAATACTCAAACTGTTAGATTTTTATAAACAACTTGACGGAAGCAGCCTAGAACAAAGAATTATGGAATAGCTCGGCCTTTGAGTCTGAAGCTACAAAGTAAATTTAATTGATTAAAGTCTAAATCTTTTTTCCCCTAGGTGAATTTATTTTGGGGTGGATTTATTTTACATCCATGAGAGAATCCATTTCCTCCTCTCGGATATTTTATTTTAAAATGAATCCACTGTAGGGAGACTCTATTTGGGGGAGGAATTATTTTCCAACACTGGCACGATTTAGCAGGCTGAAATCTACGTGCGGGATGCGAGTGTAATCGGAGTAGGAGTGTATCAAGCCACCAGTGTCAGTTCTCTCATCTAAAGCATGATTGGCTTGCTCTCCCTCTGTCAGTTTTCTTTGCATTACCCATTTTTTTGCCCCATCCCCAGCTGTGCAGTGCTCTAGCTGGTGTATAGACATATTGACTGCGTTATCATGGGTACCCGTTCACAATTTTACTACCTGGGTATTAGCATGGCTTTGGGTACCCATTGACACAACTAATTGGGACAGGATTGGTTTGGTTAATCATATAGTTTAGATAATCAAACATGTATGAGAATACCCAGTTAAAATGAAACAAAGTGTAATTAGGATACCAATAAAATAATTCTAAGCAAGATTATTACTAATTATTTTGAAATATGCTAACCACCACCCCTATCCCACTCCCATGCTCAGAACAGAAAATGGTACAACAGACAATGATGCATCAAGGCCACCAGAGGCTGTCCTGAATCCACTCAATCGTTAAAGCCAAAATTTAATGTTGGGTTTCTGTAATAATAAATTAAGACTACTTTCTGATATATTTTATATATATTTGAATGAATAATTGGAGACAAATGCATTAAGCAACCGTGTCGAGAAGAATATCTTTACATCCTATTGAAAGAATCTTCAGATCAGTTGAGATCAGTCTCTGGTAACCGAACCAAGCCAATCCAAATATTGCATGCAATATATGCTTCCATCTCTGCTAATGCTGTCTAATCAAAGTTTGCCTGAGTAGGGCACCTTGTTGAAATACAGCAGGGGTGCACAAACCGCGACCCGAGGGCCACATGCGACCCGAGACAGGGCTCTATGCGGCCTCCGGAGGACTTTAGGATGTTACCATTATTTGTGGCCTGCAAGGTGACTACAAAACTCGAACCAAATATTGACAAAGTTGTTAACAACATTCAGGCTCATCCTTCTCACTAAAGACTAAACCTATGTTAGTAAGACAAAAACGAATGTAAAGCACATTATTTCATTATTTGTGTTATTTTTTTCTACTGAGCCATCCATGTGCAAGCTGACTTGTGGCCCTCCATGCATTATCAAATGGAAATTTGGCCCTCTGGCCTAAAAAGTTTGTTCACTCCTGAAATGCAGCATGTCTGTCATTTTAATAGATAATGTCTACCCATAGTGCTTCAGGAAATAACAAAGAAAAATAATCTAATGCTGTTGCAGTCATAACATCAAATCCATCTGGAAACAGCTCCTGTACTAGTTGAATTAAAATCACGATGTGCAGTCCATTCATTGTCAGTTTTAATCGGCAGGTCTGGATCTACATCTATGTCAGTCTAACTGACTATTATAACTGTACTGATTAAAAACAAAATCAATTTCATTCTCACTATCATCTGCATTCAAATCATGATCCGCCTGCATCTGAAACCCATAAAAAGATCCTTCTTCACTAGATTCAAGAAAAATCAATGCAACTGAACACTTAACATCATTTGACTCAGAACTGCTATGACGTCTACCATTTCTGATCAGTGCTTGGCGCAAATGAGACCAGCCTGGGTAAAAACATTTTTTAAAAATTTTGTTTTAATAAGCAATGCCAGTGGACGTCTCAAAGTGATTTGAAATTGAACTAAGTTCTGGCTGGCTTCAAAATCAGCCTCAATTTGGCATTATTTAAAAAAACTGTCAGCTTTTGAACACAGATGTGTTTAGAATAGAAAGAGCAGTGCAGAAAAAGGCACTTACGTAGTCTACAGAGCAGTGCAGAAAAAGGCGCTTATGTAGTCTAAAGAGCAGTGCAGAAAAAGGCGCTTACATAGTCTACAGAGCAGTGCAGAAAAAGGTGCTTCTGTTAGAGAATGGGTTGAGCAATTGAAATGCTCATTATGTTACAATTTCTAATTTAATCATGACAAATAATAACGTATGTCTTTTTTAATATTCTCTTTTAACAATTTTCTTTTAAAAAACAATGCAATCATAATATTTATGAAACACCCTAGTCACTGGCTGATTTGAAAATGATGAAGGCAAGAATCCCCAAATCAAAGTTAATCCCATAAAGCTAGAACTGGTTACCAATTTTGTTTTTTCTGGTGTGTAGTAGTAGACATCAGCTGGAGTATGTTTACGTACAGTCCCAGACGGCGTCAGCGTATCAAAAACACCACGGTATACCAACTCACGTTTCCATCCTAAACAAATTAGATGTTTTAATTATTAAAATCTCTAAACATTTTACTGAAGCCTGAGAATATAAAAAACACCACGGTATACCAACTCATGTTTCCATCCTAAACAAATTAGATGTTTTAATTATTAAAATCTCTAAACATTTTACTGAAGCCTGAGAATATCAAGCATAAAAACAAATATTTTTTAGTTGGAATAACTTCACTAATCATTTTAGAAGGGGACTAAATTGACTACCTCCTGCTTGTAGACAGGGTCTGGGCATTTGCGGTTACCCAACTCCCTAGTTAAAATGCTTTATCTCCTTAATTTAAAGTTTAGAGTTTAAAAAATAAAAAGTTTTAAACTGTTAAACTTAGGGAATCATAGCCTACATATTTTTCTGATAAATATATTTTATTTACATGTATTGTTATGTTGGTGTTTGGTAAATATTTCTGTTTTATCAGTCATTCTAGGTGTTAAATGCCTCTAACTATATCAAAGCAAATGTATATTTAACACAAATACAACTAGTAATAGCAGTAAGAAAAATTAAGCTTACCATGTTCCTTCATTGGTATCAGATGCTCTGGAGAATCACACTCTGGATTAGGAAATTCTAGCAAAAAACAAATAAGCATTACTATGTTTTTCACATTTTAGCGATCTAACTTATAATTGTAGTTTGATAATTATATATGTGTGTGAAAGAGTTCTAATCACTTAACAAAATTATACTAAATTAATTTAATTAGGGTATGAACAAGGAAACTGAAACAACATTTATGATAAAATACATGATGCTTTTAACAAAAACATATTTATTATAACATCAACAATAAAATAAAGAAAAACCAACCCCCCAAAAGTGAAATGGTACTCCCAAAATATTAAAATATGTGCATGAATTTATAAATATACTAGATAAGCCCACAACTTTGCTTGCATAAATGTCAGTTTACAGAATGTGTTGCTTATCACCAGGTAAAAACCATAATACAGGATGCCACAAATGTATTTTTGTTTTGTTTTTTAATCTAAGTCATTAAGTGTCATAGAAATCTTAAATGTTTAGTGTGCCAATTTAATCTAAGTCATTAAGTGTCATAGAAATCTTAAATGTTTAGTGTGCCAATTTATATTTTAAAACTAGATTGAAATTTGGTTTCAAATTTGATGTGCGCATTAATGTAATAACAGAATACAGACTGAGTGGACCAAATGCTCTTCACACACTGGTAAAGTTTTCAACTCTAGTGAGAGCATAAAGGCCCCATGCAAAGAGTGTATTATTTTTCTCCTCTCAGTTGAAATGTTCCACATGTTCTGCATGCTTCTGTATGTCTGCAGTGCATAGAGGTAGAGCAATTTGTACCCCACTGTACTGCGCTATGTAAGCCACATCCCTATCTGCATGCACTTTACTATTTTTATAGTTTGGAGGCTAGTCACAAGCTCCCTTATGGGATAATATGATGCTATAAAAGCCTATCTCGATTCTTGGGCACTTAGGTATTCTGTTATTACATTAATGCGCATATCAAATTTGGTACTATATTAATTTTAAACTATATATAATTGTTAAACTAAAACTAGTAAAAGTGCCATCTAAATTCTTTTTAAATAACTGTGGCATTACAATATTAGCAAAAAAACTAACTCTCATTTTAAAAGCAAACAAACACATAAAAAAATAAGTGCCAATAAACTTTTACCTCTTTTTGGTGTATCACATGAGATTTTCCTGACATGGGTAGCCGTGAATTTTTGTTTAGCTTGTGAGGTACAAGGTGTGCTTAGTTCTGCTTCAGCCATTTTGCGCTTGTGACTGGCTTTTCTCTTTCGATGCACAAGGGAAAACTCTGAATTTTCTTTTGCAATACCAGTAGTCTCTCGAACTTGCGGCATGTCAATTTCATTATTTAACACTTCATCTGTTTTAACTTCTGATGTATTTATTGCAGTATTTTTATTATCTTTACTGAACTCTTTACCTAGTTCCAGAGTTTTATGATTTAATTCTTCACCTTTTTCTGCAACTTTATTATTTGCGTTTTCAACTTTCCCTGCATCTTTATTATATAATGCTTCACTTTTCTCTCCAGGTTTATTATTTAACTCTTCACCTTTCTCCTTTACTTTATTATTTTTCTCTTCCGCTTCCTCAATATCTGTATTATTTAATCCACTTTTCTCTGTATCTTTATTATTTAACTCTTCACTGTTCTCATTAACTTTATTATTTAACTCTTCACTGTTCTCATTAACTTTATTATTTAACTTTTTACAGTTCTCATTAACTTTATTATTTAACTCCTCGTTGTTCTCATTAACTTTATTATTTAACTCCTCGTTGTTCTCATTAACTTTATTATTTGTCTCTTCATCTTCCTCCATATCTGTATTACTTAATTCACCTTTTGCTTCATCTTTATTATTTAACTCTTTACCTTTCTCCATATTTTTATTACTTAATTCTTCACTTTTCTTTAAATTTGTTGTTAAATCACAAGTCATGCTTTCATTCTTATTTAACTCTCCACGTTCAGTATCATGGTCACATAAGCTGTTCTGGAGAATTAGTTTATCCACACTTTCTTGCACTTTTCGCACACATTTTTGTTTGTCTCTATTTATTGCTTCCTGAGTGACCACAGTTTCATCTACACCTTCGGTCTGAAGATATTGTCTAGTTTCTGTCCTTTGTAAACCATTTTTATTGCTAGCTTTTATAGTTACTGTCTCCTTGCCACTGCCATCATCAGCCCATATTGAATTGAGGTCAATTTGAGAGTCACAGATGCTATTTGCAGCAAAGGTTGCTGCAACTTCCTCACTGTTAAAACTAAGCACAAGCTGGTCATCATCTGAGACTTCCATTTCTTGGTCTGCATCAGAAGCTTCTTGGATTTTATTGTTATCTGATGTGTTCTTAGACTCCTGTATCCTCTGAATGGTCATTCCATAGCTGTTATTATTTGCCAATAAGCTTTTTCCACTATGTGAAGAATTGGCAACATTACTCCCCTTGTGACCTAGCAAGAGTGACTCTGAGGAATCATGAGAATTGTTATCAGCGATAAATTTCAATGCATCTGGTTGGTCCCTATCTTGTCTGTGGTCCTCTGCAGCGCCAGTACCGCATGGAGCAGCACTTAGAGGCGCAGCATACATGTGGTCCATGCTTATAGACAACATTGATTCTACGATAAATGCAAATCGTGTTCACTGTTTAGGGCACAAAAAAATCTCGAGCAGCTGGAGATGAAGGATCAGCACACATGAACACTGCATTGATATGTAAGGAGGACCTGAGAGATTTAGATGAATACTTGATTCATGATTCTGCAACAAACATCTTGAAAATAAACAATGAGAAAACCAAATAAAACTGATAAATTATAATTTGTATGGTCACTTCATTTGTTAGGATACCTAAGCACTTCACAATTAGTCAGTAACTAGGGAAATGGTATAATAAAATTCCACTATCCAGGGTTGGTTTTACTCAAGACTGCATGACCATGAGTTCAACTGACCTTTTATCTACCAACTCCTTATAGTTATACACTCAATGTGCTTCTTATCCAAAATGATCTGAAATCTGGAATGAAAAGAGTACTTAAACGTATCCTAAAAATCAATGCTTTCAGAACTAATGAAAATCAGAAAACGCAAACATTAGAATTAGTTAGTTTCTCAAAAAGTGATATGACAGTTTGAAAACTGTGTGCAATATACACATATTAAAATATAATCTACCAAACAATAAATTCTTTCTAATATCTAATAATCTATTGACACTTAAGACACTAACAAGAATCCAACTCATCTACGAAAACATTTCTTTCAATTTTCCATTAAATTTTAGCAAACACATCCACATCACAGAATCAAAAGTATTTTTAAAGCATACCATCAGTCACCAACTAAAATAAAAAAGATGCATAAAATATTTTAATAATTTTTAAACAATAAAAATTCTTCTATTATCAAAGCAAAAAAGGACAAAATCAGCACAAAGCTTGAAGCTAAATTCTTTTAAAAACTCAGCAGTGAGAGAATGTCTACTTTATGAATTAAAAGTAAAACTCCATGTAATCACCCAGCCCAATATCTGGGACATAATATACATGTATTTTATTCCTAGTACCATGTACACCAGCACCTAAGCATTTGCAGATTCAGCATTCATGAATTTAGGTTCTTTGTAAGGCAGCCATGAAATCTGGATGTTGCTAAAAGCAGGCCATCCATATTCTATAAACTTAGGAATAGACAATCATAAAATAATATTTTCTGTTAATGTGACTTTAATCTCAAAGTACTGCTAATCTGCACTTTAAATGCTTGGGCTTTTAATTTTTTTGGGGTTGTTGTTGCTGGTAATCATCAGATACAAGTAGCAGTCTAACGAGTTCATTATATTGGTATTATCCACATGCAACACTTAAGGACAGTAAAAGTCAAACTTTTAACGATAGAATGTTGTAAATATCAGAAATCACAATATCCCCTTATAAAGCTACAATTAAGAAAATTGAAATCATGCAGTTACATACTACTAACACTTTTACAAAACTGTGTCATCACATCAACAACTATGCCAATATTTTTGCATATATAAATATTTGTTTTGATTCAAATTTGCATTTGATTTTCAATGATTTTAGAGCCTAAGATCTAATTTAAGGTGTTAAACACAAGGCAATGCAAAAGATACATATTAACTATGGGAAGTATAATCAGATTAAAATACTTATTCATACATTTCCACTTCTGAGTGAGGGTATTAGGAATGCAAGAATGTATACTTCATAAAATGTTGAGGTGAAGGTGTACATGAAAGAGCAGGGATCAGAAATTCAGAATAACTCAAGTCCCAAGGTTTCCATATAAATATCCAATATTACAAATATTTATCTCAAAACTAGAAAAAAAATCAATGTAGCCATCATTCACTGATGTTGCAATGCTTCTGACATTTCTTTTAACTCTTGTATAACAATGGGATCAATGTTCGATAAAAGAGAACTTCAGCATTTCTACTGAATTTTCTTTTAAAGTCAATTAAAAATAGATTTAAAAATAAATTAAAGAAGAGCAAAAGATAAATTTCAATGAATAAAACTTTCTTTTTGTGCACTATATTTTCTATCGATCTGTGTGATTAAACGTTGTTTGACTATGAATGGGGCTTTGACAATTTTTAAAGTCACATTCATTTTCTTTTAACAAGCATTAACAATGCTGTGCATAATTAAAAATTATTTCATGATTTATAATTTTAAACAAAATATATTGATAGGCCCTACTGCAAATGCAGCATCCCATAATCATAATTAAAACTGCCCAGCCACTAGTATCCTCAACAATGAATGAAGCAAGCTATGAATGTTAACATTCTGAAAATAAATAAATTCTTTATCTTTAACCTAAACAATTGCATAATAAAATTAAGTCTTCAGGTATGCACCAATAGGTTACCAAGTGTGTGGATGCAACATAAATCACTAAATGAGTCTGGAGTTAGGCATCAATCATTTTTATAATTTTTTTTTCAGTAACTCCTTTTCGCAACTCAATGCGACTTGGCTACCATAACTAGTAAACATTATAAAATGTATTCACGTATTTCTAATATTAAATGTAATTGACTGTAAGGTGTCATTTAAGTAGGCCTACTATAAATCACAAAAAATGTGAATGTTCACTGCTGTTTATAAATTTTAGACTGTTTTAGAGCTGTATGTTGGCAAATGATTATGAAGTAAAACTCAGCAATATATATATTATCTCCTGGAAATAACGATTGTGGAAGATTTTTCGAATCAAAGGTAGCAGTGTGACTTACGCGCAGATCCACATATATTTATTTTTAAATGTTTTCAGATTATAATACTTAAGTTAATACTCGAAGAGCTAGTAGCACCAGCACGCACATTAGGTATTCAGATAACAAAATCCTTTATATTGAAATGTCAACAGTTACAGATTAATAAAGATTATGCATTGTGTTGGTGACCAAAAACAAAAGTTAGGCTACAGTATCAGTCTACAGGCATTTAGGAGAGTGTTACTTTTAGGTAAAGTCATGGCGGAAAACAGGTCCATTATAACTGTACGATCTTGTGCAATCTAAGCAAATAGTGCAAACAAGAGCAATCAAGTGCGATTAAACATGTGAATGGGTAAGAGATGTTATATATACGCTATAAACCAAAGTACAAAATAACAAATTAGTTACACTTTTTATTTAAGTAATAAAAAATTGCATGCTAAATACATCAATCAGAAACTGGTGTCTATTTTAACTTCTCACTCATCAAAGATCATATAGCAAGAGGGATCATAACTCTCGCTTACTTCGTCTGTTTTCCATTTGTCAAAGTGCTAGACTCGTCTGCTCGAATAGAATTCTGTACCTAACATTTCCGGTCGGCGCATGTCGTCATCATTGCTCTGCTGTAACTACAATGGAATGCTAGTAATAAACTTAGAATAAAATTGTGATGATAATTTTCCTTCCATAGATGTAGCAAAAGTCAGTAAACTTCCTAAAACTACAACTATCTACCGCAAAAGCAGACAAGTAACAGGATAGGGTAGCTATTTATTCTAATATAGGTATAAAAATAGAAATCTATAATATTAACTAAGAAATAAGGTATCTTGCCAAAGATAATATACTTGAAATAATTTCAGCAAAAATCACATTAAATAAGACAAATCAGTGTTAAACATCCATAATATCTCATCCCAAAGACAATAACTATGACAAAATTAAAATAGAAACACTACAAGCATTAGATGGACCTAACACCGTATTAAGGGGAGATTTCAATGCGAGAATTCCAATATAGGACAAACCCCACAAATATATCCAGTAAAAAAGACGGGACAGTTAAAACAATTCTAACTTTATACCTCTTACGATCAACCAACACGCGTAATTACGCAGATAGAATGAGACAATCAGGTATAGATTTCACCCTCTGCTAGCCCTGACATCATAAACGACCTGAGTGGAAGGCGATCGAAGACTAGACTCTGGGATCAGATCGCTGCCCTCAAGTATTAACTTATTTACCTACTATCTTAGAACTACCAGATAACTCACAAAACAACTTTAGAGAACACACACACATAAAGACTGGGAATACTACTTAATGACCTCCAACCCTCTGGTACCGGACTCATTGACAATTGACAGAGAGGTCAAAACGACAACCACATCATTATACAAAACATCCATACATAAGTTACCCCATCCCCAAACAAACACTTCTGACAAGAAATGGGTTATATAGTGCAGTGGTCCCCAACCTTTTTCTCGCTGCGGACCGGTCAACGTTTGATAATTATTTTTACCGCGGCCCGATGATGTGGGGGGGGGGGACGTTGATTGTTTATAGTTTAGATTGTTTTGATTTAATAATTAATTTAATTATATTTAAACGTGCCTTCAAATTAAAATACAGTTACACCAAAAAATGAATATAAAGTGATTTAACATTTTAACTCACTAGAACGCTAAATCAATGAGAACCCTGAGCTTGTTTCTTTGCAACGAGACGGTTCCATCTGGGGGTAATAGGAGACAATTACACCCGAAATGTGTTGCTTATGTCCCGTTTATTCCGTTGTTTTGTTTTGGTTGCTGTCACTGCAGAAAACCCCGCTTCACACAGATAGGATGTCGGAAATGGCAATAGGGATTTAAGTGCTATGGTGGCCGTTGTTGTATTGGCGGGTGAGGGGGTTTACAGAGCCCAGACTAATACCACATCGTCTGTACTTAGTGTGTATGTGCGCCCAGGATGTTCACCAGTGGTGTTGTTGTTGTCATTGGCACTGTTGTTGTTGATGTCCCCGGTATCCGTTGGGCTGTATGTAGGTGGATGTTGGCGGCCAGTATAGGTGGTCAAGCATTAGTTGAATTAGATCCATAAATATCACCACTGCATGTGATGTTGCTCCCTGTGCTGCCACCGTTGTTGTTGTCGTCGCAGCGCTGCCGTTGTTGTTGTGGCTGTAGTAGATGATACTGTTGTTGTCGTCTGATGTGTTGTGGCGGGCGCCTTCTTTTTGATTTGGGGCTCCGTTCTGTAGTTTTTCCTTGTGTGTCTGTTGTGGTTGTCTTTGTTGCAGTCCCTGGTGGTGACTCTGGCTGTGGATTGGTGGCAGTTGGTTTAGTCGTTGTTGTTGTTTCTTGTGGTGTAGTTGGAGCGTTGTCGACTTCTGTTTCGGTCTGTGCGTCAGTTGTCTTCACTTCTTTTTCTGTTTGTATTTTTCTTTCTTGCGTCTTGATATGTACCATTGGTGTGCTAGAGATTTTTTGGCGTTTCTTCTTATTTTCGGTGGTAGTTGTTTTAATTTCTTTTTCTTTGCTGATAGAGTTTGTAGTCTGAGTTTCCTTATTATCTGTTGTGGGTTTTGGAGTTTGCGAGAATGCCTGTCTGATTTCTTGTTTTGCTGTTTGAGTTGAATTCACTTTGGCAGTATGTGGAATTTTCCAGATGATGTTGGTGTTTATTCCACTTTCTCTTGTACTGGCTTGTAGAGTTTGGGTGGAAACGTGGCTTTTTCCTTCAAAGACTGTTTGAGTTGTGCCGTCTTCCTTTGTGGATTTTCGCGTTGTTTCCTCCTTTTCCGTTTGTGAAGATCGTGTTTTTGTTGTCGGAGTTATTTTCCAGATGATGTCTGTCTGTGTTTCACAGTCTGTTGATGTAGTTTTTTTTCCCGGTTGTCTTGTTAGGTGCTTGTTTAAAATCTTGTGGAGACCAATTGCGGTTAAGATGGCTTGTTGTCTGTGTAAGTTCATCTTCCGTTTTTGTGTGGAAGAGGGTCAACAGCAAACGTGAACGCATTTTTTAGTTCAACGTTTTTAGTTTCTAGTGTGAAGGTGAAGGGAGTAACTTTTCGTATGCCCCCATTTTCGGTTGGTTTGCTGATTTCACAGCAGTATTTTGTCCAGTCTTCTCCTTTGTAACTCTTAATGTTTGCATCTCTTCAAGCCTCTTTTGCCGTATCTGTTTCAGCTGGGTTATGTGCTCGTTTGTGAAACAGAAAGGGCCGTCCGCATCTTCTGTGACTGACTCAGAATCGCGTAAAATGTCACTTGGTGGAGTGGGCAGTAGTGGCAGCCCTGAAAAGGGCTGAGGTTTGGTGCTGGCTTGTCTGGTGTGGCGCTTTGACATGACTCTCCTCCCGGCGCTCCAATGGATGGAGTGCGTTCGTCGATGGTCCGAAGCAAAGTGTGCTGGTGTGGTTGGGAAGTAGAGCTCGAATTCTTTAAAAGCAAAGACAGATGATCGTGCACCAACTGGGAGAATGAATGCTCAGACTCAATCTCGTCCATGGAAAGTCGCACAAACCCGAGAGAAATACACCACAGTAAATAAAATTGGGCGGCCCGGTACCGGTCCGCGGACCGGGGGTTGGGGACCGCTGATATAGTGGACTAAAGTACAGCAGTTGAGGAAAAGAAAAGGGCCTTTAAATCATGGAAGGCGAATAAAAATAATCAAAATAAAGCAATATATAACAATAATGCTGAAGACAAAAGAATAATTATAGAAGCTAAGACAAAAAAATTGGAAAGATTTTTAAGTGTATAGGTCTACACACTGATTTAAAAGAGGGATAGGAACGTGTTCACAGAATTAACAACAAAACATCTAACAATAGAGTTAACTTCAAAATTAACCTATTCAGAACTAGTAGGTATTGCTAACATTTTTGCAAGCACCTCTTTGAGAAACACAGCTCTAACAGCAATCTTGACCAGAGATTTATTCCCATTACACTAACAGAAACTAACATTGTTAGCCCACCCAAAATTGATGACTACATTAACTCTTCATTAGATGAAACAATAACAACTAATGAACTAGATCTAATCACCTACCAGATGTCCAAGACAACACATTCCAACTTCCAAATAAAAACACTAACCTTTTTAAATTGTAATCACAATGAAGACATCTTCCTGTCAGCATGGAAGAAATCTTTCATAATATTATATGCAAATCTGGGAACAATCTTCACAATCTTAATAACTATAGACCGATCTCACTAACATCCCAACTAGGTAAAACCTAAGAGACTATCATTAAAAGAGCAGACTTACTAACTTCTGTGAACAGAGAGGCTTTATTCCCCCACCCCACCCCAACAAAGCTGTTTTAGATAAGGCAGATCAACACTGTCCATCTAAACAAAAACATTAAAAATAGAATTATAAAAGGGCAAAACAGTTGAACTGTGTGTAGTGTTTTGGGGATGTTGAGAAAGCATACGATATGCTATGGCAAATAAGGCTCTTCAACAAACTAATCAATCTAGGAGTCACTGGTAGATTATTTTATGTCATAAAGGATTTCTTCAAAAAAAAAATTAGAGAACTAGCAGTTAGGGTAGATGATAAACTACCAGACTAGTAAAACCTAGGTAACGGGATTCCTCAAGGGAGTGTACTCTGTCCACTCTTATATTTCCTCATGGTACATGACATAAACAAAGTTATCATTATCACATTTGGTCAATTTGCTGATCAAAATCACTATGGGGTAAAGTCATCACTAAAGGCACAGTGCTAGGACAATTTATTGGGTGATACATCTCTATGTGGTAAAGTCATACAATATAAACTAGGGAAGACAGCTCAAACCAAACGTATTCAGGAAATTCAAAATAACCTAAATTTAGTGACAAATTGGTTTATTAAAAATGGATTTAAACTAGCAGCAGCCTAGACCCAGACAAGAACTTTCCAAAAGAATAGAATAAATAATAAATTAAAAGTAGACAATGAATGATGAATGTGCACATGGTTAAAAGTTTTATCATGTAGCACTAAACCTATGTAAGACCATAATACAGTTGCTTATTCATTTTATGATCTCACAAAGCCATTTTGTATTCGGTTTTACAGTATCATAAAAAATTATGGAATATCAGTGATTCCAATCAATATGCATAAATTTGTCATAGAAAATGAGATACCTTTATTTGGTTTTACTGAACTATGATAAAAATAATTGTAATAGTCATATAAAAAAATGAAGAGAATTAGGACTGCTTTTGGAACTAATCTCATCGTCATTGTATTTGGAAGGTACTACCCATCAGTTTAATTCAAAGGCTTCATCTCCATTGAATGAACATACTGAAAATAGCAGATGAACTGAAAAGAATATTTTTATTGTGATAACATCTATCTGCAATTTTTTCCCATTATTTTAACCTTATACAAATATTTTGCTGGGTACTGTAAAATGTGTTGCCCTCTCCATCAATATAATCAGATGACCAGTTTGAGATAGAGTGATACATTTTCTTCTCAAATGAACACCAACTGCTGCCTTGACAAAATAAAATAAGTTTGCATTATCAATATGCATAACTAAAGCAACAGCCTTTGTACATTTGGATTAACAACTGGATTGAGGTCTAAAATGGTGACTGCATAAGAAAACTACTTCTGTTTAAATCAGAATACATATACATGTTTTTTCTTTCAGCAAATCTATTAAGGCCAAAATTGCATTGATTCTCCAACAATATATATGTCACTGTGTCACACATTCCCATTCTTTTAGTACACAGTGATGGTTCTAGATGAGACCCTGTTGACAGTCAGCCTGCTGGTTTACAGTATTATTAAAAATATTACAACTTAAATATTCCAGATTAAATTATATTTAAATAAAATTTCATTACAATAAACATGACCTAAGGAATTTAATTCTAGACCACTCGGTCTGGATAGCTACAATATTCTGAAAAAATGATTCAAAGTATAATATTTGTACGCTATTGCAGACAAAACACTTCCTAGTTAAATTTAGTCTGTTTAGAAAATATTTTTAATAGGCAAGCATCTCACCATTAATAACAGCAGTTTGTACAGGTGAGCAATTTACTAACAGAAAAAGCAGTTAGTTTGGAAGTGAATATTAACTCTAGATATACAATTACTATAGAGAACTTATTTTCATTGCTTTGTTTATAGACTAACAAATTTGATTTTGCAGGTATTATTCTTCATTCAGTTTGATACATAATAAGATGCCTTCCATTTAGCATTATGCAAGAAATAAAAACCTTAAGATGTTGACTCCCCTTATTGTGCATTATATTATTTTCTTCTTTTGTTTGATGCTCTTGATATATTTTAGACTTCATGCTCCTCATATCCCATTTCATTAGTAAGTACATAACCTTGTCACAATTTATTTATAATTAAATTTTAAAAAAATTCAATATTACACATTATAATTATATCTGCATCAGTGTATGATTAAGTAAACTCCAATCCTTACCCTTTCATTATAAATATATCAAAGTGGATGTTCACTCAGATAAATTTTAATGACAATATTAACACACATGTACTTCGGGCAAAAAGAAAAGGCAACATTTGTAACTGAAGAGTCAACAAAATACCTTGTATAATAATAAGACTTTTAAAATACATAAATTTAAATGTTACTGCTTATTCTGAATATCTTCTTCAATAAGGAAACACAGCACTCCCCCCCTCCCCCCTTCCCAATTCTTGAATTCTAAACCCAGCCTTACATTTGGTATTTATGTTGTGATGTGTCTTCTTCAACAGGAAAATAGAGCACTTGCCCCATAGATCATACTTGAATTCTAAACCCAGCCTTACATTTGGTATTTATGTTGTGATGTGTCTTCTTCAACAGGAAAATAGAGCACTTGCCCCATAGATCATACTTGAATTCTAAACCCAGCCTTACATTTGGTATTCATACTGTAATGTGTGTTGACAGTTCACACAATTCAGTGACTTTTGAAATTCTATTCTTTATTATTTTTAAATAAACTCTAGTAACAAAGTGTGAATGTGGCACAGTTATATTATTATAGTATATATATATATATAAAAGAAAAACAGCAAATAATGGAAAAATAAGGAAACAATAACTAAATAAAGTCATACAAAGCCTTTTTAAGAAAAAGAAAGATTTGGAACATAGTTTTATTTTCAAAGTTGCACGCATTGGAAAAATATACAAACAATAAATAAAATCCAACAAAGCCTTTTTTGAAAAGAAAGAAATGGAGCATACTTTTATTTTAAAAGTTGGGCACAGTATGCATACATCACCGCAAACAATGCAAAATAAAAACAATAAATAAAATCACAAGGAACCTTTTATTTAAAAAAGAAATGGAGCATACTTTTATTTTAAAAATTGTGTTCATCTCCCAAACATACAAATATAGAGCCAAGAAATACGTTTATATGTTTATATAAAATATGATAATAATAATTTCAGTCATACAGCCATAAAAAATCATTATTTATATATTTTCAATTCACACAAATATAAATTTTATTAAAAGACTAAATCACTTCCAATCTGTTTCACATCATGTAATCATACAATCAAATAAATGGAATCAGAAAAGATGAGATAATCTCACTTCAGTCTGAAGTAGAATGTAGAATACTAAACTTTTATTAATTTTAAAAAAAAGTTAAATACTCAACAATTTTACAGTATTCAACATAACAGTGTATTTTGTTTAGTAATAGTAGAAACAGCAGTGAATCAATATCAACAGCACATCAATATGTCAACCACGATTTTCCACAAGTCAATTGTAACCATTAATAAATGCAGCAAAAAATCCCCAAACAACAAAACCCCTAACACAATGTCGATTGCATTCATCATATAGCAAGTATTAAAACCCCCTGAGAGATTAATTGCTTTTATTTTCTTTAGTATGTTACAAAATAGTAACAATTACAAAAGACAAATATGATCATTTGTCATGTCTACTAATAAAAAGGGTAACCTAACTTGTGACATTTTTAATAAACACAACCTGTTTATTAAACCAGCATTCCGTTAACTACCATCAATAGCCACTTACTAAGTATAATTCTGAAGTGAATATCTGTGAACAAAACTATCTCACTTAAGATGTATATGTATGACAGCATTTTGCAGTACCAAAACTTCTGGTTATGTTTAGAAAGATAACTCTAATCTAGTGACTCAACACTTCCTCTAAAATACATTCTGAACAGAGTGCAATCAGTTTTAAATTAAAAAAAATGTTTATTTTTCTTCTTGAAATACATAAGATGTTAGACCAGGTGAAAAAAAGAAGAGACATGTTCATTAAAATAATCTTTATGATGAAAAGATTAAAATCAGGGAAAAAAAGCATTTTTAAAAATTAAATAAATGTGATGTGATTTGCATATGGTAAATAGCAGTTTTATTACAACTTTAACAGAAACAACAAAACAATTAACAGCCTTAGTCATCATATCTATATCAATTTTACTGGGTGATCTTACCTTCCTAAAAAATTATTTGCCAACTAAGTAACTACACCAGGTATAAAATGCTGCATTATTTAATTACAACACCTATAAGAAGATGCATTATTTGACTACAACAACTTTAATAAGCACATGAACATGAACTAGGGCTATGCAACTATATGGGTAAGATGCAATATGATATGCTAAGTACTTGTGGTTAGTGTGTGTGTGTGTGTGTGTGCACGTGCATGTGACTGTGTGTAATCATGTATCCTGCACAATGTTGATGTTGTTATATATTTTCTTTATCAAAGTACTAGCATGAATATTAAAAGCTTAATATGAACAGAATGGCACAACAAAGGAAGTAGTAAATCAACCACTGATGACAAACAATTTCCAAGTCATAGGTAATCACTAATCACAATTCAAGACTTGTTAATGTTTGGGAAAAAGCAGAATAAAAAATGGGTACAATATTTGGTCAAGTTTGTAACTGACAATCAACAAGAATGGAACT
The DNA here is from genome assembly GCA_028829895.1 of Sinotaia quadrata. Classification (NCBI taxonomy): domain Eukaryota; kingdom Metazoa; phylum Mollusca; class Gastropoda; order Architaenioglossa; family Viviparidae; genus Sinotaia; species Sinotaia quadrata. The sequence goes on from CM054177.1 coordinate 84,784,816, forward strand.
GATATGGGTTTTCAGAAAAGAAACCCAACCACATATTAATATCTAAACAATTCTGCATAATATGGAATGAATGGCAACCAAAATAAAAACAACACAGATATTACGAACAATTAATAACCATGCTTGAAACATCAGCCTAGTGTGAAGAATGGTATTATTAACTTTAAGCATTTGAACAAGTGTATGCAGTAATTTGTAATGAAATACAGAAACATCAGCAATATACTTTACACACCATATAAATTGTAATTTATAATTTTCCATAAGATTTTTACTGATAATTGTGTAATTTGTACTAAAGCATTCTTCATACTTGTTACAACTATAAAACCTTTTATATAATTGTAACAAATGAAAATTTGTCCTGAAATACTACTTAAAACAAAATTTCTGAATTTGAAGTTATACTGAAAAATTAATCATTCATTACCTCTGTCATCATAAAAACTGATAAAACATTATGCTAATTTTAGAATATATACATTTGCTGAAACTAATTGGTCAATATATCAATGTATACATAATTCACTCAAGCACTTTGCCTTAGGACCCAAAAACAAAATAAGCAGGTTGATTTTGATGAAGCATTATAATAGTGTGTAAGAAACAAATAAATTCCTTTAGAGCATTTTTATATTTTAAATCTCTGTCTGACTATTTTCTTGCTTCATTTAATACAGTTTATATTCAAAATTCTGACAAATGGACTATAGTTTAGAAAAACAAAAACATTGTTTCTCTGACTAGGCCATAAAACCATTAATACAGTAGACATTAAAATCATCTTTAATTTATTTTTTACAAGTAGTTCTATATTTTTAACAAAATTGTCAAATCATAAGCAGAAGAAGACTGTCTAATTGTCCTTTATGATTTCTTGTAGCAAAAAAAAAAGAAATGGTCAAAAGATGTCAATTAAAACAGTAATTTGAGCAACATATTGACATTTTTCTTACTTAGTTTTTTTCTTCTAATTTTAAAATTTTGATGGTCGGCTTCTAGGTTTTTGGTAGTATGCAAAGTCAGTTTTGAACAAATATACTGTTTTTAATTTTTTATAACTATTTTTCATCAGAAAGGGACAGAGATTTTATCCTACAACTTCTTCATTTAAAGATTTTTACATCAAAAAGAGACAGACAACAATTCTTTAGATTTAAAAAAAGAAAGAAGTCTATAGATAAAATTTTAAAGCTAACAAACATTCCCCCTTCTCTACAATCCCCATCTATAGAACAACATACACACACACACAGAGCTGGCAATATACATTACAAAACAAGCTTTGCCAGTACTCATCACAAATTTTCAAGCTGGAAGAAATAAGCACTTTATCTGAGTTTTTAGTGCTTGTATATTCTCAGACATCAATAAACACCATAGCTTCCACTTGTAATTGCTTGCTGCCACATACTTGTTCTGGCAGCCATACACATACACTTGTCATTGTTTGCTGCAGCATACTTGTTCTGGCAGCCATGCACATACACTTGTCATTGCCTGCTGCCAAATACTTGTTCTGGCAGCCATACACATACACCAGTCATTGCTTGCTGCCACATACTTGTTCTGGCAGCCATACATGTAGACTTGTCATTGCTTGCTGCAGCATACTTGTTCTGGCAGCCACACACATACACTTGTCATTGTTTGCTGCCACATACTAGTTCTGGCAGCTGAACACAAACATCTGTAACTGCTTTCTGCAACATACTTATTCTGGCAACCATACACAAACATCTACAAATGCCTGCTGTCATATACTTGTTTTGACAGCCAAACGTGTAAACTTGTAAAGGAAAATTATTGTGTTTTATTTTATAATGGTTTATGATAATGAATATTTTATTTACATGAATATATAAGGAACTGTACTCTATCATATATATTATTTCCAAATCTAGATAGTCTTATGTCCGTACAGTTCAAACTGCTGTATATAATTGTTTTATTTTTTGTTTTGAAAACTGGAGATCTAATGTTCAATAAGCTTTCTTAAAAGTTTGATATAAAGATTTAAAAATATATATATATAATGATTTCAATGACTGTTTCAAAAAGTAAGATAATAAAAAATGTACATTTTAAAATGAAAAGTTTAAAAATCATTTCTTTGTTTTTATCAAATGTTAAATATCCTATACCCACCAAATTTTGGCAATGGCTCCATAAATATATGTGTCAGTATTGAGATTTTCAATGCACTGGATTCAATTATGCTGGGTTTTTTTGTTTTTGTTTTGCTTTTAGATGATGAATAAATATTTTCTCCCATGTACTTTTGTTTCCAATCAAATATTTTCCTTCTGATACATTTAGTTATGTAAAAACTGAAGGATTGCAAAAATCATTTCCACAAAAGCATCTATTTTCAAATGTCACCTTTAATGTTTGAAGAATTTATAAATATCACCTTGATTGTTTCAAGATCAAGCGAGGTGTGGTGCTTTTTCTTGCTGTAGGCTTTTTGTGCACAGGAACATTTGTAAACTGCAGTGGCTGAAGATCTGCTGATGAACCATTAACCTTGTTTCTATATTCATGGTTTTGTTCTTGCTTGATTTTACCAGGAGCTAGCATGTCAGTCATAGGAGACTGTTCTTCAGACTTTATAACTGTGTTTTCATTATTGAAAAAACCTTCGCCTAGCACGGCATAATCTTCTGCTCGTTCGATGACAATTTCTGGTGGAGGTAAAGAGATTGCAAGGACATCACTGTCTAGGCAATTATCCAATGATTTTCCTTTCACTTTTTTACCACGCTTACGATGACCTTTCACTTTTTTCCGAAGTTTGGTATTGGTAGGATGATATGCATAATCATTGTCCTCATCACTCAGGCACTCATCTGAAGAATCAGAGAAGCACACTGGGTAAATAAGGAATGGAGCTATTAATGAAGACTTACGCTTTCTTAAAGATTTAAATGATTTGGAGTCTTGGCCTACATTCAATGAAGTGTCCCCATCTACTGGATTAACAATATTCTGTCCGAGTGACCCACACTGTCTGACACTCTCTGGTAAAGATACAAGGGGTTTTGTCTCTAATGGAAATTCCTTGACAGGGCGAGTGAGCTCTAATGTAGAAGACTTATTCTTCCTTACAGATTTTGGATGCTGAACAGTCTTTATAGATGATGGGATCCACTTCATCTTCGTTGATACACCTGCATGGCGCACTGCCTCCCATGGCATTTCAGAGATGGGCTTTTGAGCAAAAGTAAAATTGTCTCCAGACAATGAAGTCTCATTCGTTTTTGCCACTGAAGAAAGAAAAAACAAGTAAAATGTAAAGATATACATGTAATGAGAAATATTGATTACCAGTATTATTAGAGTAATTAAATGGCCAACCATGACCCTCCCTTCCCTTCCCCCATTGCACAGTCAACTGTCCTACTGGTTCAATGATAACTGAATATAAAAGAACAAATAAAACAGTAAACAACAATTAACAGCATATTAATTTTGCTGCAAATTATATACTTTAATTTCTGAATGGGAAATATTTATAAAAATTATTCTCATGATTAAATCCATATCATTGATCCATATCAATCTAATTCTTCAAAGAGGATTAGATGTGCTTCTTATCAAAGGAAGTTATGTTTAGTAACATGAAAGTGTTATTTGCAATGCTTTTTATAGTATTATTATAATACACAATTTATATAAGTTTACATTATTAATGAAAGTCATGATTACAGTGGAATTTTTAAACTTCCTCCCCCAAAATAAAAACAACACAGATATTATGAACAATTAATAACCATGCTTGAAACATCAGCCCAGTGTGAAGTTTAAGTAAAAATGGTGACCTGCCACTTGGGATTTAAATTAAATTAGTACACTGATACAATTCACAGCAAATTATCCTCACCTCATCTACCTTGCTGTCAGCAACAAGTATAGCAAATGCAGACTAACATAACAAGTTGCTAGATAATAAATACTTCAAAAGCAACTTCCAGTAAGACAGGTATTTAAGTATAAGAAATGAATTTAGAATAACAAGTTGTTACATATGAATACTTTAAAAGCATACTTCCAGTTAGGTTGGTATTTAATTTAAGTATAACAAATGCAACTAGTGTAAAAAGATGTTAAATAAATATTTCAAAAGCATCTTTCCAGCCAGACTGGTATTTAAGTTTAACAAATGCAACCAGTGTAACAAGATGTTACATACAAATACTTCTAAAGCATACTTCCATTAGATCAGTACTTAACAATCTAAGGAAGAGATTACCAATCCAATGAATGGAAAGAGATAATTACAAGCAGAATGAATTCAAATATGTGCAAGCCCCCCCCCCCCCCCAAATTGTAGCCATTAGTAACTCGCCATTTGTTGTAACAGCTTACTAGTGAAAGATATATGTCTATTGTCTGTAGCTGCAACAAGAATCTGTATAATTAATTAAACTGAACTAAATCCATCATTTGACTGTCATAGCAATATTCATATAAACCAGATTCTGAAGTTAAATTTTCTGTAAATGGCTTAAAATTTTACCCCCCCCCCAAATTAGCATGACAATTCTAAAAGACAATATGATGGAAACAATAATTATAAAAAAAATTAAAGCTGTGGTGTAATAGTGCAGTCAAAATTTTTACTACTGGATTCTTAACTTCTATTTCTAATGTAATCTGATCATATTATACAATGTATCATTTGTATGTCAAAACTACTACTTTTTTTTTTAATTCAAAAAGAAAAGAATGAGATTAAATGCCTGATGATGGTATAAATACTAACTATTATTACTGTATTAGAACTGTCTCTTCTATATAACAATAATGCTTTTAAAAATAGATGTAAATATCCTGTGAGTAATAGGTTACTGACGAACCCGACACATAAGTCTGTTTATACATAGCTAACAAAGATTAAGCTTTTAAAATATACAATAATCTGTTTATTTAATATAAGCTTATATATAAAAGAACTCTTTATTTGACAGCTGCTAATTATTCAACAGAATATTTTTAAAAGGACACTCAAATGGAAAAAAGCAGCAACTTATTGACTGATCACAATTGACACCCTAAAGTGGGTTTTATGTGAGAGCAAAGAAATAGGGAGAGGTTTCGTTTGAACAGCAATAACTGTTACAAAACAACCAGTTTACAACTGACACCCTAAAATGGGCTTTATGATGGGAGAGCAAAGAAATGAGAACTATGTTTGAACTGCAAAAACTGTTACAAATCAAATTTAATCAGTTTACTGACACCCTAAAGTGGGCATTATGGTGTGAGCAATAAAATGGGGACTTTGAACGGCAACTTTTACAAAACAAATTTAATCAGTTTATAACTGACTAAAGTGGGCTTTATGATGGGAGAGCAAAAAAAATGAAAACTTTGTTTGAACTGCAATAACTGTTACAAATCAAATTTAATAGTTTACAAGTGACACCTAAAGTGGGCTTTATGATGGGAGGGCAATGAAATGGCGACTTTCCTAGAGCTGCAATAACTGTTACAAATCAAATTTAATCAGTTTATAACTGACACCTGTCATGGTTGAGGGGGGAATAATCATTAAAAAATTTTTATTCCTAAGGTATTATTACTTCCCCTTGATGGTTATAAGATGTTTTGTTATCATCTGTGGAATGAATGTTTGCGTCCTTACATGCACAGTATATATATATTATATATATGTGAAATAGTACTTGGTTTAGTTAAAAGTAGCTAGGGACTATGTTTTGATATTAGGAGTTTGTGCCCACAGAGTAATGCATCCATTTAACAATAGGAATCCTGTAGCTGGAAAGTCGAATTGCATGTTTTTGTCATGTGGACTTTCTAGAAGCTCATGGAACAAGAGAAATTCAGCAGTTACATATAAGGACTGGACTCTCATTTTTGCTTTAGTGTATGTGTGTGCAGGCTCTCGACAAGTGTGCTATAACTTAACTAAGTCTTCTTTCACATTGGGCCCTGGCATGATTTTATTTCAATTTTTCACAATTGGAAATAAAATCCTTTGAATGTTTGCCATTCATCCAGCTGTGACAGTGTACTTGGGTATCTTCTTCCAACTACTCGTCTTCCATGATATTGACTTTGGCTCTCTATCTGGCTATTTGATAAATTTAATACTTTCACAGGTAATTAATGCAAAGCATATTTGTTTATAATCTTAAAACTTGTAAGAATCTGTTTCAACTGAATACTTACACTGACAATTGGCAAAACATTCTGAGGGAATTGGGCTGAGTTAGGAAAGAACATTTCTTCCATACACTCAACTGGTTATCACCTCTACATTTTCTCGCTCTTCAGCGTGAAAACATTTCCAGCATTTATTAACGGGAAATTGCAATTCAAGTTTTCACTTGTTTGCAAGTGTTCACTCTTCAGTGTCCGGCTCATCATGTGGCTTTCATTTGCATCTGTGAAAGAGGTCGTCACTCATCAATGCCACTGCATTGTGTATGTTTCACTTCATGAGTGGGTTTTTTGAACTTTTTTGACATTGTGTATACTGACATTCATCGTTTGCTTCATTGTCATTCATTGCTGTTTTTCTTCAGATTAGTGTAAGATATTTAATTAGGGGTGCATTACTCATAGGTAGTTAGGAATAATTAGGTTATTTATAGTTCTTCATCTTGATATTTATGTAGAACTTTAAAACTATTGAGACTTTGGGTTTTCACCCAGAACTTTATGAACATTTGTTGTTAAAACTTTGTTAACATTCAGTCATCATAACTGTATTATGACATTTTTTGCAGTTGTTACTGCCATTGTAATTAACGTTTAGAAATTGTATTGGGTTTTCACCCGCATATTTGAGTCAGCATACATCTGACCCGCATTAAGTTTCACAGTTGCTACCGCTTGTTGTGTAGCAGTATATTGTTTATTTTTATTACTTATTTTGGTTTATTCATCATTTCATTGCGCTGGTCCCCTACCCCATGAATGTGCAGTGCAAGTGAATGACTTATCAGATTAACAACCGTCTGCTAGTGTGGCCCAATACCAAGAATAAATTTTCATTTGTTATCACTTTATTTAACAAGTCTGTTTTGGTTTGCGAAAGTGGGAACTAGTGTGGTTGATTGTTTGTTCACCCCGTTCATCCCTCATTTCATATTCACACACTCGCATGCTCACATTCACACACCGCTGGCTTTCACTTTACCCCACATGCAGAATAAACTATTACCCCACCAATCATTGTGGTTGTCTGTGTGTGAGATTTTGTACTTTACACCTTGCATGGTTGGTGTGTTGTCCAGCTTGGCCGCTGCTCCCCTCCTTCAGAGGTGGTGGTGACAACACCCCAAGGTGGGCTTTATGATGTGAAAGCAATGAAATGGGGACTTTGTTTGAACCACAATAACTGTTACAAATCAAATTTAATCAGTTTACAACTGACACCCTAAAGTGGGCATTATGATGTGAGAGCAATAAAATTGAGTCTTTGAACTGCAATAACTTACAAATCAAAACGACCCTTTTACAATAATTACAAGTTACTCAGAAATTATCAAATTTGGAGGAAATATTATTTTCAAAAAGCTAAATCAATGTTTGTTCCATTTTTTTTTTTACTGAGAAAAATATACCAGGTATTTATGATAAAAAAGTGCAAACAAATACACTAGCATATTTAAAAACTAAAAAAAAAACAATATAAATCTGATTTTTGTAACTAGACCAATAAATAAAGGATTTTAGAGAAGCAATTAATAACACCCTAGCTCACCAAATGCCTAAAATTTAATCAAAGAAGCAAACAAACTTATCTTCACACAATTCCAAACACTGCAAATAAATTACAGTGTGTTTCTCTGTGTTACTTATACTGTCATAATTTAAGCTTGGATGGTATGTCATTTTTAAAAATTACACAGCTATATTATACTAAATGTAAATGTAGATATATATGTGAATATGCTATGAGCCAATATAAATGAACAAACATTTAATGAAATAATGATGCACAACATTTGACTATAGGGTAGATAGGGGTTAGGCTGCAAATAAATGTTTGAGTAGTGACACTTCATTGGTTGCATAGGCCATAATTCTTGCAATGCTGATAAATATATGTTTTAATTTCAATCAGCCATAAGCCATAATTCTTGCAATGCTGATAAATATATGTTTTAATTTCAATCAGCCATAAACCATAATTCTTGAAATGCTGATAGATATGTTTTAATTTCAATCAGCTATAGGCCATAATTCTTGCAATGCTGATAAATATATGTTTTAATTTCAATCAGCCATAAGCCATAATTCTTGAAATGCTGATAGATATGTTTTAATTTCAATCAGCCATAGGCCATAATTCTTGCAATGCTGATAGATATACATGTTTTCATTTCAATCAGCCATAGGCCATAATTCTTGCAATGCTGATAGATATACATGTTTTCATTTCAATCAGCCATAGGCCATAATTCTTGCAATGCTGATAGATATTTGTTTTCATTTCAATCAGCCATAGGCTGTAATACTTGCAATGCTGATAGATATATGTGTTTTTATTTCAATCAGCATTGTCGATTCAAAATTAACACACGTGTATTGATCTGATGAAACACCTGCTGGTGTAATTTGCAGAATACCTGAGAAAAAAATATAAAACAAAATAAAGATGATGTCAACATATTAAATCCAAACTAAAATACGGCTCCTGCATAAGGAGCATTTAAAATGTTGACTTGAATTAGTGCATCAAATTCAAAATACATAAATCATCCAGTGACAATCTGAATCAATGGGCTTAATTCGATAAAAACTTCCACTGGCTGAAATTGGGAATCACATTTGCTATTTCACCATCCCATGACAAACTATCACTCTATCAATGTTAATTTTTAAAGTCTTTCTATCACCATCTTGAAGCTGTGAAATAATATTTCTTTGCTAGATTAAAGAAGATCTTGTATTATTTCTATCTCTAGTCTTGAATCATAAGGAAAAAATCTGCCATTTTGTGAATGCATTTAAAAAACTGCACATGCATGCTAAAAGTAATTTTTGTTGATTTAATTTGAGTAAGCAATGACTTATGATATCAAATGATAACATGGCTGTGAGACAATGTGCTCCTGTGCACTTGCTATGAGGTGGCAAAGAACTCTAGTGCATTTATGCTAGGAAATGATTAAAATAAGTTGGAATGATTTATAAAGTAGTAGCAGTTCAGTTCACATAAATAATTTTAAGGAAAGTAACTTTGCATAAACAATTCATAAGGAGTACTTTATTATACTTACAATAATGACAAACTTCCACATTTGATCTCTGTAAGAAAAAGTATAAAATAATAAAAATGACTCAAATTAAAATAAAAATCAATATTATTTTTTGTTAATTTGTTGAACAGTCAGTATATATATAAAACTGAATTATCAGTGTTGCAGGTGCATGTGTGTGTGTGTGTGTGTGTGTGTGTGTGTGTGTGTGTGAGAGAGGTAGAAAGAAAGGTGAGTTTGAGAGAGAGGTAGGTGCAAGAGAGAGAGAGAATGGTGAAGAGTAATTTATCATTTTATGTTCTTGATACACAAAACTGCATAATATGAAAAACTTCGTTGATTGAGAAAAAAGAAAAGAAAAAACTGCTATATACATTTAATTTAAAAAATTCTAATTATTTAAGTGAAAAGAAATTAAAAGATAAATTAATACTTAATGCCAAAGAAATACTTTAATATTTTTTTAACAATTTTATCATTAAAATGATGTCGTGCGTTTGCAATGAGAGTTAAATGTTTATGTTAAATGTGGCTACTGGTTGATCAGATTACATTTGATGAAAGAACCTTTTTCACAAATCTCTCAAGTATAGGTACAAGCACTTAATAAATTAGAGAGAACACTATACATATTAACATATCTATAGTTTGTTTATGAGCATACATACTACAAGATTCTACCCCCATATTCTGTTCTACCCAATAGCAGAATCATTATCCATTATCATAAATTCATTTTCAATTTGTTCTTAAATTTAGTTATTCAATAATTCATATAGTATTTTTCAATGGTATTTATAATCTATAATGGGTTACAAAAGTAGAACCTTCTAAGCAATGCAAATAGGATTAGACTCTAATATTATGTAGAAATATTTTCTATTCCTACTGTCATTGTAAAAAACACAATAAATGAATATTTTAGTGATGACAGAAATAAGGTTACTATACACAATTCACAATGTCTCTTTTTAGCCAACCTCCCCACTCTCTGTTATTCATAAGATTCATTTTAAAAAAAGTAATAATAACAATATTAAAATTCCTTACATTTACAAAGAAACAACCAAACACTCAGGATCTAGTCACTATACTATTTCTAGAGTATATTATGCTGATTCTTAAAATTTGTATAAGATTTTCAAGTTATTCAGTGATAGGAGAATACAGTAATTTTCAAGACATATGTTACATTGTTCCCAAGGTCAAAACACATACAGTTTTCATTAGCACCAAGAAATAGTCTACCTGAATACAAATATAAAAATCAACATCACAAAAGGTCCCATAAGGGGAAAATTTTGACACTCTAGTGTGCTTTTCAGATTCTGATGGTTCACAAACATGGAATAATCTCAGTGATAGTTTTACTTGGCTCCTTTACTTCCCTTTACATAGAACATCTTTTCTTATGTTTTGTGAGTATTAGGCCCACATCGTAGACTTAATATGTAAAATAATTAGATTTAATCTACTTTATTTTTGACCAGAGAATAAGGCACGCATGCATGAGCACACACACACACCACAATAGTTCACACACCATTATTTGTCTTTAAATTCATACTTGGAATTGGATGCATACTTTCATACATGTTGATACACACAAAAGAAGATCTGATCAGTCGCTCAATTTAAATAGGGGTGGGTGCATCCAGATTATAATGATTATTCATGACAGCAGGATGAGGTTAATGGTATGTTACAGTTACTCCCACCAATGGTTTACTTAATTTTTAATTTGGATTTACTTAATTTTGGGTGAAGCGAAAATGTTATATTATTTTCCTTTACTTGTTTTCCTTATTATTTTTAATATAAGTAGTATTATTATCATCAGTATTGCTATTATTGTTATTATTATTACCAATGCCATCACTATTACCACCATCAGTATTATTGACATTGTATTGTATTAAATTTTTTTTCCATTACTATATTTTTTACCCATCCTTGCCTTTTTACTACTATTATTGTTATTATTATTATTAAATAATGTGTATTAAGTGGGAATGGTACAGCTCACTTTCTTAGTTCATAGTAAAATTATGTTAAAGCAGCTGCCATGCATCTTGGTTTAATTGTGCAGTTGGTAGACAAATGTCAGTTTATATAGCCTACTCAGCTATTTATGCCAATGCTGCCTAGGATGGTTCTGTACCTCAGGTATAGTTTCCAGAAACTGTTTTGAATTAGAAAGTCAGTTAACTTTTCTTTCTGATCCTACTAATGTATACTGTTAATAAAATTTTGACTGTTAGGCGATCCTCTTAGTCACAGGTATTTGTTGGTATTGTTAGTTTGGATATATACATATAGGATTGTTCTGTCTAGTTTAGTTAAAAAAATAGGAGTATTTCTCTGATCTATAGTAGGCACCTGCCTTTAACTAGTTCTGAATATTGGTTTTGCCAAATTTTATCTATTTGTTTTCTAAGAGGTGTAAAATTTTCCACTGGAGTTGGTGCAATGCAATTATATTTGTAATATAGAGTAAGCCCTTGTTTTTAGCTAGTTTATTGCCTTTTCATTTACTGGTATATTAATATATGATGTTTTTAGCTAGTTTATTGCTTTTTCATTTACTGGTATATTAATATATGATGTTTTTAGCTAGTTTATCACCTTTTCATTTACTGGTATATTAATATATGATGGTATTCATTCCTTGAAAATTGTAGCTAAGAGTAACTTAAAATTTGTTATGACAACTCGCTAGCAAAAGAATGCCAATGGGGGGGGGGGTACAACATCTACTATTTCATTGAATAATCAGTAATAGGTTCAGGTAGTAAACAAACATCCCCCCCCCCCCCGACTTGTATATTTATCTATGCAGTAATAAAAAGAAATATTTCAGTTTTAATACTTTTTCTTTGTGAACATATATAATTGCAGTTTTTTCTATTAAAAAAAATTATCTTAACCTATATAAATCAGCAACTGCAACCTTGCTTTTTTATTTTTTATTTGCATTTGAAGAGTTAATATCTGTACAACAGTGACAACACACTTCTACTCCCCCCCTCCCACCATAGTAATAGATTTGTCTGCTCATACAGATTCACTGATTTGCTATAAAGTGCTGGACAAAAACAATTGGTTTCAGTATTTCACTTTTAAACCTCTGATTTTCTCAAAATATGCACACAAAACCATATTTTTGTAAATTAGTTAGTTAGAATCATTTTGTGTAATTAATCATTACCTATATCAACCTTTTTACCCTGGGGGAACTGATGAAATAATTTTCAAGTCTCAGAGAGCCCCTGCATAAAATTAACTATATCTCCAATGCTTTTTTTTTTTTATTCAATCACGATCTCTCGGGGAACCTTAAGGACCTCTTGCAGAACCCTGGTTGAGAAACCCTGATCTCTATTCTTCAAACCACCATTTTCAGAACTGATTTTGTTCACTCAATTAACAAATGAGATAAACTTCAGGATGTGGACAAGAGTGTCATTGTTTGGGGAAAAAGGAATAGAAAGATATATTTATTTCTAAACTACAATTAAGAAGCATTTTAACTAGAAAGAGTAGCATTCCATGAAATATATGTTACTTCTACAGTAAATTAAAAAATATTTCAACAAAGATAGAAGACATACCAATTTTTTACCATTAGGTGAATAGTAGTAGACATCAGATCGACTGGAACCTGAAAATGTAATTCCTCGAATCACCACTTCTCGTCTCCATCCTGAATGGGTAAAATGTTATCATTTAGCAAAACAATTACTTCTTTCACAAATAAGACAAAACATTTAAAGGCAGGTATGTCCTTGCAGTCTAGGAATCTGACAAGTGTGCTTACAGAAAATGAAATTTTAGCTTTAATTCAACCTCACTACCTCCAAACTGTGTTATGCTCAATCACACCTGAATATAACAGATGTCAGAAAAAGTGAATAAAAGTTAGATGAATGTATAATTTGATAATTTAATGATACAAATGTCGTATTCAGAAGCAAAAAAATTATAAAAAAGATAAAAGAAATAACATATACAGTAACAATTTTGGAATAAACAGTGATGAACCAAGTCCAATTAATAATTTATAGGATGCATAATAAACAGTGATGGATCAAGTCCAATTAATACTTTATAGGCTGCATAATAAATCAGGTAATGAACATCACTACATGTATTATAAAGGGCTTTGAAGGGAAAAAGATTTCTTCCAGACTTCAAACTTCAGGTGTTGAAAGTAATCTGAACTCTGTAATGTGAGTAACTCACTGGTACCTTTTGGCCTGATTAGTGATTAGGTTATGAAAGGTTTTAATCCAAGTGCATACTTCTGGTTTGGCCTATCAACAACAATGTAATTATGGTCTTCTAAGCCTGTTTAATAGCTCATCCTAAGGTTTGCTAGGGAAGTAATATAAAAACTGCAGGAGTAAATCAATACACACCATCTCTTTCTCTTCTGTATTTCTCTTAATCATGTTCTCTCTCTTTTTATACATTCTCTCTTTTCACTTTTCTTCAATTCCCTTCTTTCAGTCGTTTATTCACCCACCCACAAATGGGTCAACTTTTTCATTCTCCCTTCTATCTTTTCATTCTTTCTGTCCCTTCCTTGTATGATTCAGTCTCTCTGTCTATTTCTCTCCCCTCAGGTCTTTCCTTTTCATTTCAATCTCTCTTATTTCTCTCACTCTTCCTTTCATAATTCCTATATATATTTTTGAATTTTTATAATGCATCCCTGAAAGAGATCAAACCACATTTTTTTTCTTATATCTGTTTCTCCTTCTGTCTTTCTCTTGATCACTTTCTCTCTCTCTCCCACTATCACATTCTCTCTTCTCCTGTATTCTCAAACTTTCACTTTTTCCATTCCCTTCTTTCATTCATTTACTTCCATAACACTGTTTCCTCTAGCCATGCAGCTAATTAGAAAATGCCACGTAGCAGTTTCAAAATTCTGTAAATTTTGGTACCAAGCTCAAACAACTATCAGTTCCATGCACACAGGAAAAAGTTCCACACACACAAGAAAAATATTAGAGGGAATGTTCCCCCCACCCCTCTCTCAACTTTTAAAGTCCCTCTATCTTTTCATTCTTTCCGTCCTTTCCTTATGTGATTCCTCTGTGTGTCTCAAATCTCTGCATCTGTCTCCTCTTTTCATTCCAATCTTTCTTTTTGTCTCTCACTCTTCCTTTCATAATTCTTATCTATCCCTTTTCTTTCATTCTTTCTCTTTCATTTTTTCTCTTTCTTTCATTCTCTCCTCTTGTTTTCTTATATCTGCCTTTTAATCCACTTCTTTCTCTTATTTTTCTCTCTCTTCTCTCCAATTCTCTCTTTACTATGTTTGTTTCTCTCTCTCTATACCAAACATGCCAACTCCCTAAGGCCCAGCCTGTCATTATGCCTAAGCTTTAAAAGCAAAACCAAACCATGCTACAGTACCAGACAACAATGGAAGCTGGCAGCGGTGACTTAGAAGCTGGAAAATGTGTTAATCAAATTCGAAACTTAATTTCAATCTAACTTTGAAATAAAAATTGGCACACTAACACTTAGATTTCCATGACACTTAGGCATAAAAAAACATGTTTTTGGCATGCTATTTTATGGTTCTTACCTGGGGATAAAAAAAACCCTAATAAATGGTTAATTTAAGCAGTATATTCTAAAACCAGACATTTATGCAAGTGAGGCTGCAGACATATATCTAGTTATCTACTATATACATATTATTGTCAGCAGTTAAAACTAGGGTTAGTGATGACTGTAGGTTTGGTTTTAGACTTTGTTTAAAAAGTAGTCATTCCATATGTGCAAGGGGTGGACCAGTTTTAGGTTTATAACAATACATCAAAAATCTCCAGGATTTTATCAATTAAAGGAAAGTAAATGATGTAGCTTTAGTTGTAGCTTTCACCTCCAAAGAAACCTGTCTAATGTGCATGGAGATGGGTAGGAAAGAATGATTTCAAATAGATAAAGATGGTATTTACAACCTTATTAAAAAAGTGCCACACATCACTACTGCATTTCTATTTAGAATCATAGCAATCCTGTCAGGGTCTAATATGACATTCTTTGACTTCATTACCATGACTGTAGTATGACATGAGCATAGAAACAAATAATGGTGTTGACTGACATTAAAAAAAAAATACTAGTTATTTTTTACAATATTATTTTAACTGTAACTAGGTAATGCTATTAAAAATTATATGTAACAAATTAAATCAGTAACTGAATAATCAGGAGATAAAGAGAAACAAAATTATAAACATAAAAGAAAAAGAAAAGAAAATCTATCACTGGCTATCAATGTCCTCAAAAGACATAGTTCAATGAAACAGACATTTCTTAATAATAAATTTACTACTTCCTCAATGTAATAATAAACATGTCTTTCCTCACTGTAAAACAAACAGACATTTCTTCTCAATGTAAAAGAAAACTGGCTTAGTTTCTCAATATAATAACAGTCTCACCAAAAAATTAAATATTTTCAGATCTAAATGGAATTGGTTTCAAATTAAAGGAAATTATGCAAAATGAAAATTGCCAAATTTCACCTTGATATATTAATTAAAAGATATTATTACAATTTAAAGTTACATAACAGAGCACATATAATCAATAATAACATTTTTTTTAATACATTTTTTACATTGATTTTTATCATTAGAATAAGAAAATTGCAAAATATAAACAATAAAACTAACAACACTTTGACTCTCTAAAAGACAAATATCAGAAATATTTAATGAAAGCACCATAAAACTAATAATTTGTCAAGTTTGGACAGCTGTATTTCATAGCCATGATAAAGGGAACACCAATCCATTAATTTTTTCAATTGGTTTGGTCCATAGCAAAGGTTGGCAAACTTTTCGGACTACTAAAGTCACTGTGTAGTTTATATTTAGATATGTGCCATTCATGCGTAGGATGGAGTACAGAGCTTAGTGAGAAGGGAATTTTAGATTGTGTGCTGTGCGAAATGCATCAAATTCTCAGCAGTGTGAAGTTTCAGCATATAGCTACCTCATTCAAACCTATCGAAAAAGCATTAAATATAATGTTAAGAGAAAACAAATGACATATATAAAAAATGATTAAAGAATAGACTTTCATTTGGTTATAATCGTTTTAAGTTTGAAAAATTGAAGGTATGAAAATCAAGGAAGTTAAGCAAAAATCATGTTCTTTGCACCATTTTTCGGCGATAGCCTAGTGGTGACTACTTAATATTTTAATAATAATACAAGTCAGCAATCTTACCATGCTCCTTCATTGGCACCAGGTACTGTGGAGAATCACAGGCTGATTTGGGTATACCTGCAATCAAATAATGTATTCAATAAGTGATAACTGCACCATTACAGCAATTATATCAAATAATCTGTCACGTATATGAGGAAATATTATTAAATTTTTTTTCTCTCTCTAAGTGTCATCATAGTTTAAACGGTTAACAAAACAGCCAAATTAATTTAAACATAGCAAAGGGTTAAAATAACTATTTTGTCAACAATGCGAAACCTAAGTGTGGATATGTTAGCTGAGAGAGAAAAAGGTTTGATAGTAGTTCGTTCGTGCCAGTGAATGGGAGAGCGTAATTAACTTTCGAGGACGCACGCATTTACCTCTCTGGGGTCAGCAATGCCAGGACAATAAATCATGTCGTGTACGGGAATACGTGGTAGGCCACTGAGACACTAATTTTGTCTGAGAAAACAGGATCTGAGTTTTGCGATGCAAAATCACCACTATAAAGTTTTGATAGCAGTATTGTTAAGGTTACCCCCTCCCTTTCCCCCATAACCCCCTCACCCAGCGCGAAAGCAGCCCCTACATTCAATCAATCAATCAATTAAGGTTAGATATTTTTATTGTGAAATTGTTTGTTGAAATAGAATTTTGAGTTATTTGAAGTTGAGATTTATATTGTAATAGTTATATGTGTTAGTTTGTGGGTACAACCCTTTCTTTGCTTGCCAGGTGGTGATGAGTCACCCTGGTAGCGTAGTTTTAAAAATAAAATAAAAGTAAGGAGTGCTCTGGGAACAGTTTTGTGCTCTGAGCTAGGTAGTTAAAAGGCAAATTGATTTGTCAATCACTAGGTGTCAACTTGGAATTCAATACTTGGCATTAATGGGGAGTGGACAGTCACAAAATTCATCAGCACGATTCAAGACTATGTGCGTGCTGGATGGGGTGTGTTCTAATCATCTAAGTGAAAATGATGTACAGTGGTACCTCGCATAATGAACACAATTCGTTCCAGCGGTATGTTCGTTATGTGAGGTGTTCGTTATGCGAAAAACAATATCCCATAGACTTCTACAGGAAATCGTGCAATCCGTTCCACATCGCCGCGAAAAATCAAAGAAATTAGAGGAAAATGAAGACAGGACAGTGTTCATGGGGGAAAACGCTAGTAAAGACACTCACCAAAGCAGGGTTTGATGTTAGGTGTTGATGAGGTAAGATGTTAGGCATTCATCAAAGCAAGGAAAAAAGGACAATCAATTGGGAACAAACACGCCCTGCCTTCATCTGAGCCACGCGAGACACAAGTGGCCTGATTCGGCCATTTTTTCATGGGAAATGCAATGTTTTTGTGGTATACGTACGGTTCGCTATGTGAAACAAGTTCATTCTGCGAGTCACGCAGGCGTTCGCAGCAGCGTTCATTATGCGGATCATTCGTTATGCGAGGTACCACTGTACAAGGACTTTGTGTATAAAAGGGGACGATGGAGACAGAAACGAGAAACACCAAGAATGTAGAGGTTGGTAGAGGGGTAAGAAAGACCCTCTGAGTTTCTCCATGCCTCTGTACCAAGGACTCTACGAAAACTGGCCAGCAACCAGCTAGAGAACTCTTGGACACTGTGATCAGAGTGCCAGATGTCTACCCGGCTGTATTCTTAGGACTCGCCGTCAGGGCCATCAACAGATCAAGATGGACCAGTCGTACGGACATTCATCTTGGTGATCGGCTATTTTCCAGGCAGTGGAAGAATAGACTGATGGAAGTTTAGCGTCATGGCGCTGGGAGATATTGCAGATAGGCAGTAGGCGATCATGTGGGGCATGTCACGCAATATAACGGCAAGGTTGACCGTTAATTAACGTAAAGAGAAGAAATGAGAAACGTAATGAGAAGAGATGAGGAACGAAGTGAGACGCGATGAGAAAACATAACAAGAGTTGAGAAATAGGCCTAACAAGAAGCATAACGAGAAAGTGAAACAGTAGCAGCGGGACAGCTGTACTTGGGTTCTGGGGAGAAAACCAGTGTCGAGACGTTGACAGTGTTTTTGTGTATCTTCAAACACACACACACACCCAGCACGAGGAGAAAGTGACAATAACTATGTGAGTAGAAAAATACTATCTAGTGTAGGAATCTCAGAGCACATAAACCTAAAACTTAAAACTAAAGCTTAGAATCTTAATTAAGAATTAAACCTTAAATTAAAAATAAACCTTAAACTTAAATCTACGTTTATCAGTGAAGAATCATTTTAAAATTAGTCTGAAAATGTTGAACTTGATGTGACTATCTTGAAAAGGACTTGCAAGTTGAATAACATTGTTTTTATTTTGAATTATTGAATTTTGATATAGGGGCTGTGGCTCCAGAACTTTTAAATAATGGATGTTCTTTTATGTTGAAAAATGCTTAGCCTATCTTAGAAATAGTTCTGCATGAAGAAGAGTTTTGTATTTCTTTTATTTTATTTCATCATTCTTTTCTTTCTTTCCTTTTCCCCTACCCCATGGGTGTGAGTTGTGGATGGCTGACTAACCAACATGTGAGAGGAAACCCATAGATCAATAAATTTGAATTTATATTTTGATGTTGAGACTTTTCCTGTCTATGGTTTTGAAAGAGTGGCTATGGTTGTTGTTACATGTTGTGTCGTCTGTGCTGTCTACACTTCACCCTTACCTGTATGCAATCACACATGCAAACATGTCAGCAATACGTAACCTACATGCAGAATAAAATTTGAGCCAAACAATCATCTTGGTATTCTTTGTGTGGATTTGTAATAACATCTATGCAAGTCCTACGTGGTGTCGACTAGCCACCCCCACCCCCTCTTTCTTCGGAGAGAAGGGTTCAGGTGACACAATCTATCAATCACTAACTAGTAACTTTTAGGCTAATGTATTTCTATCATTCTAGTTTTAACTATTTTCTTCTTACTCATATTCTATTGAACATTTCTGTTTCATATGAATCTCAGTAATACTAATAGGCATATTTTCTTGTATTCTTGACTTTACAACCTCAACACTGAGATTTTTCTTCTTTTGGCCTCCCCAATTCCATCCCCATCCCTTACTGGTAACTGCAATCATAAACAGAAGTCTTGCTGCAATGAAAAAAATAAAACTGATATAACCATACCATTTTTCTTTACTGGCACCAGATGCTGTTGAGAATCACACACTGATTTGGGACAACCTACAATCAAATAATTAAATTAATTAATCAATCAAATAATAATCAATTATTACTTCAGAAGATATGCAAAAAAGATATTAAATATTTTATCAAAAATAACTTAGGATAATAGATTATAATAATTTCAGAATATAGCATGAAGATATTTAAAAGAATATATTAAAGTTAATAATGATATTGCTTTCAAACCCTAAGAAGTAAGATAAGAATTTAAAAGTATTAAATAAAAAAACACACAGAAAGAAATATTGGAAAACAATATATGTACATTTTATTCTAACAACCTTTATTTGTTTACCTCCCCCCCTTCCTTAATTTATATCATTAAGATGTTTTTATAGATAATTTATTTACAAGCCAAATTATTTTGCTAATATTTTTTAACATAAAGATCTGATTTATAAGAATAAAAAGCAGACCATTACAAACCTATTACAATTAACTGATGATCTTAAGGCTAACAAATGCACTTTTTATCATTATGAGTTTTTATGACCTTTATTTGTTTTTACAGAAAACAAAACAAAAAATCCTTCATCATTTTAACTTGTTTTTATAGGTTACCTGACAGGCCAAATTATTTCATTAATATTTATTTTAAATAAAGAACTGATCTGTAAGAATAAAAAACTGACACCATTACAAACTGATTACAATTAAATGATGATCTTAAGGCTAATGCTATTCCTAGTAACTGCAAGCATTCCAGAAAATATGCCATGCCAAACCCACTTATTAATTCATTAAATATGAGCTGTTCCTGGGGATACCACACATAGCACTCGGAACTATGATCAGTTTGTAAAATTAACTCTATTTACCAAATTTTATAGAAATAAGTGTATAAATAACTAAATAAAACTGAGATCCCAAGGCATCAATGAATTCATTTTATGATGCTCCATTTAAAATTTTCTGTGCTACATATCTGGAATGTTGCAATATCTGGGTACTTTCAGCATCAAAGGTGCTATGCTCACTAATATGGGTCACTCATTATGTAGTATGTGACTCATGCATGTATTACTGATATGTATCAGTCTATCACCCATGTATCATGCATATGTACCATGCATAAAAAAACAATCATTTCAAATGTCAGTAGAAGTAAAAATTTCCATCAGAATGACTATTCAAATATTCTAACAAATTATTAAAACCTTGCATTAATAACAAGTGAGAGTTACATGACATAATCTGCATCAAGCACAATAGTTACATTAACTTTACAGGTGTAAATTGGTGTTGCTATGTCTCAGACTCATGAGACTGGCTCATTGGTATATTGGCATGGAGGGCAATGACAATAACTTTATTGACATAATCATTTCAAAGTGTTACTGTTAGTAATATGTAAACACGAATTAGTCTTATATATATATATATATGAAACTGTATTTGAATGAATCTATAAATGAGCATGCATATTTTAAAATCTAGGTATAATTTTGTTTAACTCTCTCACTCTCCCTACAATACCATGTTTGTAGAGCTGCATATAACTAGCACTATATTTTGGCTTGTCATAGGTGATTCACAAAACCAACCCAAGTTTGCTGGAACTCTGGACCTATATTAACTCCTGTTACTCTGGACTACCAGTATGATGTGAAAAAAATTCGAAACACATACATTTAGATTATTAGTAGTGATATATTAATGAAAGTTATAAGTGATACAATACTGAACATAAGGAATTAAAGAAACTCATTCTAAATAAAAAAATTACATAATACTGAAATACAGTGAAAAATACAAGCAAATGCAAGTGCAATACTGAATGACACAAAAATTAGATTCTAAGCTACTAGCTAGATAAAATAATGATTGCTGCACAGCTTCACAACTTGAGGTAGTAATGTGTGTAATTCAAAATGGAAAACAATATGACAATCTGAAATTATTTGCCAATGTGATTGAGAAGTATTTGTAGTGTTCATTTATATATATATACACATATATATGGGTGATTCTCTGGAAAGGTGACCCAGATAGGCCATTATAGGGTCACTTACTTTGGATGTATGAAAACATTTATTTCTGTAGGAAATTGTCTGAATCTTTTAATTTCTGTTAAAGATAATATTCAACTAAGAAAATTTAAAACTTTTCTGTTTTCTGTATGTTTGTTGTTTTAAAATTTTTTTTGTGACGAAAATGCCCAATAAAACATGGTGGATTTGTGACATGATGCTGTTTGTTGCAAAAAAATATGTTACATACATTTAATATGTAAAAATGAAAACCGAAAAACACATAAATCGAGTAAGTACATCCAAAAGATTCTACAAATATGTTTATGGGTTTAATAATTTCATAATACATAATGATGCAACAAAAATTTATGAACACTCTCAAAGCTTTGTTACTGACACCATAAACAAGCTGAAAGTGAAAACAATGACCTTCCAGTTTGCTTATAGTTATACTTCCAGTGACAGTGACCCCGTTTATTTTTAGCACAGTTGAATATCATTAGTTTTCTTGGGTGATTTTTTTAAAACAAAATACAAGCCGAGATTTAGTAAAAACAATTTTTATCCATAAAAGGTTTATTCGTTACCAAAATGTCCCATTACAAATACAAGTGAACAACTAAAAAAATGTTTAAAAAGGAATTCCATAAGAGATTAAGCATTTTTAATAAAAATAAGTCACAGGTTAAAATTGGCACAGCCGATGTTTCCGGCAGGTAGATAGATTCATAAAAATAATTTCCTTTTTGTTTCAAATGGAAGTGGTACCGGTTACGATCATTCATAGAAGACTATGTCAGTGCCTATCATCAAGGTAAGAATATTTTTTCTTGTTAAAATGCAAATACCAATTGATGAAATATAACAATTCTTGTAGTAAAGTGTATCCAAAAGGTCTATCTTTTGTTGGTATAAAAAGAAACTAATAATTCTAATTGTTATTTTTTTGCCTCTCGTCACATTTATAGGTCACCTTTCTAGAGAATCACACACACACACACACACACACACACACACACACACACACACACACACACATAGATAGATAGTATTAATCTACTACAAGAAAACTATCCACCATATTCAATAAGATCTGTGAATGCACATTTGATGTCATCTGTTGGTACTGTATTTTATGATTTAATTAATATTATGAATGATAGCATCAAATGCCCATAGAGACATTCTAGTACTGTAATAGTAAGATACTCTGGAGAATATAACATTTTAGTTTTAAACACTCCACTAATAAGTCATGTGAAGCCAACTATGACTGACAATCCAGACAAACAAAAGAGTTTAGTCATAAAAAGCCAATTAGTGACTGAACATTTGGACAAACAAGAGCTTGGTCAGCTCCAGCTAAGCTTTGGATAAATGTGAAAAGTGCTTTTCCATCCCTTTTCCCACCTTAATACTCACTAAACTCAGAACTTGATTATGGGCTGGCCAAAGACAAGGGTGAGTTTTAAACAGACTATGTTAAAACTGTGACTGAAATGCAGCATTCCCATCAGTGAAAATAAAAAGTTACAGAATTTAAATATACTGGTATGATGTTACTACTATTAATGTTCACTTTTAATCAGTATAAAATCTATCACCATGGCTAGTGTTAATTACATCCTATCCCAGTTAAGAATTCAGCATGCAATTGCAAATAACTTTGACACTAAGCAAAAAAAATGCATGATAAAAGTATTCAGCAAAAAATATCTTATACCTTTTTTTGCATTTTTAATCTTTTTCCTTTTTGAGGGCAAATGGAGATCTCCCACTCCTGCTTGCTGCTGCAAAACTGGATTTTGTAAAGATGATAATTCCAAGTCTTTCAATACTTTGTCTACTATATTTTGCAAGGCACAAGCACTGTTGTCATTTGGTGCACTTTTATTAAGCATGACTGCACTTTTGTCTGCACTGTTATCATTTGGTGCACTTTTATTAAGCATGACTGCACTTTTGTCTGCACTGTTGTCATTTGGTGCACTTTTATTAAGCATGGCTGCACTTTTGTCTACACTGTTGACAGCACTGCAGGCACTGTCAGCAGCAAAGGCTGCAGCAACATCTTCTTCACTGAAAGTCAGTATCAACTCATCATCAGATTCTACTATTTCTACACTGGATTCAAAATGTTTTGGCACCAGACTAGTGTCTGCTGTGTTTCCAGATTTCTGCATATTATTAACAGCCTCTCCCTCCTGTTGAGTGTTTGGCTGCATAGAGATACTTTTAAATGAAATGTCTAGTGAAGCTGGCTTAGAGATGTTTTCAGGTTTTTGCAGGATATTAATAGCCTTTCCTCCATGCTGGACACTAGGGTGTGCTGAGGTACTATCCATTGGGCTGTTAGATGAGACTGGCTTAAAGGTGTGTTTAGGTTCCAGAACACTATTAATAGTCTTTCCTCCAAGCTGAACACTGGAGAGCACTGAGATACTATCTACTGGATTAATAGATGAGACTGGCTCAGGGGTGTTTTTAGGTTTCAGATCACTATTAACAGCCTTTCCTCCACTCTGGGCACTACAGTGCATGGACATACTGTACAGTGGGTTGTCATGTGAGACTGGTTTCAGGATATTCCTAGGTTCCTGCTTGCTACTAATAACTTCTCTTTCATGTTCTGCATCAGGCTGCACAGAGGTACTTTCCTTTGGACTGTCAGGTGAGACTGGCTTTGCAGTGTTCCCAGCTTCCTTCACAGTACTAATAACCTCCCCTACCTTTTGAGTGTTGGACTGCAAAGAGGTACATTCCTTTGGGCTGCCAGATGAGATCAGCTTAGGGGTGTCTCCAGGTTCCTGATTATTACTAATAACTGCTCCCTCATGTTGAACTTCGGGTGGCAATGAAGTATTTTCCTTTGGGTTATCAAGTGAGATTGGTTTAGGGGTGTTCACAGGTTCTTGCATGCTATTAATAGTTCTTCCTCCATGCTGCACTGCAGTACTTTCCTTTGGGCCATCAGGCGAGAATGGCTTTGGGACAGTCCAAGGTTTCTGTTTGCCATTAACAGTCTTTCCTTCATGTTGCACTGAGGTTCTTTGCGTGATTGGCCTATGAGTGATTAGGACAACATCAGATTTTGAGAGATGTTTCTTCTCTCTGCATTTTTTACTGAGATCCAATGGAATATCAGGAAGACCCAGTTCTTCCATGCTTTACAGACAGCATGGGGTTAATTTTAAACAGACATAATAAACATCCAACAGGTGCTTAACACCAACACCTGCCTCATCAGGAAAGAGCAGGGATTAGCCGTATCAGTCAGTGAGGTAATAATACTTAAAAAGAATTTATAGCAAGTGCATGAATGGCACTGAAACAAACATTTTCAGCATGTGTTATAATTTACCTCAATAAATATTTATTACTGTCAAACTCACTATTTTAAATACAGCAAGCATTATTTAAAAGTAAAATATGACAGTCTCTGTCCGAGATTTGATTCATTAAACAAATAATCTTATTAATTTTTGTAAATTTATAATTCATGTAAAATATGATGCCTCAAATATTCAGCATAATTTGCAGTTGTGTAAAACAATGCATATAATATGCAACATAAAAGAATTGTCTAAAATTAAAATAAATTTGAATTTTTGTAGGTGGCATAAGTATGTACTAACTGATAAGTGATATTTGTTGGTGAAGCTCTTACAATCAAATTATAAAAGTGGGTCAGTGCTCTATTCTGAAAACTGCAAACAAAAAATTTAATATTAAAAGTAACAAAATTAAGAATTAAGTGATAATGGATGACTTGGGAGGCATATGTCATTTCTGTGACAAATAAGTAAACTATTGATGTAATGTTTAAAAATTGTTCTTGCTATTGTACTGCAACTATGAATTGTCAACAGTAATGAACAATAATTTAAAATTGTTGATATTATCACTGTTCACACTTTTGAACTGAGAGTGTCTAGTGAAATGAATTATAAGTATGTCTAAAAAGTGAACAGCAGTTTAAAACTGCTTACACTCTTGCATTCTTGGGCTTGCCAACAGTGGTAAACACTAATTTATAAAGTTGATGTTATGGTTTAAAAATGCTCTTCATGCCTTCATGCTATGACTCTAGAATCGTCAACAGTGGTGAACTATGGTTTTAAAACTGTATTGTTAGAATGTTACTCTCTTGTGAGTAAAATATGGCTCTGGTTGTTCAGCTTCAAAAACTGGTTGTGTTGACTCATTTGCTGCTGGGATTTTTTCCTTCTGAAAATGAATGCTGAATGGCAACTGTTGTGGGATTTTGATGTTTCATTCCATAGAGGAATTGTATTCAGAAGTTAAATCATTCAAATCTTTTTGCTTCTTTGACCAAACTTCAGATGAAGCACAGGTAGATGGCTTGCATTCAGGAGTATTTTTACAAGGAAAAAATTCCTAGAAATAAAAACAAAATCAATGTACTAAGTATGGAGATGCTGACGCTGTATCAGGCATCAATATTCCATGAAACAATGTTCAAGTAATTCTAATATTTATTCAGTTTTATATTCTAACACATAGTCAGAAGTTTGATTAGTATCACAGGGCTATTCTTATCATAGAAGAAAAGGAGTTATGTAGTAACATAATAGTTTGTACATAACCTGTTCAATGACGTAAGCCTCAACAGTCCTTTGTGTGCTTTCATAACAATGTCACAAGTTTATTGTTCACAAGAAAATAAATAGTCAATCATCTTCGTACTCTGCTAGGTATGTTGTACAATGTTCCAAGACTGTAGATCCCTCAAGGCTAATCTCAGCAAATGTTCATGTATTAGCTTCTGGAGTAGATAAACACAGTAATGAACTTCTAGTACACTTTTGCTAGAATTTAAGAAAGCTCCACAGTGGAGCTGGACACATTTGCCAATGCACACAAACAGGGTGCAGTGAATCATCACAACTGCCTTAGCATAGGATGGAATTGGAAACTTCTTGAATCCACCACAAGCATACAACTACAAGAAGAAAAGGAAAAAGGAAAAAAAAAAGGCTTGCTCCTTTCTGAAACAACAAATCAGAGAGCAATGCTAAGTTTTAAGTTTAATCATCTCTATTCTTTCTTACAATCATTCTCAACTGACAATTCCTGCAACAGTATTTATTAGCCCAATACATCTGCACAACATAATAAATACAACATAATGAATTACGAACTGTTTTGCTAGAAACAATGTCATGTGTTTAACATATTAGATAGAATTAGAAGTATCATAATTCACAACTGTAGAAATAATAGTATGTTATTGTTAACATAACACATCTTTACATTAATTGATTAAATTACAAACATAATATTACAATAGCAAAGTGTATAAAATATTTCCAAGTCAATTTTCTCTTAATCAATCAGTTAACTCATCATAAGCTAAGATCGCCTTTCAATTCATGACTGACTAGAATTACATCAAAATCACACTCACAGTGATTAAAAAAATAGAAATTTTAGAATACAGAATTTTCTTTAACAGATAAGTTTCGGTCTCTATCCATTGGCTAGTTCGTTATTTGTAAGCCGTAAACTACTGGATAGCAAAAAGTTAGTCATCCACTCTAGATTGGTTTGAATTACAGCAGCAAGTTTTAGCATATTCTTTACCTGAGTTGTTATTTTAACTCTGGTACTTAGAAATATCCTATTGCGCAGTACCCGAAGATCATTTCACGTTGACATTTAACGAACTAAGTTTTAAAATAGGACAAGCAAATTTACTCCGCACCACTAATGTTTAATCATAAGTCAATGTAACTACTCTGTATAATGAAATGTGGTGTATCATATGCCACTGATACAAAAATATCTTTGAGATTAATTTTCGACCTGTTAGGTGTTATGGAGAGGGTGCAATTTGATTTAAAATCAAAGAAAAATTAAATTCTTAGTATGTGATTTACTGGAGTACTGACAACAGCTGTTTTAATAATAATTATAATGAACACAATCTATAATTCTATTTGCTGGTACTGTGGTAGTTAAAACGCTGACTTTTAGTTTTACTAAGTTTTAGTTTTACTTTGAGCAAGACTTCAATTACTATATTATTACTAAAACCAAATGGAACATTTGTACTGTAAAATTAAGACAACAAATTCAAAGTCTGCCACTTAGTGACAAGACATAAAACAAAATATTCAAAAGTTGCTACCTACTTATTTTACGGACCACTTTGTGATTTTGTCTATACCTGAATATATGTATGGTTCCTGCTAGTTATCATGGCGGAAAATGGACAAAAATTAGTCTTCATCATAAAAGAGCTTAGGAGAACTAAGACACTTTCTTTAGCCAAACTAAATGTAAGTGCGCTGCTTTTTAATATATATAACTATCAACTTAAACATTTTAGTTTTAGAAGACTTGTAAGTTGAGAATGTGATATATTTGTATAATAATATCCTGTAATAATGAAGAACTACTATTGAGCTAACAGACAAATTAATGCACCCATTCACTAATTACAACTTATTTATTCCAGCTATTTTGCAAATATATTGACATAAATATTTATTATTTTTACTTCAAAACATCGTCAGTGCAGACTAAGCATAACGTTATGACTATGAGTTTTAGCTGTGAATGGTTTGAGTCAGTTATTGAATAACTTATTCCCCGATTCCCTCTCTCTTCACCTTATATTCACAACTGCCTGCTAACTAAATTGACTGAATTTTGACCAGCGGTTTCAGTCAAGATTTTTTAAAGATACATCTGTGGCAGCATTTTCCAAACTGTGTCGCACGCCTGGTTGTGAAAAGTTTGTCATTCTAACAAATGGGTCGCGATTCTAAAACTTAAAAAAAAAAACCATTTGGGAGCACTGATTTACAGAATTATTTTATTTATAAACAAGGAATAACCTACTAACATTATTCAATTAAAACTAAGCATATATAGTAATTTTAGGATTCCTTCACACTTGACAGATTTTAATTCTAACAATTTTTTCTTTTAATTTATTAATTCTAATGTATGTTTACACTTACATTGCCGGTGAGTCTATCTTTGTTTTGAAATATCTTCCAATTACGTAACTATTTTTACGCAAAAACCTGATATAAACAGTTTTTAGCATCAAACCATAATCTATTCAGGTAAGTCTATTGTTCATTAGTAAGCTTAATCATTTTCAGTGTTCTTTGATTGTCCTAATGAAGACTATTTAGCTGAAATGTTGGCTCTTGTAGTTGTTTGCATATTGTGTTTATTTTTTTATTTATTTTTTTTAGTTCACCCCAGCTGCAACCTGTCATGGGTTGAACAATAAAATATTCTGAATTTGTACATTGCATTTGTTTCTTTTTTTTTTTAACACTTTAGCTGTTTTATTGTTTATAAAATGTATTGTTCTAATATTAATTAATATTCGAAGCATAGGAACAGAAATATTTTCCTCTTTATTCACCTTCCTCCTCTCCCTATCTGTCTACTTAATTACTATCTATCTATCTGTCTGTCTGCCCATCTGTCTGTCAATCTGTCTGATTGTGTATCTATCTGTTTATCCATCTATCCATCCATTGCCTGCCCGTCCATCCATCTTTATGTTCATTTACTCATCCAAATACCCATCCATCCACCCACCACCCACCCACCCATCCATTCATCCAGCCAGCCAGTCAGGGAGAATCTGCACGATTATATATCTCATATATACAAAAATTAAATATAAACAGTTCTAATATCAAATTAATACAAGCAAGTAGTAAATACTTTAATAATTAATAATCACATATATAACTGTATTACTAATAAACTATAATTAGTACTCATTTACATATGCACAGACATATTTAGTACTTACTGAAATAAGCACATGTCACAGACACAAACATAAGACATACACTCAGACACACAAGCATGAATGCATCTGTATTCTAATGAATTAATAAGTGCAAAAAAATTATATAGAAACCCAGTTTTAAGTGTATTTTGTTAAAAATTATTTGTTTCCAAGGCTACTTCTACTGTTCTAGCAAAAATCTGAAAAATAAATATTTTAATCATACTTTTGATAACTTTTTAAAATTTATTTATGGAAACTGTTTTGTTTAGTTTTAGAAATAAGAGATGACAGAAAGCATATATTTAAATTAAACCAAAATTGTAATATATGTTTATTAAATATTTCAGTAACACACAAGATATTGATCATCATTATTTGATATACCTGGGAATATGTTGCATACCAGTTCAAGCTTTGGGCTTTGTTTGAATTTGGCTAGCAAAACACAACATTTTTGGCCAAGAGTGCTTCTGGGCTTACAAAGATTGCTACAACACTCTTTGAGAGAAGTAAACTGTGTTCGACACAAGTCAGATCCTGCAACATCATCAGAGAAGTCAGCAAATTCTAGAATGAGAGAATATCGCAAGAATCAAAATCTCAACTTACTAAATTTTCCTAAACTTCCTCCCATCCTTCTCAAACGGCATATCTATGTTAATGATGAGAGCCTTGCAGGTAACGGGCAATTAGACAATACTTATACAGGTATAATGAGGTACTCAGATTATGCCTCATCAAGTAAATAAACTCACTGATAATTTTTATACCAGATATAATGGGGTACTGTTTATATTCGAATATTGGTTGAGTTGAGTATAAGTCAAAACCTAAAATTAAGGGCTAAATCCTAGACCAGAATTCAGCACCCAATTATAAGTCAAAGGGCCAAACAATTAAACAGAGCAGTGCAAATCATTTGTAAACAATCAACATGTGAATAAAAGTATAACTTCTGTTCTCTATTTTTGGTTTGTATAAGAAATTTTAAAAAGTAAGGGAAGCATATAAAATTAAAACAGGTGAATCTAATATAGTCTTATATATTATAGATGGCAATATATTGTGTTCCATAATTTAAAAAATGAGATCCTACGGCCCTACTTCACATTTACTCTCGATGGCCTATAGCCCTATATTAAATAGAAATATGAACTTTGCAGTCGACAAGCTCTACAGCATAGTTTTCTGTATTTTTCCACTCTGACCTGTCACAGCCTTGTCTCGCTGGTCTGAAATGTTGAAGTAAACTTGCGTACTATACATGTATTATTGAAGTGTATACTAATATTTCTATGCTCACGAGCAATAATAAAGGCTTTGTTGACAAAGAGTGGTAACCTACCAGTAATGATTATACAGTAGCATTTTATGATTTTACCATAAATTATTGTCGGCAGATTTTGCGACTCGACTATAAGTTGAAGTTCAGTATTTATTGTTTTAAAAGCTGAACAGATTTCTCGACCAATATTCGAGTATATACAGTACTCAGATTATCCCTCATCAAGTAAATAAACTCACTGATAATATTTATAGCAGATATAATGAGGTATTGAATATGTGTGTCATCAAGTAAATAAAAACACTGATAATATTTATACTACATAAATGCATTAATTCATCTGTTTCCCAATTAACCAGGCACTCATCCATCTATTTATTCATGTATCTATCTGTCTGTCTTTATAGCTGGTAATTCTGTCTGTCTATTCATATACCTATAAAATTTGCAGATTCCATTCTATTAAATTGGCTCTGCTTTGACAATAGCCACTTCTCAAAATATTTTTTTGGCACATATCTCATCTTTGAACGTCACTCCCTCAATGTTGCCTGACCCTGTTAATTGCTGCTTTGTTACTGTTTGACAGTATTTGATCTGCTTTGCCAAAAACGAATCATGAAACAGATTTGATATTTTTGAGTTATTGGTTTATTTGAATTTGTCAACCTTTCCTCTTTAGTATTAGAGTCATAGTTCTAAGTTTTAAAACTGACGATTATACAAGAATTTTTGTATGTCAGTTGCTGAGTTCTGGAAGCCATTTTGAGAAAAATGGTTTCAAAGATTATCACAAATTGTGACTGTGTTTATAATTGAACTTGTCCTAAGAAAGTTTGTCAATTTTATGCAAAGTTCTTAAAATATATCACTCGAAAGGCTTTTCAGTGATTCATGACATGAGGGGTTGTGTTTGTCTTATGTAGGTATGAAGATATGTTTTGATCAAATTTTGGTAAGTTTGAATCAAAATGCTTTGAGTTAAGTATATAACACACATTTTACCTAATTTAATTACAAACTTTTGTGTTTGTATTGAAACTCAGCATAGATTAAAACTGAAAGAAGTGAGATCTGATGAGAAATCAATGTCTCAATGCCTATTTTAGTGTTTATTGCAGTTTGTCTTTAGGACTCATTTTGCCAGAACATGTCACATATTGACAAGTCATTTAAACACTTGAGTGCTTATTAATTTTTTTCTTTTGATTTTTTTAAAAAACTGTTATTGCAGATGAAATAGTCAAAGCTGTGAGATCAAATCAGACTGATCCAAATGTTCCTATTCTGGAATCAAACCCAGGTATGACAAATCAGTTTCAAATATAAAATATATATAAAGTTATGGCAAATCAGTTTCAAATATAATATATATATAAAGTTATGGCAAATTAAAATTCTGGTCAACATGTGTAGATTTGACATTTCATTCCAGTAAATCAACACAATCACAACTTGATGTGGCAAATTAAATTCTGATATATTAACATTATCTCCAGGTGTGACAAATTAAATTTTGATAAACTGACACATCACATTCCAATTTTGACAAGTTATATTCAGATTTAATATCATCACATCCATATGACATATCAAATTTAGATATAATGACATAGCATTCAGGTATAACAAATCAAACTAACATATAATAACTTATATAGATTTGACGAATTTGTCTAACAAGAAATCATGTTACAAATTCCAGTTATATATTACATTGCAGTTTGGCACATTTAATCTAGATATGACAAATCATATCAGAATGTGACAAAACAAATTCATGTATGACCAATTAGTTCTAGACTTAACCAAACACATCCATTCATGGTCATTCAAATAACTAAACATGTCCGTGCTTAACCAATCAAACAACCAAACACATCCTGCATGATTAGTCAGATCTAGCCATAACCAAACAAATTCTTGCATGATCAATCAAATCTACTTGCGGCCACCACATCCGTGCATGACCAATCAAATCTATATGTAACCAAACACATCCATGCAAGACCACTCAAATCTATATATAACCAACTACATCCTTGCATGACCAATCAAATCTATTTGTAACCAAACAAATTCTTGCATGACCAATCAAATCTATTTGTAACCAAACAAATTCTTGCATGATGAATCATATCTGCTTGCAACCAACAGACCGCCTACCTTCCGTTTTCAGTGGAAGAATCTCCCGGTCTCCCTCTAAACTCCGATTTTTCTGCTTACAGAAGTGATTTTCCACTTTCAATTTCATTTTTAATAATTTTTCGATCAGTTATCACATTGTTAGTTGTAAGCAGTCACAGATACTATTATTTGAAAAGAAAAATAAAAGTGTTTACTTGTGGTTCCGGCATTGCATAGCCACTCAAAATTTCTAAAACCATTTTAGGTTTTGCCTAAAGTAAAGTAGTTAGTTACTGGGCAGCTGCCCCCCCCCCCCCAACTTATAGATGGTTGTAGTCTAATTTTTAGTGGCAAAATTCACAACTGAAATGATTATAATTATTGCTGAAATGAGGACTCTGGTTAAATACTTATGTGTGCCTCGAGACTTGCAAATGTAGCCTAATTAAAGGCAGTAAAGTTTATAACTGAATTATTGTTCAGCTGAGTTCTCTGCTTAAATACTCATAAGTGATTCCAGACATACAAATGTTTCCCAATTAATGACAGAAAAGTTCATAACTGAATTAATTATTGCTTGATTGAGTACTTTGCTTTTAGACATTGAGATTTGTAACCTAATTTAATGAAGGTACATACGTTCACAACAGAATTAATTTACAACTCTTTCTCTTTAATAATGTTTTTCTGGTCCTGACATATATTTTTGTTGCTGCTGTTTTAATTAATTTTTTTTTAAATTACAGGATTGGGCATTATTACAAGAAAACTTTTAGAATCTGGGGTACGGCAAATTGTGGCTGCTGAACCCAACTTAGACATGTTTCCAAATCTTGAGGTATTCAGCTTTTGTAAAATTAAAATCACCTTAGGCAATGGACAGATTTAGTTTCTGGTTTATTTATGTTGTGAGATTATAATGCAGATATTTATTACTAGTGATGTACTTCCTCATTTAGCAATTCATTCTTTGGTATGAGACAGGATAAACTCCCCTGTCTAAATCTAAACTGCTGTTTTATATATAGAGAATGAGTAAACTCTCCAGCCTATATCCAAACTGTTGTCATTATTTTCAGAGAATGGGTAAACTCACAAACCTAAATCCAAACTGTTGTCATATTATGTTCAGAGAATGAGTACACTCCCTTACCAGAATCCAAACTGTTGTCAAGATCAGAAGATGTCCCCCTGACTAAATCCAAATTTTTGTCATATATAATATACAGAGGATTTGTTATC
Organism: Sinotaia quadrata; assembly: GCA_028829895.1. Lineage (NCBI taxonomy): Eukaryota > Metazoa > Mollusca > Gastropoda > Architaenioglossa > Viviparidae > Sinotaia > Sinotaia quadrata. The sequence continues at coordinate 84,818,930 of CM054177.1, forward strand.
ATCTATAGTCTGTCACAATATGGAATATTGTCTTTCAGTGTATGAATGTGTCAGTTGTAGTTAGAATATAGAATGTCTTTCAGTGTATGAAAGTTGTCAGCTATAGTCTGTCAAAATATAGAATGTTCTTTCAGTGAATGAATGTTGTCATCTGTAGTCAGTGTGTGAATGTTATCAGTTGTAGTCAAAAGGGAATGTGTCTGTCATTATATGGAATGTTGTTCTTCAGTGTATGAATGTTGTCAGTTATAGTTTTTCAGAATTTGGAATGTTGTCAACTTGTCTTCCAGTGTGTGAATGTTGTCAGTTGTAGTCTGTGAGAATATAGAATGTCTTGCAGTATATGAATGTTGTCAGTTGTAGTCCATTAGAATGTGGAATATCTTTCAGTGTATGAATGTTGTCAGTTGTAGTCTGCCAGAATATGGATTGTTGTCTTTCAATGTATGAGTGTTGTCAGCTGCAGTCTTTTGGAATATAAAATGTCTTTCAGCATATGAATGTTGTCAGTTTGTAGTCTGTTTAAATATATGTCTTTCCGCGTATGAATGTTGTCAGTTGTAGTCTGTCAGAATGTAAAATGTTGTCTTTCAATGTATGAATGTTGTCATTTTTAGTCAGTGTATGAATGTTGTCAAAATACAGAATGTTGTCTTTCAGTATATGAATGTTGTAATTTGTAATCTATCATTATATGGAATATGTTGTCTTTCAGTATATTAATATTGTCAGTTGTAGTCAGTAATTGAATGATGTTAGCTGTAGTCTATCATTTATATAGAATGTTATATGTTGTTTTTCAGTCATCATGTTGTAATTTTTTTTATCAGAGGTAGTGTTTCAATTTATGAAATTTTTTTGTTGTCTGCCAGTGATTCATTGTATAAAATATATTCTTTTACTTTAGGAATTAATGATTCCATTTCTATTCAGTCATTATAGGAATGTTATCATCTGTAGCCTGTCATTGTATGGAGTGTTGTCATCTATAGTCTGACAATATATGTATGAATTTTGACTGTCAAAGAGTTGAGATTCGATAATGGTATGCACATCAGGTTTTTTTAATATTATAATTTTTTAAAAGGGACTGTGGTTGTCAAAGAAATGAGGTGTGATAATAGAATTAGACTTATCAGCTCTAGTTTTATTCTTTCGTAAATATTCTTGTCAGCTCTAGTCTTTTGTGGTTTAAAGTGTAGTTTCTGAGAATTGAGATGAGTCAGTGGATATGATAGTCTGAAAATTGAGTCATTGAATATGGTAGTCTGAGAATTGAGGTGATGGAATGACATCATTTCAACTCTGTCAACTCATGATGGTTGTCAAAGAATTAAATCATTTGGTGCCAGATATTCTAACCTACTTTGCAGCACAGTGCCAGACTTAACCCAGAATTAATTTTAAATATTCAATAATGGACTTTAAAATATCTATCTATCTATCTATCTATCTATCTATCTATCTATCTATCTATCTATCTATCTATCTATCTATCTATCTATCTATCTATCTATCTCTCTATCTATCTCTCTATCTATCTATCTTTCCATCCATCCATCTATCTATCTAACTATCTGTCTGTCTGTCTGTCTGTCTGTCTGTCTATCTATCTATCTATCTATCTATCTATCTATCTATCTATCTATCTATCCCTTAGTCTTGTTGACCGTTGGGGCACCCCTGATGACCTAACAACCAGTTTCTTCCATTCTATTCTGTTCTCTGCTAATCCTACTGTATTGCTCAGCTTCAGTGCTGTCCACTCTGATATTTTATCCTCCCATCTTTTCCTCTGTCTTTTTCTCCTTCGCCCTCCTTGCACAGTATCTTGCATGATTGTCTTGGCAAGCCCTGTTGATCATGTGACATGCCCATACCATTTCATTTTGCGTTTTTTCACAATGGCCAATAGCTATTCATAGGGCCCAATGGCTTGCCAAATTCTGTTTCCCATTTCCTCATTCGTGACTTGATCTCTATACAAAATGTCAAGCAACCTTCAAAAGCATCTCATTTCAGCAGCTTGTATCTTCCTTTTGAGATCCGCTGTGAGGGTCCATGACTCACAGGCATATATAAATATATAAATATCAGCATACGACAAATTTGTGTTTTGAAAATCTACTTTTCATATTGAAAAATATTATTGCATATAGGGAATGAGTTTTTTCTTCATGAAAGCCAAGAGGCTTTGTTTTTCAGAATTTGAGTTCTAAAATACAAACAGTTGTCAATAACGCGAGCTAAATAATTAATAATAGTACTTAAATTTGTGGGAAAATAAATACATATAATTTAATTCAAGGACATTTCATGTTAAGTGCTAAGTGGGGAAAGAAGTTCTTGTGGTCCATGGCTTTGAGAGCAAGTCAGGTCAGTCAGGGCATTTGAATGTATCTCTTAATTGGTGATTTTAATTATATTCATAGGCAAGAGCTGTCTTTTGGACATTGCTTTTTCTTGCTGTTATTACTGACTCAAAAAGATTAATATTAGCTCATTGAATAAATTATCAAATTTTTTCAGGACATATATGGCAGACTTTTTATACAGATTCCAGAATGACCAGAAATCCAGATTGGAAAAGAGTACATAGGAAAAATCCACAAAAAAATTAATGCTTTTAAAACTGTAGAAGATTGGAAAGTGCAAAACTGATTGATGTGCATTTAATTAAAGGATTCATTATCTTCTCATCAAAACAATTTGAAGACTTGAGCATTATGTGCAGTATTTAAAATAAGCACTACTTCTGCCAAATAAAAAACTGGTACTTGAAACACAATTACTCAATCATCCAGGCCTGTCTTTCAGTATCAAGCCAATACTCTGTCATGTTATCCTCAGTGTCATGGAATTCCAGACAAATTTAAAAGACCACATTACTGTAAAAGCATTGTTTAAAATCAAAGCTTTGAAGTTCTGTAATAATAAATTTTATTACTTTTTCCTTGTGAGTGATTGAAACAAAATTTATTTATAAACTCAGAATTGACAGTGTCACAGATTTTTGGCAATGTCCTTGATCATATTTATTTTTTTTAATTTAATTTTTTTGTGTGTGTATCTTAATTCATAAATGTTATGTGTATTATGGTTAATATTGAGTTAGGATATGTAAATTGAATGTATTATTAAAAAATATTTAAAAGATTTTAGCTAGTCAGAATAAAATATGGTAGCTAAACTTAGATTTTAAGCCAAATTCTGAGGCTTTGTGCCTTAGGTATTAGATATAGATTTTAAGCCAAGTGTGTTTTGAGGCTTTGTGCCTTAGGTATTAGTTACAGATTTTAAGCCAAATGTGTTCTGAGGCTTTGTGCCTTAGGTATTAGTTACTGATTTTAAGCCAAATGTGTTCTGAGGCTTTGTGCCTTAGGTATTAGTTACATATTTTAATCCAAGTGTGTTCTGAGGCTTTGTGCCTTAGGTATTAGATACAGATTTTAAGCCAAGTGTGTTCTGAGGCTTTGTGCCTTAGGTATTAGTTAGGGTTAAAATGAGTGTTGCATGAACAACATGTTTGATGAAAGCATGGGACTTTCACAGAGCATAGCAGTGGCAGTTGATTCCTTGGTTGGTACATGGAATCACAGTTTAAACCAATGAGACAAGTATATTTTAGCTGCCAGAGGGTGCTAGAATGGACACTGAAAGAGTTAAGTTTTGTTTCCAAATTTAGAAACAGAGAGATCAGGAGATTTTGTTTGGTGCTGTGTGAGTCATAGGGCTTGCACGGCATATTTTTTGCTTTTATGATATCATGTTGATACTATCTCTTGTTGACTTTGAAAATCTACTGGGATTTTGAACACTGTAAAGTTAACTGAATGAAAAGAGGTCCTGCGGCCTTGGCAACAATTCCTCAATTAACAAGCTGTTGTGGTAATTTGTGAAAAGAGTCAAACCATACATCCAGTGGGGACTGCCATATTTTTACCACCCATCCCTTTTGCTGTTCCAGCATAGATTGGCTGCACTTATGCAAATTCCAGAAAGAGGCAATACCAGCTCTGATGATACTCACCAACTTCAGAAGACTAACTCACTCACAGACAATTTAATTTTTTTTAATCACAAGTGATCTGACACCAGATGAATGCCAGTGGGAGATCCATACAAGGACAACTTCAGAGTGAGAGATGGATATAATATAAATGTCTGTGACAATTATAAGAATAAAAAAATAACAGATACTTATTCACATAATAAACCTATTCACCTGGTAGTTAAAAATAAGTGCTATATTTGTGTATCATAATTACAAGAATAAAAATTAAAAAATATTATTTACATTCACATTGTTATTTAAAATGAACATAATATTTTTGCTAACCGTAACCATGTTAGCAAAGATTAAAATCTCCACTTTTGACCTGTTCTTGAGATAGATATATTTAACTGTTTCATCTTGTTAGTTACACTATAAAATAGTATGCAAATAAATATGTTGGTGTTAGTTAGATAAACATTCATCATTATCATGTTTATCAGTTTTAAACTCATTAGTTACTTCCTCTAGATTTTTGTTGGAAGTGCACAGATGAGTTTGGGGCGTGGTCCTATGTTACTGATGTACTATATGTATTATATGTATTATCAATTATCTGTTCGTCAGTTAGAAAATGCAGAACTCATTGTCCTGTGTTACTAATGCATCATTATCAGTTATCTCTTTGCTAATGTACCATTAATCAGTTATCTGTTAATGTACCATTATTACTTACCTGTACTGTTATCAAATTCCTGTTTGCTAATGTACTGTTATCATTTACATGTCTGCCAAAATTAGGAAATGCAGAAGTCACTGTCCTGTGTTACTAATGTACTGTTATAAAATCTTGTTTACTAATTTACCATTTTAAATTACCTATTTGCTAATGTACAGCTCTAACATACCTTTGTCAATGGTAGGAGATGCAGACTTCATTGGGAGCAGAGAAATTATGTGTGCATCAATTGGATATTGTTCCTTCCTGGTTTGACTATTCTACCATATCAGGGAATCAGAAAAAAAACGAAGACATCATCGAAGACATCATATCTAAACTTGTACCTCCAAAAGTGTGGACAGATGGTAATGAGCCATTTTTCTTTTCTTAATGCATGTTTTACCAGCTAATGTGGATAGAACATGTATTATTACACATTGGTTTTTGCCAGTTAATTATCATGGATTATTTGGTTGTACTGAGTAAACCTTTATCAGCTGTTGCTATGGATAAACATGCATTGTAGACAAAGTTTTTTGCCATCTGATTATATGGCTGTGCCTGTGTTATTTGATAAAACTTTTGCCACCTATAAGGATAGAAAGATATATAGTATTAAGTAAAGTTCATTGCTAGCTAAATTATATGGCTGCACAGATATTTGCCAGCTACATGAATAGAGAAGTGTTATTAAGAAAGCAATGTTTCTTATAGTTAGATATTCGTATTGTGATAGATGTTACAAAAGACAGCCATTTATTTAAGTAATATAGAGTTTGCATTAAAATACTTTAAACATTTTTTAATGCAGGTAGTATATAATAATTGAATTTGTAAGTGTTATATTATTTTAATTTTCAGACCCACCCTTGACTGTTATAGTCATATTGTCAAACATCCAGCAAGGCTTGTTCATGAAGTACTTCACGTTTTCATGTGCCAAACGATTACAATTCTTTCAACTTGGACGGGTTGAGTGGTTTTGTGTCGTGTCTTCTTTACTGTATAAGGTTTCTGTTTTAATAAGTCATTATATTGTAAATCAGAGTGGCTAGATCCTCATTCATTTATTTTAATATGTAATGTTATCTATTTTTTAATGTTCTGTCCTGTTGTTTTCAGAAATAAGATAGTTGAGAAGAGGTTACAATAGTATGGGTGTAGTTGATGTAGTCTACAAATAATAAGAAAACATTATTTTGTAGTTAAACTTTAATTTAAAAAATAAAACTCTAAGGAAAATCTTTATATATATTTTTATATATATCTTCTTCTAAAAAAATTCTTGTGGTAAATAATAATTTTATTATAAATAATTCAGACAGATTTATATAGATATGCATATAACTTTTGCTGTTGAAAACAAGGATATGCATATAATTTTTGTTGTTGAAAACATGGATATATTTATATAAATTTTGTTGTAGAAAACTTGGATACATTAAAAAATATAAGTTAAAGAAAAAGCTTTCAAACATGATGTTAATTAATAATGCATAAATTATATAAAGATAAAATATTACTTCACTTCTTGATATCATTGTATTAAATTGCTGAACAGGTGTTTATATATTAAAAAAAGTAAAAAATACACCAGATTTGTAAATCCTGTAACTCTTATCCTAACTTCTCAAAAGATCATTCCAAAATTGCCTACAAGCATGCAAACATTCATGCATATTCACATTTCATGCCCTCACATTTATGTACAAGTACAAACACACACTACACACCAGCAAACACCTTTATTATACACAAGCAAATTATGACTGTTTTTTGCTGCCAGTTTTCCATCAGTTACATATGTGTGATTTTAATAGAAACAGAATTAAAATGAATTCTTTTCTATTAAAAATTATTCTTATCTAATATATTTTAAATTGCATATTGTGTATGGATGTAAATGTTTTTAATTTCCATTTATGTGTTGATGTGAGTGTGCCAGTAAGTGTTTGAGTGACCAAATATGTGTGTGTGTGTGTGTTTGCATGTTACTGTGTTTGTGTATGAGTCTTATTGAGACACAATACATAACTAACTTTTGTTTTGTCTCCTTGTGACAGAGATTGTCTACGACGGCTTTCATACAGTTCCGACTTAAATGCCTCCCCATTGTTTTAAATATGCTCTGTAATATTCAGCACTGTGCAGAGGTATGTAAATAAAACCAACAATACTCTAGTGCAAAAAAGAGAGATTGAATTGTTTTTTTAAATAGGACTTGGATAGGATGCTGTGATAGAATGCTTGAAAAAAAAAATTTTCTTATCATTTCAAATATCAAGATAAATATTCTGTGTGAGCATTAAAAGAAATAATTGTTAGCTTTAATATATTACATTTAGAACCTGTGCACATCAGGAAATCTAATATTTGTTGGATTTTTTAAGTTTAGTACTTTTGAGTAGATAGTGAAATACTTTGGTTCATTCTGGCTAGCATTTTTCACTTTTGAGTAGACATTGAAATACTTTGGTTCATTCTGGCTAGCATTTTTCACTTTTGAGTAGACATTGAAACACTTTGGTTCATTCTGGCTAGCATTTTTCACTTTTGAGTAGACATTGAAACACTTTGGTTCATTCTGGCTAGCATTTTTCACTTTTGTAGACATTGAAACACTTTGGTTCATTCTGGCTAGCATTTTTCACTTTTGAGTAGACATTGAAACAACTTTGGTTTATTCTGGCTAGCATTTTTCACTTTTGAGTAGACATTGAAACACTTTGGTTTATTCTGGCTAACATTTTTCACTTCTTTAGTAGACATTGAAACACTTTGGTTCATTCTGTTATTGTTCAGTGTTTGCAGTAGTTAAACTTTGAACAGGTTTGTCATTTTAAGTAAGTGTTTTGGTGAAAGGTTTAGAGTAGAATTGTTTTGTGATTGTGATTTGGTAAAAAGCTTTAGAGTAGAATTGTTTTGTGATTGTAGTTTGGTGAAAGGCTTAGAATTGTTTTCTGATTGTCTTTTTGGTAAAAGGCTTAGACTAGAATTGTTTTATGATTGTGTTTTTATAATACGCTTAGTGGTATAATATAAGTGGTATAAAATCTTGAAACATAAATCTTCGGAAACATTTGAATTGTTTTGTGATTGCGTTTTGGTAAAAGGCTTAGACTAGAATTTTTTTATGGTTGTGTTTTGATAAAAGGCTTAGACTAGAATTGTTTTGTGATTGTGTTTTGGTAAAAGGCTTAGACTAAGATTGTTTTGTGATTGTGTTTTGGTAAAAGGCTTAGACTAAGATTGTTTTGTGATTGTGTTTTGCTAAAAGGCTTAGACTAAGATTGTTTTGTGATTGTGTTTTGGTAAAAGGCTTAGACTAAGATTGTTTTGTAATTGTTTTTTGGTAAAAGGCTTAGACTAGAATTGTTTTGTGACTGCTTTGATAAAAGTTCTAGAATAGAATTAATTATTGATTGTGTTTTGTTTAAAGGTTAGAGTAGAATTGGTTTCTGACGTTGCTTTGCTACTGGAGTAGTAGTAGTGTTTGTTTCTTCATTAAAGGTTTAATTAGAGTAGAAGTTAGTGCTTGTTTCTTGGTAAAAGATTTAATTATAATAATAAGTAGTGCTTGTTTCTTGGTAAAAGGTTTAATTAGAGTAGAAGTTAATGCTTGTTTCTTGGTAAAAGATTTAATTATAATAATAAGGAGTGCTTGTTTCTTGGTAAAAGGTTTAATTAGAGTAGAAGTTAGTGCTTGTTTCTTGGTAAAAGATTAATTAATTGAAAAAAGTAGTAGTTAATATTAGAATAACTAGGTAGTGAATAGGTTAACATAAGAATAACCAGGCAACAAATGGGTTAATATTAGAATAACCTTGCTACAATGAGTCTTAGTTCTGCTACAATTCTGATTCTGTTTAGCTCTCTACGTATGTGAGAATAGGGGAAACAATCATTGAATTAAACTTCCCTTGTTTATTCATATTTTATATCAATATTTCATAAGATTACAGGTTCTAATATTAACCTGTTCACTGACAGGATATTTTGACATTTTAAATTTCAATTTCAGAGATGTCAGTGTTTGCATCTCTGTGCCATCAATAACATCTTCTCAGAGACAGAAGGAATAGTATAAGTGGTATAAAATCTTGAAACATAAATCTTCGGAAACATTTGAATATATTACTTATAATGCTGTTTAAAATAAAACAAGAAATAACTTCTGTTTCAGTTACCTGGATATAAATTCACACCTGCTTTCTTGGACAAGAAAAACAAATTGGTATGTAATTTAAATGTCTTTATAAATTACATATGGCAGCTAACTACTTAAATGAAATATTTTGCTCATCCTGCAAAATACATCTGATTGGTACCCATTAAAAGCTGCAGTGGTATTCATTATATTGTATCACATACATTTTTAATATCAGTGCACTTAATTATTCACATTTATGATCTTTCCTGTGAGAATAATTTTTATACAAAAGTAAGTATTAATATCTGCTGGTAAATTTCTATAAAAAATAATAGATCTATCTGGAGACAGCAGACATTGGAACTTTTAAGAATTAATTATAGTTCACTTACATTTGGATTTTGTATTTTGTCAGGAACTTCAAGAGTCTATTCGACACCTGATAAAAATTGTACCCCGCATTGATGTTGGACCCATTGCTCCTGACTCTACACTTGTCTTTTACAAATTTTTGGAACAGCTCTTTTGTACATCTAAGCAACGCCTAGTCTTCAAATTAGAGTGAGTTTCATTTATTGGCTTTTGTACAACATGGTCTGCATGTATTTTTCCATTGTTAATGATGGCGTTATTTAATGTTCAGAATGGAATTGAAATCTTTTGTGCATTTAGCTGTAATATAGCAGCTTATTCATATAGGTTTTTATCCTGGGATTGTCATTTATGTATAAAGTTATCTAGAAAAGGCGTTTCCAAATACTTCAGGCTGAAGACAACAAAGTTTTGACATTTTTTCAACATCTGAAGTTGCATAATGGGAGAGACATTTATTTGTTAAAGTAAAAAAAACAACAAAAAACTTAGCTTGCATTGGCAAAAAAAATTTTTTTAAATCATTTTTTTTTTTATCTTGCTTTTATTTAAGAATGTTTTATATTACATTTTTAAAAAAATGCACAGTTTTTTTTTTCTTTTCTTTTTTACACATATACATTGGTCTGATTTTAATTGTACAACCATTTGTGCATACAGCAGGAATAAGTACCCCACATCATTCAGGAGTTCATTTACAATTATTAGGTCACTCATAGACCCACAGAATGAAATGAAAGATGAAAGTACACTCAGAGCCTTCTCCCAGCTTGGAAGTTATATCCCTTGGCACACCATCTTGCTTGACATGCTGATGATTGCATTGCTCACCAGGGTTTTGCCTTTTTCAAAAATCATCTATCCATTTTCATTTATTGCTGTCAGACTTCTGAAGTCATCTATCCATTTTCATTTATTGCTGTCAGACTTCCTGGACTCCTGTTAGCCTGACTTCTATATCAGTTATGGGGAAGTGCATTTTTCTTTCATTTGGCTTTGCTGGCACGCTTGGTGTTTCTTCCTTTACTGTAGCTCTAGTGTCATGGTTGACTTTCTTCATTATGTTTGGCTGCAATAGAAAATAATTTGATTCTGACCCCATATGCATGGTTTGTTTGAGATGTAAGAGTGTGAGATTCTTTGTGTTGTGAATGCTGGCATATTAACACAGAAGAGGTTGCCTTACCCTTGTATAGAATCATGAAGCTCAGTACCTCCTTGTTAGGATTACGAGGCTCAGTATTAAGTACTGCCACAAGAGCAGCCAGACATCCACCTCTCTGCATTTACACACAGAAACAACTAACAGAACTGGTGGAGCATTGATCCCAGTCAGATTTTGTTGTAGAGTTTACATGTTCTTGCTTTGGATGTACACACAAGTGGTCTTCTGTCAGCTGGGACAACTATATACGGGGTGAGAAAGCTCTGACATCTTGTGCACAAGGCTTTTGTGTGGATGTAACAGTAAGTGGAGGCTTGCACTGCATACTCATATGCACTCTAGTGATTTACACAATACACTTGTGAATGGGCTATTCATATACTTGGCTTCTGTGTTCGATGCATCCTATTGGCACACTGGAAGTCAGGTCAAGACCCTCTTTCTAAGTTAGCCCCTCTGTGCTGATTTCAGGGATTTGCCTTTGATAATAGGACAGATCTATTTTCTAAAAGCTGGAACATACAGCTACCAGCACTTATCCCACTTTTCATAGATCCAGTCATGTTTACAGTTGATGCTTTATTAGTAATTTGAAACAATATGCAAGCATACTGCCATCTGCTGGTTATTTGTACAGCTGATTTTCAGTGCGCTTTGAGAGTCTCCATGGGACCCAGCGATTTTTCATGAGTGCTTGCATGATTATGTGTACCTACTTTCTGTTGTATAAAATGCGTATCTGATAAGCATTCAGGAAAAGCTTGTTTTAAGGTAAAAGAAATTCCTATTTATTTTTTGTGTGTAGAAAACATAACTGCAAATTTGATATCATTATGTATTTCCACTCTAACATTGAACAAATTAAAATGTAATAATTTAACTGTAAATGTGATTGATTCTGTCTATCTTGCAGGCAACTCATTCCAGGCTGTGGTTGCAGACTAATTGAGATGGGTGTACCAGCCTGTCTTTCAATTAGTGAAACGCCTACTGAAACCTTTATGGAAATCTTCATAGTATGTTGACTAATTTTGTCATTTCAAAAGGATTACATCATTACACACACGCACGGCATGCACACACTCATGCACACACACACACACACACAAAACTACAAACTTTGTTATATTGTGAACTGATATACATTTCTGTTATGGAGTAGCAATGAAACTGTAGACACCCTTTTCCTTGTTATTAATATTATTAATTAAGCAGTTCTTATTGCAGATTAGTGAAGAAACAGTAGACAATTAACCTTTTGTTTGTTATTAATAATTATGCAGTTCTTATTGCAGATTGGTGAAGAAACAGTAGACAATTAACCTTTTGTTTGTTATTAATAATTATGCAGTTCTTAGTTTGGATTGGCGAGGAAACAGTTTACAATTAAAACCCTTTGTTTGCTGTATTAGTAAGGAAATAGTAGACTGTAATCTTTTGTTTCTAATTAAGAGTTAAACTGTTCATAATGTTCTCCTTCTGAAGAAACTGGATCTCATAGTGATTACAAGCTCTAGGCAGTGACAAGAGATTAATACAATTTAATAACATATATAAAATATTACTCAGTAAAACAGACTGAGAAAAATCATTTGTACATTACCTTTGTGGGTTCTGTCAGAAAACCTTCTTGTAAGCACGAGACAAAAAATAATTTCCATCTTTATGGGCATATGCTTTGGTCACCTATTTTGTTTTCTAGACCTTGTGGCTTATTGTTTCTATTTATAAATTAAGTCATTCACCCTTGACATGGATCATAATTATACGTCCATTACAGTTATTTAGTTTTAACTCAAACAAGAAGTACTGATCTCTTATGACTTAGACATAATAGATTTACCAGGTAAACAGAAAAGTGGTGTTTTAATTTGATCTACATTGTCATGGCTAATACATCTGTAAGATGATTAAATTATGTAAGTACACATGAATAAAACTTTCCCACATATATTCTTATTATAAGAATGAAGGATACACAATAAACAAAACAAATGATTAAATTATGTAAGTACACATGAACTCTAAAACTTTCCCACATTTATTCTTATTATAAGAATGAAGGATACACAGGAAACAAAACAAATGCAGTAAACAGTTTGAGGTTCCTTACATCCTGTAAAATGTTTTTGAAATGGAATCGATGTTTACCTCTTTAAAATTTATTAGAAATGGAATTGATGTTTATACCCTGTAAAATTCTTTAGAAATAGAGTTCATATTTACATCCTATAAAATCCTTTTGAAATAAAGTTAATGTTTATACCCTGTAAATTCTTTAGAAATAGAGTTCATATTTACATCCTATAAAATCCTTTTGAAATGAAGTTAATGTTTATACCCTGTAAAATTCTTTAGAAATAGAGTTCATATTTACACCCTATAAAATCCTTTTGAAATGAAGTTAATGTTTATACCCTGTAAAATTCTTTAGAAATGGAGTTCATTTTACACCCTGTAAAATCCTTTAGAAATGGAGTTGATGTTTACACCCTGTAAAATCCTTTTAAAATGAATTTGAGGTCAATTCATTATTTCAGCATCTTTGAGTTTTGCTCCTTCTGAATGTTAGTATTGGACTTAGAATGTTTACAGTGGCTATACTGGCACCAAAATGATAATTTTGATATCAGCTGATAAACAACTTATTTTTGGCTAATCAGTGCACCAAAACAGGTTTTCCAGCGATGAATTTTTCAATTTCACTCATATAAGGGACATGTCTCATTCAGAGAATGTTATATATATATATTCTCAGCTCTGGTGGTGGTGAGAAAACCTATTTGTTTGGACCTTTGCATACTAATCAGATAGATTCAGTTGTGCACAGAAAGGGATTTAGTACCAAAATTATTTGTATATCTGATTCAAGGGAGAACACACTAAGCATGAAGCTGTTTGACTTTGCTCTTAAGAGCTTATTATCTTTTTAAAATCTGTTAAAATTTATGGAAATAGATCTGCACAATTGAGAGATTCTGTGGAAAAAATGCTGAGAAAAAAATTCTGCTTTAAATCAGAAATTATTTAATTTGTCACCATTCTTGTGCTGCTTTTAATCTGTCAGTCTGAACTGAGTTTGAAGTTGTTCCATTTTAAGGGGCTTGAGCATTTTTTTTCTAATAAGTTGGCTTTCTTTTTTTGGTACTTATTATTGCATGTGTTATTTTGGTAGGATGAAAGAAATAGGATTTGTGTGCTATTTTGTCAGGATAAAAGAAATAGGATTGTGTGTGCTATTTTGTCAGGATAAAAGAAATAGGATTGTGTGTGCTATTTTGGCAGGATAAAAGAAATATGATTGTGTGTGCTATTTTCAAATATGTTTCAATTTAAATTTGCTTGAAGGACTTTTTAATTATTTAATTTATTTGGTTTATCTTCAATACAGGAAATGCAAAAATGGCCAGAATTTGAAACATCTCCTATGAAGGGGCTTTTGGAAGGTATGGGAAGACGTGATTACTTTCATGTTGACGAGGAGGACATGACAGAATAAACTCATCTGGACTTTCCAGCCAAATTCAAAATCCATTACACAAGTCATCCTGCTTCCTTGGAAGGCAAACATATCCATTGGAATCTTAGCGCCTATTTGGTAGAGAAATAAACAGCCGCTAACACCATCATAACTTACAAATCGATGTCTAGCAACCTAATCAAGAAACAACATCAGGTTCTCTGATTCGGAGAGAAGAGACTACATTAATTCATAATTGTACGCCAGTTTTGATAAATGTATTTATTTATTTTTTATGTCAGAATGTTAAAAATCAAAGTATCAAATTAAAATCATTTTAAAATACTTCACACTCCAGCTTTAGAAGGTGAATATTATAAATTATTGCATGAGTGGATCTTTTTTTAAAATTAAAAATAAGATTGCATTTGTGTTGAAATTTATTTATTTTTAAAAAATAAATCATGGACTGAATAAACTGTTAAATAACTGAAACATATGGTAATAATAAAGTACTGACTTTGCACAGATTCACGATTATATTTGGTTTTGTTAATCCTATTTGATCTGGTGAGTTAAAGTGAATGCATTTCTGATCAATGTGTTTAATACAACTTTGGTTTCAAATGTAGTAACTGTGTGACTTGAGTACATTCAGATCTATTTATAGCAGTCTTTTTAAGTTATGTTATAAATAAAGTTAATCATGAAGCATACCTAACATATTAAATAGATTATTACTTATATTTAAAACCATGACAATATTATGCTAGTAATATATCATAGCCTTTCAAATCATAGTACATTGTGTCTTTGTGCTAAAGGTATTCATTTTACTATAGCCTTTAGGATGGGGATATCCTTATATAAAAGACACTTAAGTAGACTTAAGATAGAAATGTCTTAATACAAAAGACACTTAAGTACACAACTTTAAGATAGCAATGTCTTAATACAAAAGACATTTAAGTACATGGCTATAACTTAGAAATGTCCTTATATAAAAGACACTTAAGTACACTTAAGATAGAAATGTCCTTATATAAAAGACACTTAAGTACACTTAAGATAGAAATGTCTTAATACAAAAGACACTTAAGTACACAGCTATAAGATAGAAATGTCTTAATACAAAAGACATTTAAGTACACAACTTTATGATAGCAATTTCTTAATACAAAAGACATTTAAGTACACAACTATAAAATAGAAATGTCTTAATACAAAAGACATTTAAGTACACAGCTATAAGATAGCGATGTCTTAAAAAGAAAATTAAGTATACAACTTTAAGACAGATATATCTTAACATCGCACCTGGCAATATCAAACATACTGTAGCAATAATCCATTACTTACTTTCCAGTTTCATTTTTTTATCATATGACTTTTAATATTCGTAACTATATTTCTTTCTTACTATTAAGTGTTTTCATTGTTAACTTCTATATGAAGTAGAAAACTGTGCTCTTCACATTAGGAGCAATATAAATATATATTTTTGACTAACCTTGAAAGAGAGTGACCATCTCTACTAAAAGACCTAGCCATATGTCACAATAGACCAATACTATTCAAAACCACGGGTGCACTCCTCACTCAAGGCAGATTAGCTAATGATTAGGCAAGCTTGATTGATTGACAGTAAGTGTGCGAGACTAGAGGTTTGACTGACTAATGACAAAGTACATAATGACTGAGACTAACCAGTTAAAAATGTTAGTGTGTAAGGGCCAAAGTCATGGCTTGGAAAAGGTAATTTCTATAATCATTCTGCAATTTTTCATCCCAGTAGACAGATACATGAATTCCTGCCAGGTGCAAGGATTAGCCAATGCTCATATTGTGAATAGATTAAGATTTATTGTAGAATTTGGACTTTATAATTTTTCTGTAACTTTTTTTCAGCTAGTGGTAAAATAAGTTATAGAATATGCATGTATATTTTGTGATCATCAAAGGACATTTTTGTGGTATGATTTAATTCAGTAGGGGCATTAAGTGAATCTTGATAAATATATATTTTGTATGTTGCTGAAATGATGTTTCATAGTGTGATGTAATTCAGCAGAAATATAGTCTGTAGATTTTAATTGTAGTGATTTAGAGATTGTGTAGAGTAATTTAATTTTGTGAAGAGCAGTTTACTTGCTTAAATATATAATATTTTGTGTGATGTATTTTGCAACTTTGTAAGAGAATTTTATAAGTGCAAATTTAATTTTGTAAGGAGCACTACACTTGTTTAATTATATTTACTTTTGTGTGATGTGTATTTTGTAGTGTGATTTAAACTGGTTAGTCAGCTGAAGCTGAGAGAACTGATGTACTTAAAATCATGTATTTAATTAAATGGAAAGGAGAGTCTAATAAGTATATTTAAGGAAAGATAGGGCAAATTGATTTTCAGAAGCAGAGATATTAGCAGCACCTTCTACTTTCACCTTCAACTTCTACTTTTACCTTCACCTTCTACTTTCACCCTCACCTTCTACTTTCACCTTCACCTTCTACTTTTACCTTCACCTTCTACTTTCACCTTCGCCTTCTACTTTTACCTTCACCTTCTACTTTTACCTTCACCTTCTACTTTTACCATTGCCTTCTACTTTTACCTTCACCTTCTACTTTTTCTTTCACCTTCTACTTTTACCTTCACCTACTTTTTTCCTTCACCTTCTACTTTTACCTTTGCCTACTTTTCTCTTCACCTTCTACTTTTTCCTCAACCTTGTACTTTTACCTTCACCTTGTACTTTTACCTTCGCCAACTTTTTCCTTCACCTTCTTCTTTCACCTTCACCTTTTACCTTCAGTCCACTTTGTAGTGATTTGTAACTCCAGTTAAACCTATATTCCATTCTTCATATCCATTGATCACACTGAAAACTACACATACTTGCACATAATCTACATGCCCTTTGTCCCCCATTTTTGCAATGACCGCTGGCTGAACATACAGGGGAGATAACCTGACAAAATAGTCATGCAATTTTTAAATACTGTCACTTCGTGATGTAAAATGTTTATAATTTTGTCTGCCATTTAACAAGAATAATGTTTGTAGGAATCCTCTTGAGTAGCAAACTGAAATTAGTTATGTTTTCCATACAGACTACATTATTCACCAGGCAATGATAGAAATTAGAATATTATTGAATCTTCTTAGTCAGTTTGTCTATGTAGTGTCTACATCTTTATTTCATTGATTCACTGTTACATGTTGTGTAGTGTGTGTATGTGATAAAAAGTATATTATATTGTTAAAAATAAATTTTATTTATTGTTCACCCACAACTTCTTATTATATTTTGGAAATAACGTTCTAGTGCTGTGAGTGGGGGAAATGTGTGAAGAAATAAGAAGTTGGACAATAAAGGAAATCTTGTGCCTAATAGTGTATTTGGGGGGTCATATGTCAAGTCAGTGTTAGCTGTGAAATATAACACTTATAATGTTATCAGCATGTAATAATGAATGTCAGTGATACTAAAACAGTTTTCAGCATTTAACAGTTTACTGGACTTTTCCATCAAATATATATTCTTGGGATTGGGATTCTTGTCTTTGATTTAAAACAGTTAGAATTTTTAATTTATAATAAAGTGATACTCAGTCTTCATTTTAAATTATGATTAGGATTATGTTATAATAATATTATTAATGGGATTATGGTATAATAATATTATTAATGGGATTATGTTATAATAATATGAATCGGGTTATGTTATAGTAACAGCATTAATGAGATTGTGTTATAATATTATGCATGGGATTATGTTATAATAGTATTATTAATGGGATTATGCTATGATAATATTATGAATGGGATTATGCTAATAATATTATGAATCAGGTTATGTTATAGTAATATTATTAATGGGATTATTTTATAAATGCATGGGTATATTTTATAATATTATCAATGGATTTATAACATTTTGAAAGGGATTATAATATTATGAATGGGATTATGATATTATTATGAATGGGATTATGCACGTATTATGAATTGGATTGTGTTATAATAATATTATGAATGGGATAGTAATATTATTTCTTATTGTTGTTAATTTGAATTTTTTAGTATTTCTTATAACTTAAATATTGCTTCGCTGACTATACCAGCGATGTCCCATGCGCTATTGGTTAGCTTTGTCACGTGACAGTAACGATCTTTAGAAACGTCACGTGTGATTAGATCTGGGACTGGCTTGAAGAGAACACGAGTTTCAATTTCGGATAGTTTTGGACAGTTGTCTGTCTTTTACTCCACCTACATACACATATGCACACATACTCACAACACACACACACACACACACACACACACACACACACACACACACACACACACTCCCATAGTTGCCGATGAATCATCCTGCAACGATTCACCTGACATTCTAGTCGTTCAAACGTATTACGTCAGTAGTAATTATATTAATTTCATCATTTACTTAACAACGGATATCCCCAGTTTGTGATCGCTAAAATTCTCTTGTTTATTCTCGCCCTTTTGGCTTACAGCTGAGCTCCTGACCGGCTTCCGCATTCCCGTTGTTAGCTTCCGATTTGAATGAACGGGTAGTCGCGTTCATACATATTTATGGTGTCACGGCCTGAGTTTACTCTCAGTCTTGTGGTTGGCGCTATTTAAACGATATCTCCTGGTTGTTAATAAGTTTATACTGATTATTGAGATGAATATATTTAAGTTTACTATGTCTAACAATTGTTATTACACTTAAACTACTATGTCTAACAATTGTTATTATACTTAAACTACTATGTCTATTGACTTATTATGTCCCTTCAATCTATAGTGCATATATAAGCATTTTATTTTACCTGTATTTATTCATTTACATTTATTTACTTTGTTCACCAAATATACATTTAGCTATAGTGTATATTACATTATTTAATAAATATTGCCATACAATGGCTTATGTAGCCCACCCTACCCCTAGTCTAAAAATAGACTACACATAAACCTATCTTCTAGAACGGCTGACCCCTTATCCCCAGGCTGGCAACAGATCAGAATGAGTTCTAGACAATTCATTAAACTAGCCAATCAAAGCTCATCCACGTGAACAGGTACCAGAAACTCACCTGTAATACGTTACTGACCGTTGATGCAACACATATTTTGGCTCCTGGTGTTAACAAAGTTTAATCATACTACTAACCTTATCACCAATTATCAACAGAAGAAAATCATCCTCTGTATATGTTACTGCTGAAGATATGTAGTTTTGCTTGCCTAATTAATATTATATTCATGTTTATATCTTGACATTAACTCTATTTTATATTGTTATATTTCGATTATGATATTAAACTGTATGATGACCATGTAAGTAAGAGTGTTCTGTCAGAGAACTCATGAGGACGCTTTCTTAGCCCGTGTGTCTTTTATTGGCAGATCTGCATGTTGTCGGAGACTTTATCTTGGATGCTGGTTTGAGGAATTCTGAGCACCAGAGCAGAACAACCCACGGGCCAAAGACCAGTTCACTGGACCACGTGCATATCTGCTAACAACATTCACTGAGGCCCTAGGCAACACGTCAGGAGATCTAAAGCTATGTATTTATAAAGTCACGTATTTATAAAGTCACAGGAACACGAGGAGTGAACTAGCCCCAAACCCCGTCCAAAATTTCCTGCGTGTCAGATTTCAAAGTAACTCAATTGGGCAGGAAACCTGCGGAGCTGGCAGCAACACCGTATTCAACCACGAGGGCCACAAAATCCAAAATTTATAGTTCACAGGCCATATATATTTATTTTGGTATGAGCACGCGCTGGCCACATTTGGGCTGCGGGACTGCAGTTGGAGCACGCTGTTTTAAATTAATAAATTGAAAGAATGGTAAAGCTCCACTTGCACTGCTATTTTCATGAGTAAAAATATTCTCATTTTTAAAATAATAATAATTCAATGTATTTGGAAATGCTTACCAAAGCTCAAAGTTTGATTAGACAGATGTAAAGTGTATTTATTTTTTTTAAGAAAAAAAATCTTATATTCAAAATGTCACAGGCACTTTTTAAGCTTTTTAAACAAACGCAGTTCGGTTATAAAAAAAATGAGAAAGAAAAGGCAAACACCAATGTCCCCCTCCCCCCCCATCCTTTTGCGAAGAGAGTTAACTAATTAGGGCGGAAGCCAGTAAGTGACACGGTGGGAGTTATCTGCCGGCCGGTCTACCAAACTAGCGTCCTCGATCAAGTTGTACATTGTAATACTGCGTGACATTTGTCGTAAATATACTTCTATGCCGCTTGTCTGAGTCCGCGGAATCTCTCCACATGAAATATATTTATTGTGTTTGTGTGTGTGTGTGTGTGTGTGTGTGTGTGTGTGTGTGTGTGTGTGTGTAGGATTATAAAAATAACGTGCACTATATGGGAAGGAGGGAGTGTCCTGTGGTTTTTAAGATAGCATGCTTGTGTATGGTAAGCGATACTTTGCAGTTCCGGCATGGTTTTTTTCACCCCACTGACGTCATCGGTTTCAGTTTCAATAATAACAAATTCAGCGCTATTGTGCATTTGATCGTGTCCGACCGACCGTCTGTCTATCTGTCAATTTATCTAAATATGACCTATATTTCCGTTAATCTATATAATTTTTGTATAATACTATTGACAGTACATGCAATTGAAACAGAAATGCTATTGGAAGTACAGGTAATTGAAACAGAAATATACTATATATGTCATATACTTGAAACAGACATTCTACTTTGAAAGCAGTATTATTATTATTACTGAAGTAGTAGAGCTGTAGTAACAGTAATAGCAATATGCACTACAGTAAGAGTAGCATCAACAATATAATAATAATAAGTAGCCGTAATAACAATAGTACAGAGTAGTAAGGTAGTATAGTTGTAATAAAAATTTGGAGTACAGTAAGGATTACTTAGTCGCAGTCAAAATTTGGAGTACAGTAAGGATTACTTAGTCACAGTCAAAATTTGGAGTACAGTAAGGATTACTTAGTGAAAGTAGCTGTTAAAAAAGTACATTGGCCTAGGATTTCTTACTACAGTAGAAAGTAAAAATTTGAAGTATATTATGGATTAGTTAGTACAGTTGAAGTCAAAATTTAGAGTACATTAGGGATTACTTCGTACAGTTGAAGTCAAAATTCCGAGTACATTAGGGATTACTTCGTACAGTTGAAGTCAAAATTTCGAGTACATTAGGGATTACTTCGTACAGTTGAAGTCAAAATTTCGAGTACAAATAAGGATTTCTTAGTAGCAGTCCAAAGTTGGAACACATTTGGAATTATTTTAAAAAGTAATTTTTGAAATGTTCGATTTGCCACTTCTAATTTCTTTACTAATTTATGTTCTAAGTAGATTTTAGTCTACTATTTGTTATTACGACACACAAAAAATATCTTCGGGGGGTGGGGTGGGGTGGGCGAACGGATATTGAAAAGCATAGCAGCGGCGGATTTAAATTTTAGATAAGGTAAGGACATAGCACATATTTTGACTTAATTAAATTATTCTTGTTTTAAGAGTTTTAAATACAGTCACAACAACCGCACGGTTCAAGGGCCTTAACTTGTGAGACTTAGCAGACCGAGCAGAATTATTCGTGATATCATTTTAATCAAACAAAATTCACGCATAATTGTTTTACTTATGTCATTTTCTAATTTGACCGCTTGAAGAGAGACTCCCTCCCAATTCCCACAACAATTCTCTGCAAAGGGTGCATACATATTAATCTACAGGAAAAAAACCACTAGGGTTGAAACATGAGATGGCTAAAAAATCTTGCGCTGACACTCACTGAGGGGGGGGGGGGCGGGGGGAAATGCAGTTACAGGATATTTCGATTTTATTTAATGGAGGAGTGGTCTGAGTCTCGTCACCTTCATTTTGACGCATAAAACTGCTGACATCATTGCGTATATTACTAACCGAGTTTTTGTGACAGTCTAATTCACGGAGTTCCATTTGTTTACACAAGTGCATTTCACTTGAAAGAAGGCGAATGAATCTAGACTCCTGTTTTTTTTTTTTTATGCCACTCACAGTGTGTACTACTACTACTACACGCACACACACACACACTCACACACACACATGTAGAGAGAAAGAGGGAGATTGAACGAGGACGAGAGGGCCCGCATTTCACTTGAAAAACAACGAGAAAGACACAACTGCATTTCACTTGAAAAACAGCGAGAAAGACACAACTGCATTTCACTTGAAAAACAGCGAAAAAGTTAATTTCAAAAATAAAGAAGCGGCCTTAAATGATGACGATCAGAAGGCACACTGTAATCATACTAAACAAATTTGCACCGATTTTTGTACAGCTGGTCGGTCGAGCGTGAGGTTGTAAAATTCAGGTTTTGTAATCTTCTTCATCAGCAGTCTTTACCATTGTCACTGCGTTTTTCTTGATTAGAAAATTTGTTGCACAAGTCTGATTTTATTTAAAAATAATTGAATAACGTAATCTTTCTTGACTTTCTTGACGGCAGAAACAATGGGAGACAAATCGTGTCACCATTTATAGAAATCCCACCTACGTCACAACCCGGTTGCTATGCGCTTACGTTGCTACGGTGGGCAAACGGACTTACGCGGCCATTTTAATACGCGATAACTAGAAACAGACTTGTTTCAGTATCGCAAGAGTTACACACTGATGTTTTCTAAATTAAAATAAATTACTGCTATTTAATTAGACACATTTAATCCATTTGATATGGGTAGATTTACTGCTATGTTACGTACGAGTGGCCTCGGTGGTTAATTTTTACAGAATCGAGTTAGTTATGCAGAGTAATTATCATAATTATCGCTGTTAGCTAAAACGTGAGAAGGATCAAATAAAATCAACACTTATTTATTGAATGTAAGTATATCGAATTAAAATAAATTTGCTGATTCAAAGGGGAAAAAAATGAAAAACTCATAGTCTTCGTGTTTAACATTTCGGGCATCACATTATCAACACATAATTTGATTACAAATTGTTGCATACTACCGATACACTTGATTTAGTCATAAGGACATCACAATATCAACAGATAATTTGATTAAAAATTGCTGCATACTGTGACACACTTGATTTAGTCACCAAGGACATCACAAATATCAACAGATAATTTGATTAAAAATTGCTGCATACTGTGACACACTTGATTTAGTCACCAAGGACATCACAAATATCAACAAATACTTTGATTAAAAATTGTTGCATACTATGACACACTTGATTCAATCACTAAGGGCAGCTATAATGTCAAGCTTGACTGGCATAGAAACATGTCTTAACGGCATCCAACCCGGTGGCCCAAATAGTTAAGCTGACACCATCCCATTGACAGGCAGTTAAGCTTATTTATTAAAGTGATTTTGTTTTATTTCTTGTCTTCCTAAATTTATACAAGTAAATGTAATTTTGATTGTTGCATGTAAAAAAAATCGTTGTTTTCTTAAATGTATACAGTTTCTTTGATATATGTTTTAAAATGTTATCTTACCCCCCACCCACCCCAATAAATAAATGAATAGGCCTTTTATAATACTAGCAAATAATGCGACATTCTCAAGGCACAAAAAATATTTATTTATAAATCTAGCATAGTTTTCTTTTGAAGAACAATACTGTACATGCAGATTTCACGCCAATATTATCGACCCTGTGACGTCGACACAAACTGCGTGGCATGCTGAGCAGGGAAAGATCGCCGATACAGAAACCATAATTTAGATGTATCTTCACAAAATTTTTTAAAACTCTGGATGACGAAGAGGGAGGGGGAGAGAACTCAAATGAAAGGTCATACTTCGAGTATGTATTTATTTCACATTTTATTTTTATTTATTATTCTTTCATTTCATTTATTTATTAATTATCATTAACTTTTCGTTTGGATGGTAGGTAGGTCAGATAGTTCAGATGAAGTAAAAGAACTTATAATAAGATTTTCATTATAAATAATTAGAATATTATTTTCAAAGGCAAAGAGCGTTGACATACTTTTTATTTGATATAAGTTATCTCCAAGTATATATAATAATTAGCGCAAGCTTATAAAGAGGACGTATTTACAATTCAATATAAAATAAAATCTACGAATCAAGTTGAAATTGAAGTCTCTGTCTTGCGGAAATTCTCTTCGCTTCTTCGTGAGGCACTCTGTGCGCTTAATGGCGACAGGGAACAATCCTTTAAAGATCTCGGTTATTTGAGATTTCTTGAGTGCAATATAAACTTTCTCGAGGGTAGTGTGAGCTTTCCTGAGTGTAGTGTGAGATTTACCCTAGTCTAGTGTGAACTTTCCCGAGGGTAGTGTGAGCTTTCTCGAAGGCAGTGTGAACTTTCCGGATTGCAGTGTAAGATTTCTCAAGGGCAGTGCGAGCTTTCCCGAGAGCAGTGTGTTTTCGTAAAGGCCTTGCGAGCATTCCAGAGGCTAATGCGAACTTTCTTAAGAGCAGTGTAGTGCAAGCTTTCTCAAGGGCAGTGCGAA
Organism: Sinotaia quadrata; assembly: GCA_028829895.1. NCBI lineage: Eukaryota > Metazoa > Mollusca > Gastropoda > Architaenioglossa > Viviparidae > Sinotaia > Sinotaia quadrata. Next base: position 84,843,311 of record CM054177.1, read on the forward strand.
CTTTCAATGTGTGATTTTCCGCCAAGGGCAGTGTAAGTTTTTCTGGAGAGCAATTTTAGCCCTATAATGACGGACTCCAAAGTCACCATAGTGCCAGTATTAAAACTACCAACACATATTTAAGTCATTACAATGTAAGTACTGCCATACACAGAAACTACCAACACATATTCAAGTCATTACAATGTCAGTACTGCCATACACAGAAACTACCAACACATATTCAAGTCATTACAATGTAAGTACTGCCATACACAGAAACTACCAACACATATTCAAGTCATTACAATGTCAGTACTGCCATACACAGAAACTACCAACACATATTCAAGTCATTACAATGTCAGTACTGCCATACACAGAAACAACCAACACATATTTAAGTCATCATAATGTCAGTTTCTAAATTTTAAGGAAAGCAGAAGTGGTGGAGGTGAAATTGGAAGGGAAGACCGATTAACCCCCTCACACACTCACAGTCACACTAAAAGAAAAGACCTCAGTCAGATGAAAAAATCTAAACTTATTCAGTAAATAAAATCAGGGATTCTGTTCAAAACATAAATATAAATCAACAACTTAGCTTTTAGATACTTTATTTTTTTCGAAACATATCAAATCTGAGTGTGAATATCACATACGTACGACTGCAAACCAAGGAAGCGTAGCTCCACAAGGTTAATGTATTATGCGATTAATAATAAAAGAAACTTGAGAAAGAGAAGAAAAGAAACACAAGAGGAAGGTGAACGAAGGAAGAAAACAAGTTGAACGTCAAACAAATGAAGCGTTTTTACATATCTACAAAGACTCAGAAACTCTCTGGCCAACACAAGAGAAATGGCATGATCATACAAGCCTGGACTACATACGTTTCCAGTATCTTTCTTTATCAAGCACGCACGAGAGTTTCAGTCTAAAAATAATAATAAAAAAAGAACAGTAAATAATAATTTAAAACATATAGCGAAGTCAGCTTCTTTATGCCATATTACACGCAGTTTTCATGAACTAAAGGTTATCTCACCGAACGCAGTTTCTCATTGTACAAAGGACACACTCTCACTGAATGCAGTTTCTCATTGTACAAAGGATACACTCTCACTGAACGCAGTTTCTCATTGTACAAAGGACACACTCTCACTGAACGCAGTATTCATCTATATAAGACTATCTCACTGAATGCAATTTCCATATATATATAAGACTATCTCACTGAAGGCAGTTTTCATCTATATAAGACTATCTCACTGAACGCAGTTATCATCTTCAAAAGACTGTCTCACTGATTGCAGTTTCCACATATATAAAAGACTGTCTCACTGAATGCAGTTTCTATATATAAATAAGACCATCTCACTGAACACAGTTTTCATGCAGCCCACAAAATAGTGCCACACTGTCACTGATCTCTTTAAATAACAGCATTTCAACGCACAAAAGAATTTGAGACCATCCGTTTCTGAATCATTCATAAAATTAAACAAAACAGCACAAAGGGAATATCACATACTGAATATAGTAAAATAAAATACTTATAGTCTGGATGTTCTAGTCAGGTATAAAAGCATATATTATATGCAGTTCAAATTTAGTAAGGTTGCAAACAATCACAATTTTAAAAAGATACTTGAAAGCATTAAAACGAATAATAATGATTTAAAAAAAACAACTTCGGGACAGTAATACTTAGAAGTCCCACGACAAAAGTCTTGAAACAACCCAAACCTGAGATCAAAACTTAGGAATGGTTATTATAAAGGATGAGCATCACTTAACATTGTATGGCAGTCTGCGAATGAGTCTTGAAGAAATGCATTTCTTCAACCGTTTTTTGTGCATTACAGTTATACTGTAGTTCCAAATTACAAATAACATTTCTATTAACAGTTGACTACTAAATATTAACAAAACGAGATAACTCAACACACCTTATGCAGACAAGCATAATTTAATGCTTACACGCGCACATACATACACTGTGACATACAGTCTGCGACATTTGTACGCAGTGCCACACCTGTACACAATGACACACACACACTGTGACATGCACACACACACACACACACACACACACACACACACACACACACACACACACACACACACACACACACCCCGTGACGCGCACACAAACTGTGGCATGCGCGCACACACACAGCCTATATACCACTATCTTACGTGTATCTTCACAACACGACTTTCATGTTTGAATTTATATTTTTTAAGTAGGTCAGACTCTCGATCAGTAACGAACGTTTCTACCAAGTTATTCACTGACATACAATATGATTATCTAGCTATTTCCAGGTTAACCTACTGAACAACCAAAGCACTACTTACTTGTTACAACCTTTTCACTCATCTGTAGGTGCTTTTGTGAGTGTGTGTGAAGTGGATTGGGCCGCTTTGTGTAAGAGAACATTAAAGTAGTTCAGTGAATGTACAAGCATCGTTTCTATGTCTACCGAGCAATGAAGGGCAAAGATGTGAACGTCACAAGTATTTTAGTGAACTTGCATGATCTATAAACGTCGTTTTATATTTAGAAAGAAACGAAGATGTGAACGTCACAAGTATTTTAGTGAACTTACATGACCTATAAACGTCGTTTTATATTTAGAAAGAAACGAAGATGTGAACGCCGCAAAGAAAAGAATCGGCCAGACGAGGGAAACGACAAACCGGTTGACTTGAGGTGGGACTAAATATAATCTCTCGATATATTTATTTATTGTTAGGTAGGTTTATCCCATAATGTCATATGCCTGATAACACGTGCAAAGCATTTTTGTCGCTGTTGTTGTCTGTGCATGAGTGAAAACGGTTCCTGCTATTTCTCTTTATTAATTGGGGAATCATTTTCTCTGTGATGTTTTACACTTTCTTGAGGGTTAGAGTGGAAATAAAATAAATAAAAATGCCATTCCTTTTTAAGTTATGAACTGTTGCAAAGATATAAAATCTTTTGCAGTGCACAACGTCTCTAAGTTTGCGACATTGACTAATTTAGAAAAGTTAACTGTTCCTTCACAATTTCATTCTCTTTCACTCACTAAGTCAGTCTATCCATCCGCGAAACCAACTAATATCAGCGGACGAAAATCACTCTTTCATGCTTATCGTATTATCAGTCTATACTTTTTCTTTTTTAACAATCTCTCTTTCGCCAAGCATCACATTTCTGCCGCGAAATCAGCAAATCAATCCATCATTGCTGGAAACAAATGTTAAGTATAAAAAGTTCGTCACACCGGTGCTTTTTCTTAATGGTTTTGTTTTTTGTTATAAATCTCATTACTTCTGTTGATATCACCCACAGCTTTGCTCACATTCACGCTCGAAATGAGCCCATATTTGAGCGAAGGACACGAATAGAAATGAACCGAGCGAATTTTGCTTGCGACGTTCAAACAGTTTCTGTTGCTATCTTGTTCGAGCAATTAGACCACTCTCACACGGGCCACAAAACGTTTGTCTCCCCCTTCTTGGTCTTTGTGCCTGTGTCACTAACTCCATGCTCTCACATGGTATTGCTTACGGACATGGATACACACAGTAAAGACAGTTACAGATAAAACAGACACATAGACAGTAAACACAAATAACACTCAACGTACGTATTTTAGCGATTACACACGCATACAAGTAGAAGACTAAGTGACGAAGAGGGAAGGGGAAAGAACTCAAATGAAAGGTCACTAAAAGTACCACGTCATCATAATCTCAGGTAAGTGCTGTACTGCGCCAAGTTGTCGTTCTGAGACAGCAACATGAAAGCCTTGACGTTGTCACGTAGGCTCAATCTGGGCGTGTCTGATTTGCAGGAAAGCGCGTCCATCCGAAAGTAGATGTCCAGGGTCTTTCTGTGGAAATATTTCTGCAGTTCCTTTCTGGCCAATATACAGTTCTTGGTGTGGACCACAACACTGAGGAACCCCTTGCGCAAACACATGGACAAGTTCTGACCTCCAACTTGTGTCATGACTGGGGTCAGATTTATAGAGATTTTTGTTCTTGTCACCTTCAGGCTGCACTGTTCCACTACACCCCGGATGTGAAGCACTGAAAGAAAAAAAATGTAAATGCGTTCAGAGAGTTAGTAGTTATCTTGCATTATGTTTGTGGCAGCTTGAAACTAGTTTATAAAATTAAAAAAATTAAGACCTCAAAGAGATTTCATGTTAGACAACTTGCGTGATGCCTGACAAGAAAAAGTTATTAAAAATACATAGTCGGATTGAAGAAAAAGAAGAAACAAACTATCATCGACTCAAAAGGTTATTTGTGCAAAGATCGAATCGGAGGTGAATGAACATAAAAATATGGTTGAAGGGGTAGTAAATCAAAAGGAAATATGGATGATAAACATGAAGTAAATGAAAAAGAAATATGGACGATAAACAGGAAGTAAATGAAAAAGAAATATGGACGATAAACAGGAAGTAAATGAACAAAGAAATATGGATGATAAACAGGAAGTAAATGAACAAAGAAATATGGATGAATTGGAGGTAAATAAACAATGAAATATGGATGCAAGGGAGGCAAATGAATAGAGAAATATTGTTGAAGTGAAAGTAATTGAACAAAGAAATGAAGAGGAACATGTCTGTGCATGCTGACAAGCAAAACCAAGTGTAATTATGAGTAATGATAACTTTATTACTAGTTTTATTGATAACATTTACTTATAAAATTAATGCCTTGTTACGTATTGTATTTTAAATATCTTGTTGATGGTGAAATTTGTCGTAAGCAGTTTTACCAGTTTGAATAACTGTCTTGCAAATGATGATAAGTAGTGATAGCTGTCTTATGAGATATTACAAACGTCGTAAAGTGGTGATAACTATTTTTCTTATGAAGATGTTTTGTCACTAGCTATGATAGATATCTTGTGACAATAACTGTCTTGCAAATGATGATAAGTAGTGATAGCTGTCTTATGAGATATTACAAACGTCGTAAAGTGGTGATAACTATTTTTCTTATGAAGATGTTTTGTCACTAGCTATGATAGATATCTTGTGACAATAACTGTCTTGCAAATGATGATAAGTAGTGATAGCTGTCTTATGAGATATTACAAACGTCGTAAAGTGGTGATAACTATTTTTCTTATGAAGATGTTTTGTCACTAGCTATGATAGATATCTTGTGACAATAACTGTCTTGCAAATGATGATAAGTAGTGATAGCTGTCTTATGAGATATTACAAACGTCGTAAAGTGGTGATAACTATTTTTCTTATGAAGATGTTTTGTCACTAGCTATGATAGATATCTTGTGACAATAACTGTCTTGCAAATGATGATAAGTAGTGATAGCTGTCTTATGAGATATTACAAACGTCGTAAAGTGGTGATAACTATTTTTCTTATGAAGATGTTTTGTCACTAGCTATGATAGATATCTTGTGACAATAACTGTCTTGCAAATGATGATAAGTAGTGATAGCTGTCTTATGAGATATTACAAACGTCGTAAAGTGGTGATAACTATTTTTCTTATGAAGATGTTTTGTCACTAGCTATGATAGATATCTTGTGACAATAACTGTCTTGCAAATGATGATAAGTAGTGATAGCTGTCTTATGAGATATTACAAACGTCGTAAAGTGGTGATAACTATTTTTCTTATGAAGATGTTTTGTCACTAGCTATGATAGATATCTTGTGACAATAACTGTCTTGCAAATGATGATAAGTAGTGATAGCTGTCTTATGAGATATTACAAACGTCGTAAAGTGGTGATAACTATTTTTCTTATGAAGATGTTTTGTCACTAGCTATGATAGATATCTTGTGACAATAACTGTCTTGCAAATGATGATAAGTAGTGATAGCTGTCTTATGAGATATTACAAACGTCGTAAAGTGGTGATAACTATTTTTCTTATGAAGATGTTTTGTCACTAGCTATGATAGATATCTTGTGACAATAACAGGCGATAATTGTCTAAACGAGTGAGGATAACGGTCTTATCACTCCCAATTGTCTTACAAGTATTCACTATAGTTTTTACAGTCACAAGGTGATGATTGTCACAGTATGGGGGAGGGGGTAACTGTCATACCTTCAGTGATACTTATTACTGATTTTCTAGTGAAGACAGTTTTATTACTGGTGAAAACTTTCATTACTGGTGAAACTCATTCTTCAAGCGATGAAAATAGTCTTATCACGTTAGTGGCAACAGACTTTCAAATTGTGGGAATTGTCTTCTCATTGGTTGTAACGGTCTGAATAAGGATACATTTAACGTGTCTTACCATTGGTTAAAACAGACTGACTAAGAATACACTTAAAGTGTCTTATCATTATTTGTAACTGTCTAATGGTAAATTTAAAGTGACTTACCATTGATTGAATCGGTCTAATTTAGAGTACACTTAAAGATCTTATTACTGGTTGAATCGGTCTGATTAAATTATATGTAATGTTCTTATCATTGGTTGAATCGGTCTGACAATGGTCCATTTAAAGTATTTTATCATTGGCTGCAATGTACACTTGAACAGTCATACTATCGGCAGTAACGGTATAAGTGTATGTGTAAACCAGAAACTCACTGTCAGGCTGAATAAGCTGAGGCCACGTGGACCCCCAGTTCAGCAGGGTCTTATTACAGACAGAGACACTCTGGAAATTATGCTTTGAACGAAATTGAACATTGCCCGTTCTCTCGTCACACTTCATTGTCTTCAAGTGAAATGGATTGTTGTTTCCACAACATGCGAAGCCCTTTTTCCTGAACAAAAAAATAAAAGGAAGAAAAAATATTAAACAATATAAAATAGTTACTTTGTGGCATGACAAAGCACTCTGGCGGCATCTGGTCATACATATATTCACGTATATACATACATGCATATAGATACATCTACATACAAATATATATATATACATACAAACATGCACAGATAAAGACACAAAAATCCCCCTTTTTTCGGATAATTTTTTTCTAATTAAAAATACTGACATAGTTGCAATCAAAGGGGGTGGAAGAAGGGGAGGATAAATCTGTGGACCATCAACACCATATGCATGAGCACTTCGAGGTCAATGCCTGCCGCACACAGAGGAAGATATTTACGTGGACCGTTGAAGTAAACAAACAAACAAAACAACACCTCCCCCCACATCCCGGCAAGGTGTATTTTCTAAAACAAATCATTCTTTCTCTCTCTGGAGATGTTCTACGTATAGCAAGAACTTTCTCTCTCTGTAGATGTTCTACGTATAGCAAGAACTTTCTCTCTCTGGAGATGTTCTACGTATAGCAAGAACTTTCTCTGTAGATGTTCTACGTATAGCAAGAACTTTCTCTCTCTGGAGATGTTCTACGTATAGCAAGAACTTTCTCTCTCTGGAGATGTTCTACGTATAGCAAGAACTTTCTCTCTCTGGAGATGTTCTACGTATAGCAAGAACTTTCTCTCTCTGGAGATGTTCTACGTATAGCAAGAACTTTCTCTCTCTGGAGATGTTCTACGTATAGCAAGAACTTTCTCTGTAGATGTTCTACGTATAGCAAGAACTTTCTCTGTAGATGTTCTACGTATAGCAAGAACTTTCTCTCTCTGGAGATGTTCTACGTATAGCAAGAACTTTCTCTCTCTGGAGATGTTCTACGTATAGCAAGAACTTTCTCTGGGACCGCCTACCTATATCTCTTTCCAGGATCACCAACATAATTTAATTTCCAGGACCACTCCATATAAGGGCGTCCCGCATCCTGTCAACATTCAACATCCCTACTGTTACCTGCCCCCATCCACACCTGCCCACGTGCGACCAACGAACTTGAACCAGTACACACAGCAGACTACACAATCGGCCACTCAGGTCAGCAGTAATTAGTAACTATCAACTACTGATTATTAAAGGAAAAGAAATAAACTCTGAAAATACCTATATATATATAATGATTCCTTTCTCTTTCTGGACCGTTCATTTACAGTACATATAATTCTTTTCCCTCTCTTAGACTGCCCAGCTATAGAAATTCTTTTCTCTCCCTCAAACTTCCCATTTACTAATTCTTTTCTCTCCCTCAAACTTCCCATTTACTAATTCTTTTCTCAATTTCAGACTGCCTATTTATAGTAATTCCTTTCTCTGTCTAGAACCGCCCATATATAGTAATACCTTTCCAAAGGAATATTATTTCTGCAGCAAGTGTGATCTTTCCGATTGATCATTGTTGCGCCGCAGCACACGTCATCCTCGGACGTGGAGTTAAACACTTCTCCATTACAGCACAACTGAGTCTCCCTGTTCATCAGCTGGTCCCCGCATTTGCTTTTGCAAGGGTTGTCGGCGGAGTTCGCTCTATAGGCCTTGTCATAGCAGCATCTAGAAAGAAAGAATTTGTACGAATGTCTGGGCAGTATTGCACATATCAAATTCATCTCTCTCTTTCTTTCTCTCTCTCTCTCTCTCACACACACACACACACATACACACACACTTGTTCAAACACGCATATGCACGAAAGAAAATATTTCAATGTAATTCAGAACGCTTGTGGAAAGTCATCGATGACGTAACGTCAAGCAAAAAAGGGAGAAAACTCACTCTGCCTCGTTAGCTGAAATGTTGTACAACGTTGTCACACAGCACGTCTGAATGGCGGGCATGTATGTCACAGCTCCGCACATTTTCAAAGAGAGAAGTAGTGGTTGGGCGAAACTGGGAAGTTTTTGTGGTGTTCCGGTATCACTGCAATATGATGTCGAATTGTCGTACGTCATGATGACGTCAGTGTCGGTATTCCGGCAGCAAGCGTTGTGGGATTTGTCGGCTGGTGTCACTGGGGAGGTGTCAAAGCAGCAGATGTCCCCACGTTTCATGCCTTGACCGTTGCAGCACTGGGTGTCCAGAGGTGTCGGGTGCGAATAAAGACCTGTGGATTCAAATGAATTCACTTAGTCTTTGTAAAATAAAATAAAATAAAATAATAAAATCTCTTCCATACACTTTTTCTGTTCACCCCTGTGTCCTTCAGTCAACGGTTCATTCTGTGAATAACTGTGATTGCTTTCTGTCTGTTTACTGTCCGTCGGTTTCCGTCCGCCTCTTGTCATCCATCAACTCATCTGTCTGTCTCCTGTTCAGGGAACATGCATATAAGAGACAGACAGGTAGATATAAACAGATACACGTATGTGCACGCTCATTATTATACACACTGTTCAGACAGACACACACACACACACACACACACACACACACACACACACACACACAAACGACTCATACAATATAGAAAAAGAGACAAATAACGCACTTGTACGGATGCATTGCACACACATATCAAGAGACGTATAGACTCTCACACAGTACAGACAGACAAACACGCCCATATATATAATGTAGAAAATTGTAGACATGTATTCATGCCCACTATAGATAGATGTAGATATACAGACATATAAGGACAATCACATTTACAGATATACAGACATATAAGGGCAATCACATTCATTTATATACAGAAAGATGCATATTCAAATACACAGAGTACAAACAGACAGACTTGCATTCATACAAACAGTAAGACAATGAGACACACATGCACACGACACACATTGATTTAAATAATACACATTATACAATACACCCTTGCCATGCGAAAAAAATTCAATCACAATGACGTCACAGAACTAAAAATGCCTTTGCATCCTATTTGTTGTACCTCAGACCTGAACACTGTCACACACTACAATACCTCAGACCCAAACATTGTCATACACTACAATACCTTAGACCCGAACACTGTCACACACTACAATACCTCAGACCTGAACGCTGTCACACACTACAATACCTCAGACCCAAACACTGTCATACACTACAATACCTCAGACCCGAACACTGTCACACACTACAATACCTCAGACCTGAACACTATCACACATTATCATGCCTCAGACCTGAACACTATCACACGTTATGCCTCAGACCTGAACACTATCACACATCATCATGCCTCAGACCTGAACACTATCACAAATTATGCCTCAGATCTGAACATTATTACACATTAAACATGTACTTACTGCCGAGACAGCAATAGGAGTTCCCAAGTTCATAACGAAGGCCACCACAGCAGCCTTGGAATGTAATATTTATTTTCCCTTGATTGCCACATTGCTCCATGGAATTCCAGACACGCCCATCCTGGCATTCTTTCCTTAAAGCGTACACCTGTTTCCCTGTGACAAAATGCAAATGAGTTACAGGACTAAATCGTAAAGTCGGGTGAATTTTAAGTACTTAGTACGAGGCCCAAAGTCTAGAGATATCAGTTCTTTCTATGCTCAATGTTACTAGTTCGTTTTAGGTTAATTTTTTTAGCCATAGGCAATGTTACCCGTTGTTTCTATGTTCCATTGTTTATCAATAAACAATGTTTTCATTTCTTTCTATTATCCATAGTTCATCAATAAACAATGTTTTCAATTCTTTCTATGTTTCATTGTTCAGCAATAGGCAATGTTTTCAGTTCTCTCTATGTTCCATTGTTCAGCAATAGGCAATGTTTTCAGTTCTCTCTATGTTCCATATTCAATAATAGGCAATGTTTTCAGTTCTTTCTATGTTCCATATTCAGTAATAGGCAATGTTTTCAGTTCTTTCTATGTTTCATAGTTCAGTAATAGGCAATGTTTTCAGTTCTTTCTATGTTCCATATTCAGTAATAGGCAATGTTTTCAGTTCTTTCTATGTTCCATAGTTCAGTAATAGGCAATGTTTTCAGTTCTTTCTATGTTCCATATTCAGTAATAGGCAATGTTTTCAGTTCTTTCTATGTTCCATAGTTCAGTAATAGGCAATGTTTTCAGTTCTTTCTATGTTCCATATTCAGTAATAGGCAATGTTTTCAGTTCTTTCTATGTTCCATATTCAGTAATAGGCAATGTTTTCAGTTCTTTCTATGTTCCATAGTTCAGTAATAGGCAATGTTTTCAGTTCTTTCTATGTTCCATAGTTCAGTAATAGGCAATGTTTTCAGTTCTTTCTATGTTCCATATTCAGTAATAGGCAATTTTTTCAGTTCTTTCTATGTTCCATATTCAGTAATAGGCAATGTTTTCAGTTCTTTCTATGTTCCATAGTTCAGTAATAGGCAATGTTTTCAGTTCTTTCTATGTTCCATATTCAGTAATAGGCAATGTTTTCAGTTCTTTCTATGTTCCATAGTTCAGTAATAGGCAATGTTTTCAGTTCTTTCTATGTTCATTTTTTTTTTTTTTTGCTTTTAAATGGGTCCGTGTCCATTTCGCGCCGATTTCACTTAAAGTTGAAAACTAATACCAGTCCTGCGGTGAGCGTTAGTCTTCAAAAGGACTCTCGTAACTTAAGATATTCCATAAGTATCACCGATAATCATCGCTGTCTTAGGTAAGGGCTCCGAAATATTGCAGAGCTGTAGTGCTAAAGCACGCCTTTAACACTCTCTTACCTAGACTGGAGCACGCCTCTAACACTTTCTTAGTTAGACTAGAGCACGCTCTCTCTTAGACTGGAGCACACCTCTCTCTTAGACTGGAGCACGCCTCTCCCTTAGACTGGAGCACGCCTCTCCCTTAGACTGGAGCTGGACGTGCATACGAATTGCTCGACGCGTCAAGTTCTCCCAAGTGACGTCACCAAGAAGTTGAATAATGATATATGATTAGTATTTTATTCACTTAGGTAATCATCTGATAATCGAACTGAGAAGTAATCATTTTCTTTCCCATGATTATTTATTCAGGAGACCTTATAATTATCTTTTATTTTTTAATTACTTTTATTATGTTTTCCTAAATAAATATTAAAGTATTAAGGAACGGCCACCATTCCCGTATGCTTAAATAATGCTTTACCTTTTGTAAAGCTTTTTATAGAATGACGGCTATAAGAAGAAAAAACCTAATACGTACAGGCAGAATTGTCTAGGCTCTTTTTCAACCCTTAATTGTAATCCCATGTTTTTCTTTTAATTTCATGAAAGATAATTATTATTTAAAAAGAAGTTCTTGAGTTAAAAGATTCTTAACTAAACTAAATCCTGTGCATACAAAACGTGTATAGAGAACTTTTAATTTTCGTTGTTCGAAATCATGTGACCACTTGCGTCCGAGTTTTCGTAACCTTTCGATCTTGGTGGAAATCCAGATCTAGCGCCTAACATTCCTCAGTCTGAAAGAACTTCCGGTTGTTCAGATCGCGTCGCTGGAATAGACCAAGGAGTGCAAAGCGTTAACTACTGACCTGACCCCGTGAACACGATCTTGTTTCCCTTTCAAGCCTGCCTAAATCCGATTGGTCGATGGAATACGAATGGCCAATCGCAAGCGCGCCTTTAAACTAGACGGTTCGAGTTCGCGCAATCTTTTAATGAAATGATTTCATAATTTTGTATGAATAATTTCTGAAGCATCCATATCGTCTGTTTAGCAGTAAGGATATCCATACCGTGCAATATTAAACCAATTTCTGTCTTGTACAGTTCCACATAATTAAGTGTAATACTATAAATGAGTATTAAGCATACCTTCATATTGACAGCAGTTACGTTCCAAGGATAAAGGAAATTTATGGCCGCCGCAACAGACATATTCGGGGCCAATATCCTGGCCGCAGTCTTCAGTCGCAACTACAAAAAAACCCACCCCAAATTTAGATGTATGGAGGGAAAAATCGAACAGAAAATTAAAGAGTAATCAAGTGTAGCTAGTACTATCTGTGTATGCGCTTACACTGCACATACCCCCCCCCCCACACACACACGTGTATAGATCGCACTATGACTTACAGCTTACAAAATTCGACAGACTTTCCCTCTTCTCCCAACACACAGACCTATATTTATTCATATATACCCTTATCACATAACTATTGATTTATAAATGTAAGGCCTTACGGCCCTAAGCACGCACGCATACACACACACACACAAGCGCGCGCGCGCGCGCGATCATATGGCCCCTAAACAAATTTTTATTCGTATGCACACTACCTCTGAGCACTAAACTGTCCAGGTTATTCCCAATCTATTTTTGTTACAAGTGTAAAATGAAAAGTAACGCATACACACATACATGTACAATCACCTACACAGCATTGTACACGCACACATACACAAACACGCGCGCACATACTCGCAGGGACTTGTATAAATCCTTTCATAGAAGAAAACTGAAGAATATTGATTTAATAATTCGTTAAAGGAGTTGGTGTGTGTGTGTGTGTGTGTGTGTGTGTGTGTGTGTGTGTGTGTGTGTGTGTGTGTGTGAGATTGTGAGCATGTCCGTGTATTGGTGTTAAAACGTGTATTTTACAAGGAATTACTAAAGTTACAGCACTTAACGGGCTCAAAGAGTGGTTTTTTTCCTTTCTTCTTTTTTAACAAACTCGGAAGTCAGTAATCAAAATTGGCAATGACTATTTCCTCATTTTCTCGAATAAATTTTAATATCGTCTATTGACCCTGAGACAAGACTGGAATCAACATAGGGCCACAACACATGCCCACGCACGCGCGCACACACACACACACACACACACACACACACATAATAAATAATATTGAGAACTACATTTACGCTGAGCAATAGTGGGAAATCACGCTCACGTACATATCCCCCCCCCCTCCACACTTCTTTTTCTATCATTCTTACAGTTCTCTACGTGTACATGACTCGATTACAAGTATAATTGAAATTTGGGGTGTGACGTAATATTCTAAAAAGTACCAGAAACACATACCAGAACACATATACCCATCCGCACTCTAAAACTCTTCAACAGACAACTAAGCAACAAACCAAGCATCCAGCCACACACACTGAAAAGCAACATACAAGCATGCAACCAACTAAGCAACCAATTAAGCAACCAATCAAACTGATAAACAGACAACCAAGCAACCAATCAAGCAAGCAACCAAAACAAGCAAACTGAAAACAGACAACCACGAAACCTAACCAAGGAACCAATCAGGCAGACTAACTGAAAAACAGACAATCAAGCAACCAGCCAAGCAATCAGACAAACCAGCCAAGAACGTTCCACTGTTGTACAACAACATCCGCGAGTCTGTATCAGCATGTCGAAACAATATTAGTTTCGAGCGAAAAAAACAACTTAAACAAGCACATTGTGGGTGGATGGGTGGGGGAGATCGATAGCAGTTTTACGTCGTCACTAGAGCTTGCGTTGATCATTTCGTCATTAAACGTTCTGGAGTGCCCCAATGGGACCCCATAGCCTCACGTGTTCTAGGTGGAGGGCTGGCGGAAAGGGGTGAAAAAGGTTGCACCAGTTTGGCACACACCCTCAACCGCCCTCCGCCCTCCAACTCGAACACAAACAAGCACGGATTTTTGTTACATACACAGACACACACACACACACTGATTTCTGGAGGCCTGAAAATATAACTCGGGAATTCCAATTATTTTTCATTCTTTTTTTTTAAAGAAAAGTTTCTCTCTACCCTTTACACCCATTGCGATGGTCAGGTGTGCGATCTATGTATTATGACAAGTTAGGTAGTTAGTATTTCAGTTCGGGTAAAGAGTGCACTTTTCGCAAATACCCGTTTTCCAAACACCCCTCCCCAGCTGTGAAGGCCACACACGCAAACACATCCAGAGAATACGTCCCGCTATATATATTTGCTTATTTTTCTGATGTGCGGACAATGCTATAAATAGCTAGTATTTTTCCAGTGACGTAGGCCTAAGTGAAATTAGATCAAGCTTTCTTTCTTTCTCTCTCTCTCTCTTTCTTTCTTTCTTTTTTCGCCGTCCATAATCAGGATGGAACCAACAGTAATAGGTTAAAATTATTTCGTGCACACACACACACACACACACACACACACACACACACACACACATACACACGTTCACATCAGCTCCGCAAGCATACACAGAACACAGCGATCGTTCTGCTCATCCACACGAATTCAACGAACGCGAAGAAAAGCTCTCAACAAATCGGCACGTGAACGTCAAACAACTAATTTAACAAGCAGGCCGAAAGGAGACAAAACATGCGTGCATGCCTGAATTGTGAGAGAAAAAGTATAACAGTAAAGCCTCCCCCCTCCAGCCCCTTCTTAAACGTAATTTTGTCGCATGCTTCATAAAGGTAAAAAGGAAGTGGAAATAATTCTTGTAATTGATATCTTCCACGTCAGCGCATAGGTAGTTCGTTCGGTATGCTTTAAATTATTTTACCTCTGGGAGAAGAAAGAAGGAAAGGAGAAAATGGCCACACTATTAGTAGTTCGGGAAAGCAAGAATTAAAATTAACAACAAACGAGCTCCATGCTTGGTGTTAAAAAAAAAATATTCGCAGTTTGATGCAAAACAAGCTACATACTGACTGAAACTTAAGATAAAACTACGTTATAGTTGTTATCTACAAAATGGCACGAGTTGTCTCCCTTTGTTTTGGTGTAGATGCGACTAAATCGTGATAGTTCATCGCTAGACGTGTGAAGACAATGCTGTCAGTTACAGCGCGAGCCAATCACACACACACACACACACACACACACACACACACACACACACACACACACACACACACACACACACACACACACAGAGGAAATAAATAATCTCTACCCACTCTGTATACATGTAATTCGGAGCATAAATAGGTTAACGCTCCCTGCCTCCCCCCTCCTCCCCCAAAAAGCTAGAAATAGCGAAGAACGCGGAAGTTTTTCCTGTACTAGCTAAACGTCAGCAGAATATGTAAAGCCTCTATGCTGGTAGGTAGGTATTCCCCACACGATAAATACTTTTTTTTTAAAAAGAGAAATCTTAAATATACACTACCAAATTAAAAGAAAAAAGAGTGATCTCAAATATACACTATCAAATTAAAAGAAAACAGAGTGATCTCAAATATACACTACCAACTTTTTTTCAAAAAGTGATCTAAATTCTACACTACCAAATTTTAAAAAAGAGTTTTCTTAATTCTATATCATCGAATAGGAAAAAAAAAAGAGAACCTATTCCTACTATGTAGAAACGGGTGCTGAAAATCACATCGACCACGCTAAGCTTTATGCTAATTAGGCCTAATTAAGTGAAACTTGATTCAAAGACGTTCTAATAAAATGGATTTTTGCAGAATTTATTCCGGTTTCCGAACCCGCCCCCCACTCTCTCTCCTCACGTTCGTTCTATTTTCTTCCTGTACCAGTGAATGAATGGAATTTGACCGAAATCGGGTATAACATATTTGACGTAATCAGTGGGATTTGTTAGCGAGAAGAAAAAAAAAGTATCGAACGGATCTTCTGGAAATGTTTAAGTACTATCTAGAAAAGAAATGATCGCTTGCTTTTTCTCGTACTGAAACCGTGAGATTTTCAGAGAACCATTACATTGATTACGACGCAAATAGACGGAAGACGCTACTGATTTAGGGGAGGCAACTGTTTACAAGGCAGATGAACTGCTGTTACTTCTCATTTATCTCTCTTACACTATGGCTGATCATATGACTTGGACTGGGGACCTCGTACAAGTTTACTACTAAACTTGACAATGGCTAAGGTGTCCACTACAGCCTATGAAATGATTCACATAACAAATAGAAGTAAACAAAAAACAAACATCGTAGGCAAGAAAAACAACGCATAGTGACAGAGCCAGTCACAACTCACTTTTGAAACCGGGACTTTTTTTTAGATTAGAGACGTTTTATGGCCATTCTCAACGTTATTTAGTTTAAAGAGGCACTGCTGCACCCCCCCCCCTCTTCCGAGGGATGATTTAAACTGCTAAACTAAGATACTGCCATCAAAGGAATGATACAAAAACGCGACCAAACCAATAAACAAATCAAACTTAAAATACAAAATGTTGATATTTTCAACGTTTAAAAAAGAAAAACACCACCACCCTCCAACCTTTTTATGTTTGCCAGATTTTCACATCCACTTTCTACAGTGATCACTAAACTCAATCACAAAAATGGTTCAGCAAAACAGATTTCACACGTGGACTTAATTTACTAGTCAATCAGCAAGACTGAATAACTCCAACACTATACTCTTTCACACGATAATGGCTCGGTGACTTCAACACTATACTCATTCACACGATAAAGGCTCAGTGACTTCAACACTGTACTCATTCACACGATAATGGCTCAGTGACGCCAACACTGTACTCATTCACACAACAATGGCTCAGTGACGCCAACACTAAATTCATTCCCATAAGGGCTCACATAAATTAATCACAATGCTAGTTCACACGACAATATTTCAGTATTATTAAACTCATTCACACACAAGGACATATTAGCCTCATCACTAAAGTCACTCACACAAGGGCTCAACCATTAAGCTCATTCACAAACGATTCCAGGATTAATCTTTACAAGTACAGCCAACACAAAAAGTGAAAAGAGTAAACAACAACAACAGAAATAAAAGCATTGATGTGTGAATGATTTTCTCGACCAGATGGTTGCAATGTTTGGTCCCGAAGACGAAGCACGCAGGTAGACCATTTACAGAGGAACACTATAACAGTATAACGATATTACTATTGCGAAAGGGAGACAACTAACATGAAAAACTGGCGAGTGGCAACCGATCAGTAGCAAGTTTACTGACACAATGTAAGCTTTAATGTGCAGTGATAAAGTAAACCTTAAATAAATGCGTTTGTTAATCAAAATTATTAAACAGTATGAAAACGAACAAATTATCGCACTGTTTGAAGAGGAAAAAATATCACACTGAATGCAGATGGAAAAAATTATCATGTAGTATCTTCAAACCCATCACAGTATGAAGATGAAAAAAAAATTATCATGCAGCTTAACGAAAAAAACTCTCTCACACTAAATAAGAAGATAAAAAATTATCACACAGTATGAAGACAGCAACAACAACAACACAATCATCAAACAGAATGAAGAAAAAAAATCATCAAACAGTATGAAAAAAAAAATCACTCTCTGAAGATGAAAACCCAGCTTATAGCACCAAACTTATAATTACGTAGAGAACTGAGTATATCGCAACAGCACGAGTTTTAAACCTGGCCGTATGTTTATTTTCCACTGAGAAACTTGAAATATTAAAACTCGGAGAAGAAAGGTCTGCCAGAGAGAGAGAGAGAGAGAGAGAGAGAGAGAGAGAGAGAGAGACAGACAGACAGACAAACAGACAATGATTTTAATTTGAATTTACCTGCATTCGTCACGAAGCCGATAACTACGTAAAACACAAGAGTGGTCTGGAACATGGTTGTGAGTGACGCGTGATTTATCCTAGTAGGTTGTTTCAACGCAAAATGGTCTCTAGCTAACAACAGCCTTATATATATACTGACCAAAAAAACACAAGAGAGAACAAGATAACTAAAAGTGATGGGTGGGAATGGGTGGGAGTTACGAAGACAGAAATATATATACTCACAAATAAAGGCTAGTTAGATGGGTTTCCCAATTCAAACAACAAAAAATGACCTATAATCTATTTTTAGTTTTGGGGATTTCATCATTCTGTTTCGAAAAGGACATACTAATATGACACATTCGATCAAATTATGATGATTGTAGAATTCTTAGTGCATTCAAGATAAACTGACGACGACACGAGACGAGACGTTGGAATGAGTGAGGTCGACCTATCAATCAAGAGGGGGGCTTTTCGCTACAAGAGGCAAGAACAGTGGTTTGGCACTCTGCAACGTCCGATAACTCTGCAAACGCGGACTCGCAATGAATATAAACTGCGTCAAATTTAATTCAGGTTGTAGGCTATTACATGATTACGTATATAAAATATGGTTTGGTCCGTCAGACATAATCACACGCATTAGGCTTATGAAGTATTACACCGGCCGATTTCCCAAACTGACGCACCTTAAATAGGACGTCAAGAAAAACAGTTTGAGTGAAGTTAATCCCCGATATAATTCAAAGGAAATTTATGTCTGTATCTTTAGTTCCACGTTAGCGATGAGTTACCTTTCCCCCACCACATACACACATACCTACACGCGAAACCAAACCCCCCACCCCTATATACACACGCGCATATCCACTCACACCTCTCATACAGATGTAGTCACACTACACACCCGAACGCGCATCACAAATACACTAATACTAATGCAATACCAGGAGATGAATAATTTCGTTCACCGTCATACGCGCATAAATAAGCACATCATTTTGCGTACATACACACAAATTAACACAGATACACAGAATTACACGCCGATGTGTACCCTGCATACACACTCACGCAGACATAGATACACAAACAGATACACATAGACATAGAAACACACACACACACACACACACACACACACACACACACACACACACACACACACACACACACTCTCTCTCTCTGATTCTCCCACGTGTCCGTATAATCCTTTCCACCTCTCCCCACTCAAGATTCGCGAAATGATATGTGAAGTGAAACAGCTTCAACTCATTGAATTTAAGGGACCAAGTACCCAGAGAGAAGAAATAGCACGTTGGCCCTATGTTTTCTTTAATCTGCCTACCCCCCACCCCTTACACACATGAATAACATTAGCAGTCGATTTTTGCAACTTACATTTCACATGTGTCCGCTGTCTGGACACTGACTGACTTTTTGACCATTTGTCGTTGTGCCGACGAGTGGATTCAGTGTGGGACACTAACGCCACCTAGTTAATGGTTATTATTAATTAATTGTCCATAATTAATTACAAGTGATGAGAATCTTAATTTATGTTACTAATAATTTTCCAGCAGACACCACTCGTCTCTCTCACGTGGCGGACATGCGGGCGCTGTAAAAGTTTTCTTTCTTCCACAACATTAGAGATAAACATTTGTGTGGTGTGCGTGTGTACGTGTGTGTGTGTGTGTGTGTGTGCGCGCGCGCATGTGTGTGTGTGTGTGTGTGTGTGTTGTGTGTGTACGTGCGCGGGTTCTTTCCCTTCCTTCCCTCTTCCCAGTTGCTGAATTCTGACGATCTATACTAGGGACAAATCTAGGAGCGTAGTGGGGATAACTCCATTACATGAGCAAGTAGGGATAACTCCATACTGAAGCATATGCGTTCAAAATGCTCTCATCGGCATTTTGTCTTCCTGTTTCTTTCTAGTTCTTTTTTGGTTGTCAGTAACAAAATAATACTTCTACAAGTGTGTTGTGGATATATCTTCCTAACAGCCTGATGCAGACAATACAAATTACTTTCATTAATGTTTCGCGACCAGATTATTCATTATGTAGTCTGGTACACTCTCAGTAATGGGATGTAAAGTTTGTAAATTTTTTTTGTCTTTATTTTCTTCATCGTCAATCATGTAGGTGAGCACGCCCATTTAGTGAAATGTTTCTCTTGTATTTGGAAGATTTCTTTTTTGGCTAACGGCTAATTACTTGCTTTTAAAAAAAAATTATTTTAGTTTTAAATCAAATGAGCTTTTTCATTGCAAACACACTTTCTTTTGTGTTTTGTGTGTGTGTGTGTGTGTGTGTGTGTGTGTGTGTTGCACTGCTTACTTGAAATTAGTATATTTGTGCCGAAGAAGCGCCATTTTAATTCTGGTGAAGCTGGTATTTCCACCGTCCGACGTGAACAGGATTGGTGGCAGTGAGACACAGCAATGAGTGGCACGCCTCAAGTTGACAATGACCGATTTTAGATTATATTTATGAATTGATTGTCAAGGCATTATTTTACTGTCATTAAAGTGCTCACGTCACGACGGGCCTGAAGTGACTTCTTCATTGAAAGAATTCACAAAAATATACCATTTTTCATGCTGTCACTTATCTAGCTACCCGAGCCGAGATTATCAGTAGCAATACGGTATTTCGCCGCCAGAATTAAAAAAAAACCCTGATACATTACTTGCCAGCACAACCTTTGCAGTAAAAAAAATTAAAAATTTCGAACTAACAAAATTTAATATCTATATCCGGTTGTGATGAATATTAGATAAACAAGTATTTAGTCCGAAAAGTACTGTGACCTACTTAAAAGTCCTTGACAGGATAAATTACAATAATGTATCATTTTATTCGTTCGCGCTTGAGATAAAGAATAAAGCATTCCTCCCCAACACCCACACCTTTCGCAGACCATGGCACCATTCTAAAACATATAGAACTGACTGCTATAGCACTTTAAACGTGTTTCAAACTAAGATATGTGCACTAAGTCACCCATAGTTGAAAAGTTCAAGCTGTGTGTTTGTGTATTTGTGTGCCTGCGTGCGATAAAATATTCGTATAAGATCGAATGTAACTTGGTGTGCACAAGTCTTGCCAAAGTCAATGTGAGCTTTTGAAATTTAGGTATGTTGAGTGTATGTATCTGCATTAAAAATGTGTGTGTATGATAATATCTGTATTAATATATGTGTGAAGTGTGTGTATATGTGCGCGCGTGTATGTGTACTTGTAAGAGTCTAAACTGTATATATTATATAAAACTCTTTGTGTGTGTACCTGTATAAATGAACTCTGTGTGTGTGTGTGTGTGTGTGTGTGTGTGTGTGTGTGTGTGTGTGTGTGTGTGTGTGTGTGTGTAAATTGTATATCTGAACTGTTTGTGTGTATGAACCTTAATAATTGTGAACTGTGCATATGTCTCTCTCTTTTCTCTCTCTCTCTCTCTCTCTCTCTCTCTCTCTCTCTCTCTCTCTCTCTCTCTCTCTCTCTCTCTGTGTGCATGTGTAAATTGTATATATGTACTGAACTGTTTGTGTGTTTGAACCTTAATAATTGAACTGTGCATAGGGTGTGTGTGTGTGTGTGTGTGTGTGTGTGTGTGTGTGTGTGTGTGTGTGTGTGTGTGTGTGTGTCTGTGTGTGCGTGTGTGTAACTTATTCATATGAACTGTATACGTGTGTTTGAAATACTATTATCTGTGTGTAAAATGTGTACGAGTGAAGTGCGTACATGTACTTGAAATAAAATGCAATTTGAAATTGTATGCAAAAGTTTTAGAAGTGTGATATTTTTGTATAAAATATTTACATGTAAAGTATGTATGTGTGTGCATGTGTGTCTTTGAATAGTCTCAACATGCTTTAAAATATAAAACATGCAAGTAATAATAACCACAGCAATGATAATAGTAACAGTAATAACACCAAACAATAACAGTAATAACACCAAACAGTAACAGTGATAACACCAAACAATAACAGTAACAACACCAAACAATAACAGTGATAACACCAAACAATAACAGTAAATACACCATACAATGACAGTAACAACACCAAACAATAGTAGTAAATACACCATACAATGTCAGTAACAACAACAAACAATAACAGTAAATACACCATACAATGACAGTAACAACAACAAACAATAACAGTAAATACACCAAATAATGATGGTAAACCAACAAAAACAGTAGCACATCAAACTATAACACTACTAATGCCAAATAATAACAAGTGACAACACCAAACAAAAAAGCACTACACCAAATAATAACACTAACAACACCAAACAAAATCAGCTGTACCTGTGTGGTGACATTTTTTGATACACTGTGTTTATTTTACCATGTGAGTGCATGGGGCTAATGAATACTGTTGCAGGAATTGTAAGTTTGAGAATGGGATATGAGATAGAAAGGGGTTATAATGTGCCAAATGAGAAACTTAGGTTTGTTCCTTAATTATATATTGCAGTAATCAAGTGCCTTCTTTTTTGTTGGTTTGAGTCTTGCCTTGTGAGTGTGAGTTCAACCTTGAGCTGTTAGTCTCAAATAGAGCCTCAAGTTCAAATTTCAAGTTCTCAGCTACCCTTTGTTTGTTCACTGTTATGACTTGAGTGATTGGGGAAGAGCAAGAAACTTGCAGAGTGTGTTACAGTTGTGTAAGCATAAGGGAGCACACTGTGTATTATTGTTGTATCAGAGCAAATATGCTGGTACATTCTGGAGTATTCTGGTGCAGTGAAGTTACCAGAATTGCTGAAATCATGTCCTACATGGAGTAACATGGGAGGAGACATTTGAGAATATAGCAATGTGTCAGAGTTTCCAGAGCAGGAACATGTGCTGAGCATGGACATTTTGACATTGTGACACTGTTGCAAAGGAAATGAAAGACTCTTTTAGCTGACACTGTGACATCATTGCAAAAGCAAGTGAAAGACTGTCAAGTAGTGCTAATCCAGGTCATGTAAATTTACACATTTAACTCTATAGAACTCCATTTCCATTCTCTGATAGGATTAACCTGCAATTTGTATTAACTCTATTATTGAACTGTAATTATATTTTGTATTATTATGTAAATGTAGAGAGAGATGGAAACAATAGTTATCCAAACGTGGGTTCATGGAATATTGTGTTTAGTTGTCTATTTCATTGTAATTGTCATATGTATATTTGATTGTTCATTTAATAAATTTATTGACCTTCTTATGCATATTAATATTGATAATCTTATGTTGGAGAAGAAAGTGGGTGGATGGGGGCTCGCTAAAAATAGACTAAGGACCGGATGTGTCTTCTCCTTTAGTAAGAAGTTTTCCACTCGCGGAAACTTTATGTGACTGTAAATGTTGGTTGACGTTGTGGAATAGAGAAAACGTTTACAACGCCAAAATATCTGCCAAGTCAGAGACAAGTAGTGTCTGTTGGAGGAACATTAATAAAATAAAATTAATATTCTATTCACTTGAAATTATTTATGAAAGATTAATTAATAATAATTATCTTCATTAACTAAGTGGCGCACCCTTGTCACAGAAGGGAGTTTTACTTTAACTTGCTCCTTGTTTCTTAAGTTTTGAATTATTTTAAAAATAAACTGAATTAATTTCAAACACTTATTTTCGCAATCTACTTTAAATATTTTCGAGAAAGTGTGTCTGCGCCAAAGAAATGCCATCTAAATTCTGGTGAAGCTGGGTTTGGTATGGTCCGGATTTGAATCATGAAATAAAGATATGGAGTCCTACTACAGTGCCATGCCTGAATATGAGAATGGAACCGATTTTGGAATACGAATTGAAAACGCATTATTCGAATGCGGTGAAAATGTTCTGACGTCACAACGTGCATGTAATGAACGATTCCGTTCAAGGATTTAATAATATTTTTCTTTCGGTCAAATATTAGTCACACCAGACGAGGCTGTGAGATGGTTCGAAGTAAGAAAAAAAAAATCGGTGAAGCTTGCATTAATTCTAAAGATAAGTAAACAAACTACCCCACCCATCGCAATAAAAAAAAAAAAAGGAATAATGCTGAAAGTACTGAAAAATTTAATATCGACATCCGGTTGAGGTTATTAACACATCAACATGTAAATTATCAACTTAACATGTAATGACGTGACGTGTATCTGGAAGAGGTACGGCAAGAAACAAAACTGTTGTTGAATCAGAGCAGTAGGGTGACACTTGATCTTAACAACAACAAAAAGTTGCGAGTTGCGTCAGAGTTTCCGTTCTAACTTGAGACCTTAAAAAAGACTCTCCCTACTCCTCCAAGACATCATGCCACATATACTTGTGATATTTTCAAACTATTTCTGTGCACGTATATATTTTACAGTCTGATTTGTATACTTGTGATATTTTCAAACTATTTCTGTGCACGTATATATTTTACAGTCTGATTTGTATACTTGTGATATTTTCAAACTATTTCTGTGCACGTATATATTTTACAGTCTGATTTGTATACTTGTGATATTTTCAAACTATTTCTGTGCACGTATCTATGCGTATGCGAGTGCGCGCGCGAGTGTTTGAGAGTGTGTGTGTGTGTACGAATATATGTGTGAGTGTTAGTGAGTGTGACAGTGTGTGAGTATATTTAGTGTGTTTAGAATACTGTATTTGCTGCGAGTTACAACTGTTCCCCTTGCACATGTCCGGGAAGAAAAACACACGACGCCTTGTAAAAGAAAATAAACAACAAAAGCAAAGAGCGACGTAAAGTATCCGAAGAAAAGAATGAGAACAATGTAACGAAAATTGCCCAGTCAGTGAAATCGATGACTTACTTAAAATGGATGTCCAAATGTGGCAAAAATAAAATAAATAAATAAATAAATAAGTGACGGAGAAACTGTAAGTTATTTACTGTGGCAAAGCTGACTCACCCTCAATTAAAAAAAAAAGTTCGCTAGCCTGTCATCATATGTTCTCATATGCCTGATCCAAATACAACCTATCAGTGACAGTAGTCACGCTTATCTGTTCTTGATTTCAACTAAACTTTGTAAAGAAAGCCATTCGTTGTCATTAGCATCATCAGTGTCATGTCATCATTATTATCATTTATCAATATCATTATTTTTGAATGTTCTCACTTCTACTCTCTGTCGGCTTGGTGGTTGTAGAACTTGGTCTTGGAATCCTTGTATAGGTGTAAATCTCTCACAAACAGAACATTGTCTTCATGGGTGGGTGTTGGTTACGTCTGCCGGTGTCTTGTCCGTTGCGGCATGCGGTTGGGTGTTGCTCGAATCCGCTGGCAGATGAATGGATGGAGAAAAAAGAGCCGGCATATTGTTTTACGCGTATGAGGAATTTGGGGGTGGGGGTCCAAGGTTTAACGGCGGATGAAGGCACTGCTGAGAAAAGTGCATTTTACAGACAGGCAGGTCCTTCGTTTTCCGTCAGTTTGTTCAGATAATAGATCTTCGTTTCCTTGACAACCTTCCAGTCTAGAAGACCTGCTCCCCATCAGTTTCTATTACTTCTCTTAACGCCTCTGACTTCAGGTTCAATACTGGACAGAATTTATGGTCTGATGCTTTCTGTCATTCGGTATAGTGATGTCGGTGTTATTGTCGACTAGTTGACAACTTCTGCGTCTGGTCTTGGTGCGCGTGTTTACAGGAATCATTTTCATTTCAAAGTTCCAATCTGCCGTACTCACCTAGCAGCAGTAAAGGATTTAGGTCAAGTTCATTGATCATGCCAGGGCAGTGGAGATGTATAGAGGGGGGAAAGTGACAGTAAGAGTGCGTGAAAATTGGTCACATATGGGCGCCTTTATATTGGCATTTGTGTTTCGATCAATGACGCGAGAGAACTTGTCGTTCACATATATGTTGCCGCTAAAACCGCAACATTCTCAGGTACTATTCCCGCAACATTCTCAGGTACTATTCCCGCAACATTCTCAGGTACTATTCCCGCATTATTCATAAAGGGTTGAAATTTGCATAGACGGAGAAAAGGTTTTGCACGTTTCCGAGAGTGGTAAATATATTGACTTCTCTGAAATTATTGTTATGTATTATTGGTTAGAATATTGTGTAGAATGTTCATATATTTTAACTAATGATTGTGGTATGAAACTAATGCATATCTCTTTCAGAGAAGGAAACGTGGCGCTAGTGATAATTCATGCTGTATGTGTAGATGATGAAATGGAGATAGGCATTTATTGTGATTTAAGCTTTATTCATTGTAAAGCCATTTGTAGCAAGTGAAACGAAATGGGAGATTGAGATAATTATTCAGTGTGAATTAATGTAAACTATTCATTGATTATGGTTGTACCTATTGAGATTTTAGTAAATGTGGAATTGGAATATTATTGTCACGTTTGTAAATGTTCAGCATATAGCCGACGTTTGATGACCTGAAATTGTAAGAGTCGTCTATTGCAGTCACCACAAAGCCTTAACGTTATCTCGCATTTATCGGCGGCTACAGAGAGATATGATTATAATATCTATTGCAGCTGACCCTTTTTCTATCATTGAGTGATTTTCTGCTGACTGGTTCTCGTGTACACTCTGACACGCACCCGATTTCCTGATGGCCGCCATCACGTGGTTGGAGATGTCAACACTGGCGAGAAGGCGCGGCGCCAGTAACAATGACACGACAACAGAGCTACACAATCCATAATTGACCATACGAACAATAATCAGATAAATGAATGTTAATTTTGGGACAGTAAATAGACGGTCTCGGTTGACATGTATTTTCGGAAAACGAATTCTCTTATTCTCTTTTTATTGTTATTATTACATCTTCTTAGTTATTGCTATCTTAAACCCACATTTTGGTAATTTGTTAGTGTCTGAGAAGAGTTGGCTGGGGTTATGAGCTGGAAATATGTTATTGTTATATAAGTCATAATTAATCAAAGGGTAAGATAATGTTGCCAACTCAAGGCATATCAGTTAATGTCTGTCACTTTGTTAGACTGTCTAAGGTCCCAAAGAACGGGTCTAATATAGAGGTTGAAGGGCAGATTTGGCCGCAAGGGATGTCAGTATTAGAGATAATATAATATAGAGATTGAAGGGCAGATTAGGGCGCAAGGGATGTTGTCAGTATTAGAGATAATATATTATATAGAGGTTGAAGGGCAGATTTGGCCGCAAGGGATGTTGTCAGTATTAGAGATAATATAATATAGAGGTTGAAGGGCAGATTAGGGCGCAAGGGATGTTGTCAGTATTAGAGATAATATATTATATAGAGGTTGAAGGGCAGATTAGGCCGCAAGGGATGTTGTCAGTATTAGAGATAATATAATATAGAGGTTGAAGGGCAGATTAGGGCGCAAGGGATGTTGTCAGTATTAGAGATAATATAATATAGAGGTTGAAGGGCAGATTAGGCCGCAAGGGATGTTGTCAGTATTAGAGTTAATATAAGAAATTTCATGAGTAAGAATTCTGAGTCTAATACTGCGACAGGGTCATTAAACAAACTCTGTATGTGACGATCTTTATTTCCTTTTCATCTGACTTTGTTTTCTTTTTCAATTCTTAGATCTCATCTGACTGTCCTACATTCAATCTCAAATCCCAGTTCGTAAATTTCATTAACTTGTTTAGTTCACTGATTTAATTTTTCTGCTCATATTTTTGGGATATTATTTTTCTGTTCACTTCTTTGATATATTTTCCTGTCCAGTATTTCTGATATATAATTCTTGTCCAGTTATCTGATCTTTATTTCCTCTTTCTTCCCTTATCTTTATTTTCAGTTATCTAATTTTTATTTCGGGTTAAGTCCCTTGATCTTCTAGTTTCATTCTGTCACTTGTTTTGCTTTGTCATTTACAAAATTAATGAGGCCATTTAGTACAGTGCTTCACCGTGTATTAATGAAAGTAAGTTTTATTTTAACTGGATGCCTACTGGCCTTTTTCTTTATTTTTGAATTATTTTTTTCAATAAACTTGCATATTTTACAGATAGCAAGTCTCCACTAAGAAGTGCCATTTAAATTTTGGCAAAGCCCGGATTTGAACCCGGATTTGAGGCAGTGAAGTACAAGCACAAGTAAAATATCACCCCTCAAGTTGACAATGAAAAGGAGTTTAGATTACGAAATGAAAACACAGAATTCGAATGTAATCGAAGTGTACTGGCGTCAGAATGGTGACTCACAGATGTACTACTTTTTGTATCTAGTCACCCGAGTAGAGGTTTTCCATGGGTGTATGAGGATATTTCGCAGACAGAAAATTAAATTTTTGATACTCGCGTTCATTGTAAAGACAAGAACAACAACATATCACCGTAAGAAGAAAAAAACAATGTTGAAAGTGCTAAACTTTAATATCGACATCTAGTTGATATTTTAAGGAATTAACACATAATGACGTGTTCTCTGTTTAGTAAACAGGTGTGGCAAGTTGACCTACTTAACATCCTTTAAGTCAACTACGAGAACGCGTCATAAAGACATGCTAAAACAAGACCACACCACATTCTTTGATGAGAATGGTTAAAACAAATCGACCAAACTAGTAGAGATCTATTAACTTGTTATAAACAGTATCAGAGCTCTACAGATGATGTAATCTGAATACCAAGCCACGCAAAATTGACAGTTTCAGACGTGCGTGAGTGTGTGTGTGTGTGTGTGTGTGTGTGTGTGTGTGTGTGTGTGTGTGTGTGTGTCTGTGTGTCTGTGTAATACTTTCAGAGTGCACACGCGTGTGTATGTAATAGTTCCAGACGTGTGCGCGTGTGTGTAATAGTTCCAGACGTGTGCGAGTGTGTGTGTGTGTGTGTGTGTAATAGTTCCAGACGTGTGTGTGTAATAGTTCCAGACGTGTGTGTGTAATAGTTCCAGACGTGTGTGTGTGTGTGTGTGTGTGTGTGTGTGTGTGTGTGTAATAGTTTCAGACTCAGACATGCGTACACGTGTGTGTGTAATAGTGGTAGACTGAGGAGTAATGGAACTGTCAATTTTTCTTCTTTCAGATATAGATCTGAATTTTCTTGACCTTCTCTTGTCCACGCGATATGTTTCCTAGCGTTTCTATTTTTACTGTTAACATCCGATTTCAGAGTGAAAACCGAGTTGAATTCTGACTTGAAATCCTGGTACTCTTCAATATTTCTCGTGGGGTTTTTTGTGTGCATTGTTGCTTTTATCATTCGGCAGAGTGACGTCAGTCGTTGTCGTTGTCCTGTTCACAACTAGCTATTCATGCCTTCGTGTAAGAATGATGGGATCCGTTATGATTTATACGTCTTGCCATGTGTAAGAATGATGGAATCCGTTATGATTTATACGTCTTGCCATGTGTAAGAATGATGGAATCCGTTATGATTTATACGTCTTGCCATGTGTAAGAATGATGGGATCCGTTATGATTTATAAGTCTTGCCATGTGTAAGAATGATGGGATCCGTTATGATTTATAAGTCTTGCCATGTGTAAGAATGATGGGATCCGTTATGATTTATAAGTCTTGCCATGTGTTTCTGAGTTAATCTGTTTCTGTGACTGCTTCTGGCTGGTGTGTTCATGTTTCTGCTAGTGTCTTGATTGTACCGTTTTCAGTTTAATTCTTTGGTCTTGTTTTCTCTTTAACTCTTTGATTTCGTTTTCCTATCCAGTGCTTTGTTCTCGTTTACTTGTCTAGTTTATTGATCGGCATTTCCTGTCTAGTTATTTGTTCTCGTTTACTTGTCTAGTTTATTGATCGGCATTTCCTGTCTAGTTATTTGTTCTCGTTTACTTGTCTAGTTTATTGATCGGCATTTCCTGTCTAGTTATTTGATCTTTAGCATGCGCCCAGTTTTTTTCTCTGTTTTTTTGGTGTCCATTTCTTTTGGTCTTTATTTCCTGTTCAGCATTTGGACCTAGTTTTCGTGTCCATTTCCTTTGGTTTTTATTTCCTGTCCCATACTTGGACCTCGTTTTCGTGTCCAGTTCTTTGACCTTGTTTTCATTCTGATTCTTCCTTTATGTTACTCGTAGTTAAGCCCTAGTTCTTATGATAATGGTTTTGAAAAATAATAAACATTTATACAATGCTCCTCTCAATAAGCCTCTATGTTATTGTTTGTTCTCAAACTATATTACGGGCTATAAAAGGCTACAAGTTTTAACGGTCAAAATGATAGCGTGGTCGGTAGAGAGTGCTATCAAATGTCAACGCTAAAACGTTATATGAAGTTTAATTTGAATCAGTCACCATAGAGGATAACGCATTAAATTAAACTCTGAACGCATAGAAGTTATATGAAGTTTAATTTGAATCAGTCACCATAGAGGATAACGCATTAAATTAAACTCTGAACGCATAGAAGATTGGGGAAGGGTAAAAGGTATTAAAGAACACTTGACAGAATTTTAACCGTATCTCCACCTTTGCTGATCCACGATTTTTAGCGTTTTATTCTTATAATTGGATTTGAGTTTTCAATTAGATTGCTGCATCTTTACATGGATTCCAACAAGCGATCTCTGAGGGAGCCTATCATGGCATCTGTAAATCATCTAACACCATATTATTATGTAATCAGTTTGTGTAAAAATACCACTCAAAAGTCATTCACTCACTCACTCACTCACACCCACCCACCCACTCACTCGCTCGTTCACTCACTGAAATAATTTTGTTGATCAATCAAGCAATCAAATACGCCAAATGATGTAAACGGTCAATCATACCTCGACGGTATTGGCAACCAGAATAATAAATGACCTTACCAAGCAATAAATGACCGTACCAAGCAATAAATGACCGTACCAAGCAATAAATGACCGTACCAAGCAATAAATGACCGTACCAAGCAATAAATGACCTTACCAAGCAATAAATGACCGTACCAAGCAATAAATGACCGTACCAAGCAATAAATGACCGTACCAAGCAATAAATGACCTTACCAAGCAATAAATGACCTTACCAAACAATAAATGTCCGTACCAAGCGATGTGATCGAATAGTACCGAAAGAAATCAAATCAAGTGAATTCGAATAAATTCTTTCACAAGTAAACTAGTAACCAGGCGGTCAAGTGGACTTTTTTCAGTCAGCGAAACAGACAGGTCAGTAAGTAAATAAATAAACACTTATTCTTTAAGTCAGTCATCAATCAAGAAGAGAACGAACAATTAGCACAACGGAAATACGTTTGAAAAACAAACAAAACAAAACAAGGAAGAAGTTCAAAAAAACCACAAATCCATCAAACAAGGGAGCGTACTGTTGTTTGCTAAATCTGTGAACCAGAGTGTATTTTTTTCTTTCTCCACATCTCTGAGTGAGGTGGCAGGAGCTTATTACTATTAATAACAGTTAATTTCTGTCACCGCTGGTGAAAATTTATGGAAATCACCCCAAATGTCGAAATAGAGTTGACGAGCAGCAAGTTTCTAGCCGGTGGGGTGGAGGAGGACGGTATTGCTGTATTACGGCGATTACGCCTTGTCATAGATTTGTCCATGGATCCCGGAACAACTGATTAGTGCGAAAGAGCACTTCCTTATCGACCAAACTAGTAGAGATCTATGACTAAGGCTATGACAACTGCGCAATTTCTGAGGTCAATGACTTCAATGTTACTGCACACAGCTAACCTGACGTCATTTCCCATCTCCGGCGTCTGCTGAGCAGACAGAAAATCGACACTTGTGTGCGGCGTTAACTCATTATCTGCTCATTGACTGCGAAATATAGACGTTTCGACACTGAGTAGCCTACACTCATGTTACTTGTACGGCGAAACAGAATAGAAATTACTAGAACATGCGATCTCAGATAACAAATCTTCTGGGTAAAATCGTAATTAATAGGGTCAGGTAATGGCGAAAAGTTTGCCTTATAAACACCTCACGCAAAGTTTTAAACAAAGAGGGACTTATCTTTCCCTCAAGGGCTTCTCCGGTGTGGTTGTGTGTGTGTGTGTGTGTGTGTGTGTGTGTGTGTGTGTGTGTGTGTGTGTGTGTGTGTGTGTGTGTGTGTGAAATGGATTTAACCACCACTCAAAGAGGTTTGTAGGTCGAATTCTACTTTCAAGCATAATTTACACTGAGCGTGTATTGATGTCAAATCAATAAAGCTCCGAACCCCCAGATGCATGCAACCAGGAATATTAAATAAAGGTGATAGTCTAATAACGCATAATATGTAAGAAAACCACAGCATACAAAAAAATATTCAGGAACAATCCTCCTGAAGTACTTGATAGTCCGGATGATTTTCCGGATGATTTTCCATGGTGTGCTTTGTGAGCACCTCAAAAAGATTCTGGATTAGTTGCATAATGTGCCTAGAATGGGTACCATCATCTAAATAAGAAAGACAGTGACTTGCTTCAACCCACGTGACTGTGAACACGTGACAGCGATTATGTATTTCTGCCTAATTGTTGGAGCCAAAAATATATTGGTTTATGAATATTATGTGTACGTGGATGTATATGAGAGAAAGAAAGATGAAAGGAGTGCGAAACTGAAATTATTTCCTATGCATGAACTGACTCCACATTAATTATTTCCAGTGGTTCAAGCCTCATATTATTCAGCAGTTTTCTTACCAGAATTGTTCTGTGACTTGTCCAGTATGATCTACTCTGACGACCTCTGGACAGAAGTCATTTGCTTCCAGCTATCTCACTTGAATCAACTGTCGCCATTCCATTTTGTGTTTGGGCATTGACTGAAATGAACATTTTCAGTCTGGAACTTCCCAGCAAATCAGTGTTAAACTTCAGTAAAGACTTTCAAACAATTTTCACAATTTCGCCACCAGTTTAGCAACAATAATTTTTGTCTACATGTTCTTGTTCAACAGTCACGCATCACATTTCAACTCATTCCAAAATCTTTAACTCTGTTGGTCTTCTTTCCATGATTTCCTACCCTTTGTTTCCCACAACCATAAGCTTTAGTAGTTCAGCCAAATATCCATTTTTATGAAAAGGCTAACACTAATACTGCCTTAAAATTTAATTATCTTATCAGATCTATATATAAATGTATTAGTGAATGTCAGTCAATCTAAGTAGTTAGGGAAGCTCAAAAATAATACTGAAAAATCCGATTGGATGTCCATGGTTTAAAATGTAAAAGGATAGTAAATCTGTTTATTAATTAAAATTGATTTCAAATTATAATTAATAATTGTGATCTTTACCTATTCACACTATATCAAAGAAGAAAAGTATTATGATTAAGGTAATTTTTGTGTGCCCAAAACAAGGTCCATAATTTAAATGAAATGAGATTGTACCTCATCCTTGCAAAAAGTTGCTTGCCATGAAGAGTTTGTTTTTTTTAAAAATTGTTTTAAGTGCTGAACCACATATTAATAAAATATTCTATAAAAATAAAGTACATGAACACAGAACGAACAATCAACTAAAAGATTGCAGATTCATATAATTTTTATTTATTTAATTACTATCTTCAGAAAGAAATAATAAGATTTAGAGATACGCTTTTAGTCATGCAAGAGGGTTTTTCAACTTTTTATCTTTAGGCCTTAAAAAATTACTAATGCCTGCAGCGATTGCTCAATAAAAATGCAAAATGGCGACATCTTCTTACAATATCTAAAGAAGAGAAACACAGAGGAATAGCAGACATTTTAATTGGTAGATTGTTATGTAACTTCAAGGCGTGAGTGAACAAGACTTTAGCTCCAAGTGAGATCCATAACGATATAAAGATGTAAACCCCAACAATATCTCCAAATCAGATGATTCGAGATATGATGATATAAGACCTAGCAATAACTCCGATTGAGATCTATCAAAATATGATGATGAAAGCCCCCAACAGTAGTTCCGAATGAGATCTATCGAGGTATGGCGATCTAAGCCCTATAAATAGCCCCAAGTGAGATATGACGTTTTAAGCCCTAACAGTAGCCCCAAGTGAGAGCTATCGATATATGACGGTGTGAGCCCTAACAGTAGCCCCAAGTGAGAGCTATCGATATATGACGGTGTGAGCCCTAACAGTAGCCCTAAGTGAGAGCTATTGATATATGACGGTGTGAGCCCTAACAGTAGCCCCAAGTGAGATATGACGTTTTAAGCCCTAACAGTAGCCCTAAGTGATGTCTAATATGACGATGTCAATAAATACAAAAGATTTATGAAGACATTTCCATAAAATCTCTAGAGACCTGATGTTGTAAACGTTGGTAGCTTGTGAAAAACAGAGGTTTTAACATAACTCCTTGTGAAATCTATAAAGACATTTTATTAAGCATTGTTGCTAGAGGGATTATTTCAGGATTAACATTGCTCCATGAGAGATCTCTCGATTCTAGGTAAACATAACTTAATGCATATGCGATCGATAAAGCTTACATGTCTGCATATTCTTTGCCCCTACGTTCTACGTGGGGCATGCCTTGTAATTAACCTTGGACGGACGACGTTATAAATTCCGTGCCGCCATTGTTAATGATATGTCGCCAAGTACCCCTTAGTGTACAACCGAGAGACGGTTGGTTACTGACACTATCGGCAATACCAGCGAACGTATCGGGATGATGTGGATTGGACCAAACCGGCTATTGTACGCAAGTTTGTCAGTTCGTAAATCTGTTTGTCTTGACTACAAGGACGCATTTTTAACATAGACGAAGGATAAATTTGAGCAACCAGTCTGTTTAGGTTGGAGAGAAGAAATTAATTTAACTATTAAATTAAAGTTTCTATAAATTCCTAAGCAGGGTCTATAAATAAAAACTGGACACGTAACAATAATTATTGACGTAAATAACGGAGAGCACTATAGCTGAACACGTGATGAACCCAGCGTACCTTGGTAACAGGTCAATGTTGTCCTCATTTCTGTCTTATGTTAATCCCATGTTGACACAATAACTATTGCTATTGACGCCACGCGGTCAGTAAAAGATTTAATTAGCTGGAACAGATAATAAAGACGTAATGGCTTGTAAGAATTCACGAATGCAGAAAGAGTTAGCCGAAAGTAGAAAGACCTCGGAATGAACACCGGAAGTCGGTGATGCTGCAGAGAAAATTGAAATAACATACGCAGTACGAGAGAGAAGTACAAGCGTTTGGGTTTTTTTCTGAGTCGAAAGTCGGCTTGGAATGCAGGTCTAACTCCGACTCCCGACTCCGAAAGTCGGCTTGGAATGCAGGTCTAACTCCGACTCCCGACTCCGAAAGTCGGCTTGGAATGCAGGTCTAACTCCGACTCCCGACTCCGAAAGTCGGCTTGGAATGCAGGTCTAACTCCGACTCCCGACTCCGAATGCAAGTTTATTACTTACGTCAAGACAGATTTGTTGTATCAGTCAAGACACACTTACTGTATCAGTTAAGACAGATTTACTGTATCAGTTAATACACACTTAATGTATCAATCAAGACACAGATTTAATGTATGTCTAAACATGCTTGCTGTATCAGTTAAGACACACTGTATCAGTCAAGACAGATTTACTGTATCAGTTAAGATACACTTAACGTATCAGTCAAGACACACTTACTGTATCAGTCAAAACAGATTTATTGTATCAGTCAAGACACACTGTATCAGTCAATACTCACTTACTGTATATCACTCAAGACAAATTTATTGTATCAGTCAAGACACACTGTATCAGTCAAGACAGATTTACTGTTTCAGTCAAGACGCACTATATCAGTCAAGACACACTATATCAGTCAAGACACTTACTGTATCAGTCAAGACAGATTTACTGTTTCAGTCAAGAAACTATATCAATCAGGACACACTTAACTGTATCAGTCTAGAAACAGACTTACTGTATCAGTCAAGACACAGACTTACAGTATCAGTGAAGACACACTTACTGAAACAGTAAAGACACACTGTATCAGTCAAGACAGACTTACTGTCTCATCAGTTCCTAGTGCGCTTGCTGAACTGTTACTTTCCCTAAGTGAGGTAAGAAAAAGTATTCTTAACGATTTCTTTTTCAACAGCTAATGTAAGAAAAAGTATTCTTAACTATTTCTTTCACTACTGATGTAAGCAAAAATATTCTTAACGATTTCTTTTGCTATCAGAGGTAAGAAAAAATTTTTTTCTAATCTCTCATTTTGAGACTGTTATCTTAACAACTGAAAAAGTTTGCTAACACCCATTTTAATTTCCCACTCATATTTTATTTGACGTAAATTTTCATGTGTTGTTCTTTCATGCATTGTTCAAGTGGAATCATAGCTGCATTTTCCAGACAATGGTGAGAGACAATTTAATAGATTGTCCATAAGTTATTACTTCTGAGTCTGTGTATGTATTGCTATTGATCAACCAGCCTCAGTTTTCACAGTACAGATACATAATTACGTGACTGTGTTTTTTAGTTTTGAACTTTCATCGCAGTGACAGTTGGTTTGATCTACTGACCAATAAATTATATTTTATACTAAAACTATGTCAGCAGAAGTACTGAGTACATACTTTGTCTTAATTACTATTGAGTGATTTTGTTATAGCTCTCTGCCAGGTGAGGGTTTTGTACCAAAAGACCAAAGTGCATATTAGGTCCACAGATCATAGACAGAGATAAAACACACCTTAATGGGACAGTCCCACCCTTCTTTAGCTTGACTGAAAAATCCCACTTTTTATTTTCTGCATGTCCTGAAGTAGAAGATACACTCACTATTGCCACTGACTGAAAGTGAGGTTGAACATTTTGGCTCAACATTTATTGTTCTTGTTATTTCAATGATTATTTTTACAAACTACCTACAGCTCTTGACTAATGTTAAGTCTGTTTTCAAACTCTATTACAGTTTGATAAATATCCAATGGGGATAGACATAACATTCCTTTGTTGAAGAAATACTCTAATCTAATCACTTTGAAATTGAAAATAACTCGAGTCTGGACATAAAGGTTGTTAGCTTATGAGAAAGTATGCTTTTTTTTCTTTTGCTCCAGACAGCTGTGGCTACTATACTTGCTTGGTCACGTTTGTCGTTTGTGTGTGAATCCAGCGTTGTCATCAACGTATCAGTAAAATGTGTTGCTGTAAGTTGATTCCTGTGAATTACATTCAAGAGACAATACAGCAGAAATTGTGGTTTGAGTTTGGACTCAAGAATTTATGAAGATTATGATTATGAAGTCATCATCTTTGAAAAGGTTATGTGCATTGAGTTTCATTATTTCTCTGAAACTCTTTTCTCATTTCCATGAAGCTATCCATGAACTTGATTATGTATTTATGTTAATTGATTGCTAATATCTATGCTAGGATAAATTGAATGACTGCCTATTATTAACCGAACATTATTGTGAAGTGATGCAAATGTCAATGCTCTTTGATTATATTCATATGCTATATATTTGATTGTTGATTTAATAAATTTATTGTTAAATTTATTTACCTTAATACACATATTGATA
Organism: Sinotaia quadrata; assembly: GCA_028829895.1. Taxonomy (NCBI): domain Eukaryota; kingdom Metazoa; phylum Mollusca; class Gastropoda; order Architaenioglossa; family Viviparidae; genus Sinotaia; species Sinotaia quadrata. The sequence continues at coordinate 84,880,955 of CM054177.1, forward strand.
ACCATATGTTTGAGAGACAGTGGGTTGATGGGGCTAATCTAAATATAGATTAAAAGACAGACTGTCTTCTCGTTTGGTAAGAAGTTTTCCACCTACAGAAAATATTGCGTGACGGTAAATGTTTGTCTTTAATGTTGTGGAAGAGAGAAAACGTTTACAGCGCTCGCATGTCCTCCAAGTGAAAGAGATGAGTGGTGTCTTTAGGGGAATAATTATAACATAAATTAAGATTCTCATCACTTCTAATTAATTATGGATAATTAAATAATAATAAATATCATAACCAATAAATAGTGTGGCGTGAGCGTCACAGAATGAATATTGTCTATATGTAATAATATACTCACTGGTTGAATGGTATTTAATAGTGTCTAATCAGGCAATAACATTTAGCGAACAGGACCTAGTGTCTAATCAGACAATAACATTTAGTGAACAGGACTTAGTGTCTAATCAGACAATAACATTTAGCGAACAGGACTTAGTGTCTAATAAGACAATAACACTTAGCGAACAGGACTTAGTGTCTAATCAGACAATAACATTTAGCGAACAGGACTTAGTGTCTAATAAGACAATAACACTTAGCGAACAGGACTTAGTGTCTAATCAGACAATAACATTTAGTGAACAGGACTTAGTGTCTAATCAGATAATAACATTTAGCGAACAGGACTTAGTGTCTAATAAGACAATAACACTCAGCGAACAGGACTTAGGAGCTTATCTCAAACATCTATTTACTTAAATAGATTTTTAAAAATTTGACTCTGACCCGTAATCATTATTAAAGTTTTTTCCAACTTTTCTCAAACCTATTTAAGTAAATAGATTTTCAAAATTAGATACTTTATCTTAAAATCCTATTGACTTAGAAATAATTTCAAACTTTGTCACACCACTATTTACTTTAAACTTGTAACCAAGTAATAAACACATTCAATCTTGTATTTTATGTCAAAACCCTATTGACTTTAACTTTGTAACCAAATAACACACACATTCAATCTTGTATTTTATGTCAAACCCCTATTGACTTTAACCTTGTAACCAAATAACACACACATTCAATCTTGTATTTTATGTCAAACCCCTATTGACTTTATCCTTGTAACTAAGTAACGAACACATTCAGTCTTGTATCTTCGTAACTATGAACACCCGTGGAAGCTCAGGTTTTCAAACATGAGTTTTAACGGTTTCCCAAAACAATGTTTTTCTCAAAACACATAACAGTTTCTCAAAACACATTATAGTTTCTCAGAACGTTGTGAAGATTTCAATGCATAATAAACTGAACAAGTACCAAGAGGCCAATTTTAGTTATCATTTCGCATTACATAAATAACATTCATAGACAAAACGACTTGCATTTAGAGAAGACAAACAAAATTGTTTAGCACCTGATTCTTGATAAATCTTCAGTAATTTCAGACTCAGTACCTCGTAGTTAAAGAAAAATATTAATCCATCATTGCCTCTATACGAACATAGAGCATTATAAAATCCTTTTTAAAAAAAATCACACAGTTAAAAAATTACATTTCTTTCTTGCATGAGGAATTGCACATTTAATAAATTACTTATCAATAGTGCGGACACAGTGAATAAAGAGAACAATAAACCAACTGAGTAGACACGCTCAATAACTCACAATACGCATAAAACACTCACGCAACAATCTCAATTTAAGCGGAAATCATCTCTCATCAGATTGCATATCACAACTTGAACATTATAAACCTTGCATCATTTACACGATCGAGAGTTGAGTACCCTAAACATGGTAACAATAACGTTCCGGACGGAAATAGGAGTCGCTTTGTTCCAGAACTTTGGTCTATGGATACTTTTCATAAAAGCGACCCCACCCCCACCAAGGTGAAGTGCATAGTGGTTATGATCAATGTAAACTGCTTCCATTACAATTGCTACTCTCTATTGTTCGTTTTGTGGCGACCGCGCCTTTAAGCAAGATTACTGGACGTTTAGTTTAGAAGTGCTGAATGCCACATACGGTAACAAAAGTGGACATGAGTAATTTAAAAGCAAACATCTAATTCAAGAACAAGCATAATACCACAACTCACTAAAACTTAAATATTCACACTGTCTTCTCTAACTATTACATATCTTTCAATGTTACATGTACGTAAAGTACAATTCACATTTTTGTCAATGTTCTAACTTGGTACAGTCTCAAAATAATATTGAATAACGAGACAGGTAAATAAACTTCAATTTAAAATCCCATTAATGCTGCATAATTCTCAGAATTATAAATAAATCTAAAGACTAACTCTTTATCTGAATGTTATAAAAAAATCAACCAGTTAAAACAGCAACGTTTTACATTTATAATAAAATACTATAAGTAAGTTGTCATATGCAAAAAGTATTATATCAAAAACCAGAAAAAAATTGTTGCAAAAAAATAATATCTAACTAATTATATATATTAAATAAATTATTTCCGGGTCAAACGTTATTACTATATTTTCACTGAACACCATTAGATTGACAGTTGCAACTCAGCCATACACCTTAAAAAAATTATCATGACATTCTGACAAAGTCGTGTCATGTTACATATTGCTACACAGTCGTGTCATGTTACAGGAGTGAAACATATCGCTACACAGCGGTCGACTCCGATTCGCTCAACGGCTGATACACTGCTACTCATTGACTCACAAGAAGTTAACCTGGTTGGCATGACATTACGCGGTAGGTTGACAAGACAGGCAGACTCTGGCAGAAGATAGGACACAGACACAGATACATCTCCACCACCGCAAGAGACAATCAGCCCAGCAGATGACATACGGCGACGACAACGCGGCGGATTATAAAATCTTTCAGAAGAGGTGTAACGGTCAAAACTTTAATGATAACTTAACAGAAAGTTTGACAGTAGATGATAACAGGCAGTACTTTAAAACAAGGAGTAGTAGGTTAAAACAGGGAGCAGGATGTTAAACAGGGAGTAGTAGGTTAAAACAGGGAGCAGGATGTTAAACAGGGAGTAGTAGGTTAAAACAGGGAGCAGGATGTTAAAACAGAGAATAGCAGACTAAAACAGGGAACAGCATGTTAATATACGTAGTAGCAGGCTAAAATAGGGAGTAGTCGATTAAATGAGAGCAGCAGACTACAACAAGTGATAGCAAGCTAAAACAGGAGGTAGCAGGTTAAAACAAGGAGTTGCAGGATAAAATAGGGAGTAGATTGCTAGGATAGGGAGCATTAGGTTAAAATAGGAAGTTGCAGGTTGAAATAGGGAGTAGCAAGTAAATAAAGAGTATTAGGTTAAAAAAGGGAGTAGCTGGTTAAAATAGGGAATAGCTGGCTAACAAAGTGAGCATTAAGTTAGAAAAGGAGTAGCAGGCTAAAATTAGGGACACGTGAGGAAGTCACCCCCTTCAGAAATCGGTCATCTTGGTGGACTTTAAGTAAGTTGTCGCACATGTGATGAATAGGTGTTAAATGATACACAAACATAGGTGTTAAATGATACACAAACATAGGTGTTAAATGATACACAAACATAGGCACGCAGCGTGTATACTATTCTCGGTTTCATCAAGAGCATTGTTAAAGGCGCAGTGGACACTAATATGAACCAGTTATTTGTATACATGTATGTTCACTCTAAGCACTTGCTCAAATTCAAGTGGAAATATTCTCATCAGACTGAATATAAAAACTCGAAACCTGAAACCTTGCATCCATAACATAATCAAGAGTTGCACACCCAAATCCATATCAATCACCCTAGCAACACTCACATTCAAGACGGAAATAGATGTCACTGTTTCTCAGAAAGGTTCACTGGGTACATCGGCGTGAAGGTAAATATTTTCGGAACCTTTTTCGTCTCCCAAGTAGAATTAGGTGGTTTATTTTAATCCTCTAACCCTCACTAGTTAAGTATATACTTGGTGTGGTTTTCTTGACACCACATGCTGTTATCCTTAATCCATTGAATCGGGACATAGGCCTACCGAGTGTCTGATCAGAATTTGGTCAAGAATGCACCTTTGTTAACATCTTGTAACACAGTAAATATGAAATAAATAATATACAGCATATATATTCGTAATCATTAATGTTAGATTAGTTAATGACGATGGTTTTCCTTTTGCACGAAATCCAATTCCAAATCCCCGATTTCAAGATTTATATAATAAATACGCACTCGGTCTTGATAAGTCCTTCTAATAGTTTGTATGTGACACGTCCCCTGATTTCAAGATTTATATAATAAATACGGTACTCAATCTTGGTACACCTTCTAATATTTTGTATCTGACACGTCCCAGATTGGGGGCTTCGGCACTGGTATGGTAGGGACCCCAGAGTACAGTGAGAGGAACCAAGTCCTCCCAGAGAAATCCAGACCCGTAAAGCTCATATAAGCCCTGTGTAGAAGGAAGTCCGGGTTTGAGGGTAGTGTCTCGTTAAATTGACCAAACTGCTCCACCACGCGCTAGAGTTCCAGAGGTGAAAGAATATTAGAAACCACCACTAGCACAACCCGAACTCTCTTGGACATATTGAACAGAAAACCAAATCCTTCCAAGCTATCCAAGGCCCAGAACGTCCTAAGAAGAAAGGTCCAAGCAAGCTCTGGAGAGGAAGCCAGAGCAACCATCACCACCACTCTCATATGCTAACAGTCGAAATGACATAATAAGCTGACACCTCCCCCGAAACAAAACAAGTTGACGGCTTGAGATGTCCCCTCTCACTATATTGTGGTGAGGTAAATTCCTCCAAAAACCCAAAAGACCTACCCATAAATGATAACATAAAAATTATGATATTTCTTGAAGGTGAAACAGCGTTAAAGTAACCACCACCACCACAATGCGTTGTACAATTCACGGAATTAACGAGTGTTGGAATCGGACGTAGAGAAGAATTCAGTGAATCAACCAATTAAAATCAATTAATCAGTCTGCAATGCACAAGGTTCTGGACATTAGCTGGTTCTGCATTACAAGGTTTTCTTCATGCGTGACCGCTTTGAATCATCCCACCCTAAATGGCCCAAATAACGGATATGAAAACAACACACAGCAAAACATACTTCCTGTTCTTAGGTTTTTGAGCCGAAGAGGTTCGTTTTGGTATTATGCCATCATTCGAATCGCAGTAACTGTCTTTGGGGTCGTAGGTCGACAGGCCATCAGTGAAGCAGCACTTTGTGTGGGAGGGCTGTTGTTTCGGAAACGGGCCCTCGTAAGTGAGGTTGTTGCAGCAGATGTATTCGGGCTTCAAACCTTCCCCATTGCAGCAGCGGTCGTTTTTGCTTGCAATTGATGTCTTTCTACCTGTGACGTATGCCGTATTATGAATAACATTATTTATGATAAAGTGCAATATTAAACTCTGCACGACTAACTAATGAATTGTGTTAAAGAGGTCATTAGCGGCATCCTATTGTAATCATGCAAAAAATCTATTGCAACCACACGACCGTATATTTTAACCATGCAAAATCCTACAGTAACAATGCGGCATCCTATTGTAACCATGCAAAATCCTACTGTAGCCGGACGGCATCCAATTGTAACCATGTGCAAAATCCTATTGTAACAGCATGGCATACTTTTGTTATCACGCAAAATCCTATTGTAACCATGCAAAATCCTATTATAACTTTGCGGGCATCCTATTGCAACCATGCAAAATCTTATTATAACCATGCAAAATCCTATTATAACCACGCGGCGTCCTATTGTAATCATGCAAAATCCTTTTATAACCTTGCGGCGTCCTACTGTAACCATGCGAAATCCTATTATAACTACGCGGCATCCTATTGTAACCTTGCAAAATCCTATTATAACCACGCGGCGTCCTATTGTAACCATGCAAAATCATATTGTAGCTATTCAAAAACCTATTGTAGCCATGCAAAAACCTATTGTAGCCATGCAAAATCCTACTGTAATCACGCGGCATGCCTTTCAAACTACGCGGAATCCTACTGTAACCACGCAAAATCCTATTATAACCACGCGGCATCCTACTGTAACCATACTATAAATACGTCAGAAGAGTGGTGGCAAGTCTCTTTTTAAAGAATTAAAATAATTTTGTAACTAAAATGAACCAATCAAAAAGATTATGAATTAAGAAAATTAAATGCATTTGGAATTCACGAGTAATAAAGGGAGTTGAAAGTGTTGAGTATTCTTTATTTAAATCTGAATTAGCCTCTATAATCCTAGCTGTCACATTTATTCCTTGTTAAATTAAAGGTGCACTTCTTTATTGATAATGTTTCTCACTTAACACACTTATTTGGTTTCTTTACAATTCAACTTATCAACCCAGTTACACTTCATCTGCTTATTTAATTCAGATTTCGAATTCTTTAATTACATGTATATCGCTTGGTTATAATATACTCCTAATTTTTTGCTCATCTAAAAGGAAATAATCCCAACCACATACACACGTATGAACGCACGTACACGCAAACACATACACATAAACTCAAGCACACACCCACACACGCATACATATAAACACGTACAAGCCAGCGAATATATAAATATATATGTATACTACAGTCGATTAGTAACTTTTACATCACGTTATATATATTTGTATAATCTGTTTTCTCACAATTAAGTCTGCTAACTTGAAATAAAATTGTGGTATTAAGTGTATTTTCCTCCTATAATTCTTATTTTCTTCAATTTACTTTTTAAGGTAAAACCGTACACGATTGTTAAAATTCTAATTTTATATATTTTAGGTTTCAGTAGCATGAGACAAAATATTTCATCTCTCAGCACATAAAAGAGAATCTGTCAGAAATCGACTAAAAAAGAAAAAAAAAGAAGCAAAATCCTTAAATAGTAATATTTACAAACTTAAAATATCTTTAAATAGTTAAATTTACTTACTGCCTATGCAACACTTTGATAATTTCGGGTCGTAAGGCGTGACACCACAGCATTGTACAGATTCCAAGTTAATTGTTTTATCACTACATCTCTCATTTAGGTCAGTAGAGTTCACCATTCCATTATGGCATTTATATATAGGTGTATGTATCCTTTTGTCTGCAAGACAGTCGTCAGATTCAAAAGAAATAAGTTTCATCATAGGAGACGGGATATCTGACTTTTTACAAAATGCTTGTTGGAATGTGGGGTGCGCTTTAAATTTTGTTTTAGGCACTTTTGTAACAGATTAATCTGATGAAATAAAGTTCATGTAATATTTATTTAAAATCGGTGTCATTTAGGCACTCTTGTAACAGATTAATCTGATGACGTAATATTTATTAAAATCAGTGTAATTAAGGCACACGACTGAATAGGCTACCATAGTTTCTAATTTATTAATAATAAATGTGTATAATGTGCTATTCAAATATTCCAAACAACACAAAAAACAGACAGATGTGAAAAACATTACTTAGCGTGAAGAATAGTGTCTGAACAGTTCAGTGTGAAGTACTTTACTTGAGGTGAAGAATACAGTGTCTGAACAGTTCAGGGTGAAGCACGTTGCTTGGGTGAAAAAAGACCGTGTCTGAACAGTTCAGTGGGAAACTTTCTTTCAGAAGAGACGCGTATAAAATATACCTCGTATACTCTACCTCACACACACACACACACACACACACACACACACACACACACACACACACACACACACACACACACACACACTCACACACACAACACACACACACACTCACACACACACACACTCACACACACACACACTCACACACACAACACACACACACACACACTCACACACACACTCACACACACAACACACACGCACACACACACACACACACACACACACACACACACACACACACACACACACACTTCTCTTATGTTTATACATCTGTATAAGTGACAATTTGTTTTATAGGGATGTGCTCGTTTAAGTACACTCAGACTTGTGCAAATATTGAAACTTATACGCTCACGTACACATACACTCCTGCTTCAATACACATACACACACACACACACACACACACACACACACACACACACACACACACACAGGCATAAATACACACTACCATTCATGCGCTCCACATTCGCACAAACTCACTCACGCCCAAATTGGCACGCAACCAAACAAAACACACACAGAGATGCGCGTCCTTTTCGTGTTTGTTGTCATTCAGATCCTGACTACAAATCATTATTAGGCAGTGCTCATTCATGTGTGAATGAGTCGATGTCAATACCTGTGTGATTGCAGCATGTCATTCAGGTCCTGACTACAAATCATTATTAGGCGGTGTTCATTCATGTGTGAAAGAGTCGATGTCAATACCTGTGTGATTGCAGCATGTCCACTTGAATTGCATAGGGAAGACGTAACCACCACAGCACACCTCGTCCTCTGCAGCGCTTGGATTGCAATCCTCAGTCATTTCTGAGTTGCGTCCAGAAATTGGAACAATTAAACAGTAATCAGTTAAACCCATTATGTAAGTATACACACACACCTGTATATTTTGGTCAAACCTAAGAAAATCAATGATTTATTTTCATTTCCGTTCTCTCTCTCGCCCTCTTGCAAACACAAACACACACACACACACACACACACACACACACACACACACATACACACACATACACACACACACACACACAAACACACTCACACTCACTCACTCACAGAAATGAAATGAAATGAAAATAAATCATTGATTATCTTTGGTTTGACCAAAATAACCTAAACCTAAATAACAAAATGGGGAACATGCTAATGATTGTATATTAACTCTTTTACGAAAAGATAGCATCCACTCATAGCATGTTGTCACTTATACAAAATAATAGACGAAAAATAATTAATTGTATTATCAGCAATGGATATATAAATTGACTGCCATTATAATAATATAAAATATTTGAAAAACAATAAATTTAAAAATGAAATAAAGCCACAATTGAGGCCACATTGCCCGTCAAAAGACCTATTAATATACGTTCATACTCACAAATCAGCTATTAAATTGTAAAACTGTTAGCAAACCCATAGCTAAACACAGATCAACTCTGTACATACACGATAGTCAGAAAGTCCATAGCTACACACAGATCAACTCTGTACATACACGATAGTCAGAAAGTCCATAGCTACACACAGATCGGTCACGGTATGTCATATTGTTAGCTAGTTCATAGCCAGATCTTTGCGTAACGGTGCGGAAACTTAATTTACTATATAAAGTATTAAGTTTCAAACATGCTTTGTGCTCACAAGGCGAATTTTGCTAACATTGTAACAAGCCAGTTCTCTCGGTGCAGGTTAAGTCAGGTGAAAAATAAAGTGAACAGAACTGATATACCATCGGGGTATTGAAGAGAGAACTCATTGCAAACGTGTGTGTAATTTAGTACATCTTTAGTTTTTTCTTTCTCTCTCCGTATCCGTCTGTCCATCCACTCAAAACAACTGTTCGTCAGTCTATCTATCTATCTATCTATCTATCTATCTATCTATCTATCTATCTATCTATCTATCTATCTATCTATCTATCTATCTATCTATCTATCTATCTATCTATCTATCTATCTATCTATCTATGCTTAACTGAAATGAAATAAAAAGATAAAGAACAACACGCATGAGAAACAAATGAACCCTTTTGCTTAAATAAATGTTAGTAATTATTTTTAAAAAACATTATAAGACCTGACACGAAGAATTAATTATTTCTTATAAATACGTCGTGTATAAGATGTGAAGTATTGATTTTTACTGTCATGTGTAATGCGCAGCCTGTCTGCTTTACAAAGGAAAGATAAATCATGATAACTTACCGTTAGTGATGGCTGCCCCATTGGACAGGCTACAGTACAGTGTACAAACTGTCAATACAATAAAAACAAGAATAAACATTTTTTTCCTCTGAACTTTTAAGAAAGGCTAGCAGATTGTGATTAGATATAGGTAAAGTCTCGATTTTGTGTAGATCAGGAAAAAAGTCGTCTTATTGTAATGTTACCCTCAGTAATACTCTTATATAGTGAGTTTTCAGTAAGTTACAGGTTACGGGCATTCCCTTGAGAAAAAAGCCAAACAAAAACTACTATTAGATGTAGGTGGTAAAACTAATTAACCAAATTCCCCTCAGAATTTGAAAAGTATACTGCTAAATCACCTCTTACGCGACACAATACTTACTATTTATAAATAAAAATTAACTTGCAGGGGTTAAAAAAAAAATAATTCACAAGACTGGTATGCAGAGAGGATTTCTTAGTAACATGAAACGGAACCAGTTTATAGAAAACCACCAATGGCTGGGGTTTCATTGCACTGGAGAATACAGGGGCATTCACTTTCCCCCGAACATGCTAAGCAGCGTATGACCTACTTAAAGAGTTATAAATTGTTCGCTGCAACTCAAGGTTCAAGTGCTGAGACAGCTAGCCGAAACTAGACAGCGTCACCGAGACGAGTTGTTGAACAATCAGTCGTCAATCACACACAAACAAACTGTTGATTGCAGATGAAGCTTTGATTTGGTGAAGTGGTGGAGATGCGTATTATTATTAAGTCGTAGTAATAGCAGCATTGCTTTTCTTATTTGTAGAAGCAGTTTCGTAATTAAATAAATAATTATTCTTAATACTAAAAAATTATCCAATTTAGAAGCAATCAATAAAGGAATTATTTAAATACAATAAATAAATTCTTGTTTGGTATTTGAGGATTAGGTTAGATTATCCTTGCTCTCTTTCTGTGTGTGTGTGTGTGTGTGTGTGTGTGTGTGCGCGCGCGCGCGCGTGTGCGCATAACAACGGTACGTTATAGCACATTTAGTTTAACAACGGTACGTTATAGCACATTTAGTGTAACAACGGTACATTAAAGTACATTTAGTGTAACAATGGTACATTATAATACACTTGTTTACGATTGATTATTACATTGTTCTATTTCATGCTTCTATTAACTTTATCAATAATTTCCCCCTTTCTTCCCATATTCATAAAAAAATGCATTCTTATTTTAAAAGAAAGAAATATTTATTCCTTACTCTGCGAGTAGGCAAGTCAGCGAAAGCCTGAAAAGACCCACTCTTCCTATAATATCAGAGAGAGAAAGAGAGAGAGAGAGAGTACCAAACCCGGAAGTACGTGGTACGAAGTAGTAAACTATACAGTACCAAGACAGAAAACTACGACACAGTCCCAGAAAGGTAACTAGACTAAATTATTAATGGTTTTCAGTACGCATTATTTTGACATAGCGGTCCACACATCTCATCATGCACTCGAATTTTAGTTAGGCGTTCCCCAGGAAGCAAGACTCATAATTGGCCACAAATAATAGACATAGCAAATAAAAATCAAGAGAATATAGAACGTTTGAGAGATCTAATAATAATTCTGGAAATACGTAATACAGTGCTTGGAAAGGAGTTTCTCCTTGAATCACCATGGCGATCGCACTGGCACAAAAATGCTTAGTAGGTGTGACCATGAACAGCTTTCATGAGAAAAGTTCATTAAAAAAAAAATTCTTCTGAATAGCAGAATGAGAAAACAGGAAGCGGTAGCTGTGGTTTTTGAGTCTGCCTTCAGCAAGTGATCTTGTGATGGATATACTTAATGTACCTATCACACTTTAAGTACGTCATTCATGACGTAGACAAGGCGTCATGACGTACGCAAGGCGAGAATAAATGAGACAATTCTTGACCATTTTAATAATATTAAGTGGAACAGATTTAAAATGATAAGAATGAGATATTATTATTATTATTATTATTATTACACTAATGAATAAGACTGACTAACCGTAACAGTATATATCTGACACATGCTTCCAGTCCGTTGGATAGTTATCACCCTTATCATGTAGTCCATAAATAAAGCTTGTATGTAACACTATTAAAGATTTAGAAATTATTAGTTTTGGCGCCTCAACTATTCTGACGACAGACTGGTTGCCTGATTTACCCTTCAGTCTCTACAAAGTAATTACTCTCGCTTTAGCACTCAGTGTAATGAAAGACTGGCTGCCTGATTCACCCCTCAGTCTCTACAAAGTAATTACTCTCGCTTTAGCACTCAGTGTATTGACAGGTGAATTCGTGTACAATATACGGGTTGGACACATTATCATAATCTGACTAATTATGCACAAGAAAATCATTCAAACAACTCAGCCCCCAACTCGACCCTCTATGGTCCCTCCATCTCTAATAATTAGCGAATTACAGTGATTAAGATAACAAAGATAAAATTTTAATATTTAACAACAAAATAATGTATCAATCAATTAAACACACGAAATACAAATGGTCTACCGGATCACCCATTCTGTCCATAAAGTTCATAACGATTCGTAACATGGATCTCAGTTTTAGAGTTTATCAAATGCCCATGTAGCTCTTCATATCTATCACCGAAAAAAGTCCTTCAGGCAGTTCACACATCAGTCAGTATATCACTGAGTTATCTGCCCACTTTACTTCATAACCACCGTCTCATGTGAATAGCGTACACATCAGGATGAGGTTCTTAGCCCCCAAACAGCCATAGAACCAGAACTAAAATTCTGCTATGAAACAACAATTATTGTTTCTATCAGTGATCAGTCTATAAATCACCAATCTGTATATTTAGTGGCACAGACAAATACGTGTCCTATTACAAATCGACCTCAATCATATTTTTACAATTTCAATCATGAAATTAGAAAAATGTCTGAATTAAGCACATGCGTGTTACAATTATAAAATAGAAATAGAAATATCCAAACCACAAACATGCGGTTTTACAACTTATCAATCAGAAATGTCCAAACCATGCACATGAGGTTTACAATTTATCACAATTGTATTCACTTCAGTGGAGATGAAATAACATCCCACAATATCATTATGATCAGTAAATTTAAATCATTATAAAATTACGGAATAGGTGTTAAATCAGTTTTCATGCAATTTCTTTGGACAAATTGCATCAGAAGAAAATGACAACAATTCATACAAATTACAAATGGAAAAATACAAGATTATACTACTGCATTCTTAATAAAATACATTCAACAATAATTAAGAATTTGATATGTTACCTTATCTGAATAACGGCGGGATCGTCCTTCTCGTTCATAGAATTACATGAGACCTTCTGAATATTAGGCAATGTTCCCCAACCTCTGTGAATGACTGTCTAATGAAATTATCTGTTATTTATACAACTCTCCACATCACTGGCAAGAAACATATCTAGATACATAGTCACTAAGCATCAGGCTAAGCTAACTACCCATCTCCCCTTGCTTTCCATGACCATTTTTGAGTAGTTTATAATCCCTTTATCATGACAGTAATTCGTTTAGCAAAACAGCATTTCTATACAGTCACAATCGCCAACATAGGAAAAAAAATACCCCCCCCCCAAAAAAAAAAAAGAAAAAAAAGAAAGTATCATGTCAAGTAAAAATAATTAATGAATAAGAATAGTATACGCTGTTAGTTGAAGCAAGTCCAGTCAGTTTTTGAATCATGTACAAAGCATAACCTGTATACTTAGTTTCATTGTGTTAAGTCTCAGTTGCTGAACCAATGAAAAAGCGGTCATCTCTTTACAGTCCATGTGGAAACTTGTCCCAAAGTGACAAAGGCGATATTTGTATTGTCACATATGATCAAGTTAACTAGTTAAGACTACAAGTGCTGTACTAACTAAAAGGTTTAATTTTTACTGACAATTTGGGTGTTGCAAGACATTTGTTGAACGAATTAAAGTTATATTTTCTGTCAGTTTGGGCATAACAAGACAGATTTGTTAAGCCAATTCAGACACATTTGCTGTCAGTTAGGCATAACTAGACAGATTTGTTAAGTGAATTCAGACACATTTGCTGTCAGTTTAGGCATAACAAGACAGATTTGTTAAGTGAATTCAGACACATTTGCTGTCAGTTAGGCATAACTAGACAGATTTGCTGAGGGAACTAAAAGATAATTTTAATGACTGTAAAAATAACCCAAGCATAACCAAACACGTTTGTTGAACGAATTAAAAAAAATATAATGAATTTGGGCATAATCAGACACCTACGTTGATCGAATTAATATACGTGTCTTTATTACTAGTCTGGGGAAATAAAGACAGTTGTTGATCAAATTAAAATACATGTCTTTATTACTAGTCTGGGGAAATAATGACACAGTTGTTGATCGAATTTAAAACCTAGTATGCATGGTTAATTAGTTAATTGAAAGACGTAGTTGTTAGGATAATTGAAAGGCATATATTTTTCTGTCAGTTAGGCATGCTAAGACAACACTAGTGATCTAATTAAAAGGTTAAATATTTCCTGTCAAGTTAGGCATGCTAAGACAACACTGGTGATCTAATTAAAAGGTTAAATATTTCCTGTCAAGTTAGGCATGCTAAGACAACACTGGTGATCTAATTAAAAGGTTAAATATTTCCTGTCAAGTTAGGCATGCTAAGACAACACTGGTGATCTAATTAAAAGGTTAAATATTTCCTGTCAAGTTAGGCATGCTATGACGTAGACGTGGAGTGGTAATTAAAAAAGCACAGTCTTTAAATCTGGCGCGTTAAAAAACATTTGTTTAGCTATTGTAAAAGGAATACCTTTACAGTCAGTTTACATATAACTGTTGAGTTAATTAAAAGGCAAAATCTCTGTTGAAAATTGGGGCATAATTGTTGAGATAGTTAAAAGGCAAAAGCTCTTTTGTTAATTTCGGACATTTGTTGAAACAAGTGCGTTTTGTGCTGTACTTTGAAAGGCGCTGATGACTCATTGGGCTGTGCTGTTAAGCGTCATTCCCCTCCTGGTTTTCAGAAATGGGACACATGGTGATGACACAACCCAGAAGACTAGTATTACTTCCTTTCACGTAGGAAGGTAAATCCGAAATCAGGCAGAACGACTTTTAGTGACCCAATTTACAAAGTAATGGGGGATAACCACCAGCACACAATGTAGTGCTGAAACACTTAAAACAGGACTACTCTTTAAAGTCAGTGGCGCTTCTTTTGACCGTAATTAATTATATACTGGCAATGTGAGCTGCCTTTAGACAATAATTAATTATATACTAACAATGTGAGCTGCCTTTTAACAGTAATTAATTATATACTGGCAATGTGAGCTGCCTTTAGACAATAATTAATTATATACTAACAATGTGAGCTGCCTTTTAACAGTAATTAATTATATACTAACAATGTGAGATACCTTTAGACAGTAATTATTGAAATACAGAGAGTGTGATCGCCGTTGAAAAATAATTATTGAATCACTAATAGTGTGGGTGACTTATGATAATAATTATTGAATCAGTGACAGCAAAAGCACCTTTTGACATTAATTATTGAACCCCTGACATAGCGCGTTATAGATTGTTTATTTGGTTTGGTTTGCGGATTGACGTCAGTTTCCATCTGTTGGTTTTGCAGGCGGGCGAGCGCTAAGTTAGAGGAAGAAATTAAGATGAGGAATTTAGAATTAAAGATTTGGTAGATGGCGGAATGATGAGAAAGAATTATATGTGCATTAAAGATTACCGGATGACTAGACAAAATACAAGTGTCTATTGAGAGTACTGGCACAATTAGCCAGGTCACCAGACGACTAGAAATAAAGCAAGCCATATTAAAAATGTGGCTTAGTGAGCCAGTGACCAGACGACTAGATAAAAAGCAAGCCCTATTAAAAATGTAGCTTAGTGAGCCAGTCTCTTTTTAAAATAATAATAATAATAATAACAATAACGAGCAGTTAGAAAATTCTGGTTTTAATTTGCATAACAATTTCTACAAGTATTAGTGTTATTCCTTGTACTCAGTTTTCCCTAACCTGATCTGTGGCTTCAGTTAAACGTGCATCGCTGAAAATTAAATCAAATTCTTTATATTGTAGCTATATAATTGAAAACCATTTAATTTGAAAGTTATCAGTGCCTGACAATCTCTTCTTTCTTCTTTTTATTATAAATAATTATTTCCATGGTCAGAACCTTTGGGCTGTACCGATTAGTCTTACGTGGACTTAAAAACAGCATTCGCCTCACTGTATTTTTGACGTCATTGTTGACTGAAATGCGCGTTGCGTTGAAACTAAACTAGGTCAGGTCAGTGACCAACAAAGGAAGTAAGTTTTGGCAATACTGTGAGACTTTATTTATATATATCTTGTAAAATATAACAAGTGTACAAAATTTATTTTTAAAAAATCAACTTTAATGGCAATAAAGGAAGAAGCCAATAAGAAACTTTAAACATTGCCCTTCAGATGATCTTGAAGTCGCGGAGAAATACTTCTTTGGGTCAGTGGTCGGCGCTTGAGCGTGTTAGGGTAACAATGATACACTGGTGGATTTTTCAGAAAACGAAAATATCTGATACCCCGCACTTCCACCCTCCTTTGGCGAGCTTCGATTTACAGCAGTCCATCTGATGTGGTCGCGACCCTAGGATATAGTGAGACGAGCCACGCCCTTCCACAACTATCCGGGACCGAGAGTGTCCGAAGACGAAAGACCGCACGCAAAAAGCAGTAGAGAGGAATGAAGCTAACGTATTCATCACCCCCACCACCAACTGTTCAAAAGAGACCCCTCCCTCTTCGCCATTTCTCTCCAGTAGATACCAGGGAAATGTAGTTAAACTTTAAACAAATTAAAATTACTAAAACTTCATCCAAGATTACTAAAGTTTAAAGCAAGTAATTTAATTTAGCATTTTGCTTTGTCTCCTCCCTCCCTTCTTTATTTGTTGAATTATTGAACTTGATTAAAAACAAAATTGACTTAAATAGTCTGTCATTGAAGGTGGGTCTACTCAGATAAAAAATCATCAACGAAATAACGCAAGATCATTTAGGTACAAATATACAATTTAAATAAAAGTAATATTAAACATTTAAAACAAAAAACCTCTAAAAAAAATTCCCCGAAAACGGTCTAATCACAGTTCGCCAGAGTAATAGATTGGCCTACTTTATTTAAATCCTGTTTTAATTCTTTGTCTGTGTTGGAAAACTAACTACTTTTGATTTAGAACAATTTGCCCTATATAGTATGTAGTCTACTATTTAGTACGTTAGTAAAATGGATTTTACATTTCACAACACCTTGCTTGCTTTTTGAACGATCAAGAGAGAGTGAGAAAGTAAGAGAGACCGTGAGAGTGAAGAGTGAGAGAGACTGAGAATAAGAAAACTAGAGAGCGAATGAGAGAGACTAAAAGTGAGAGAGCGAGATATGTGTGAGAGAGAGTAGGAGAGCGAGAGAGGAGACAAAAAGTAAGGAAAGTCATAGAGAATAGGAGAGATAAAGATTAAAGAGATTGTAATGAGCAGGGTTAAAAGACTAATAATTCGCCTAATTAATCCGCATAACCCCGCCCATGAAGAACTTTATAAAGTGCGGACAAGACAATCGGTCAAGCCTCAGTGCCATGCTGAGATTAAGAATAGCATTCACTTGCCACACTGAGTGTCATCGGTCCAACCTCAATGCCATGCTGAGATTAAGAATAGCATTCACTTGCCACACTGAGTGTCATCGGTCCAACCTCAATGCCATGCTGAGATTAAGAATAGCATTCACTTGCCACACTGAGTGTCATCGGTCCAAAATCACTATGCAATTTACGGTGTACTACTACTCATACGAGTCTGGCCCTATACAGGTCTCATTATATTGATGAGACACTCAATATATACTATTGTGTCCATTTTGCAACTAAACAATGTTCTGCCCCCCACCCCACCCCACAACAACTACATATCAGACTTCCTTATTAACTGAAAAGCGTGAGTGTTGACAAAATATAAATAATTCATTTAACGAAAGAGAACAGACAAATGAAAAATTTATCTACGAAGTTGATTTTCATACACAAGCCTATAAATGCAAGCACACCTATCTACTACCACTCCCGTCTTCAAATGCGTCTCATGAAATAAGATAAGATAAAATAGGAAAAGTTCTATGCGCTCCATGGAAAACCAATCAAAACATGAGTTAAGAAAATCTTTAAAAATAGGGCATCAAGTTCAATTGTCCTTCGCCGATCGCACAGATTGCATTTCATCGTGTCACTATCCAATCGCTTGGCGTGACTCCACACAGACGCTGTCTTCCCCATATTAAAAAAAATACGTTATTATTTAATTTATTGACAAGTTTGTTTACTGAAGTCTTATTAACATCAATTACATGCTAAACATGTTAAATAGCACAACAACCACAAGCGAAAAGAAAGGGGGCGAGCTATGGTGATTGATGACCTAAGTCATAAATAATTAGATCTAGGTACAGCGGCTGTTCAGCGCGTAAGCCAACCCACGGCCGGCATGATTTAGAAGGCCGCCATCTACGGACGGGATGCGAGTGTGATCGGAGGAGGCGTGTGCTAAATCGTGTATATCCATAACGGCCGCATTACCATGGGTATCCGTTCTCAAATTTACTACCCGGGTATTAGCACTCGGGTACCCGTTGGCACCACTACTAATGCCGATATTGGGAGTCTTGTTTTCAAGAGTGTGAGAAGTGGTGCCAAATAGCACTGACATGTGGCCATTACACATAAAATAAAATTACCTTGTTAAGACGAAGGGCTTTTAATCACGATAATATTATTTTCTCTCATTAAAGTATTTATAATTACACTTTTATAGTGAAACTAGATCGTATGTATAATTGTACAATTACATTCAATAGATGTACCATATATTGTATTTTTACAGACGCAGCCCACAAAACAGCAATGGATGTTGCCCTTAAAGGCTGAACACTTCTGGTTTAAGAGGTCGATGACTACAAGATCACAGATATAAATTGCCGAGTAGCAATGATAATACACACACTCAACCTGGGCCTCTTGCAGCCAGTCATGTGGTCAATTTCGCATTTTACATTGGACGACCGTTTTTATTACTTTCAAACTTTCCTGGATTTGGTAATTTTTAATTTTTTAAAATTTTTTGCGCAGCTCAATGTCCTACGTGCGTTGAGTCATAACCGGTGTGGTCGCGCACGCCGCATCTTACAGGAAGCACTGCTTGGCTGTGAACTGGTGGCAGTCAAGTGAAGATAATACAATGCGGTACAAGTTGTTTAATTTCAACTTCGACGGACTACCGACGGTTAAAATAACCTCGCAGCTTGTCATTGTTTGACGTCACACACGCAAGGTCACAACCTTTGCGTAGGTGCGTGGGCGTTCGAATGACCGCATTTTACTTTGTAAAACCGAGTTTCGATTTGAGGAGCACACGCACCACAACACAATGATCATGTATGTATATTTTAAACACTGGGGTTTTTTTTGGCACTGAACAAACCGGAATGTTTTTTCAGCCTTTTTAAAAATTAGGTACTATCAGTAAAAGCAGCTTGTAATGAAATAAGTTTCTGATAACTGACTTGGTATGATTCACATTCTAAAAATAAGTCCAACTCACTTACTTTGCACTCTGACTGATATTCAAACAAATGAACTAAAACATTGCACAGGTTATTGATCACAGCGTTCATCACTAAAACATCACTCAAGTCATTCAACATGTTCTCACGCTCATATGAAATATAATTATCTATGAGTAATTATCTTTCAGTTCACTAAATTGCTTGACTTACTAATCACACGTGAATAAATTAGATGCCCCCATCCTCCGACACAATGGCAATCTACTACGTGAATTGTCACAGCGATTAAATATCATTAAAATCATGAATAACAATATAACTTTATCAAATAAATTATGTAACAGAATCATCCATTTATTGAGAAAAAAAAACTGAATAAGCACAAATGTCTTTCCTCCACTGAACACGTATTTTTCTTACTCAAGCAGTTTTTGTTCTAAGGGAGATAACACACTTTTTTTGTTGACAGCCCTCTAATCATGTTCAAGGACATCTGCCGTAGGAAATCTTGCAGGGTTGGTCAATTACTGCACACCCCCAGTTGCTTCTTCCCAGAAGTATTTTGCACTTAATTTTATCTGTAGATAGGACTACTACTACTGTTACTGCACTACTGTTATTTTGCACTTAATTTTATCTGTAGATAGGACTACTACTACTGTTACTGTTACTGCTACTGCTGCTAATGTGTCTCGATAATAGTCACGATCATTTCTGACATTATAATTAGTGTAGTTCTCGTAGCAAACCTTCATTAGTTACGTTATTTAACGTCAAACTCCTCTGTACTGCGTTTATCGTAGCAAACCTTCACTAGTTACGTTATTTAACGTCAAACTCCTCTGTACTGCGTTTATCGTAGCAAACCTACACTCGGAAAGGCCGCTGTCAGACCATAAATGCGTGTGTATTTGCACCACTTTGGCCCCTAGCGATTACAGCAAACCTTGATTTTTGATTCTGGAAAGGAAACATATTTTCCCTATGACTGGAGGATTCTTTGTTAAAGCCTGGTTAAACTGGGAAATTGCCTAAACGGTTTACTACCCAAACAGTTGACTTCTTAAATGGATTATTACTCAAACGGATTATTACCCATGTGTTTTACTATCCTAAAAGGCGTTAATTGCTTTGCATTTTTTTTTCAGTGTTGTTTTTGTATCAGTATTTTGTTGTGTGGCTCCGACATGATGACATCTGGTATACCTTTACGGACTGACAAAAGCAATAGATATTAGCACTAAAAGTGTCACCTTTACAGACTGACAAAAGCAATAGATATTAGCACTAAAAGTGTCACCTTTACAGACTGACAAAAGCAATAGATATTAGCACTAAAAATGTCACCTTTACAGACTGACAAAAGCAATAGATATTAGCACTAAAAGTGTCACCTTTACAGACTGACAAAAGCAATAGATATTAGCACTAAAAGTGTCACCTTTACAGACTGACAAAAGCAATAGATATTAGCACTAAAAGTGTCACCTTTACAGACTGACAAAAGCAATAGTTATCAGCACTAAAGGTATCATCTTTATTGCAATGCTAGAACAAGAGCAAGCAACTCAAGTCGTTAAGTACATGTACACCAATGTCTTTTCTTCCAACGTTATCTGTTGTAGAATGTTGAGTGAAGGTGAACAAATAATTTCTAATTAGCAAATTAGCAAATTGGATCGGTTAGCAAGATTTATGGTTAAAATTTCCATAATTGAAACAAAGACAACCCTCCCCTCCGGACGCTTACTGTCTGCAATTACGTCTGTTTTCTCAAATGACTGCAGGTCTTAAAACAATTACGTCTGTTTTGTCTCAAATGACTGCAGGTCTGAAGACAATTAGGTCTGTTTTCTCAAATGACTGTAACTCTTAAAACAGTTAGGTCTGTTTTCTCAAATGACTTGTAGCTCTTAAAACACTTACGTCTGTTTTCTCAAATTATTTGTGACTCTTAAAACACTTACGTCTATTTTCTCAAATGACTTGTAGCTCTTAAAACACTTACGTCTGTTTTCTCCAATGATTTTAACTCTTAAAACAGTTACGTCTGTTTTCTCAAATGACTGTAACAGTTAGGTCTGTTTTCTCAAATGACTTGTAGCTCTTAAAACACTTACGTCTGTTTTCTCAAATTATTTGTGACTCTTAAAACGCTTACGTCTATTTTCTCAAATGACTTGTAGCTCTTAAAACACTTACGTCTGTTTTCTCCAATGATTTTAACTCTTAAAACACTTCTATTTTCTCAAATGACTTGTAGCTCTTAAAACACTTACGTCTGTTTTCTCCAATGATTTTAACTCTTAAAACACTTCTATTTTCTCAAATGACTTGTAGCTCTTAAAACACTTACGTCTGTTTTCTCCAATGATTTTAACTCTTAAAACAGTTACGTCTGTTTTCTCAAATGACTATAAGTCTTAAGACAAACAAACAAAAAACGAATAGATTGTAGATGTTTGTATCTTTCCCGGAATAGTCGGGTCAGAGTGCAATGACCTCAACAAAGCAAGCGGTCGATTCTTACGTCTTGAACTTCCGCTTCTATCAATGACAGCAGTTCGGGTATGCAGGCATTTATTATTATCGACTGCATTACGGATATTATCTAACGGGTAGGACCCGATTGCTTTATTTGTCACCCCTGTGTGAGTCAAGACTATCTGAATAGTGTGAATAATTAACTTGAAGCATTTTTTCTTTTCTCTCTTTTTCTTTTTTTGTAATTGAATAGGGGTGTTGGATAACGAAAAGTTAGCGTAACTGAAAATGACGAGTGTTTTTAATTTTGAGTGTGCGTGTGACTGACTTATAATGTGATGATCTTTTTCTATGGACGAGGCTAGAGAGTTGAAAGGTGTGAATGAAGGTGAGTGAGTATGAGGTTTGAATGAGGGTGTGAAATGAACAAAAGTGTGAATGAGAATGGGGTGAATGAGTTTAATTGTGAAAGAAGGTGTGTGATAAGCAAAGATCCGAATAATGGTTTATGAAACTGAGTATTCGTTTGGTGTGGGTGTGTAAAAATGAGTAAAGGTCTGAAATTGGGGAAGAGGAACTCTACAGGCCTGGAGTCGTCCTAAAAATGCCGGTTTTGACTGGAAGCACTGACTGCCAAAGGAAGGCCGCTAATGGTGCAACATCCACCACCCACCCCCCGATACACACACACACACACACACACACACACACACACTTTTAAATAAGTAAAGCCAAGTGGCAGGAAAAAATGTTAATTGTTAATTATCACATATGGAAAGAGTGATATGAAGAATTACATTATTTTTAATTTATGAAGAAAGTTTATGTTGAAGAAATCAACCTTAATATATTATACAGGCACTTATTGACAATCTACATGCTTCAGAGCGTTGAATATAAAAATAGTAAAGTAATCAGTTAATGATGATGATGATGATGATAATGAAAATTTGATAAAATACTTAATTTGTTAAATGATCTAACCACTTTAAAATATTTATATATAAAATACACAAGCCTATGAACAAATACTTAACCAGATATGAAAACTAAAACTAAAATTTAAAAAAAAGTAAATCCACAAACAAAGTAGCAATATATAATTAAAGTCTAACTGTATTTACAAAACAAAAAATAAAATAATTCTACAAACGCACAACTACTTAGCTCGACCTACTAATTGCAAAATAGATACAGTGCTATTCTTGCTGGTAATAACTAAGCTCGGTCAACTAATTGCACCATAGATACAGTGCTATTCTTGCTGGTAATAACTAAGCTCGGTCAACTAATTGCACCATAGATACAGTGCTATTCTTGGTGGTAATAACCATACGCCTTGACAGTTCTTTTGAAAATGACCACAGGCTCTTTGTTGATCAGCTCAAAAGCGGAAAATTCCTGGAGATGGGCCCAGATAGCCAAAAGGAATGTTGACCCTACTGACCCTATTGGCTCATGCTTTGCTTTAGAAAACAGAGATACAATATAAAGCTACAGCGCGAAATCAGCATAGGCCGGAAGCGCTGACCATAAATTCAGTAAAGCGATATATGATTCGGCAAGAAAAACAGCCGAAGGAATGAAAAGTAAAGTAATTTGCTTGTACTCTTCCTCCCAAGTACCTACCCACAAACGCGCACGCACACTGACGCAAACCATCCCTCTCTTATACCCTAATAATATCAAGTGTTTGCTGTGTGTGGAGTTAATATGATATATATGTTAGTTATTACAAAAGTTCTATTAACCCCATGGGTCTGCAATGGTCAGTTTTGGGGCGTCACAGAGACCTCATTAACCACATATCACTTTGTGAACGTTTTGATGATGATATTAAAAAAATAATTAAAATAAATAATTTATGCATTTAAACGAAGTTCTGATGAAGTATACAGACACACTTAGTGCCAGAACGATAAGTCATGCAAACGTTTTGGGTCCACAGTTTTTTCACATACCTAGGTTAACTTCTGGGGTTCACAGTTTATGCGAGTAAATTACTATAAATAGCTGAAAATAAAATACAAAGTTCGTTATCAGTCACTTCCCCTCACCCACTACATCCACACACACACACACACACACACACACACACACACACACACACACACACACACACTCTCACACACACACATTTACTTTGACTCTCAGTTATAATGTAATCCAAAACAACACCACATAACCGCGAGGAAAAAAAAGTAATTTTAGCCTTTGAAATCTTTGTAAAACTGACATTCATTTATGTGATTTAGATTAAGTGATTGAATAGGTTGCGAACCAAACAAACCAAGTACAATTTATTCAGGATTGTCAATGTTTAAAAAAAAATTAGACTCAGTGATAAACGCGGACAACGGATCAAATCCCAGTAAGAACACTGGCAAAGGATGTATTTGTAAGCCGACTTACTGATGGTTTTGATTTTCCTTTATACAACACTCATTGTCTCCCTTTGTTTTTGGCAACGTCTTTCTAACACATTTGCAGATAAATGGACATTTTATATATATATATATAAACCTGTTCGGATTGCTTTTATTAATTAATCATCCATAACTAATTACAAGTGATGAGAATCCTAATTTATATTATTAATAATTCTCCAGAAGACACCACTCGTATCTTTCACTTGGCGGATATGCGGGCGCTGTAAAAGTTTTCTTTCTTCCACATTATAGATAAACATTTACTGTCACACAATATTTCCATAGGTGGAATACTTCTTACCAAAGGAGAAGATAAATCCGTCTTTTAATCTATAAATCCATCCATGCAATTTCTTCTCCAACATGAGGTTATCAATATGTGTAAGAAGGTGAATATATTTAACAATAAATTTATTGTTAAATCAACAATCATATATAAATATTTAACCACTATCATGTTGGTTTCAAGTAGGCAATTTTGCTCGAATGGAAGTCAGTGAGGTGAACTAGTGAGTTAAGCTCGAATGCTCACTGGGTTCAAATCACTTCATGGACGTAACAGTTTGACTGTACTTATAAGCATTTGATTGTTTTTATAAGATTTACTGTACTTCTGAGCAGCGTGACTGAACTTACAACCAGCGTGACCATACTTATGAGCAGTGTGACTGTACATACAAGCAGCGTGACTGTACTTACTAGTGGATTGAGAGTACTTACGAATAGGTTGACTGTGATTTCTTGAGTAATTATTGCTCTTCTCTTAGTTCCATTTACACTCATCTCATAAAGGTATATATGACTCGACAGATTACTCTCAGTAATTGAAAGGAGAGATTGTTCAAATCCCAAGATGTAGGTGTATCGGCATTCATCAACAAGATCAGAGGAGCAATGCCATTATTAAAACTAACAAATTAGTCCTGCCCATCCGCATGCACCCCGAAGGGTCATAGAATCTATAAATACATCAGTACAGTCTATAGTACAGAGCCGGAATAATGAAAACGTAAATGTCTTAACAATGTAGTATTGGGCAAATGTGGCAGACTTGTCTCCCTTTCAATGCGACCTTTCTCAAATGACGTAACTGGCAGACAAGTATAGCAGAGTTTTTTTTCTTGAACTGGTCCTATGCGGATTGAATAAAATTAATATATACAAAGTAAAAGTGAATAATAGGGATTTGTTAGCAAAATAAAATAGGAAAATGTTTAGGTGCAAATAGCTGACATAGAGAAAAATATAAATGCAAAACTAAATAATGATCAACGAATGTTTAATTTTAACCCTAGCAAACAAACAACGGAACGACTTTGTCAGGAAAGAAGAGGGATAGACAGGGAAAGAAAACTAGATTTACGTTCAAGGTCGTGGCATGTGAACCAGTTTATCTAAGACCCACGTGCCAAATACGAATGAGAATAGTCGCGGTTAAAGCCAAAGGAGACACATTTCAAATTGATCTACTCATTATAGTTACTTTAAGATTCAACAAATAAATACAGCATTCTACAGATTAAAGGATCAAACTAATTTCTCTGCATTCGATGGCACCAGATTTCTGTTGGAGACAAGTGAGCAAGAGGGCCAGGCACTGGATGGGTAAAATGGGTTGGAAATAACTTAAAAGCGTGGCACAAAATAATAACGAAGGATGCTCAATGTTTTCAGAATTTCTCACGCTACGCATTATGACGACCCTCGAAAACCACACCCACTACGTATACTTGCAGAAAATAATGTTGATTTAAGTCAGCGTCTTGTGTCTGGTGCTGAGTCAAACAGTCAAACGGGAAAATCCCTTGTGACTGGCCCTGTTACATACAAGACCTCCTGCAGAATAAAAATATAACGGTCCTATGGTTACAGAGCAGCGCGGGAGAATGTCTGCTTCATACCACTATCAACACTTAGGCCTACGTGAGAATACACAATGTAAGCTTACTATCTAATAAATAATGTAAGCTTACTATCTAATAAATAATGTAAGCTTACTATCTAATAAATAATGTAAGCTTACAGTCTAATAAATAATGTAAGCTTACTATCTAATAAATAATGTAAGCTTACTATCTAATAAATAATGTAAGCTTACAGTCTCAGGAAAGAATTGTAATATTCACAAGATGTTCAGTGAGACTGTTATCTAAATCGTCTACTGACAAAAGAATAACAAACCATAAGCAAATCAATCAATAATTAATATACAGGAATAAACATTCATTCGTTCAATAAGCCTCTGATCCTAATTCCAGGGTCGGAATTATGAAACGTTAATAATTGGAAATTAATTGAACGATCTGTATGTTTATTGTTTTTGTTGATGTTTCATCAGCCTGTCGCGCATACTGGCCATGGGGAGGTATTTGGGTCCAGGTATTTGCCAATGCCTGTTTTGTTGCTTTCTTCCACGTTTCTTTGTCCATTTGTGGGGGTTGGTATAATCCACTCATCTTTACTGCTTCTATGTGTGGCTCATCTTTGTTGTTATTCCAGATGTATACCATAAGACATATAACTTCTCCTTGGGAAGAGCGACAACGACCAGAACGACAATATTAGCAGTGAGGAGAACGGGGGGGGGGGGTTGAACACCCCGGGAGTGTGTACGTACTAAGTAAAGACTTGGTGTGTTATTAGCCTGGGCTCTGTATGATACCACCACCCACCATCTCCCCCTACAACATCGGGGACTACGACAACAATTCACTACGACATTAGCTCGCGGACTACCGGGCTAATGTACGCCTTTACCGGTCAGACATGAGCGCCACGGACACACTGATCACACAACTACAACTCTACTTTTGCCTTATCGAAAAGCCACAACTTGACCAGAACATATCTACAACATCATCGACTTAGCCATTAGGCCCAGCTACCCCTCTCCCACCCCACCCTCTTTTCCCCAGCATGAAATCAGCATAGGTAGGAAGTTCTTCCCTAAATTCATCATCATCAGACCATATTTTTGCGTCAGAATTAGATATTAAAAGAAATCAATGTAAAGACTGACACATGCTATGCTTTCTTCTGTACTCTTTTGTGTGTGTGTGTGTGTGTGTGTGTGTGTGTGTGTGTGTGTGTGTGTGTGCCTGAAAGAATACCAGTGTGTGTTTATCAGTGTGTGTTTGTATATGTATAAGACTGTGTATGTATTGTGTGTGTGTGTGTGTGTGTGTGTGTGTGTGTGTGTGTGTGTGTGTGTGTGTGTGTGTATGTGTGTATTGATTGCATTATTATGTAGGTCTGCTTTAGTATTCTATTTTGCGATGATCTTCACTAGCTTTAGATTGATATGAAACATTGCACACATATCTGTAGCACAGACATAACACTTAGCGTGCTTGGCGTATAGTTAAGGCAAAATATTAGTATTCATGTAGCTATCTCTACCACCTATCCCACATAAAGTTCATGACCTCCCAGTAAAGCTACAAAGACGATTTCCGTGTTTGTCAGGCGCGTAAATGAGTCTTTTAGGAAAAAAAAGTAAAAATTAAAATAGAATCATTAAAACAAAATTAGTCATGGAGTTGTATTAATTTACTACACGTTAGTAATTCCCGGACAGTTGAAAGCAGTCTTTTAATCATAATGAGAGGAATCGAGTTTTCCCGAAATTTTGCTGACTTACGACCAGACACAGTGGTATTACCCGATTGTGGCGCTAAAGGAATCAAGGTCTATAAAAGAACGGGCGAGCGTATAGAACTGTTTAAGAAGCAAATAGTTTGATACTTATATCAACAATACTTGTGACTACTTTTTAAATGGCATCGCTTTCTACCACATTCGAAGCACTCGCGAAACGCAAACTACACACGAGCTTGAAGTGGTTTCTGCTTTGCGTGTTATTGCTGTCCATCTTGTCGTCTGCTCTGGGAAATCCAGTTACAGGTAGGTTCTAAAAGGAAGGCTAACATACGTTATTTTGTATAAATTTATATGTAGTTCACTTCCTTCGAAGAGGGTAATCTTAACCTTAATTCATCAATCTTCATTTGAAAATTTTAATCTGAACTTTGACAGTCACAATTAAAAAAAATTTTTAAAAATAATTTTAGGTGGGTCTACTGAGCCGCCTTGCCAGAACCTGAGAGACACCGAACTATGTTGTTCCCAGACTCTTCGGCCCCCCATCAAAATCGTCAAAATAAACCGCGCAGACGATACTTGCTGCTGCGATGATGTCGACAAAATTTGCGCCACTTTTAACGCTCGAACTCACTTCTGCTCGGAAGCCATGAGGGTGATGAAAATCCCGTTTTTTGACGGTCAGAATGTCACATTCCCGAGTCCTGCTGATGTTGCGAAGCGTTTCTGGTGTAAAGATACCCTGATGGATGTCAATTCGTACGCCTGCTGCACGACCGCGCAGACTGAGCGACCGTATCATCGCAAAACGATGACGTGTAGCCCGTCAACCGGTGACGTCACGTTGCTGCCCAACGCCACCTTTCAAAGTAGCTCGCTTTGTGAAAAGAAGCTGCCTCGCGCCAATGACGTCGGGCCTGACATAGAGCTGCGTATGGGAGGTAAGACATGATTTATGACAACTAGCCATGACTGATGATTCTAAATCAGGGTGGTCTATCTTATCAATCCTAAGGGCACGTGAACCAAAAATTTAAAGTTCGCAGGCCATTCAAGATTAAAAAACTTAATTATGCCACAAAATGAAAGAAATATATAATATATACATATGTATGAATGCGGGCCACAGAACAATTTTACTGCAGTTGGACTACGCTGTTCTAAATAATGTTTTCAATATTACATGTAAAAACTATTTGTTTGAGACAAATGGTAACTTCACATATTTAGTTGGCTACTTTTAAAAAGGCTTTGTTTAAAACAGAATTGATTAGTTGCACTGATAGTTAAACATATCTTTAAGCGTCAGGTTTGGGGCACCTGCAACATTTTATGAATATTTAACAAGGACACGATTATGTAATATGATGCTCGGTTATTTTACGTCACATTAATTCTATTATTAAGTCAATGCAACTGCGTTTTGCATATTATTAGATCAATCTTGTTTATTATGTAACAGTACAATCAAGGATGAAAACTAGCTTTATAGTTCATATTAGGCAGAACACAGATTGCTCATAAAATCATGCTACGTGTCACTATAATAAGAAACGATAAATCAGAGTAGAAGAAAAGTCAGAAGAGTATTAAATATTAAGTTTCTTTCTAATTAAGTTACTATTTAAAAAGAAAATCATCATTAAGATTCTCAGTCTTATTAATGAGAATGTAATAATATTAATGAAATTTTAACAATTTTTTCTCCAGGACGATTTATATTAATGAAAATTTAGATTTGTTGTCTGGGACAAATCATATTATCTCACACGAATTATATTAAATGCAACATGTTTTTTCAGACGAATTATATTAATGAAAATATAGCATGCCATATCAGACGAATTATATTAATGAAACTCTACAATCGTTGTCTCAGACGAATTAAATTAACGAAACTGTTAATGGTTGTCGCAGACGAATTATATTACAAAATTGTAAAATTGTCATCTCAGACGAATTATATTAAAGAAAGTATAAAATTGTTGACTCAGACGAATTATATTAAAGAAACTGTAAAATTCTTGTCTCAGATAAATCCTCTCTGCACGTGCGGGGTCGAGTGGAAGGATGCAGCGTTAAGATCCAAGAGAGCTGGCTGGTATTTGACCTCGTTCCGTTCAAGTTCGATCAGAAGTTTGTCGAGCCACTGTCGTGTCGTGCTGAAGGTCGTTTGAAGGTGAAAGTCAAACTTGAAAATCCGAATCTCTGCTTCGAGGAAGACGTTCGTGACTACTTGCGTGACAAAACTTTGGACGTATGGACTGGGGTGACGTCACTGAACCGATTGCAAGATGGCCGCTGTAAGAGGCTACTGCTGCCCTCTGCCAGCAGACGTCACTGGGTGATGATTTCTAAGCGTGTGTTTTACTAACTCGGTTATACAAAGTCCGCCTCCTGATACTGGTGATAATCTCTAAACGGGTGTTTTATTAACTCTGATCTACACAGTTTGAATATGACACTGGAGAATCAGGTTTCTACTAGTACCCAAGGACATTGTGACTTCAGAAGTGTAAAGATCCTGGGGAAAAACTGTGATAAACTACTGGATCAAAACGGGTGATTACTGCACTAGAAACACTTAAGCACCTTTTCACGAGAAAAAATATTTAATACACGCAGAAAAGTTATTATACTAGGAAAATCTTTACTACATGTGTAAACGTTTTTATGCGGGGGGGGGGGGAGGGGAGAAAAAATAAAGCATCACGATCTCTAAATTCCTGGGTAAATACTGATGGCTCTCATTCAAAGAAACCGCATTTATCTGCCATTATTATTGAGTGAGTGAGTGAGTGAGTTACTAAGTAAGTGATGAGTGTATCTTAAATTGAATAAAGTATTTGTAAGGCTCAGCACTAAATTTAGTCAAGCTAAACTCTACTGCATTACGTACGAAGGACGTTCTGTTAAATAAATGTAAATAACGTCCTTCGTACGTAATGCAGTAGAGTGTATTAGCAAAGTAGGGTATGCAGTAGAGTGTGATAGCAAAGTAAGGTATGCAGTAAAGTGTGATAGTAAAAAAGGATATGCAGTAAAATGTGTGATAGTAAAGTAGGGTATGCAGTAAAGTGTGATAGTAAAGTACGGTATGCAGTAGAGTGTGATAGTAAAGTAGGGTATGCAGTAAAGTGTGTGTTAGCAAAGTATGGTATGCAGTAGTGTGTGATAGGAAAGTACGGTATGCAGTAGAGTGTGATAGTAAAGTAGGGTATGCAGTAGAGTGTTAGTAAAGTACGGTATGCAGTTAAGTGTAATAGCAAAGTACGGTATGCAGTAGTGTGTGATAGCAAAGTACGGTATGCAGTAGAGTGTGATAGTAAAATAGGGTATGCAGTAAAGTTTGTGTTAGCAAAGTACGAACTTGGATTAAAAGTACGCACCGAAATAGTGACGTCGTGATTTTGTGTGTGTATCGGTGTTGAATAAAGTTATTGGTTCTTGATAAGTTATTGGTTCTTGATATGTTAGTGATTCTTGGTAAGTTATTGGTTCTTGATAAGTTATTGATTCTTGATACGTTTTTGGTTCTTGATGAGTTATTGGTTCTTGATATGTTATTGATTCTTGTAAGTGAATGATTGTTTATATACTTATTCAGCATGAAGTACTGGAGTGTGTGTAAAAATGGTAAAATTTGTTTCCAGACATTCATTATTGCAGGTAATGTTTTAATACACTTGAATTAGGATAACACTGATGTTGTTTTCTACTCTATATGGAGAATGTATAATAATCTTGTAAAGTGCAGGCTGCTGAGATTAAACATTTTAAGATTACAAAGGATTTTGATGTATATAAATTATTCTACCTCATTAATTATTATTTATATTCCCTACATTTAAATTTTTAAAAAAGTATTTGTAATATTTTGTTCTAAATTTTCGAGAGAAAGGCGGAGAGTGAATGAGAGAGTGAGTGAGTGAGTGAGAGGAAAAGACTTTACCCCACCTAATTCATGCATTAATAAAGATTAGCGAATGTTATCTACTAATTTGTAAAATGTGTGATTTTGTTTTTTTGTTTTTAAATTCTCCTTAATTTTCATTTCATTTTCAACTATTTGTCTATTAAAAGAATATATCTCTCTATATCTGGATGTTTATTCAATCATAAAACATCTCACTCTTTCTCCTTTTCTCTCTCACACTCACCCTTTCACAGGCACAAAGTCTCCTTCTTGCCTTTCTTTCTACATCTATCTATCTATCTATCTATCTATCTATCTATCTATCTATCTATCTATCTATCTATCTATCTATCTATCTATCTATCTATCTATCTATCTATCTATCTATCTATCTATCTATCTATCTATCTGTCTGTCTGCCTGCCTGCCTGCCTGCCTGCCTGTCTATCCATCCATCCATCCATTCATCCATCGATCTATCTATCTATCTATCTATCTATCTATCTATGCCTGCTTATGTCTGTCTATCTATCTATCTATCTATCTATCCATCCATCCATCTGTCCGTCCATCCATCCATCCATCCATCTATCTATCTATCTATCTATCTATGTATCTATCTATCTATCTATCTATCTATCTATCTATCTATCTATCTATCTATCTATCTATCTATCAAGAACCGAAGAAAAGGCACACAATATTTATTTAATCAAGATCTGGTTTAATGGTTTTAAACGTGACTGTTCGATTTTTTTATAAAAGAACATTTCATCGCAAGAAAAATGCAAACACACGGAGATCACACCGTACAAATTCATGTAACTTA
Organism: Sinotaia quadrata; assembly: GCA_028829895.1. Classification (NCBI taxonomy): domain Eukaryota; kingdom Metazoa; phylum Mollusca; class Gastropoda; order Architaenioglossa; family Viviparidae; genus Sinotaia; species Sinotaia quadrata. The sequence goes on from CM054177.1 coordinate 84,913,663, forward strand.
AAAATATTATTTTATTTTTTTGATGAAAGAAGATTTGATGAAAAATTATTTACGTGTAAATAAAAATTAAAAAATGGTAGAGATTTGAATAAAATGAGAGGGATTTATTGTTTAAAAATAACGAAAACGAAAAGGAAAAAATGCGGACTAGAGAATAACGGTCTAGAGTCAAAGAACCTGACTTTCCGAAATGTATATATAAGAGTTAGGTTATGTAAGTCACTGACACAAAATATTTCAGATCTGTGCAGAGAATTTTTTAGATTTATATAGCAAATGTGCGAGATTTTAGTCACCGAGATTGTGCGAGATATATTTAGAAAATTAAAGATATTAGGGACATCGAGAATATGCGAGATTTCTATAGAAAATTTGAGGAGTTTTAGACTCCTAGACTGTGAGAGATTTCTAGAGAAATGTGCGAGAAATATATATATATAATTATAAAATGTGCGAGATTTTAAACATCGAGAATGTGCGAGATTTATTTTAAAATTGCGCGAGATTTTAGATACCGTAATTGTGCGAGATATATTTAGAAAATAAATCGGTAAATTAGACATCGAAAATGTGCGAGATTTTAGACACCGAGAATGTGCGAGATTTTAGACACCGAGAATGTGCGAGATTTTAGACACCGAGAATGTACGAGATTTTGGACACCGAGAATGTGCGAGATTTTAGACACCGAGAATGTGCGAGATTTTAGACACCGAGAATGTGCGAGGTTTTAGACACCGAGAATGTGCGAGGTTTTAGACACTGAGAAAGGACATAAGAAATTTTAACATGCTAAAGACTTTCAAAAAAATGTGAAGGATTTAGTTAAGCAGAATATGCAGTTTATGAATGGAATGAATGATTCAGAGAGACAGTAACTGTGCGTGATTGAGACAGAAAATGTACTTGATTGAGATTTTTAAAAACTATAATTTATGCAGAGAAAATGCGGCGCCACTTAGACAAAAGGATTTGTGCGAGGTTTTGAAGGACATTTAGAGGTTAAAAAAGTGAACAGAGACAAAGACAAAAAATAATTGCAAGATTGAAAGATACAGTTTGGTATCAATTATCTGTCTGAGGGTTCTTTATAAACTAATCTGGCTTTATCAGCAAAAAGCAACCTCACCACTAGAAGAAAAGAGAAACGGTATGTTTGGGTAAAGCAATATTTATTTGACCTAATACCGATATATAGTGAGACAGACAGGTGCATAAAATAAACAAATTTAATAAAATACATCAAAGTACGTTTACAGCTTTACACAAGGTTTGCTTTCATCCGATCGCCAATATTGTCGGACTGCACAAGGCAACTTTCATAAAAAGAAAACATTGTTAACGGTAGGGGTGTGGGGAGTCGACATATGACACAATACATCAAGCGCGCATACTCATGAACTTCAACACACATGCACGCATAAACACACTCAGACATATTCACAAGCACATGGGTATTAATGCCGTGTTGCAATGCAAACACATTTTTGTGACGGCATACAGACAAGAGGAGATAATTAGTTGTTGACCTCGTTTACCTAGGAAATAAAACCTTTCACTATACACACTCTCACACGCACGCGCGCACTTAAATCTGTAGCTTACATCAGTTCCATATTAGAGTTTGAAACTTGTGTGGAAAAATTACATACTCGATACATTATATTTGGCTAAAGGATTTCTGCTTTAATGAAATCCCGACATTTTGACCCGTAGTTCATGCTTGTAATGACACCTAATGACCCCAGTCAATTTTGTCTGTCATTGTTTATGGAATTTGTAGAATATTTTTAAAGAAGGGCTTTATCCTTCCCAGCTCAGTATTGTCATGCGCATTTATTATTCTCTTATTCTTAAGTAGATCTAAACTTCTTTCATTCTAGTCGCTATTTTCAATGTGTGGTGTGGCCTAATGTAACGTCAGACTCCAGACGCACAAAGTTTTAAGTGTCGTGTGCAACAAGCACTGTTTATGCACCGAGTTGTTGGAATGTGTCTGTACGGCACGTCAGTTTGGAATGACACATCGAAATATATTTAACCGCTTTTCCTTAACGAATTTTAAGCATATCTGGAAAATATAGAATTGTAAACAAAGTTATGGTTCATTTGACAAAATTGTATTAAAAAAAAAGTTCACTGCCGAGAGTTCCAACACACTCGTCATCTTGCAAAGTTTTAAATTTCATAGAACGTCACGTGATAAAATAGTTTTCATCCTTATTTTTAAAATTTTTGTTTCCGTTACTTTTATTTATCAAGTTTCGTTTACACTGACTTATTTAATAAAATGCAAAAAAAGTGTCTGTGTATCATCTGCATGCTTTTAAAAAAAAAAAGAATCTTCATTCACTATATATATATATATATATATCAGCAGTTCAAAGGTGAAAGGTCTTTTATCTGTGGCCAATTTCTACTGAGATCGGACGGTAAATAACGTACACCACATTAATGTATAACTAACAGTTGTAGTTAACATACTTAAAAATTTATTTTCGTTTAACGATTTTTTTTTTAATTTTTCTGTTTATTTATTTACTTTCGTTGCGATTGCAATTTGTCTGAGAGTTCTTGGGTTCTCGGCATTTCTTTCCTGAGAATGCATCTGTTAATTTGGACAATGGCTGCATGAAACTTTTAGCGCTGTCTCCTAAGTTTAGCTCTGGCTTCAGGTCGAAGGACAACAATCGTTTAGAGCTTGATCTTTGGCACATGGGACCACGTGTTGTGTGGCCGTTGTGTTATTGCAGCAAACTTGTGTTTCCTTGTTGAAGGTGACGTTGCCGCACAAGCCGATGCAACTCGAAGAGGAATTCCGGAGAACTGCAATGTCGTTACAGCAACTGAACAACGATGAGAGGAATTATGTATACTTTATACACGAAAGATGATAATAACAATAATAGTAATAATACATAGATAGATAGATAGATAGATAGATAGATAGATAGATAGATAGATAGATAGATAGATAGATAGATAGATAGATAGATAAATAGATAGATAGATAGATAGATAGATAGATAGATAGATAAATAGATAGATAGATAGATAAATAGATAGATAGATAGATAGATAGATAGATAGATAGATAGATAGATAGATAAATGGATAGATAGATATATAGATACATAGATAGATAGATAGATAGATAAATAGATAGATAGATAAATAGATAGATAGATAAATGGATAGATAGATAAATAGATAGATAGATAGATAGATAGATAAATGGATAGATAGATATATAGATAGATAGATAGATAGATAGATAGATAGATAGATAGATAGATAGATAAATAGATAGATAGATAGATAAATAGATAGATAGATAGATAGATAGATAAATGGATAGATAGATATATAGATACATAGATAGATAGATAGATAGATAAATAGATAGATAGATAGATAGATAGATAGATAGATAAATAGATAGATAGATAGATAAATAGATAGATAGATAGATAGATAGATAGATAAATGGATAGATAGATATATAGATACATAGATAGATAGATAGATAGATAAATAGATAGATAGATAGATAAATAGATAGATAGATAAATGGATAGATAGATAAATAGATAGATAGATAGATAGATAGATAGATAAATGGATAGATAGATATATAGATAGATAGATAGATAGATAGATAGATAGATAGATAGATTACGGACTCAGATTAAGCATATTTTCCTTGTTTCAGAGTAGCAGAAATGTAGACATAAAATTACAATCTATATTTCTAAAAGCGTACATATGCATTTAAGTAAAACATAACCATTTAATGACACACTTTAAAAGTTTACAACCAAAAATATAATATACTTTGAAAGATTTTACCTTCCCACTTTAAAATGTGCTTTAATAGCTTGCAACAATTTACGCAATATGCTTTGAAGATTTATACCCATCCACCCTTTGTAAAACACGCTTTAAACGTTTACACGCAAACAAATAAATAAATTTTGAAAGTGAATACCCTGCTTACGTAAAACGAGCTTTCAATATTTACTTCGAAATATATATATTTATAAATTTATAAAATATATAAAATTTTCACCCAGGTACTATAAATATTCTTTCAAAATTTACGTCCACGTGCTCCAAATAGATTTTAAAAGTTGACACTCAGTAACAAGCAACTTACTATGATTCGTTGGTCGACATGTTAAAAAGAGTTTCTCCACAACATGTCTTCTGGTCTGGGAAATAGGATTCATTTCCACAGCACTCCATCTTGTGCGCAAATTCGTCACTCTCATTGTGCGCACATCGTGCCTTGGAAACTAGCGGAGTGGGCAAACGAGACGCTGACACATTGAGCAAATCAGACGGTTTCCATGGTAATTTAAGGGTAATTGTCGATGCTGCTGATTTCAGTTCTCCCGTCTCTGGGTTGCAGATTGCAGACTCGGAGTCGTAAGTAATGGAGTTACCGGTCTTAGAATTCACGCAGCATTTGGTGTGACCCGGATGATTTTTCTTAACTGGGCCACTCCCACAGCAAATTTCGTCCGGCCCCACGGGTAAACCATTGCAGCATTGAGATCCTCTAGGTACGATGCTGGATGTCAGATCTGTCAGCAGAGATGAATGGCGGCATAAGCATATTTCAAGAACACCACTTGATTGACACTGTCCAACGTGTAGACAGGCATTCTTTTGTTTATTTGTAAGGTTATTTGTTTATTTGTAAGGTTATTTGTTTATTTGTAAGGTTATTTTTAACATTCTTCGTTTTTTTTGACGTTAATTTCTAGTACATTCATTGCAGGTCAGTTCGTGTATGTTAGATGTGTCTTGTTCATTCAGACATGAAATAATGTGCTTATGTTAACTCTTCAGTCTGATCTATAATGAGATATTGTAAATGATAAACTTCAAATACAAACAACAACCGACCTTGTAAATACGTATGTGCAGTACACAATTCAATTTTTTAATTTAAATTCATTTCACTCACTCACTCACTCACTCACTCACTCTCTCACACACACATAGACACACACGTCACAAATATTCACACATTCATACTGTGGCGGAGTAAATTTGCCTATCCCTATTTCTAAACTTAACTGTTATATACATTGTTGAAGTGACCCCGACCTTGAGTACTCCTTATGATGACATTTCTGTAAGTGTCAGAGTTGGAGTAAACACTTTAGTTGAAAAATATGCTAGAAATTGCTGATGCAATGCAAACCAGTTCCAACTAGATGAGTAGTTTTTATTATCCAATGGTTAAGATTCACGAGAACGAGACCCGCCAATGGGATGAGACAAAAAAGTTTACCTGATGTAGACAGTTCTATTGTCTGATCACTTGAATTTAGTGTGGCAAGAAGTCCAATCATGAAAGGCAGCCGTTTGCTTAATGGTGACTTTACTGACGATTGAGAGAGATTGGACTTAGAAATAATCATGCATTTTTGCTGTTGATATGTTATACTTGTGTTTTATGTAGAGATGTATTATGTGAGTAGAATTTTATTTCTACAAATGTTTTAACTAAGATGCTCATATATAGTATGCTAAACACTTGACATTGTTTCTAGTCAACCTATTCATAAAACTGATATGCTGTATTTATTATGTTGTGAGCTTGTATCGGGCTAATAAATACTGTTGCATGAAACTAAGCTGAGACTTGAATGTAAGAATAAAGGGAGTTAAAAAGGGTAAACTGGAAACTTTGCATTTGTTCCCTATTATATTTTACAGGGAAAAAGCAACGATTCCATGTGTTATTTGAATCTCCTGGTTTACTGATTGTAAACTGCTACGACCATGGTAGACATGGGAATTATCTACCACAGTGTGTAAGTGTAAGGAATACAATACACCCTATTGATGTATGGTGACATGGTATGCTGACTACATCAAGCAATTTCTGGTACAAGGAAGTTACTGTAAATTGCCACAATTGTTGTTTTGCTTAAAGGAGCCACTAAAGCGAATGAGCATCCAGGTTAACTTTGAAAGAATGTCAGCGAATCAGTTTTTAGGAGGAGAGAAACCCGTGAAAGTGACGTGGACAATAAACTTGTGATTCATGAAAAGGACATTGTGGTTTCATCTATACAAGGTTATATAGAAGCTATTTTCACTTATCTCTTATAACTCCATTTCTGTTCTCCAGTTAGAACTATCCTGTGGTTTGTATTGATATTAAACTATTGAATTGTATTTTAGGATATAAGACTGTATAGTATAAAAATTATTCGAATGTGGTTTATATATATATAATTGTTGATTTAATAAATTTATTGTTAAATCTACTGACATTCTTACACATTGATAACCTTATGTTTGGAGAAAAGAAATGGGTGGATTGGGGCTCGCTAAATATAGATTAAGGACGGATTTGTCTTCTCCTTTAGTAAGAAGTTTTCTACCTACGGAAATATTGTGTGACGGTAAATGTTTGTCTTTAAAGTTGTGGAAAGACAAAAACCCTTAAAACGCCCTCATATCCGCCAAGTGATAGAGAGAGACGAGTGGTGTCTGCTGGAGAATTATTAATAACACAAATTAAGATTCTCATTAATTGTAATTAGTTATGGACGAATAATTAATTAACAATAGTCATAACCATTAATAAGTGGCATTGGCGTCAAACATACTTACATATCTATACATGAATATAATTCAGGGTTCCTAAGGTATAGCAGTGACACTTTATGAAACACAAATCTAATCGATTTGGCTGCATTCTTATACAAGCTGTGAACAAAGTGCTAATGTATCTAAAAGTGTAAGCTTTAATTATGTATTTGGATGTATATTTGCGTGCGTGTATGTGTGTGTGCATGTATTGTGTAAGCATATATGTATGTATGTATGCGCTGTATGAATGTATACGTGTGTGCATAGTGTAGATGTGCGTCCATATGTGTATATTTAATGTGTGTGAGTGTGTACGTGTGTGCGTGATTGATTGAAAGCCGGATTCGAAAACAAAAATATTAACGATTACAGAATACAAATGTTTTAGGCAAACATTAAAGGTTCAATGGCTCTTCCGTTTGTTTACGTGTTCTATAACATGGATTACGTTGCTAGTTTGATGATGAGAACTTACTGAACCTTGATAACTGAATTCCTTTGGTCCATAAAATTATTACCGCTTTCTGAGATTTGAAACAAATGAATGTAACTAAATCGTACTGTTAAATAATTTGCACAGAACGTTAAGTTTTTTAAATATGACATTAAAAAAAATCAGTAAGTTCTTTGAAGCTATTTATAGCACAGTCCACTCATGGAGTCGGGGTGGGGATGGAAATCGACAGTCTGTGAGCTATGAATTAATTTGTGAAAATGCAAAAATGCCTTTAAAAATTAATTAACTATTCAATTCGTATTTACAATAGAAATATTTATGCTATATTCCGACAGTGTAACGGAAGTGAATTATGACCTACATTCCAGTTGCTTTGAAATTAAACACGGCGCCTCGTTTATTCTCAAGAGGGATGCAGTAGACTTACAGTAAACTGTTTATGAGTACATCACACAATTTAAAGTCTAAAAATAATCGTTAGTGAATATACTGTCTATCGAGAATGAGGGTGCAATTTTGTAACTTAGTTTCAAATATTTAGCAGTTATATTGAAAAGAAAAGCGTTCTGAAATGTGTTCTGCTCATTTACACATAGAAAGACGTCAGTATATTTCTAGTTATTTGACTGAAATAGACTACTTCGATAAATTACAATTTATATACGATACTGCTAGTTATTTGACTGAAATAGACTACTTCGATAAATTACAATTTATATACGATACTGCTAGTTATTTGACTGAAATAGACTACTTCGATAAATTACAATTTATATACGATACTGCTAGTTATTTGACTGAGACTACTTCGATAAATTACAATTTATATACGATACTGCTAGTTATTTGACTGAAATAGACTACTTCATAAATTACAAATTATATACGACACTGTGGACGTATAAGCTAAAGGTGATTTAAAGTATTATTTCATCAATTAACACTGTTTTGTCTATCTCCTTACAACTCAGAGTTTTCATAGAGAGCCATTGTGCCTTGGAAATTATTAAGTGTTGTTTTTTTAATTTTTTTAAAAATTTAATGTGTAAAAATATACATATAATGTGTTCATAATTTCAGGACACATTCAGTCTTATATTTCTTCTGTTCTTACTTCCAGTGCAGCAGACGTGATGTTTATCTAAGTCAAACGGCACCCCGCCACAGCAGCCTTGAACCGTCAGATGTATAACGCTTCCATTACACAGCTCCTCCGAGGTGTCAATCGTGCGCCCGTTAAAGCATCTTTGTCGCAACGCATATACCCGTTTTCCTGCAGCAGATGACGTAATAAAGTCTTCTTCATTTTGTATGTAATAGTCAAGCAATGCCTCTGAATTAAAAGTATTTAATTAAGGGGTAATTAATTAACAGTACATTTACAGTGACAAAATTTTCTTCACTTCTATGTGTAATAGTCAAAACTATGCCTCTAGATTTAACAGTATTTGTGAACAGTACCTTTACAATGACACAATTTGCTGACCACTACACCTCTACGCTTTGAAGATTTGCTAACATTGACTCTATAATGCATTTTGTTAATAATATATAATAACAAGATTTTTAAACAATTCCTCTATAGTGACAAAATATACTAATAGTATCTCTACAGTGACAAGAATTGCTAACAGTACTTCCAGATTGAACTAATTTACTGATAATACCTCTAGAGTCTAGACTTTAGACTCTAGAATGACCAGATTTGCTAATAATACCTCTATAGTGAAAAATTTCCTAACGATACTTCTAAAGTGACAAACTGTGCTAACAATACCTCTAAAGTCACAAACTATGCTAACAATACCTCTATTGTGACAAGATTTACTAACAATATCTCTATAGTGACACGATTTGCTAACAATACCGCTACAGTGACACGATTTGCTAACAATACCGCTACAGTGACACGATTTGCTAACAATACCGCTACAGTGACACGATTTGCTAACAATACCTCTACAGTGACAAGATTTGCTAACAATACCGCTACAGTGACACGATTTGCTAACAATACCGTTAGAGTGGCAAGATTTGCTAGCAATACCTCTGCTGTGACACGATTGCTAACAATACGGCTACAGTGACAAGATTTGCTAACAATACCGTTAGAGTGACAAGATTTGCTAACAATACCTCTATTGTGACAAGATTTGCTAACAATACCTGAATAATTGCAACAAGTTCGATCCGAGCTTTTCCGGAATATTTTACCGCCGCAACAGATCTCTGCCGGTCCGACTTCATTTTTGTTGCACCGGGTAGGGTCGACTGCTTCTATTGATTGAATAGGTACAAGGTTAACAAGGTTAAAGATCACAAGGTTTGAAGATCACAAAAGAGCACAAGGTTAAAAATCACGGAGGCTAAAGAAGACAAAGCTAAAAATAGAACACAAGGTTAAAGACCATGAGGTTCAAGAACAGCGCAGTTTTACCAAGAGCATCGCACGTAGAGCGGAAATGGTTTGTGCATAGTGCGCATGTGAATGTGCGCGTACGTGTTTTATGTTGCAGGTAAATAATTTTATTGCAATCGACAATTTAATTTCTAAAAAAAATAATTTTGTTTTACTATGTAATTAAATCATGAACTAATTAGCAAACATTGTAATTAACTCACTTAAATACGCTTATTTTATTTTATTTTATTAATGTAAGACGTTGCCTGTTAAAACATAAAGTGACATGCCTACGATAAAAAAAAATGGAAAATAAAATGTATAAATAAATGAAAATAGTAAGATGACTTAATCTATCTCTCTGATTTATTATGGATCATAAAGAAAAGCTGTGACTGCTTGCCTTTGATGCTAGGTGATTGGGCAGCATGGCCCACATCACCGATCTCTATGGTGATTGGGTTATATATCGCGATCAGCTGATTTACACCTTTGTTCAAGAGAGGGCTGTTTTCTGCACCAAACTGACCTCGAGGAGTGATTTCTCCTGACTCGGGGTCGCATAGCATTGTTTCTACATCGTACAGCTTTTGGCTTCCGTCGTCACTTTGGCAACATGCATACTGCTCGCCTAAAGTCTTCATAATGACCTTATCACACACATCTGCCAAAGACGGAACTTCTGTAGGAGAGATAAAAAGGAAAAACAAGAGAAGATAATTATATTTTTTCAGAGAGATCATCAAACATTTTTTAAAAAATTGTTTTCTGGGGTGTATGGGTTGTGAATGAACAATAAATGTGGTGGTAACTTTCAGTATACAAAGGAAACATTTTTTTCTTATTTGCTGTAATAAATTATTCACTTTAATTAACAATTTAGTTTTTTTTTATTACACCACAAATAAAATGATTTCGCAGTTCACATAACCAATGACCATTACTGCCCGCTTCCTTCCACCATCCATTCCCATAAAACCAGCCAAAATAAAACAATATATAAACGCTATAGCAAAATAAACCCACACTGATCAGTTGACCATAGACGTATAGGATTTAACTTCATTTTTTAAACAACTTTTATTTAATAAAAGATAAAGAAGAGGCTGTCCTACTTAAAGTTTTATGAGAAGATCATAATAAAAATGAAAATTGATTATTCAGTCCAAGTATTTTATCCAATCAGACTTATCGAAATGAAAGAACCAACTCCATATTTGCCAAGCAACCTAGAAGTAACTAAGTGAACAAGCCAGTTCGATTTTGAAACTTTTGAAGAGTATTCCCTAATAACTTCATATTTCTGATCACGGATTCGGTGATTCAGAGTTATTTACCTTTAGGAAGTTTCTGTCCGACTAAATAGTGCGATCAAGTGTGCTTTTTTTCCTTTTATAGCACCCATGAATGCGTAATTACTTCATATTATATAAGCTACGACAAATTTTATTTATTTAATATGTAGCTTTATTTTATAAATCTATAGTAGTCAAACTGTACAATTAACAGCCCTAATCATTTCCAAACTTACTTTTTTTTTTTTAAATAGCGCACTGTGGAAATCTCTATTTTTGACTCAGTCTGTATTAGTTTCTAAATTTTTTTCTCTTAAATTACTCAATAAAGGAAAATTATCATAACCATCTTTAATTATTTATTAAGATGGCGTGCTAAATTATCGCAATCGCAAGCTACCTTTAACAGTTTTAGTTATTTTATAATTTACTTCTTAAATTATTTAGTTATTTTATAATTTACTTCTTAAATTATTTAGTTATTTTATAATTTACTTCTTAAATTATTGTTTCTTAAACTCCCTCTTTAACAGCTCTAATTACTTTTTTTAAAATACTTAGTCGTAAATTACCCGCTAAAGCAAACTCTGTCTTTAATAGTCTTGATTACTTTCTAACTTACCTCTTAAATCTCGGGCAGAGACAAACCCCATCCTTAGAGGCAGGACCAAAAACACAGCAGCGAACATGGTCAAGAAAATAAGTGAACGACCCCGTGTTGTTTGCACCTTAACTGCCGGCGCCAATGTGTTGACCGCAGAACTTATATCGTCTATGTGTACGTCAAGAAAGCGGGTGTGTGGGTGGAGGGGGTGAACCGCTTTAACGCTCGCTGTCGTTGGTTTGACTAAGTTACCACATTTCTTGACTGGAAAACTAGAATTTAAAAAACCCAAACAATAGTGATTCCGGTTTTTTTGCTAATTTGGTTTTAACCTGAGTGTGTATGGGTGAGGGTGGATGTTGGGGGAAGGAAAGGAGGATTTAGTAGCTGCTATTGTGTACAACAGAATATATTTAAAAAAAACCAAAACCGTATCATTGCTTTTAAGAAGTTATTGTTCGTTTTCTCTTGTTAGCAATAAGAAATGTTTCCCTTTGCTGAGTTTGATTGGCCTCGAACTTCCGCCTTGCGCACTTCCGCCCACCGTCACGGCTCGACTTGCTTACGTCATGAAATTTTTGCATACTAAGGGTACTTGTGAAACTCAGTTCGACTTCTTGGCTGTCATGTATTAATAATTATAATTATTCTTTGGAAATTCAGCGGATGGCTAGCTTGGAACTGAATGCGCATGCGCGAGAGACCGGGAGAAAAAAAATGTAGGTCATATTTCCAATTGCATGACTCATTAACTGGGGGTGATTTTATTTCGTTCTGCTTCCATTTCCTCTCTTTCTCATTTTCTCTCTCTGGTCTTCTCTTTTCCATTCGCCCTTCCATCCATCCATCCATCCATCCATCCATCCACCCAAGAGTCTGTGCGATATACATGCCATTGATAATCTATGACTAATGTGTAAAATTTACGGTTTCAGATAATGGCATTTTGGCCTTTGTTCCTGTTTGTATTTATAGGGGATTCGGGGGGGGGGGGATAAATTATAAAGATTTCTGCGCAAACAGGAAATACTAGTGTGTGTACGTTGCACCCTCCTGTATCATAAACAATGAAAAAGAAATAATAAATTAGAAATAGCACATGTAGGCCAGACATAAGAAATATTTCTTTTCCGATGCTTTTTAGAATATATTTGTGATGGCGAAAAGCGTTGAGTGGAGCGGGACAGTGGTGAAAATAAATGAATTCAAATTAAGTAAATAATGTTGCAAGTATGAATATTTGTGATGACGAAAAGCGTTGAGTGGAGCGGGACAGTGGTGAAAATAATGAATTCAAATTAAGTAAATAATGTTGCAAATATGAATATTGTTGTACTTCTAAAACCTTAACATGCCAGATCAGTCTTACATATTCATTGATGCTTTATTAAGAAAACCAGTAAATATAAAAATAGTGTGATTTTGCCCGTATTGCTCTCACACACACACACGCTCCCCACCCCAGCCCCCACTATAAAATAAATGAATTTATTGGTAAAAAGAATAAAAGAAAGTAAGAAGGCGTTAATGATCCAAGTTTTACAAATTTCAGAAACAATTGTTGTTATTTATTTATGAAATATTTAACATTTAATAAATTTTTATTTGATAATTCTTTGTTTAATTTTCTATTTTCTTGTTGTATTTTTTAAAAATTCAGTTTAACTTACTCCTAGACAGAACATAGTTCAGGTGTTGTAAAACTGCTAAGATCTGCTTTCTCACCATAGCAACCTAACATTTGACATCACGACGTGTAACAACAATCCGCATGCGCAGTCCGACATATTGTCTTGCGTTAAACGCGTGATTTGAAAAATTAAAACATGGTCTAAATTTGCAGTACATATGGCTGTACAAACAGCGGACAAACTAAAACAATTCATTTTTTTTTACATTTCCAAAAAATCACAAATTACGAAATAAAGCTGAAAAGAGAAAACTTTCATCCGACAGCACAAACGGTAGTGTGTAGCGAGCACTTCCAAGAAGACTATGAAATACAAAGCAGACAATCTTTTCAAGACAGTTTAACAATGCCAGGCGTTGAGGTGCCTAAAGTTAGACTTAACCTGTTTAAAATTTGTCTTACACTTACACGGTTATAGTTCTGTTGTTTGATCATCGACATTGATTTGTAGTTTTACATGCAATCGGCTTATTAAGGTTACAGTGACAGCTGTTATAAATATGCAGTGAGTGATGTTAATTGAATAATTTTTAAACCCATTCATTCAGTGAGTCTTCTTGTAACTGGGAGGTTAATAAGGAATCACATAAAATTTATTGAAAATGTTATTATTATTTCCGATAAGTTTTTATGTTTTCTTAATTGCAGACATGTAATTGTTTTTGTGTTTTTTTTTATTTATGTACACCACACTAAAATTAATTTAAATTCACTTTCCTTTTTCACCTATACAATAATGATAGAAAGCTGTATTCATGCAATAATTAAAAACTCTTGGTAAATTAACAATGAATATTAATAATAATATATAATGAATATTGTGCTTGTAATGAATTATTAAAATATATACTTTTTGCAGTTTCAACTTGATATGTGTTGCTAACATGATTATTAGTATGATTAATTAACTATCAATTAATCAACTGTTGTTTAATTACTTATATCTGACTTAGTTGTCAGAGCGACTGTCTTGTAGCAGACAGTACTTGATGGGCTATGAGTTGGGGTGGGGCTATTTTAAAGTGTCTTCTGTCTTTGTAGCAGAGAGTACTTGATGGGCTATGAGTTGGGGTGGGGCTATTTTAAAGTGTCTTCTGTCTTTGTAGCAGAGAGTACTTGATGGGCTATGAGTTGGGGTGGGGCTATTTTAAAGTGTCTTCTGTCTTTGTAGCAGAGAGTACTTGATGGGCTATGAGTTGGGGTGGGGCTATTTTAAAGTGTCTTCTGTCTTTGTAGCAGAGAGTACTTGATGGGCTATGACTTGGGGTGGGGCTATTTTAAAGTGTCTTCTGTCTTTGTAGCAGAGAGTACTTGATGGGCTATGAGTTGGGGTGGGGCTATTTTAAAGTGTCTTCTGTCTTTGTAGCAGAGAGTACTTGATGGGCTATGAGTTGGGGTGGGGCTATTTTAAAGTGTCTTCTGTCTTTGTGCGGCTTCTCTGATATTATCATTCATTTCAGACTGATTGTGCTGATAACAAGCCGGTCATCACAATATCCATTCTCGTTTTCTCTCAATCCACACTCCCGAATAAATGCAAATTGTCTCTTCAACCAATTAATCCTCACTAGCTAAAGTATTTATTTTGAGATAATGTAATTTGTATCTACATATACATTTGAAATACAAAGGGGTTGTATTAATTTTAATAGAATATATATTTATAAAAGTCATATGGTTTTTAATTAATTTAACCTCTAAGTAAATGTATAGATATTATTGGAGGGGGGGGGGTGTATGAGATTTTGCGTTTAATTTCACTTGTAACGAATTTGTTTTTATAGATTTCAAATACGACTTTCTTGTTCGTGTTGATTTAATTTCATTAAAAAAAAAAAAGATTTGATTCGAAATGCAGACGTTTTGTTGATTTCCTAAGTATATATATGTGTGTGTGTGTGTGTGTGTGTGTGTGTGTGTGTGTGTGTGTGTGTGTGTGTGTGTGTGTGTGTGAAGCAAATGAAATATAGCAGCATTTAAAACATAGTAGTGTTAACGCCAATTTCATAGGCGTGAAAGAGTTAAAATACAGAAGTGTTGGCGTTAATTTCATGTGATACATGATACATTTGAAATGCAGAAATGTTTATTTCATTCGAATGGACAGATTTGAAGTACATTTGTAAATTAGATGGAAGTCTGAAAGAAAGTTAAGGCAGCAGCAAATATGCATCAAACAGTTTTAATTTATTTTAAATGGACACAACTTTGAGACAGTTTTCAAAAGCCTCGTGACTGCGTAGTCTTCCAGTAATTTTGATTTCTGTTGATAAATTATTGTTATCAGTTCACCGACCTAGGGTTGTTCATTCACAAAACATTAATCTTCCTGTTCGCGGTACACACTCGAAAAGTTGATAAGTGATCGCTATAACAAACGCAAGCACGCACGCACGCACACACACACACATCGTCATGCGTGGGAGTGGTGTCAGGTCTCAGAAATTTTGTAGGCAGTTCTGAATGAAATGTCTACGCATGACCCAGTTTCGTCACTGTACGCAGTGCTTAGGATTCGGGTCATGTCAAACCCTACAATATGCGTCGATTGTTTTTTTTTTTTTTGGGTGGGGGTTGGTGGTGGGGGTGGTCACAATGTCCTTATTCTAGCCTCTCAGTCAGGAAGGCAGGGAAACAAAAGCTTACCATGGACATAGAAGTTGTTTGTTTGTGTGTGTGTGTGTGTGTGTGATTTAAAAAAACAACAACGAATAAATCACTAACTTTTGGGGGGTCCTCATTTCAGGGTTGCTCAGTTAAAACATACGGTAAAGCAGTTTTCTCCAAATATATAGGCAAAAAGTAAAATTCCTTGCAAGGAATTATAATAAATAAAATATAAATAGAGATCGTTGTTTAATATTATTTCACTATTATGGTTTAATAAAACTTTAATTATCGCCATTGAATATCATTTATTTATCGTTAATAAACACTAACATGTTATCGATGTTAAATAAGATCTTAGTACAGTTATTAGTTAACACTAATTTACCGTTAATAAATATCACATTGATAGAGTTATTAAATGACATTTATTTATCTCTAATACATACCGTCAAACCATCACCGTTAAATAATACTTAATATTGCTAATAAAATATAATTTATTTATTGCACTTAAATATCACCTCCATATCGGTGTAATGTAACAGTTAAATATCACCTCCATATCGGTGTAATGTAACAGTTAGATATCACCTCCACATCGGTGTAAAATAACACTGAAATATTGCTTTTAATTAACATTTTTTTATCGTTATCTGATTATGACTGTTAAATAAGATCTTAATATCTATGCTAAATATGACCTTAGTGCCGTTGTTAAATATGACCTTAATAGCGTTGTTAAAATATGACTTTAAAGGCGCTGTTAAAAAGAAAACCTAAATAGCGTTGTTAAATATGACCATAATAGCGTTGTTAAATATGATCTTAACAGCGTTGCTAAATATGACCTTAATAGCGTTGCTAAATATGACCTTAATAGCGTTGCTAAATATGACCTTAATAGCGTTTTTAAATATTGATTTTAAATATGACTTAATACCTTTGGTAAATATGCCCTTAATATTGTTGTTAAACACGACCTTAATAGCTTTGCTAAATATGACCTAAATATCGGTGTTAAATTTAAACTTAATTTGACTTTAATATCTCTGTAAATGACACATTTGTCATGAATAAATATATCATCATCATCATTGCTTTTAAACAACATCTTAAATAACAAAGTTCGCTTATGCATTTCCTCATCACTCAGGAATGGGTGGGGAGGGAGGCAACTGTTTTTTTAAAAAATCTGAATAGCTGTGCAAAGCATTATCTCCTCCTCCTATAGAAACGAGAAACGTGGTGTTATTTCCACTCCTCTATAAATAGTAACATAGAATACAACATGTTCCCTCAATAACACAGGATACAGCATATTCAACGAATAACGAACACAGAATACAGTATGTTCATAGTAACACAGATTGCAGTGTGTTCCTACATTAACACAGAATACAGTGTGCTCCTACAGCAACACAGAAACACAGTAGTTGCATAATGCCAGCACCATGCAGGTTGCTTGTGTAGAGAGATGAATGTTCTGAAAATACAAGTTAACAAGTTAACGATTTGCTGGGTGGGTGGCTTCAAGATGCTAACTATCCCACCACCCTGGACTCCCTGTAACCATAGGCAGGTACTCTAAATACACCTTCTGGCTGGTCACACATGTTGGAAAGAAGGAAGATAGGCAGTGTAGAATAGAAGAATGCAAGACAAGAATAAAGCCCCATGCCCTCCTGATATGTACAGTCAGGGTTATTTAATTAAGGTGACGAGACTAAGAACAGATAAGGGGGCTCACTCACTCAGAGAGAAAGGACGCTCCATACCTTCTCTCCAGCTTTTTAATCCAGTGGATCACCGAGACTAAAACCAGCCATGGACAAAAGAAGTATGCCTACTAGAGCACCAGCCCTCAACACTCATTTGCCCTTTTCAGGGCAAGAAGTGCAAAAGGAAGAGAAGAAAAGACGAAGAAGATAAGTTAGATGGATGCACGAGAGAAAGGAAAATTGTATCCCAAACATGGTTGAAGAGATTGGAATCTCTACACCATACGAATATGTAATAGACTTGGACGACCACAATCTTAACCAAACTTTCAATGATATAGTGTGGACAGTCTTCAAAACGTGGACAAGGACGATCTACCTGGTCATTTAAATTTATGTGCAAACCGAGTTCTGGACATTAATTCGGCCCTCTGAAGTTACCTGTCAAAGCACATCAAGCCACCAACATCAACATGAGAGTCTCAGACTACGTCCACCCCAACAAGAGAGATGGTGTCTAATAAAACCATCATGCGGAAAATTCCACAGAAACAAGAGAGATTGTGTCTAATAAAATCATCATGCGGAAAATTCCGAAAATGAACGCCACCCTGACTCTTAAACAGGAAAGAAAACTGGCCTTCCCACAGACACTAACAACAACGACAGAGGGAAAAAAATCCAGACACCAACTAATGTGATGGAAAATAAAAAATACAGACAACAACCGCAACGAAAAAAATAAGACAAACAGAAGAAATAACAGAAAAAAGCCAGTGTCCAGATGAGGAAAACCAAGACGAAGGAAAAGTTAATACAGACTAATCCAGACAACGTCAAGAAATCAGACAAACAGACCAAAATCGATGCCGTTCTGGACGAATTCACAAGATATTTCTCACCCTTGCCAGAGACACCAGCAAGAACAACAGCTACAACAAAGCCACCACCAACAGAACAACAAGTTAGAAATGAAGTAACTCAATCCCAAAAGAAAAGATACAGACCACCTTCCAGCATCAGAAGGCACAGAGAGCTATTGAGGAAGCTGCTCAACGACGCCAGCTAGACAAAGAAAATACATCACCACCACCACCAAAGACAACAACTATGGAAGCACATAGAGCAGCAGTACCCACAGTGGATATTTTTTAATCACCCCATTACAGACATGGTCCAACTACTGCTCGACCATCTTTACTGACCATCAGCACCCATCTATGCCTATCCAAACGGACACTGGGGACAGCGATGACAACAACAGAAATGACGACAATAACATGTAAGGAGGACAAGGGTTTGAACATCCAAGGTGCATGTACACACTAAGTACAGACTTGGTGTGCTACCTGCCTGGGTTCTGTAAAATACTACCTCTCACTCTCTCCCCTCCAATATCTGGGATAATGACAATGACATCAACAGCGCACCGTGACATTAGCCCACAGACTACCGGGCTTAATGTATGCCTCTAGTGGCCAGACATGAGTGCCACCGATGATCGAACCACCACACTATAACCTGACAGCTTTAAAAATAACATCTTTGACATAGAAAAAATCCTACATCATTTCACTTAACCTTTAGGCCCAACCACCCCTCCTCTCCCCCCACCCCTTCCCTCGTATTAGGTCAGAAGTGCCCCCCCCCTCAATTTGACTGACTGACAACACTAGATAACTTGACAGTAAATCATGCCAATCCATCGATCTATATCAACAAAATCTGTAGGTGCAGAGCAGTTAACGAGGAAAGAATAAGAGGAATAATAGAGTTCATTGTATTCACAACTATTGAGCTCCAAAAATGTACAAGGAAACTATTCAGATATGTATCACCAATATAGCTTGATTGTGCCTGGCGGGTTTGCTTCGTGGGTGGGGGGGCAGATGTGGGTCCTGGTCTGTGGTCTGATCAATTCAGAGTTGAGCCGAGGTCGAAGGTCAAACTGACAATAAGGTGCCAATTTTCGGCAATATATTACAGCGGATTATTGTCCTGCTGCATTAGTCATCACTTTTTGTATTGCTTTTTTAAAAAAAAATCTGCTTCTTTTTTTCCTTCTCAGTTCTTTAGGTCCTCTTTATCCACCTGCAGCCTACAAAGCGAAAAGGATGAAATTAATATTTCCCAGCAGACTACCAGGATTGAAGATGGACAGAAAGAACACTCGAGCCAGTGCCATGGGTCATTGAAGCTAGATCAGACAAAATATTGAACTATGCCACAGCCAGTGTCATGGGTCATTCAAGCCAAACCAGAAAAGCATTGAACTAGGCCATAAAAGAACATATTGTGACAAAAATATTTAATGATTCAATCTGTAGAACACTTTAATCATATTACTGATATTTATGCAGAAAGATTTTAAAAGTAAACATCACGCACTGCATTTAAGCAAAACATGTAAAGAAAAATTGCAACAGTTCACCTAAATGGATATCTGGACATGGCCTGAAGTAATATTATATTAAATTCCTGTCATTCCTGTGTCATTCCCTAAATCTTATTATAGATAAATGACTTATCAAATGATGCAAGCATTTGTGAGAAGCTAGCCAATTAGGGCTAATCAATGGTCATCTACTGGCTATCTGTAGCTAAGGGAATACAGGGGGAAACCCATGTTTGGAAAATTATCCCTTTGCCCATGACTGAGAAATTCTGCATACAATAAGACGTGTTCCTCTCATCAGTTTCCATTTTGGGGAGTCATGTAATTAATGCCATATCAGTCAAGGCAGCACTCCCAAAGATATCTTCCAAAATAACTTCTTTAAACTGGATTCCTGGTTCTAATCCTGAGCTTGACTGCCAGTGAGCAAGCTGGTGAAGGCATGTGACATCATCCACTGTAATTAGAAAAGACAGAGGTAAGGTCATGTTGACATTTCATGAAACAAGCTTTGAACTTTCCTTATTTTGCGATGTGCATATTTGTGTTGCCTAAACATCATTGACTGAAGTAACATTATTAGAGTAAACTGTTCACTCCAGGAGTCGCTAAGGGAGGGCTGGAGAAAATTCAAAAGAACATTCAGAGATGATTAGGCTTGAACTGTTAATGTATATTTATCTTGTTTTATTTTGTGTATCTCTGTATGTATTTGTTGTATATATCATTATTTGTACTTGATCAATGTTGAATTGCTATATAGTGTTTAGTTAATGTACGTTGTTAATAAATTTTATTCCTTTGTTTATCAACACCCTCTTGACCTCCCTGTTATAACTAGGTTAAAATGTCAGGAGTAGTGGTGAAAATGTAATAATTAATAAGACGGGTTTTTGAAGATGGTATCCACTATTCTGTTGGACGTTTGTCAGGTGTTTATTTACAAAACTGGGGATTCTGGAAAGGGTGTGGGAGGTTACTCTTTCAGCCCACAAATTGAGAGGTGTGTGTCTATCATAAACATGGAAAGATGATAATATTCTCATAATTAAAGAGACCCTCCTGTTGTTTAAAATAACCTCTTGCACATTTGATCTGAACAAACAATCTTGGAAAGAGCCAAAAAACCATCAACAAATGAACGAGGGTCACAAACAACCCACAAGAAAGCCAGCAAAAGGGAAAACAACACCCAGATTCTCAAGTATCCATATATGTTGTAACACATCCTGTTAGCATCACCCACCACTACTAATCACTACCCCTTTATGCCTCACACATGGCCAATGGTATATTACTTGACCTATTTCCTCTGCTCATGTGCAGAGTAGGTGGTCATGGTTGACTTCGAAGGTCAACAATAATCAACAATAACAATAACAATATGACTTATCGATTATAATTATCAAAGAACCAGACAATTAGAGTAAAATTAAAATAAAAAGCAAGGAACATAATTTACCCATGGGCATGGCCTATTACACTCTTGAACATATCTCCCCTACTCCCCTCCAACATCAGAGACAGCAACAATGACATCAACAACACCAGCTACCAGGACATTATCCATGGACAATTGGGCTACTGCATGCCTCTACTGGCCAGACATGAGTGCCACGGACCCACCAGTCACCATTCAAAATCACCACTCTACAACTTTTCTTTCAATAATCCTCCATGTGCCCACGGGCCAAATGACACTCCCTGCTTTTATTAAATTTATCTTCCAATTAGTTTCTATTTTCCAGTATTGATAATGCAGGTTGTGATGCATATAATTTATCATTGACCTTCAGAGTGACTTATTGTGTGGTCTGCTGTATAGGCAACTGTGACCTGCCCAGTAGTGGACTGTTAGTCCATACATAGAGTATAGGGTGAGAAGGAAGTGATTAGTGGAGTGGTGAAGTTAACTAGATTTACTATAACTATATATGGACATTTGAGTTCCACTCGTAACGTACACAAAACTGTGGTCAAACCCAGGTAAATCCCACCAGTTATAACCAAGCCAATGTGGAAAGGTTGATCTGTGATGATAGAATAAGAACTTTCAAGATACCAGGAATTGGTAAGCATCTGTGTGTGTGTGTGTGTGTGTGTGTGTGTGTGTGTGTGTGTGTGTGTGTGTGTGTGTGTGTTGACTTAACAATAATAATTGAAATGTATTATTAATTAGAATGTTGAAGACTTCTTGTTGATAACATTTTGTATGTATGAAGCCAATGTGTATTTCTTATCAGAGAGGAGTTGTATGAAGTCAGTGGCGGTTTATTTCTACAGGTAGGACAATGAAATTGTAATGTATTCCGATGCACCATGTTTGTTTTTTATTGTAAAACATTTTGAAGTGAGTTGAACTAAATTATAAAGTGACGTAATTGTTAAATGTAAAACTATTTGAAGTGAGTTGAACTAAATTATAAAGTGACGTAATTGTTAAATGTAAAACTATTTAAAGTGAGTTAAACTAAATTATAAAGTGACGTAATTGTTAAATGTAAATGATTGGTTGTGAGACATTAACTATAAAGACAAACTTTGAGCGTGTACATTTTTGGAATGATTATTGCATTGTTTTATGAATGAATATATTAATTATAAGTTTTCTTGCACGGATAATATTATTTGATTATTGCATTGTTTTATGAATGAATATATTAATTATAAGTTTTCTTGCACGGATAATATTATTTGATTATTGCATTGTTTTATGAATGAATATATTAATTATAAGTTTTCTTGCACGGATAATATTATTTGATTATTGCATTGTTTTATGAATGAATATATTAATTATAAGTTTTCTTGCACGGATAACATTATTTGGATTAAAGAAGCCTGCTGTAAAGGATGTTTCTGCCTGCTTTCACCAAGCTACCTTAATGTTAACCTAATAATTATGTCACCTTCAAAAGGAATGTTATTTGTGCAGCTGGACCCTTTTTATTTTACTCCTGTGTTCTAATGTGGACTGGTCCAGGAATTCCTGTGTTCTTCCTTCACCTATTGTGGACTGGTCCAGGAACTCCTGTGTTCTTCCTTCACCTATTGTGGACTGGTCCAGGAACTCCTGTGTTCTTCCTTCACCTATTGTGGACTGGTCCAGGAACTCCTGTGTTCTTCCTTCGCCTATTGTGGACTGGTCCAGGAATTCCTGTGTTCTTCCTTCGCCTATTGTGGACTGGTCCAGGAACTCCTGTGTTCTTCCTTCACCTATTGTGGACTGGTCCAGGAATTACGTCATAACGGTAGTCTGATCGTAGGGGAAGTGCCGCATCAAAGGGAGATCGAACGAATGCAGATCCAGAGTGCATAAACCAGATTGTTCACCACTGTGGACATTGATTGACTCAAAATCACTCGCCATTGATAAAATAATTTGTTGTTTATAATCACTGGAACAAACAGATAGTGAATGCTCTCAGTGGCTTATATATAAAGAATTTTTTTTTAATTTGTGTATTTATTCTCTTTTATTGTATTATTGTTAATTTTTTTTATCTTATCCCACATCTTAATTAATTGATGGCTGTTAAGTGGAATTGACTGGGGTGAGCCATTTAAGAATTAATGTTTGTTAATTAATTAAGAGGGAGAGATGACGTCGCCACTATCAGAAGGCAAGTCAACTAACGGGTGAGGTGGGTTTTTTCTTTGATGCATACAGCATTATGGTGAAGTAATCTGATTTAAAATATCACTATTTAAGTATATTGTTAATATTGTTACGATTTGTCTCTTTATCTCAGTACTGGATGTTTATTTTGATGTATATTGTTTGTATACAGTTTATAATTGCGTGTAAATAAATAAAATGTTAAAGAGCTATCGAGAAGGGGGGTGGGATGTTAGAAGGAAGCAACTAAAAAAATATAGGGATGAACTATTTTTCTTTTAAAATTCTGAATAAAGTACACAATGTACATTAAAAACATTAGATTGAAATTTTTTGTCATCTATTAAAACCAAAGAAACATTTTGAAAAATTTTAAATGTCAAGAAAAAAAGTTAACTTTCCAATAGGGATGAAGTTATAAAATTCGTCGCGAGGTTTTGCCGTTCTGCCTATTTATAGATGAAAAAGGAAATAATATTATTTCTGATAAACGCTTGATCCCTCTTCAAGACATAAACAACTTCAACTTTGAACTTAGTAGCCTACTGAGATAGTGCTTTTCTCATAACTCTTCTGTCCTTGACCTAGTTATAAGGTCTATGAACGATACAAACGCATTGGTTTTTTTAAAGCGTGGGAGCGAGCGCGGAAGCAATGGGAAATACCCCTCTCCCCATCCCCGTTACCTACACGCACCCACTCACTCACCACAAAGAAAACCACCAATAATACTAACAAAATATAGAAACAAAATATAGAAACAAAATATAGAAACAAAATATAGAAACAAAATATAGAAACAACATTTCGCTTACTGCATTCTTCTGATATGTATATCCCGTTCAGACGTACTCTGTTTTCAACTCATCTAATTTGATTATACCCTTCTCTATGACCCCCCCCCAAAAAAAAAAAAAAAAAAAATTAAAACAAAAACGACACACAAATAAATTAGCTAAAGTAATCGGTGTGAACTTTGATATCTCGAAGTACTTTGGATTTTATTGCAAAACTTAGTACATTCAAAGCAATAGTTTGTTTTTGTTGTAACTACTGGACATATTTTTTATTTTATTTTGGAAAATTGAGTGAACTTCGTGTTCTAACAAATCAACAACAAAATTCCCATACTCACACTTTTCGTTCAACTGATATATTATTAAATTAAAAATTTTGTATGTCTTGGGAAGTAAATGTTATATTTCTGGAAAGACCTTATACAGAAAGGAAAATAAATGTATTTTTTCTTTAAAAAATACTGCAAAATAAAAATCGTGTCTGTTCTCTTATAACGTCAGTAGCTGTACTACAGATTAAATCGTGGCAACAAGACACACAAAACTGCCTTTCAGTAAGACTCACAAAAACTCCTGTCATACATCTATCAACAAAACACCTGACAACAGGACACATAGACCTAAACACGCCAGTGTTTAGCCTAGAAAATCATACCTTTCAACAAAACATTTGACAAGACATATAAACGTGGCAGACAATAATACTCACGCGCATGTCTGTTAACAAAGGCACACACATGTGCTTGACTACAAAATATAAAACATACTACAAAATATAAAAACATACTTTGATAACACGAGACAAACCTGCCTGGCTACAAAACACACGTAGGTCTGATAAAAAAAAAAAAGTGTACAAGCATGCCTGACAATATTTACAAATATGCCTTTTAACATGTTGTCAGATTAAAAAAAAACAACAAGATGCACAAATACGATTGACACAGACATATATACCAGTGTGACACACGTGTTGGATTGTTTACAATAGACACATGCTTCACACTTAACATTCGCCCATTTCTAAACAAAAATAAGTCTTTAAAAACTTGTAACATGTTTATTTGTTTGCCAAGGAGATATTGACATTTTGATTCTTACTTTCTGACAAGTCAAGTTCATTACATATTTATTTCCATGATAAATCAAGCTTATTCAATATGCGTGACAATTCAAATTATTTTCATGTTATTTGCCCTACGTGACATTTATTGGCACGTTGCCCAAATATGATGTTCATTTACATGTGTCTTTGTTCGACATGACCTTATTTTTCAGTCGTGTCAAGTTTTATTTGCCAGACATGTCAATTCATTGACATATTTATTTGCCAGACATGTCACCTCATTGACATATTTATTTGCCAGACATGTCACCTCATTGACATATTTATTTGCCAGACATGTCAATTCATTGACATATTTATTTGCCAGACATGTCAATTCATTGACATATGTATTTGCCAGACATGTCACCTCATTGACATATTTATTTGTCAGACATGTCAATTCACTTACAGGTTTATTTTCCTGGGCATGTCCATCTGGGTCCGTGGGACTAAATCCAACGTGTGTGTGTGCTTTAAATGTAGAACGTTATAATTATTAAAATGTAAAACTTGAATTTTTTGGTCACCCTTTCTTAAATGAATCAGCAGAGCATATTTACTGTCAGTGAAAATATCATGAGACTTGTACATTTATCGGGTAGGCAGTGATAATTGGAGTGCATTTTATTATGACAAGGTCGGGTAAGTAAGGATAATTGGAATGCATTTTTTTTTTTTAACAAGGTCAGCTCATTTATTTAATTGATGAGGAATGTAAGCGTCAGTTGGAGATGTGTCTGTGTGCATGTGTGTGCGTATGTGTGTGTGCGTATGTGTGTGTGTACGTGTGTGTATATATATATATATGTGTGCGCGCGCGCGTGCGTATGTGTTTATGTGTGTGTGTAATTTAACTGGATGGAAGGTATCATTCTGGAGAGTGAAAATGAATTACTGGCCATACAGGGAACT
This sequence comes from Sinotaia quadrata, assembly GCA_028829895.1. Taxonomy (NCBI): domain Eukaryota; kingdom Metazoa; phylum Mollusca; class Gastropoda; order Architaenioglossa; family Viviparidae; genus Sinotaia; species Sinotaia quadrata. The sequence goes on from CM054177.1 coordinate 84,939,884, forward strand.
GATGAATGCCAATTTCAGTCTTCATAGTATGACTATTTTTATGAAAAATTACAGAAATTTGAAAGTAAAATATTTTGCAAGTCAATCAAGCTTGAAGACAAAAAATATTCAGCTACAAGGTACTTGCAGATAAATTACTTTGCAGTCATTAGGGCTTGAAGACAATAATTTTGTTGTTCCTAATATTTAGCTATATTTGTGATGAAACAGAAAATTTGTGAATGAAAGGAAAGAGAGAAAGAATGCGACTTGAACGACAACGTGAACGCCCATAGAGTTAAACTTGCTGTATATGTTGTAAATGCTACCCCCATAGAGTTAAACTTGCTGTGTAAGTTGTAAATTCTACACCCATTTGGCATAGAATTAAACTTGCTGTATATGTTGTAAATTCTACACCCATAGAGTTAAACTTGCTGTATAAGTTGTACATTCTACATCCATAGAGTTAAACGTGCTGTATTTGTTGTAAATGCTACACACATAGAGTTAAACTTGCTGTATAAGTTGTAAATGCTACACCCAGTACGATTGGTTTACAAGTGGACTTCAATGATCAACGTCACAGGTTTTAAAATGAACGGCATTCAAAATGTGCTTGACTAATAAATAAAATCCACAAAAATGCATTCAAATAAATAAACTAGTCATTTTAGTAAACCTAAATTATTTACTAAATGGAGACAATTTACATAATTCTTTCTCCAGTGAGGTATGTATGCAAGATATATATCTATTTGAAAAAATTATCTACACCCTAGAATAGCTTTTCTCAAAATTTTGACCCTGGAGGAACCCTTGAAATAATTTTCAATTCTTGGGGAACCCCTGCATAAAAATGTTATATTTATGAAGTTTGTTTTTTTCGATCATGATCTTTCGGGAAACCCCTAGCGACCTCTCAAAGGGTTCTAGGGTTCACTGGGACCGCGGTTGAGAAATTCTTCCTTGGATGCATATCCACCACATATATAAGAATCGTCACCTTGATGATGATGATAATAATAATAATAATAAGCATCTACACGCATATGTATGTATACCACTTGTATATTTCCTAGACTCATACAGTAACAAGTATATTACACTAGATATATATTCAAAGTGTAGTTATATCCTTGATATATAGACATGTAACTGTTCCCTCAAAAAATATTTCTACATCCTTAGAATGCCATCCATATATTTCAAGCAAGCTAGAAAAGAGCTAGAAAAAACCAACAACAGTGAGATACATCATATAGTTCTCATCATTTTGAAGAAAGAATTCAATTAAGTGTCTTAACTACCGTACTGATACACGTATGAATGGTGAATAAGTATTTTATTTATTCCTTAAGTATATATTTCTGATTTGAATCTACAAAAAAAGGTACTGAAATAATACAACAGTCAAAAGCGTTTCCCACTATAGGATTCCTTGTCGAGAAATGCTAACGTGCTACACACCGTTATCTTGACATTCAATGTGCTCAGCAAATAGTTCATTCAGTATAATTTTGTAGCGCCGTAACAGAGTGGGACAAAGAATAAATATGTTTGTCTTTGGCGTCTCTGTGGTCAGACACTTCATTCTATATGCAAATCCTGGTGGTTTTTTTTAAATCTTCCTTCTTTCCATTAAACAAAAAGAAAACGAGTTTTTATTTATTTAAATCAATGCCATATGTTATGCGTAATTTAAAGTTCAAGACCCGTTTCCCATGAAAACAGGTGTTCGAGGCTGGCCTGTTTACTCCCACTCTTACGTCATATTATCACGAAACATTGAAATTCACCGGGATGATTCATTTATTGAGAACGTAGACATCGGAGAGTGACGCTTCAGATTTCGTCAAGGTTGCTGTGGACGACATCTTAAGCGTGGTGCTCCGAGACAGCGATGACGTCATGGTTCCGCTAGGCAGAGCTTTGTGATGCATGCAGCACGCACCGTACAGCGCCATCACGCGGCGGTTGAAGACGAACGAGATACAGATGAAGATTCCCTGTAAGGCGTTGACAATCGTGAACACGTAGCGCAGTGCTGTCACCTAAACGTGTGTTTACAGAGAGAACATTTACAGTAACTAATGGAAAGAAACGGATTTAGTCTATATATTACGAAAATTATAATGGGAAAAGTTGTACATTTCTTTGGCTTTTCTCGTTTCTAGTGCTTGTGGTCCATTTCGAAAAACAAACAAAACGTAGTGCTAAGTGAGCGGACTAAATGACAGAGAACGTGATCATAGGACAATATAGGTGGACGGGTAAATATTTTATTAGTAGGCATACAGAGGTATAAATGGATAGAAATATGAAAAGATAAAGAGACATATGGGGACGGTAGATACTATGATAGATAGGAAGGTAAATAGCAAGGTGGGTACTATGATAATATAAAGGCAGATAGGATGCTAGGCACATTAATAAATTGAAGATAGGACGGTAGGTACATAATATGTAAAGATGACCGCTTTAGAATATGCTTAAAAATGACCACTTCAGTACAATGTTTAAAGTTGAATGTGTATTCCTATGATCACCTGAAATGTGTGAATATTTTCGATTGTTTGTAGAACATACATCTTCTTGTGAATACGTTAACGTGCGAACTTAACGAATATTTTCTTGCGCTAATTAATGCTGTTTTTCTAAGACTAAAACCTAGATTTACAGAAAACTATTTTGCTCAGACTAAAATCAAGATATACAGAAATCTGGCTTTCTAAGACTAAAATCGAATTAAAAATATTATATCTCCAGCAATTCTGAATAATTTATATCTGAATAAGTTATTCATAACAGGGGAGTGATAATCTCTAAGGTAGGTAACTCTCGATCATATCATCCGTTTGGAAAATACGTGGATATTTTGATAATATAATCCATTTGGAAATACGACGGTATTTTGAGAAAGTGATTAAACAGTTATAATCATCAAGTTTGCATATTAATGCTAGGAAAAAGGTAATTTTTTACTTGCAGTTGAATCTTTTCGCGAGCAACGTTTTGGTTTTGGAATATATTCTTAAATAAACCGTATCATAGCTTGATATAATCATTGAATTTGAATATTTTCTTCACCACGTTACCTAGGTTGATAATCATTTTATTTGAATACATTCTTAAACAGGTAATATCTAGTTTGGTAAGCACTGTGTCTGCAAATGAAGATTACGAAGGCAGTATGAGCCTACATGGAAGACAACTCCAATAGATAGTTTGAACCTAAGTGGAAGGCAATTCCATTGGACAGTATGAGCCTAAATAAAAGTAATTCCTTTAGAAAGTTTGAGTCCAAATGGAAGACAACTCCTTTAGAAAGTTTGAATCGAAATCGAAGACAACTCCTTGGGACAGTTTGAGTCGAAATTGAAAACTCCTTTAGACAGTTTGAGTCGAAATGGAAGACAACTCCTTGATCTGCCGTTGAAGGCAATACTAAACTTAATGTATCAAATTAAATAGTTGTATACATGTCGAGGACATTTCATATTCAAACAGCTCAAGTCGTAGTGCAACTATGACACTTTTAGAAGACATTATGTACATCAAAAGTCTAACAAACCAAACTGACTCAAGGCAATCGATAACCTTGCCTCAGTGGAGAATATGATGAGCGTTAGAGGCAATTGTGAGACAAAAAAGGGAAATAATTCAAGAGACAATAAAATGTCAAACAGAAGCTTTGTTACCTTTGTGAGACGATAAAGGGAAATCACTCTAGAGACACTGATAGGAAAATTCTTACCTTTGTAAAGAAAACAAAGAAAGGAAATGAATGCTAATTACCAGAATCCGCAGTGTCAAGAAATAGGGATGGCCAGAAGATGACAAAATGGAGGTTATACTTCAGCCACTTCTATTAAGAAAGAAATGAGCGCCGAATACAAGAAAAGAAACACGAAGTCTTACCTCTGAAAAAAAAAATGTGGGTGATGAATACTAAAACAAGAAAACCAGAAGTTTTACCTCAGTGGAAAAGGTGATGAATACTAAAACAAGAAAACCAGAAGTTTTACCTCAGTGGAAAAGGTGATGAATACTAAAACAAGAAAACAAGAAGTTTTACCTCAGTGGAAAAGGTGATGAATACTAAAACAAGAAAACAAGAAGTTTTACCTCAGTGGAAAAGGTGATGAACGCGAGAGACCACGAGATGCCAGTCAGTGTTGATAGTTTGATGTACACCCACACATGCTGTTCGTCGTCACGTGACTTCTGTAGTTTAGGGGAGGCTCCGATGGCGCGAATGGTCAAAATGAAGAACGTGACGTTGGCGGTGACCATCACTGCCACTGGAACGCCCACAGCTACCCCCACCCCCAAAGCAGTGGACAGGTAACAGTAGTTTCCACCATAACCTGAAATTCCCAAGGTAGCTTTTTCAGAAAGTTCAAGACTTGTTCTACTTTATTTGAAGTTACTTCCCTTGTTTCAATTGAAGGAGTCAATAAAGAAAACTTTTATTAACTCAGAGGAGATCGAGAAGAATGTGTGATTTAAAGTTAAAATGCAAAAGATAAATATTTAATTGACATAAAGATCAGAGCAATGAAATAATGAACAAAATAAAGAAATGAAAGAATTAATTAATTAATTATCTAATTAAATTTTTGATGGAATACTCTAAGATGATCCTGGAATCATTTAAGATTTTCAAGATTTTCGTTTTGTGTGATTTCTTGTTGAGTGCTTGATCATGTGCAGCTGTTTCTGCTTTCAGTCCTGTCTCTATCAACCATTTGTACATTGTTTGCTTTGTTGATATTTCGTCGACTTGTCGTACATGCTGGCCATTGGCTGGTCTCATTCCCGTAAATATTAACCATTGGAAAATAAAAAGAACTTATCCAGTTGTAACTGGTTTGGATTGCGTCAGCAATTTCTAGCATATTCTCAACATGAGTGTTTACTCCAACTCTGACACTTACAAATATACCATCTTAAGAAGTGCCTAAGGTCGGGTTACTTTAACAATTTAACAATTTATATAACAATTAAGTTTAGAAATAGGGATAGACAAATTTACTCCGCAACAGATCACTTAATTTAATATCACTCACAACGAAAAGATCTACAAACGTTCAAAAATGAAACAAAAGAACTATACAACTTAACAGTCTAGTGTCTAATTTAATACAGACATACATGCAAATACACACTCTCAAAACATACACTTTCTCTCATATGCACACACTCACACATATGTATACACGCAACCACAACACATAACACATACATACGTACATACATATACACACATGCTCACAAGACTCTCTCTCTCAACACACGTGTATAAAACACATCACATACACGCATACAAAGCACTCACACTCTCACACAAACACATACAGACACATATATATATATATACACACATATAATTATATATACACACAAACACAACACATACACACATACAACGCACACACGCGCGCGCGAACATACACGCATACACATAACACATAAACACACATAAACACACACATAATACACTCACATAAACACACACACACACACACACACACACACACACACACACACACACACACACACACACGAGATCGGTACCAATGGATGCGCCTCCAGTGGCCACGATGTGCGCCAGAAGCGTTAGGACGACAACTGCTGCTGCTGTCCCCCAAATGAACACGGCGTACTGCAGCAGCTGTTTGTAACGTTCGGCGCTGTCGTGCGAGTCAGCGGCCTGCATGGATGTGAACGCGCGCCACATGTGAAATGAACACACCGTCATTGCAGAGAAAGCCGTTATCCAGAAATAGTGGATGAGAATTCCTATCACTTGGCACACGCCGGGAATCTGCGAGAGGGCAACAGGAATATTAATAATACATAATCTGCGAGAGGGCAACAGGAATATTAATAATACATAATCTGCGAGAGGGCAACAGGAATATTAATAATACATAATCTGCGAGAGGGCAACAGGAATATTAATAATACATAATCTGCGAGAGGGCAACAGGAATATTAATAATACATAATCTGCGAGAGGGCAACAGGAATATTAATAATACGTAATCTGCGAGAGGGCAACAGGAATATTAATAATACATAATCTGCGAGAGGGCAACAGGAATATTAATAATACATAATCTGCGAGAGGGCAACAGGAATATTAATACGTAATCTTGAAAAGCAGAGAATTTAAGAAATGTAATTAAATATTAGCAAATAAAGTTACCAGAATTGCCGAGAATCCACGAGATAGAACAAGAATATTAACAATAAAGAGAACAGAATATCGGAGATATCACAAGATACAACAAAAATATATGCAATGAAGATAAGAGATATTTGTCGAGATTTTATTATGTGTATTAGCAACAGGAGTATCAGAATAGCATAGAATCTATGAGAAGGAGTAAAATAAAATTAAGTCAACAGTACTGCCGAGAGTTTACATCAGGAATATCAAAAAGAACAAGAACAAAGTCGAAACGAATCTTCAAGATACTGCAGAAATATAATTAATTAAAAAGAACAGAATTTTCATGCCAAGAATCTATAAGATACAACAAGAATACCAGCAGTAAAGTTTACAGACTTGAAGAGATTCTATGATGCGATGGGAATATTAGCAATAAAGTTAACAGAATTTGCCAAGAATCTACAAAGTTTAACAGGCACACAAACCAGAAAAATAAAAGAATTTCCTTTGATCTGAGATACACAGGAGGAAATTCAAAAACAAGAGTAAATAGAATTCTGGCCTGTTTGCATTTCGTATGGTTCCTTGAAAGAAAAATACAACACAGAAAATAGTTATGCTCTGCAATAAATTTCCTCCCAGAAAGGAACAATGCCTGTCCCAGGAAGCATTGAGTTTTAAATAGAACAAGATACAGTATTGTGGCGGAGTAACAGTGTTCCTTTATCAACTGCAATATATCATACATTTACCTCCCTTAATAAACAGAGACAAATCTGCTACAAACTGTTGATTTCCATAATAAAATCATTTCTGCACATATTTCTCCCACATGTGAGTATATAACCAGATGTGTAGAGAGGCTACGCCGAAAAGCAGTGAAAAAAAAAGAAAGAAAGAGCAGATAACTGTTGTAATATGAGACCACTGACCTCTGTTTGTCCTGATCCCACCAGGTATAACAGCTGAGCCAGGAACAGCGTAATTGCCAGGTTCATGTTGTTTTTGCCGGGCGCTGTACGCAGGTTCTTGAACAACACGTACGTCATGAACGTGGCTGCCAAACCTGCCAACGACAGCGACGTACACACCACGGAAAGCACAACTTCTGCCTGCTCAGGAGCACGCTTGCTTGATCTATTGCAGATGGGGAACAACTTATATATGAGCAAGGGGGGGGGGGGGGCTTTGCCAAGGAGCGATTAGTGCCTTGTAATTATTATATGTGAAATAAACAATGAAATATTACATTTCTATTAGTTTTAATTGACAGCTATTTAAACAGTAAGAAATTTAGTTCGTACCGAGATTGTGGTTGTGTGCGTGCTTACGCTTTTGTTTGTGTGTGTGTGTGTGTGTGTGTTACAGAGAGAGAGAGAGAGGGGGTAGAGAGAGAGCTTTAGTAAACAAGAATATATTATTCATTTTTTTAAAACTTTTATTTGACTGCAATTGTTTGCAAGATACTAGCTGCACCTATATATATTATTATTATTTGTGATATATTTCGGTTACACATGTAACATATCAAACCAGAACTCAGCTTACTCACAATTTAATTGTTTGTTTAGCTGTGAACACTATATTCTATAGTCTTCTTTCCCATCCCACACCTCGGGTACAACTTAAATAATTTCTGAACAGTTTCTATTATGCTTAAAAGAAATCTCAGCTAGTTTACTTTTATTCTTACTATTATAAAAGTATGAATATTGCTGACTTTTGAATCGTTTTATTATTTTTTTAAAATATACTATTTTTTCTCTCTTATCTTTGTGCCCACACCTCTGTGTGTATGTGTGCGCGCGCACATGCATAAGAACACATTCGTTCTGTGATGAACACAATATTGACTAACGTTCTCCACCAATTCTGGTCCGCTTTCTGAAATACTCGTTGATAACACGGCAGCTACCCGAGCACTAATTTAATTTTAATTTACAGCCTCGTTCTGATGGAAACCATGACCCACTTCTTCTTTTGTTTTGTTTTTTTGCATAAGAGAATGCAACAATAGTTTTGTCATGTGACAATATTTCAAATGAAAGATAATTTAAAATCACACCTCAATGCGAAATTTTATTACTGATTTAATCTGCTGCTAGGTGAGAGCAAGCGAACCCGCATGGAGTAATTGGGAAAATTCTAGCTTACCTCCCTTCATGGGTGTTAGTGATCTTGCGTAACCATCGAAGAATAATTTTCTATTCTTTTATGAATAGTTTTCTATAATTACGTAGGTACTTTATCTGATATAATGAGTGCTTCTGTAATAAAACTTACTTCATACTATAAAATTATTCGGTTTTGTACCTGTGGTGTAGACAGCAGAATAATACCATACCGTGCTTAACAGACTATTTGTTGCTGTGAACCTATGAGCTACCTCGATTGATAAACATTTTTTTTTTATCATATAGGTTGCTTTACTTAGTTCTCTATCGTAGTTTTTTCTTTTAAAATTGATAATGTGATATTTCCACGCTTTGACAAGCCATTCGTCTTCGCAAAGTGCGAGGTTTCTCGTTTGGTAGGCTATTTGTTTCTATGATTTTTAGGGTTACCTCGCTTGGTAGGCTATTTGTTTCTATGATTTTTAGGGTTACCTCGCTTGGTAGGCTATTTTTTCTGTGATTAGGGTTACCTCGCTTGGTAGGCTTTTTTTTTTTTTCTGTGATTAGGGTTACCTCGCTTGGTAGGCTATTTGTTTCTATGATTTTTAGGGTTACCTCGCTTGGTAGGCTATTTGTTTCTATGATTTTTAGGGTTACCTCGCTTGGTAGGCTATTTGTGTCTATGATTTTTAGGGTTACCTCGCTTGGTAGGCTATTTTTTTCTGTGATTAGGGTTACCTCGCTTGGTAGGCTGTTTTTTTCTTCTGTGATTAGGGTTACCTCGCTTGATAGGCAATTTGTTTCTGTGATCGTTATTGTTACCTCGCTTGATAGGCTATTTGCTTCTGTGACTAGGGTTACCTCGCTTGATAGGCAATTTGTTTCTCGTTAAGATCACTTTATTTGTTTCTGTGATCGTTAGGATCACCTCACATAGTAGGCTACTTGTTTCTGTGATCATTAGGGCTACCTCGCTTGTAGGCTATTTGTTTCTGTAATCATGTTAGGTTACCTTGCCTGGTAGGCTGCCTCCTTAGGCAAGAAATCGTTGAGCAGTATTCGCACTGATCCTTCCTCAAACGTCTGGTACCTGTTTAACGGAGAATGTAGACGTGTTGAGATTTGCTATTTAGTGATTTATGAAAACATTAACGTTGACATTGTACCTTGCTCGCTCTAGTTCCTCCCCTTCCTTCCCCGACCTCCAACCCCAGTAATAAGTGTCTGTTACAACAGTGAGTATATTCTCGGAATGAATAGCACACAATAACACTCTGCTGTAATTGTGAGCAATCAGTGACATTCATAGATCTGAATATACTCACAGCAAATAATAGCACGCACAACTCTGCTATAAATGTGAGTATACTCACAGCAAATAAAAGCACGCATAACTCTGCTATAAATGTTAGTATACTCACAGCAAATGATAGCACGCACAACTCTGCTATAAATGTTAGTATACTCACAGCAAATGATAGCACGCACAACTCTGCTATAAATGTTAGTATACTCACAGCAAATGATAGCACGCACAACTCTGCTATAAATGTTAGTATACTCACAGCAAATGATAGCACGCACAACTCTGCTATAAATGTTAGTATACTCACAGCAAATGATAGCACGCACAACTCTGCTATAAATGTTAGTATACTCACAGCAAAGACATGCACATTGCTATGAGTATACTCACAGCTAATAATGGTACGCGTAACTCTGCTATAATAAAGTATACTCACTACAATTAATGGTACGCATAACTACTATAACTGTGAGTAAATTCACAGCAGTGAATGTCACGCAGCCTATTTGTCTGCTCTAACTGTAAGTATACTCACAAAAATATGAAGTGCAAGCATGGACACACTATAAATTGACGTCACAGACACAAGATGACTACGTGTAAGACAGTAACTGCCAGAAGGAAAGCACATAAAAATTTTGTTCATAATTAGTTTATAATTGAAAGTGTGTTCTTAATTAGTTTACAATTCAAAGTGTGTTCTTAATTAGTTTACAATTCAAAGTGTGTTCTTAATTAGTTTACAATTCAAAGTGTGTTCTTAATTAGTTTACAATTCAAAGTGTGTTCTTAATTAGTTTACAATTCAAAGTGTGTTCTTAATTAGTTTACAATTCAAAGTGTGTTCTTAATTAGTTTACAATTCAAAGTGTGTTCTTAATTAGTTTACAGTTAAATAAGTTCATAATTAATTTACAATTGTAAATTGCTGTGAGTTTTTGAAATTGAAGACCGATGATGTATGGCAATCCAGTTGTTGTAAGAACCTTCGTTCGAAAAGATTATTTGAAACAATCTCTCTCTCTCTCTCTCTCTCTCTCTCTCTCTCTCTCTCTCTCTCTCTCTCTCTCTCTCACCCACTCACTCATTCACTCAATCACACAAACAAATGTTGGTATATTTGTTTTACTCATGATTTCTTTTTAATTGAAAAGTGGCTAAAAAACTGATGTAGATGTTTCGTACTGTTTTCGCAATATTTGTAAGCAGCTGGTAAAATAAAATGCTAAAAATTTTAAGAAGTCTATCCTTTCGATAAGCCAATCTGTAACAAGAGTTTTAAGCAAGCCATCTTTTTGACTAAACAACAGATTAAAGGTTTCGAGACAACCATCTTAATGAGTCCAATATCTAAAAATTGCGAGGCAAATTGCTCTCAATTTTGATGCAGATGAACCAAAAACGCTCACAATTTTGTGGCAGATGAACCAAAAACACTCACAATTTTGTGGCAGATGAACCAAAAACACTCACAATTTTGTGGCAGATGAACCAAAAACGCTCACAATTTTGAGGCAGTGTTCTATTCGACAAGGCGTACGCTAAAGATTTGAAAAAAAGCAATCTGACTGACAGCCACTATCTTAACAAGCCAGATACTAACGTTTTAGAAACAATCAAACGTCCTTTCCCTTATCATCCACTCTCCCCCACCCAGACCCTCCCCACTCAAGAGAAAAACTTTAAATAGTTACAAATTACGCAAGTGCCAGCTCAAGTCTATTAATTAATTTCTTAATAGCCTGTCTCTGGTTACAAACAGAACTCCCGTAGTAGCAGACTATTTTTTTAAAAGTCCTTACACTTGAAAACTGACAGAATAAATGAATAATTTGACCTGTCCAACGGTATTTCGGCGTCGAGCCAAGGCACCACGAGTCCAAGCGTTGGTGTGTTGACATGGAACTCGTCGTCTTCAAGAGCTATTTGGGGCAAGGTTAGCAGGTCACTCACGCGCTCGTACCTCCTGTCGTCGTCAACCGAGAATTTCACGTACTGCAGAGATATAGTCACCACGCATGCGCCACCGGAAGTGGTTTTGCTGCGGTAGTATTGGGTCATCCAGACGCTCTCCTCGATGCGCGTGGTGAAGTTGACCCTCACGGTGTTCGATAATAATAGGGATATGGTTGTGTTTCGCAGAGACAGCAGGAAACGTTCGAAAGAATCCTGCGGCACCTGCAATTTACACAAGAGGCGTTGATTTTTGTTTTTAATGAAATGACCAGAACCATCACTAGCGTGTACTGGTACTGTGCAGAACAAAGAAGAACGTTTAGAGTTTTGTTGTCAATGCATTGTTTGTTATTATAGATTACTTTAAACTAAGCTTTACCAGCACACGTGACTCCCATGTGGTACTTTTTGCTCTTGGTAACGTTCGTTTTCAAACGGCTGTCATGAAAGGAGAATTCAGACACGCTGAGATTAACTATTTAGTGATTTTCGAACATTTAAATGTTCGCATTTGACCTCGCTCGCACTGGCTTTTCCCCCTCCTCCTTCCCTGCCCCTCCGAAATGAGTATTATTTTGAGAGCAAAATGACTCATTGACTCATAACAACGAATCGTCTTGAGTGAACAGTTTTCATGCTCATTGCATCCTCTGCGACTTTTTGTTCTTTTTGCACTGCACTCCTTATACAGTACTTTTGTGTCTTGTTCATTGCACTGCACTCCTTATACGGTACTTTTGTGTCTTGTTCATTGCACTGCACTCATTATACAGTACTTTTGTGTCTTGTTCATTGCACTGCACTCCTTATACGGTACTTTTGTGTCTTGTTCATTGCACTGCACTCCTTATACAGTACTTTTGTGTCTTGTTCATTGCACTGCACTCATTATACAGTACTTTTGTGTCTTGTTCATTGCACTGCACTCCTTATACAGTAATTTTGTGTCACTTCCCTCTGTGACGACCTTTAGCAATTTCTTTTCTTCCGCTGAATATGTGTTGTTTGAATGTGTTATGGGTTGTGTGTAAATGCTTTGAGCATTGAATATGTTTTGTGTGGTGTTTTATGTTCTGCGTGTGAATGTTTTCTGAATGTTTGTGTGGAGTGTGTGAATGCTTTATGCGTTGTGCTGTGTGTTTTGTGTGTGAATATTCTTTGTGCGCTATGCTTTGTGATGGGCATAATGTTATGTACATTTTGCACTGTGCGTGAATATTCTTCTTTTTGTGCTGTTTATGTGAAGAGTGTGAATGTCGTACACAAATGTTCTGTTGTGCTATTTTGAGAATTTGTTATTTTTGCTTTGATTGTGCACCATTTGGATTTATTTATTTGTTCGTATTGTGTTGATTTGTGTGTTGTGCATATGTGTTCTTAGTAAATCCTTTTTCCCCTGCTATTCAACTTCCAGCGATGCAAGTTTTAGAGTTTCTAATTCTACATCTACTTTTTACCAACTCTCGCTCAACTAATTCCAGGATGCTAAAAATTCAGTGTCAGATAATTAGTATAGTTTTAGTTTTATAATTATTATATATAAAGATTCTCTCTTAATGGGGTCTGCAGGTAACGTATGTGCCATTAGTGTAAGGGGAGGAAAGAAAGAAAGAAAGAAAGAAAGAAAGAAAGAAAGAAAGAAAGAAAGAAAGAAAGAAAAATGACTTAAGACCAGTAAAGAAACTTTTACCTGACCTGCAAAGAGAGTATCGTTCATTAAATTTCTTCTTACCGATAAACAAAATTACCTCCTTTGCAGGGAGACTTAGCATACCTATAGAGAAATTTATTTTATAGTGAAGAAAGCGCTACCTGAGTTACTTATACTGCGAAGAAAATTCTCTTACCTTACAGAGATTTATCCCCTTCTGTACAGAAATAGAGAGCGTGTTGTCTGAATTGCAGAGTAATTTATCACATTTGTAAAAGAGTTACCTCTGTAGGCAGACAAAATTATCTAAACAGCCGAGACATTATATTTCCTGCAAAAACAGTTAGATTACCTGCACACAGAGAGAGAGAATTACATTATGTGCCACTAAAGTTATCTTTCTTCTTGCCTATATAGTTATCTTACCTGCCAAGTGAGTTAGCTTATCTGCCGATAGAGTTACCTTACCTGCTGAGAGTTATCTCACCTGTTCAATGACAGCCAGAGTGCCGTACACAGTGAAGAAGCGACTTGTCTGCGAGCACCGATGATTTGCATCCGTCGTGTCAAAGGAAACGACAAATTCCTGAAATTATATAAAAACGACAAATTCCTGAAATAATATAAAAATGACAAATTCCTGAGATAATACAATAAACGACAAAATTCCTGAAATAATATAAAAATGACAAATTCCTGAGATATACAATAAACGACAAAATTCCTGAAATAATATTTACAAAACGACAAATTCATGAAATACCATAAAAAGAATAAATAAAGACTGAAGTTTTAATTATTATAAAGTATAGGTCTACGGGATATTTTGCCGTCATATAGAAGCTTTACTAAGAAGAATTGAAACCTAGCCCCAAAATAGTTAATAATAGAAATAAAGAATTGAAACCTAGCCCCCAAAGAGTTAATAATAATAATAAAGAATTGAAGCCAGGCTCCAAAATGGTTAATAATAATAATAATAATAAAGAATTGAAATCTAGCTCCCAAATAGTTAATAACAATAATAAAGAATTGAAACTTAGCCCCCAAATAGTTAATAATAATAATAATAAAGAACTGAAATCTAGCCCCCAAATAGTTAATAATAATAATAAAGAATTGAAAACTAGCCTCGAAAGAGTTTATAATAATGTATAGTAAAGTATTGAAACCTAGCCCCAAAATATTTAATAATAGCAGTAAAGAATTGAAACCTAGCCCCCAAATAGTTAATAATAGCAGTAAAGAATTGAAACCTAGCCCCCAAATAGTTAATAATAGCAGTGAAGAATTGAAACTAACCCCAAAATAGTTAATAATAATAATAATAATAATAATAATAATAATAATAATAATAATAATAATGATAATAATAAAGAATTGAAACCTAGCCCCAGAATAGTTAATAATATTAATAAAGAATTGAACAATTGAATCGTATCCTCATTTTGAATTCTATATATAAGACACAATGATAGACCAGAGAGAAAAGAAATAGAGTCATCAAGACGAGAGAGTACCAAGTACAGACAAGAGTTTGTAGCATCAAAAGTCAGAATCTTGCAAGCAAAACTGACTCTTTTTGTCTTTACTTATGTTGTTCTATTATGAAATGAAAATACTTTGTTGTAGAAAATAGGGACTGTCAGATGTAATCTAAACCGGTTTTAGGTGAATGAGCAGTTTTTATTATCCAATAGTTAAGATTTACAAGAACGAGACTAGCCAATGGGCTGAGATCTAAAGTTTACCTATTGAAAAGAATTGTATTCTCTAATCATTTTGAATTTGGAGTGGCAGAGTCCGGTTATGAAAGGTAACCATTAGCATAATGGTGAGTTGCTGATTGAGAGAAAATGGGTTTAGAAATATTTAGTGCATTTTTCGCACTTATATGTTATACTTGTGTTTTACATAGAGATGTACTATGTGAAAAGACTATTATTTCTAGAAAGTTTGATCTATGATGATCGTATGTAGTTTGCTTATATAGTATGCTTTTGGAATTGTTTCTAGTGAACCTGTTCATAAACTATTATGCTGTGTCTGGCTAATAAATACTGTTGCAGGAAACAGTAAGTTGAGACTTGAATTTAAGAAAGAATGGAGTTAGAGATGAATAAAATGGAAACATAACATTTATTCCCTGATTATCTTTTACAGGGAAGAAGCAGCCTTTTTGTTTTTGCCTGAACCTCCCAGTTTACTGATTTATAAACCCCTATGACCATAGTAGACTCAAGTGGTTTCTACCCACTGTGTGTAAGTGTAAGGATACACTGAACTCTGTTGATGTATGATGACAAAGTATGCTGACTACATCGTGGAATTTCTGGTACAAGGAAATTACTGGAAATTACTACAATTGTTGTTCTGCTTGAGGGAGTTAAGACTACACAGTGTCCAGATTTGCCTCAAGAGAATAGTGGCTCATCAGTGGTCTACAACGTGCAAGAGAAACATGTGAAACTGACAATTCCCTTCTAACAATGAATTTGGGTCTTTGTTACAAAAGCATGCAAAAGACTAGTATGGCTTCTCCTAGACAAGGTTACATACAAATTATTATCAATATAATCTCTGTAGCTCCATTTCTGTTCTCTGATAAGAACTATCCTGTGATTTATATTGACATTAATCTGTTGAACTGTGTTAGGATATAAGATTGTATGAATATTGAAATTATTCAAACATAGTTCATGGAAATATTGATGTCAAGTAGTCTTTTCATTGAATTGCTATATGTATATGTGATTGTTGATTTAATAAATTTGTTGTTGAATTTCTTGACCTTTTTAAACATATTGATAACCATATGTTGGAGAAGACAGGGGGAAGATAATGGCTCACTAACTATAGATTAAAAGACATATTTATCTTTTCCCTTGGTAAGACATTTTTCACTTACGGAAATATTGTGTGACAGTGAATGTTTGTCTTTAATGTTGTGGAAGAGAGAAAACTGGTTACAGCGCCCTCATATCCGCCATGTGAGAGAGATGAGTGGTATCTTATTAATAACGTAAATTAAGATTCTCATCACTTGTAATTAGTTGTCGATGATTAATTAATAATAATAATCATAACCATTAACTAAGGTGACATTAGCATCTCTCTCTCTCTCTCTCTCTCTCTCTCTCTCTCTCTCTCTCTCTCACACACACACACACACACTGAATAGTTTCTTTCTTACTGATTTCATTTGAGTGTTTCATAGCAGACACTAGCAATTTAACAGCAAATAATCCATATTCGACATCACATTCGGGTAAATATGATTTTCACGAGGAAAGTGTATCTCTACAACAAAACTTAAAATTCAATTACTAGACTGTAAAACTGAACACAACCACTTACCGTAAACCGCACGTTTAATGACATCATTTTTTTGTCGGACTTGAGAAAAGCCTCTAAAGCTGCGGGAAAAGAGTGCAAGAGGTCGTTTTTGTCGTAAAGATTCAGATCAACCTGTAGATCTGCCGCGAAGTAGATGGAGTACCCAAAGTCCTTGGCGCTGGCAAAAATGGCGGTACAATTACCGTCCATGTAATGGCGGCCGAAGGAACACTGAATCGTCCGGCACTTACCCTGGAAACATACAACGTATCAATCAGATCATTAACAGCAAAATAAAATCCAGCACAAAGAATAGGTTTCTTCCTCCTGTCTTTAAAATCTTTAAACAAATAATAAATGTTTGCTGATAATTGTAAGACTCTTAACATTCATACACATTTGCTGATAAATTGTAAGACTGATAACATTTACAAAATTTGCTGATAATTGTAAGACATATAACATTTATAAATATTTGCTGATAACTGTAAGAATGATAACATTAATAAATGTTTGCTAATAATAGTAAGAATGATAACATTAATAAAAATTCGCTGATATCTGTAAGAATGATAATATTAATAAAAATGTGCTAATTATTGTAAGAATGATAACATTAATAAACATGTGCCGACAATTGTAAGAATTATAACATTAATAAACATTTGCTGACAATTGTAAGAATGATAACATTAATAAAAATTCGCTGATATCTGTAAGAATGATCACGTTAATAAATTCTTGTAATTGTAAGAATGATAACATTAATAAAAATTCGCTGATATCTGTAAGAATGATCACGTTAATAAAATCTTGCTGATAATTGTAAGAATTATAACATTAATAAACGTTTGCTAATAACTGTAAACACATAATGTTAGTAAACGTTTGCTAATAATTGTAAGAATGATAGCATTAGTAAACGTTTGATAATAATTGTAAGAATGATAACATTTGAATGTTTGCTAATAATTGTAAGAATGATAACATTCGAAGCGTTTGAATGTTTGCTAATAATTGTAAAAATGATAAAATTCGCAACGTTTGTTAATAATTGTAAGAATGATAGCATTAGTAAACGTTTGCTAATAACTGTAAACACGATAACATTAGTAAACGTTTGCTAATAATTGTAAGAATGATAACATTAGTAAATGTTTGCTGATAATAACATTAATAAAATGTTGCTAATAATTGTAAAAATTATAACATTCGTAACGTTTGCTAATAACCGTAAACATGATAACATTAGTAAACGTTTGCTAATAATTGTAAAAATTATAACATTAGTAAATGTTTGCTGATAATTTTAAGAATGATAACATAAGAATTATTACATTAATAAACGTTTGCTAATAATTGTAAAATGATAGCATTCGTAACGATTGCTAATCATTGTAAATACAATAATATTAGTAAACGCTTGCTAATTGCAAGAATGATAATATTATTTTGTTGCTTAGGTTTTCTTTGTCTTACAAGAGCTAATTATTGTTAAGATAAAATTATGTCAAAATGGGTCTTACAAGAGCTCATTATTGTTAAGATAAAATTATGTCAAAATGGGTCTTACAAGAGCTCATTATTGTTAAGATAAAATTATGTCAAAATGGGTCTTACAAGAGCTAATTATTGTTAAGATAAAATTATGTCAAAATGGGTCTTACAAGAGCTAATTATTGTTAAGATAAAATTATGTCAAAATGGGTCAAGTATGAATAATTCTAATCCAGATGCGTTTTTGTTTTTGTCTTTTTGTTGTGTGTTTTGTTTTGTATGTCTATATTTATGTTTTTGGTTATTTTTTGTGTCTTTGAGTTTTTGTGTCTTTGTGTTTTTGTGTCTTTGAGTTTTGTGTGTCTGTTTCTGTGTCTTTGAAACTTTTGATTCTCTGTGTCTGTTTTTGTGAGTTTTTTGTCTGTATTTGTGATTTTGTGTTTCGGTGTCATTGTGTTTTTGTGACTTTGCGCTTTGGGTCATTTGTGTTGTCTTTATGTTTTTTGTGTGTCTTTGTGTTTTGTGTCTTTTTGTCTGTGTCATCGTGTTTGTTTATCTTTGAGCTTTCTGTGTCTGTGTTTTTTGTGTATTTATGTTTATTTTTTTGTTTCTCTGAGATTTTGTGTTTTTGTGGGTTTTTTTTGTATGTTTGTGTTTTATATCTTTGTGTTTTTTGTGTTTTGTGTTTTTGTTTCTGTGTGTTTTCGTCTTTGTCTTTTTGTCTTTGAGTATTTTGTGTCGTTGTGTCTTTGTGTTTTCTAGTTTGTGATTTTGTCATTGCGTTTTTTTGTTTACTCGTGTCTTTGTGTTTCTTTGTCTTCCTGTCTCTTGTGTCTTTGTGCTTTTATTTCTTTTGTGTCCTTGTCTTTGTGTTTTAACAGTCTTTATATTTTTGTGTTTTGTGTCTTTTTGTTTTTGTGTGGGGTTTTTTGATTCTGTCTTTTTGTGTTTGCGCTCTTTTGTCATTGTGTTTTAGAGTCTTTGTGTTTTCTGTTTCGTGACTCTGTGTCACTGTGTTTTATTATCATTGCGCTCTTTTGTCATTGTGTTTTAGTGTCTTCGTATTTTCTGTTTCGTGACTGTGTCAATGTGCTTTATCATTGCGGTTTTTTTGTCTTTGTTCTTTGCGTCTTTGTGTTTTTGTGTTTTGTGTCTTTTAGTTTTTGTGTTTTGTGTCTTTTCGTGTTTGTGTTTTGTGTCTTTTTTGTCTTTGTGGGCTTTTTGTTTCTTTGTCTTTTTGTCTTTTGTGTATTTGTGTCTCTTTTGCTTTTTATGTGTGTGTGTTTTTACGTCTTTGTATTGTTTGTGCTTTTGTGTCTTTGACTTTTCTGTCTTCGTGTTTTTGTGTTTGTGTTCTTTTTGTCTGTGTCTTTGTATCTATGTTTTTGTGTCTTTGTGTCTCTTGTGTCGGTTTTCTTGTGTTTTTGTGTCTCTTGTGTCTTTGTATTCTTTTTTGCTTTTTGTTTTTGTCTTTGTCCCCTTGAGAGCTGTCTACTTCGGCGGTTAAAACCTATTTTCTGTTGTCTAGTCAATCATCAATACTTTTAGATCTAGTGTCCAGCATTTCTCGATCTAATTTCTAGGTATCCCATAATGCCATGTAGCTAAATTCAAGGACAGTAACCCATTCTCGAAGACACGCTAACTTCACAGATATTATCTATTGACTTTTGTCATTGTTCACGTTCACATGTTTACGCCACAGATAATGTCCATTGACTTTATTGGTCAGGTCCGCATACTTTCGTCACAGATATTCTCTATTGGCTTCTGTCATTGCTCAGGTCCACATGCTTACGTCACATATATTGTCTATTGACTTCCTCATTGCCCACATCCGCATATTTACGTAATGGATGTTGTCTGTTTACTTCTGTCATTGCTCAGGTCCACATGTTTACGTCACATATATTAATTATCTAATGACATACCCTTCCTTATGTCCACATACTTACGTCACAGGTATTCTCTTTTGACTTTTGTCATTGTCAGCTTCACACACTTACAGCATATATATTATTTATTAGCTTTCGTCATCATCAACTTCATTTGCTTACGTCACGGAAATTCATCATTGCCAGCTTCACATGCTGGCATCACCGATTCACTATTTACTTTCTGGTCATCGTCTCGTTGATAACTTTACGTCACCGATTTGACTATTCAAGTCCACATGTTTATGTCAGTTATCTAATTTACCCTGTTACTCAGTCTTTGCAAACTAGAGAGCAACCCACTCCACGCTAGTAAAATGAGTAGAGTTACCTACCTTTTCATGATCGTACACTTCACCGCTGCTGCAGAGAGCGCTGGGGTCTATTTTCGCCCCGTAAATGGCATCGCTGAAATCGATGAGAGCCGAGAAGGGCATGGGGTTCAGTACAGAGCCCCGCAAGCACCGTCTGAACAGCACAGGTTTCGCCGAGTTGCAAATGTAGCAGAAGACATTCTGGAACACTTGGCCTTCAGCCTCCTTAGGGTCAAGGTACGCACCGCAAGTGCGGTGGACGAAGGCGTCGTACTTTGGCCACAACCCCGTCACGTTGCACTCCGACACCATGTCGTTGTTGTAGTAGCACTGTCGTGGAGCTGGCATCGTTGGGGGAGGATAATAGATCAAAAAGCAGTCGGGATCGTTTGAGAAGAGTCGCGCCATCTCTGTGGTGCCGCTGCTGAGAGAGTAGTTCTTGGATTTGGGACAGAGTGCCAGGACCTGAAAGTATGTGTTAGTTTGTTTGCCGCTTTAATACTCGTCAGACCTGACCTAATAATACACGTCAGGTCAAGACTCAAAACAGGCGTCCTGCCAGGACTTGAAATGTGCATCAGACCCGAATTAAAAAGTGTACATCAGATCTGACCTAATAATATTCACCAGTCTAACCTAAAACACACATCAGATCTGACCTAATTATATTCGCCGATCTAACCTAAAACACGCGTCAGATCTGATCTAATTATACTCGCTGATCTAACCTAAAACACAAACGTCAACAGGGCCCAAAACCATTTCAGTTCAAAAATATAAAAATATGTGACATATTTGACATTAGATTTTAAATAAAATTACTCATTCGATTTGTTCGAAGACACAGGTCAGTCTAGATCTAAAATACACATTAAACTTCCCTTCTGAGCAAGATTAAATACATTACTCCAACCAGTACTTGAAAGTCTACGACAGACCTAAAATACAAAATGCCAGGACTTAAGAAAAATAAATGCATGTTATGTTAAGACCTAAAATATACCTCACATCAAAACTTTAAAAAATAATGTCATATCAAGACCTAAAAATACACATCAGACCCAGGCCAAACTCATACTTATAGACCAAGACGTAAAAGTACGTCTTAAAGTTCATTTCCGCAATATAGTTGAGGCAAGAGATAAAAATACAGTCCAGCCCCACAGTTAAAAGTTACTATAGAGTATAGATCATGACGTAAAATTGCGCTCTAGATCCAGATCTACAATGCTACCTGTCAGACCCACGACTAAAAAATATTTCAGACCCAATATAAAAGCATACTTGATACTACGATTTTTTTTAAAAGTAATTTTTAGGCCAATTAAAAGATGCATATCGAACTGCACAGTCTACAAATTCGCAAAGACCTAAAATTGTTTTACAGCTGAAATTACAAATACGCAATTGACCTAACTAAATACATACATTATATATAGAACTAAAAAATTCACAACAGGCCTAAAATAACCTACTCTTGACCAAGACCAATAAAGAAAATCACCATCAGACGATTTAATGAGTAGTGATATTTTTATTTTTAGAAGGATAAGTTTAGAACTACCCATTAGAACAGAATTTGCAACATCAAAACAATAGACAAAAGTTCGAAACCAAAGTAGCCTCAAAACACACCAACAAAATTGTCCAGGTTTTGTTTTTAAAAAAATCCCCCCACCCCATCCGTCTGATATTTATGGTGCATTCTTGTTTAACCAAGAAAGCAACAGTTAAGTATACTAATTAAATCTATTGCCAGATGCTAGTTAAACAAACTTGTACACTTACCCGCCACATCACCATTTCGGGTGCAGAAATTTCGTTGCACGCTGCGCAGAAGACGTTCGCATACACGGTAGCAGCATATTTGTTTCCCTTGTTCAGTGCAGACACCGGATGGTACAAGGACGAGTTCATGCAGTCTCTTGCCAGCTGGGGTGGCGCTGAAGGAGGGCAGAAGTCCATCACGAGATAAGACGTTGCGTTGGCCAAACGCGATGACCGCTGTTCTGGGGTGTAGCCAGAAAATAGGTTTTCTTTACACGCCCATTCGACCTTGTGTGGCTGCACCTGAGCGAGAGGTCAAATTACAGAAGAGATGGAAAATAATATGTAAATGTCAATCTTCTAGCACTGAATGCTAGCATACTACGAGACCGTTCTAGCACTGAATGCTAGCATACTATGAGACCGTTCTAGGACTGAATGCTAGCATACTACGTGACCGTTCTAGCACTGAATGCTAGCATACTACGTGACCGTTCTAGCACTGAATGCTAGCATACTACGAGATCGTTCTAGCACAAAATGCTAGAAGAAAATACACATTAAAAGAAATACTGGCAGTATGCGAGTTAGCAGGAACATGGAACACTATATGTCAATACAGTATTAACCTTAAATAATTAATATAGACTAGTGAGATTTCTAATCAGGCTACGATTTCATTTAAATGTTAATTTCCTTGGTATTTGTTAACTAATATGTCGGCCATACTCTTTGCTGCTTGCTGAAGGGACAAGATCATTCGCACCATGCCAGAGAAGAGATGAATGCAGTGCATGTGTGTCATCTTCATTTCAGCTGTCTCAATATGTATTAAATGCTATATTATTTATGAAATGACAAAATTACATAGAATCAATAGGCATTTAATTGCCTTTAACGATCGTCAAATTTAATTTATTTTTCCACCGCCAACTGATCTTACAGCCTTGATCCCATGCTCAAGTGCTACTGTCCAATAAGCACAAGGAATTTTCCAAAGTCAGAGATACGTGGCCCTTGAATACCTGCGTAGAAGGCACAATGCAAAGAACCAACACGGATGAAAACAACGTGTCTAAGTACAGCTCTATTGTTTGACGGCGTCGTATTTGTGCAAGGCAGTGCATAGCGAAGTGTGTGCATGTGTATGTGTATGTGTGTGTGTGTGTATGTGTATGTGTATGTGGAAAGTAACGAACAAATATGCTCAAAGCTATGAATATCGAATCGAATACCATGCTTCTTAGATTATATATAACGGCCGTCAAAATATTGAAGCTGTAGCTTATTTCGAATTTTAAAAAGTTTACATTGCATAACGAATAAATCTTCAAACTGTCCTATCCTATCTTTCTCTTGTCTTTATAACTTGTGGTTTTAGAATTGAATCATTTTGTCTAAAGAGGAATCCTCTAACGCTTATTTTTATTTATTTTTTAACTTTCTTTTCATTTAACGGAGGAACATGAGGTGTGCTTTTACTTCAGAAAATTGTGGCGCAATCAACATCTTATTTTTGCCCAAAAATCTTCTTTGTGCCCAAATGGAATAACGGGCTTGAATAACAAAGGCCCAAATCTCGCCATGCTCTAATTGAGGCCCAAATCTTGTCATGCTTTAACAGAGTTCGAAATCTTACTTTGTTGTGGGAAATCTTTTCCGTGCCCAAATTTAATAACAGACTTGAATAACAATGGCCCAAATCTCGCCATGCTTTAACTTAGGCCCAAATCTCGTCATGCTTTAACAGAGGCCCAAACCTCGCCATACTTTAACAGAATCTCGTCGTGCCTTAACACAGGTCTAAGTCTCGTCATGTTTCAACTCAAGCCCAAATTTGGTCATGTTTTAACATACGGGCCAACCCTCTACATGTCCTAATATAGACCCAAGATAGGACACTTTATGAATAATAAAGACTACTTATGTTATAAATAGGTCCAGGACTAGTCGAGATATAAATAGTCCCCAACTATTCACTTATAAATAGTCCCCAACTATTCACTTATAAATAAGTCCAAGATTGGGATAAATAGAAATTTCGAAAATACGTTATATCTAAATGAGGGCCAAAGTCTCTCCATATCCTTATTCCTTGCTATACGTCCAAGTCCCTCCAATCTCCGATATACGTCCCATCATTATCCGATATAATCTTGTCGCTCCATTCTCTAATATGCGTCCAAGATCCATCATTCTCTGATATACGCCCAAGTCCTATCATTCTATGATAAACGTCCAAGTCCCATAATTCTCTGATATGTGCCCAAGTTCTTTCATTCTATGATAAACGTCCAAGTCCCATCATTCTCTTATGTTCGCCCGTCCCATCATTCTCTGATATATGTTCAAGCCCCTCCATTTTCTAATGTACGTCCATGTCTCATCACTTTCTGATAAAAAATAAGTCCCGGTCACAACGCGTCCCTCATCACTTCTGATCAGCCAGGTTACTTTGTCCTGACGTGAAAACAATCACGTGCCATCCAGTTACGTTGTCTTAGCATGATATCAATGACATACCCGTCATGACAAGATGTCCTTGCATGATAATAATTATAATCTTGTCCTATCAAAATTCACATGAATACTTATTTAGAAATATATTTCAATTCCAGTACGTATTATGATAAATGTTTAATAAAGCAGTAGTCATTGCCGGTACTTTATCAAACTGTCACGGGTCATGAATAGGTCAACTTGCGCCCAGTTTTGTCCATATTGACTCGCTGTGCCCAGTTTTGTTGAAATTGTCACGTTGTCTCCATGTTTGTCCAAATTGTTACATAATGTCCAGCTTTGTTCAAATTGTCACGTTCTGTCAAGCTTTGGTCAAATTGTCACGTTCTGTCCAGTTTTGTTCAAACTTTCACGATCTGGCGCATGGCAAGGTTCAACACCAAGTAGATATTTCATGAAAAAGAAATTTTTACAGAAAGTATTTTCAGTGATATTAGTTAAGAAATGACAAAAAAAGCAAAACGAAAACAATAAATAACCAATCTACCTACCAATCAACCAACTAACAAATAAAATAAAATAAATATTGTTTAAAAAATTCACTCATGCAGGATAATTTAATGCGACGAGATCATTTTGTGAAATATGTAAAAATGGTACAGCTCCAGGATAGAAGCACAGAACCACAATGTGCTAAGCCAAAGATCAACTGAGCATCTTAGGAAAGCAACACAGTGAACAAAGTGCTAAACTGAAGACAATCACCAAGTGAGCATCTTGGAGCAGCACGACCGGACACAAACACAGTGCATAAAATGCTAAATTGAAGACACTCACCACCTGAACATCTTGGAGCAGCACGTCCGGACACAAACACGGTGAACAAAATGCTAAACTGAAGACCCTCACCACCTGAACATCTTGGAGCAGCACGTCCGGACACAAACACGGTGAACAAAATGCTAAACTGAAGACCCTCACCACCTGAACATCTTGGAGCAGCACGTCCGGACACAAACACATTGAACAAAATGCCTAAACTGAAGACACTCACCACCTGAACATCTTGGAGCAGCAAGTCAGGACAGCAGTCTCCGTAGCGCAAGCACTCCTTGTCACACTGACACGGGGCGCAGTAGTGACAGTCGGTCGTCACGACCATGTTGTTGCACGTGCGCTCCGTCAGGCAGTAACGCCGATGCTGATAGAACAACCACGCTTTGAACTTCTCTTCTGACGTCATGTTGGAGTTCATAATGTTCTGGATGAATGAGTCTGGAGAGAAAGTGGGCGTGACGCTTTGGGTGACCCCCAGAGGCAGGAGCCAGGGTAACAGGAGATACGGCGTTGCGCTGACGTGCACAGCTGCTGCAGGCTGCATATGTAGGGAGTAAAGTGTGACGGCAGCAAAAATGTCGAGTCCTCGAGGAACATGCCCCAACTGCAGCATGACCTGTGTGCTGTGCAGACAAAGGCAGATGAAGATGCAGACGAAGGCGGCGATGATGCAGTGATTGTGCATCTTCATCAGCAAGATGCTAACGCTTCCTCTTGTCAGGTAAGTTCTGTCAAATGAACGGTAAAGGTACGTTCACATCTTGTGACATCCATCATTATCAGTAAGTTCATATCCTTTTAAATCAGTCATGTCAGTATGTTGACGTCCTGTTAAATTATTGTTAAATGTTGATGTCATGTTAAATTATTGTCAGTATGTTAATGTCAGGTTAAATAATTGTCAGTATGTTGAAGTCATGTGAAATCATTGTCAGTATGTTGATGTCATGTTAAATCATTGTCACTATGTTCACATAATCTTAAATCAGTTATTGTCAGGCCATTGCTATTATGTGTGAGTGTGTGTATGAGTGTGTGTGTGTGTGTGTGTGTGTGTGTGTGTGTGTATGTGTGAGTGTGTGCATGTGTGTGTGTGCGGACGTGTTTGTGCTAAATAAATACTTCAGTGAGCTATGAACTAGGTTTCAAAACAGCATATTATAATGAAGTATAAACTATACTCTTATCAAATTAGCATAAAAAACAACCACTTATAGTGAACTCTGTACTATGTTGTTGTCAAGATAGATCTTATAGAGTTATGTTGTCAAGATAGATCTTATAGTGAGTTATGTAATGTATTGTTATCAAGACAACATCTTATAGTGAGTTATGTAATGTATTGTTATCAAGACAACATCTTATAGTGAACTCTGTACTATGTTGTTGTCAAGATAGATCTTATAGTGAGTTATGTAGTGTATTGTTGTCAAGACAACATCTTATAGTGAGTTATGTAATGTATTGTTATCAAGACAACATCTTATAGTGAACTCTGTACTGTGTTGTTGTCAAGATAGATCTTATAGTGAGTTATGTAATGTATTATTGTCAAGACAACATCTTATAGTGAGTTATGTAATGTATTGTTGTCAAGACAACATCTTATAGTGAATTATGTAATGTATTTGTTGTCAAGACAACATCTTATAGCGAGCCATGTGTTATGTTATTATCAAAACAACATATAATAAGATGTGTGACATCTTGAAATGAGTGGAGACCTTCAAACATGCGTGCACTTTATGTTTTAGTATTTACATGATGAAGTCGGTTTATTATCAGCATCTACGAGTAAAATTACTTTTGGGTGCAAATTACCCGCATTCACAAAACGTTTATATGGCTATGAATGTCTCTCTGCTCGAAAAATATTAATCTTTTCACGGACCAATAAACACTAGTACAAAACGTATATCAAGCAATCCATATATGACAGAAACTGAGCATTATCAAACTTATCCAACTGAAACACGTGTATACTGATTATGTAAAACTGACACTTTGAAATCTCGCACATTGTAACCGGAACATGAATTATCCATCTTTTGTACTGACAACGTTACCATTATAAACCCTGTAAAACTAAATTGTATACACTATTATTTTCCCTCCGCACAAAATTTATACTGCAGTGCATGAACGGAAGTCACGTGATTTTTTTAAAGATTCTTCAAGGATATCGTCCGCTTTTGCTAGAAATTCGGGCACGCGGTCTCACAGACTTTTGCTTAAAAAAAAGCTTTCGCGAGGAATTAAGTGGAATTTTAATTTTATTTGCAAGCGCATATCTGTTTTCCACACAATTAAAATGGAGAAATGAAACGTGATAGTTCCTTCAAGGTCGGTACCAAGAAAAAAAAATAGTTACAATATTTAAAATATGCTGACAAATGTTGAAATCGAGAACGTTTTCTTTATCCACTAATCTCACTTTAAAAAATTCAATTAATTTGATCCGTGTGAGTTTAAAGTTGCAAGGACCCCTAAAATTAACTTCACATTAAAATATTATTTTTTTTTAAAATCGCGTTCGAGTTACAACGACACCTAAAACTTACTTTACTAAAGTTTTAGAAAAGAACACACGAAAATTTGAGTTAAAGTTCCAACGACTCTTACATTCCAATTCACTAAAAATAAAAAAATGAAACATTGTGTTAAAGTTTTAAAGTTGCAAGAACCCTAAAAAAAATATTAAAAATATAATCGTTTAAATTGCAACGACTCCTAAAACGATTGAGTTAAAGTTGCAACGACCCATTAAAACAAACAGCGGTAGTAAGTATTTAACCAGTACCCTCTTAACTACTCAAGAAGTAGTCTTTCAATTTTACACAACTGATGCAATTATACAACAGACAGACAGAGAATCGGAGTTTTTCGGCTGACATGGTTAGCGAGTTTGTTGAAGTCAGCCAGCAAAGTAAGAACCTGCAAGAATTACATTTACGTAGCCCAGTGACTCCAAAAGCGACGTCATTGGAACCGTGAGAAACAGTCATCATGAGGAATTGCATATTTCATCGGCAAAAACGAAAACTCTCAAAATCGCGAGACGTATAGAACGAACGAAGGTACGTCTTGATAAAGGGAGACAAAGTACATGTATTTCAAAAGTTCGTAGGTTTGTTTTTCGTTTGATTTTGTTCAGCTTTTACTGTGCTTTCTAATTTTTAATTTTTTAATTTGACTTATTTTTTTCGTTTGTGGCTTTATATTTTGTTTAGTCTTGATTTTGTTTTCTTGTGTTTAATCTGTTTTGTTGGTTATTTTTTCAAAATGCAACCCTTACGCACGTTTTATATCTTCACGATCCACTTAAACTCAGTTGTTGAGGTCATGTGATTTACAAAAGCACGTCATTTTGGTCATGGGCACAATCTCCATTTTGCAGAAAATCCACATTGTCGTAGGACAATGCAAACAATTGAAACTACCATTTATGCCCAGACACTAGAGGTAAAGGGTTTTCATGGCCTGGGTGTAAAAAACAGGAAAATAATGTGAAAATAACGTCTTTCTGATAACATGGTTGAATTTTAATTTCTCTAATTCGACTCCAGAAGAAATCCCACAAGTCAGAACAAACGCGAAAATAACGTCTGTCTGATAACATGGTTGAACTGAAATGTCCCCACTCCAGAGCAAGTCACCGAAATATGACTGGAGAAGCACGGCTGAGTAAACTGCACACGACACACTGTAGGTCGACAGTGAATTTCAACGGTCTGCGAGCGTCAAGTACAATCAGTAATAATTATGTTCTGCGACAATCAATGAAACAAGGGAATAATTTGCCTCTTGCCTTGTTTGTCATCTGCGTCACTTTCTATCATTCCTGGGCGCGGTTAAAATAATTTTCGATTAAAAAAATGCAATAAGTATGTCGGTTTTTTTCTTTGTCTTTCCTCCACCATCCCCGTTTCTTTTTATTATTTGGGAAAAAAATCCATTTACAAATTAAAAAAATAAAAGGACAAAAATAAATAGGACAACAATGGCACTTTAATTGCGGATATACATGCGATCAAAATTCGCAATTTTCAATCGCAATTGCTTGTACGTCGTTCATAATTATTATTCTCAGACATTTAGGAAGTTCCAACGTCAATACATTTTTAATCTTGTTTACTCGGCGAAATCCTGCTGGCCTACATACAGTCCACATTATAATATTAATCCTGTTTACTCGGCAAAATCCTGGTGGCCTATATACAGTCCACATTATAATATTAATCTTGTTTACTAGGCTAAATCCTGCTGGCCTACATACAGTCCACATTATAATATTAATCTTGTTTACTAGGCTAAATCCTGCTGGCCTACATACAGTCCACATTATAATATTAATCTTATTTACTCGGCTAAATCCTGCTGGCCTACATACAGTCCACATTATAATATTAATCTTATTTACTCGGTTAAATCCTGGTGGCCTACATACAGTCCACATTATAATATTAATCTTATTTACTTGGCTAAATCCTGCTGGCCTACATACAGTCCACATTATAATATTAATCCTGTTTACTCGGCAAAATCCTGGTGGCCTATATACAGTCCACATTATAATATTAACCTTGTTTACTAGGCTAAATCCTGCTGGCCTACATACAGTCCACATTATAATATTAATCTTGTTTACTAGGCTAAATCCTGCTGGCCTATATACAGTCCACATTATAATATTAATCTTATTTACTCAGCTAAATCCTGCTGGCCTACATACAGTCCACATTATAATATTAATCTTATTTACTCGGTTAAATCCTGGTGGCCTACATACAGTCCACATTATAATATTAATCTTATTTACTTGGCTAAATCCTGCTGGCCTACATACATCCACATTATAATATTAATCTTATTTACTCGACTAAATCTTCCTGGCCTATATACAGTCCACATCATAATATTAATCTTGTTTACTCGGCAAAATCCTGCTGGCCTATATACAGTCCACATTATAATATTAATCTTTAAAAAATGTGGTAGCGTATATTACAATACAAATTACTACAGTTGAATACATGTGTGTGTAGCATGCAATAACTTACTTAGAGTGAACTGCAAACTAAGAAAGAAACAAAAGTGCTCCATTCTTGTTGCTTACTTCACGCCTTATTAAACCTAACCTTATACTAAGTTAGTTACGTCATCTGTAGACAATTACCGACATACTATGTTGTTGTCGTAAGAAATGGGATTGTACCTTCGAGCATCACGTTCTTTATTTTTTAAAGTGGGTAATATTGCAAAATTATTTCCACTTTAATTCAAATGTTCTTTCAGTTCTCGCCATTCAGACAATCGGAGACGCCATTAAAACAGTTTCTCACAAGAGTCCTTGTCACTGTCTCTCTCTTTCTATGTTCCGCAATTTTTTCTCTGATCTCTCTCACTCTCAACCTCTTGATATGCTTCACATCACTCCTTCGTGCCACTCTCACTGTCCCTACAGCTCTTTCACACGAGATCTCACCCTGTCACGCAAGTTCTCACTGTCCCTACAGCTTTCACATGAGATCTCACCCTTTCATGCAAGTTCTCACTGTCCCTACAACTCTCTTTCACGTGAGATATTACCCCTTCATGCAAGCTTTCACTGTCAATACAGCTCTCTTTCACATGAGATCTCAACCCTTCACGCAAGCTCTCACACTCTAGTTCACAGTCGTTAAAATATTTCTTCATGAATGGCAACAACGTCACTGCCCCAGGTTCCCATATTTCCCTGCTCAAATAGCCAGTGGTAGCTCTCCGTCCAGAATGCCAGCAACTTTTCACACAGTTCTCATACACTTTAGCTTCACGCAAATCATAGGTCACTTTCAGGTGTGATATACACTCTCTGACTTACTTCTCATACACCTCAGCTCACATGTGTCATAACCGTCTTTCACAAATGATGGCCACTTTTTGACACGTGTTCTGTCAGTTTACTCGCGGTAAAACACATCAATGTTTTCTTTACTCGAGCGCTGTGTACATTTGGACACCATACTCGAATGTCCATTCACATTAGGCACACCCTGGCCTGTCTTTACTCGAGTGATCCACTGTTTGGCACAAGTTCACATGTCGGTTTGGGGAGGGTGGTGGCTTTGTTTTCTTCTCCTACCATACTATTTCCCTATTCTTCTTCCAGCTTACTGACTGACTACCTGTATCACTTCATTATTCTATTTCCTTATTATTCAAGTCTACTGACTGACTACCTGTAACACTTCATTATTCTATTTCCTTATTATTCAAGCCTACTGACTGACTACCTGTAACACTTCATTATTCTATTTCCTTATTATTCAAGCCTACTGACTGACTACCTGTAACACTTCATTATTCTATTTCCTTATTATTCAAGCCTACTGACTGACTACCTGTAACACTTCATTATTCTATTTCCTTATTATTCAAGCCTACTGACTGACTACCTGTAACACTTCATTATTCTATTTCCTTATTATTCAAGCCTACTGACTGACTACCTGTAACACTTCATTATTCTATTTCCTTATTATTCAAGCCTACTGACTGACTACCTGTAACACTTCATTATTCTATTTCCTTATTATTCAAGCCTACTGACTGACTACCTGTTACGAAAGCGTTTATATAACATTTTCTTTTGTTATTAATAAATTGCATTACGTACCTCAACCTAGGTGAGACTTTCACAGAAAACAGGTCCATATATTAAAATAGTTATCCCTCTTGGAAACTCTGACTGCAGAAACGGGAAAAAAAATATATATGTGTGCCTCGGGTGAAAAACGCAAGATCTGCCGCCATGCAGCTGGAGAGAGATTCACGCAGGCCTTGATTTGTTACAAATTCTCCCAGGTCCCGTCCTTTATACATGCCAGTCCCAGAAAATGAAAAATAATGCTGGGGTTGAGAACGAGTGAGCTACCTCCACTCATTTTCCATCACCCCCACCTCGCCTCTCCCATTCTTTTAAACGTCATATCCAAATATATGCACTTGCAAAGGTGGCGACTGCGTGCTGGCTTGTAAGTTGTGCTCAGCTATTTGACATGATGCTTATCTTGTATTTTCAGTTTATCGGGGACGAAATTCTCGTAAATAAGAAAATAAAATATTAATAAAGAAATTAAACTAAAGGTTTATTTGTACACATGTGGTTCTGTTTAATAACAGCTGTATAAGCATTACTTTTTACTGTACATGTGGCTTGGGGGGGGGGGTTAGAAGAAGTTATAATAAAAATACTCCAAACCCTAACGTGGCCGACCACACGTCCACACACACTTCAGCGATGTCAGGTCTTACAAGTATCTGGCAATTTAAATGATATTTTGAACTTTAATAATCACAAAACGGCTACTATGAGACTCCCAATCCGGACCAGACAAAGACAACATTTGATTAAAAAAAAAAAAAGTAGATACTTATAAGATATAAACAAAGACAACATTTGATTTTTTTTAAAAGTAGATACTTATAAAATATAGACAAAGACAACATTTGATTAAAAAAAAAAACGTAGACACTTATAAGATATATGAAAACTTTATAGAAAAGAGTAATGGTGGCAGAAAGAATTATTACATTTAATCAATATGACTTAACCGCGTTTCGACTGTTCAATTGTTCTTTAGAGTCCATTGTATATCAAAGAAATATTTTTGTATACCTTTCTGTTCAATTGTTCTTTAGTGCCCACTGTTTATCAGAGTAAGAGAGATTTTATTTGTTTGTATACCTTTCTCTTTTAACTTGCCGAGCTGCGACCATGTAGACAAGCGACAAGGCGGTTTCCGTGTTGTTCTAATGACCTGTGGTTCAGGCTGTGGGCTTCCCATCTGTCTGTCATGGGACGGATGCCGGCATATTTTTGGGAGTGTCCTACATAACATTGGTAAACTAATAAATTTAAACTATTACGTAGCAGGGATTTAGGACAGATAACTACAGTCAAAACAGAAAAGAAATGAAAACAAAAAGTGGATTAGTAATGTTTTACG
This sequence comes from Sinotaia quadrata, assembly GCA_028829895.1. Taxonomy (NCBI): domain Eukaryota; kingdom Metazoa; phylum Mollusca; class Gastropoda; order Architaenioglossa; family Viviparidae; genus Sinotaia; species Sinotaia quadrata. The sequence continues at coordinate 84,973,207 of CM054177.1, forward strand.
AAAGATAGGCCTATACACAGTCTATACAAGAGGAGAATTAGTAATGTGTTGCGAAATAGAGGACTAAATAGAGTCTTAACAAAAAGTAGATTATTAATGTGTGTAAAAGGTAGGCCTAAATACAGTCTTAACAAAAAGTAGATTCTACTGAACCTAATTAATATAATTTTGCCTTTGTAACAACAAGAAGAGAAATATTTTTTGGTAAATAAACTATTGCGCCGAGTGTCTGCACTTGTTATGTATGAAGATGATTTGCAAATGCAATTTAAATTTTCATTCACTTGGCTTTGTTGTCATAAAAACAACATCTCAAGAACTTTTCAACAGTTCAGCTAGCAATGAGAAAGGGTAGGCGTCCATTTCTGAACTATGATTACAATTTAATATTTTAAATGAAAGATCGCGAGTTCGACGACAACATAATTTAAGCCATGGCTGTGCAGTTATTTATACAATAATTATTAATATAAAGAGTGCAAAAGTTAAAAATAAATATAGTTATCATAATTTCCTGTCCGCGAAGTCAACAAATGTCAATGTTGCGTTCAAGAAAAGACAAAAAAGTCAATGTCTTCAGTGACTTCCGGCTCCTGTTTTTTTGTAGTGATATATGTTTATCAGGTCTTAATACTTAGAGTTTCTGACTCAGAATTATATACGTTTATCAGGTCTTAATACTTAGAGTTTCTGACTCAGAATTATATACGTTTACCAAGTCTTAATAGTGGGATGACTCAGTGTCACAGTCTGATAAAAATGTCATGACTTGCTGACCCACTTGATTGTTTACTTCAAATATTGAGATTTGAAAACCCTTTGTTCAAGCTCTCCCCTATCGAGAAGCTTCCAGAAGAGGTCAAGACGTTATGTAACTTTAGGCCCATTGTCTAGGTTCTAGAACCAACTACATGCCACGCGATCCGTCACGTGATATACTTTATGCTTTCCTATATATATCGGTAACCGCTTCCGTCCCTTCACTGCGAGAAACAATTAGCTACATCCACTGGCTACTCGGGTCATATGGCAGCCGACGAGATAGATGAGAATCATACACTTCGACTTCTCATAAGGTACCATTTTATCTGATTGTATTCTGTATATTTCAACTATGCATGTATTTGTGCTATGTATTATGTTATCCACTATATACTTGAGCACGGTTCGTTGAAATGACTGAAAACCTATAAGTTATGGAATATAAATTTATTGTAACTCTTTTCCATTGTAACTTTAATTTATATTGCTTTTAATTCACTAGAGCCAGAATGCCTGCGCTCGACATGAATTTCTCATGTAATTCAATTATTGCGTGTAATTTTAATTGTAAATTGTGAAGCGCTTTGCTGTTTGAATTACCCCTTTGTATGAACATTAATTTAACGTTGTAACTATTTTTATGATTCATACGTCATGCTGTTAAATGAAACATGCGTGAGAAGATTACGTTTTTCTAAGACGCGAGGTCGAATTTCTAATTCAGAGCATTTAAACTGGAACGTGCTTAAGTAAGGGCTTATTAAGCAGAGACTATATTGGGATGCATTTTGCTTTACCCAGGTCGGTCTTCTTCTTGGGCTTGGTTTTGCTTTGCCTTGCCTTGCCGTGCTTTGTTGTCCGCATCCTTGAATTGGACAGTTGTCTTTGTCTTCGTCCGAAGACCTGTATAAACTGGTTTGAATTCTGGTGAGAGTTCACTTCTTCTGAGAGTCCACGCCACTGTAAACGACGTTGAGGTAGACGTACGTTGGTCTAAAGGCTCAAGTTCACTAGCGACATAAAGGACACCTTTCCCTGTATGCCACGTGCATCTCCGCTGAGTGACTACTGTGAGATAGACCGGGACGGACTGAAGAAACCAGGCGAATACAGACTTTACAGCTGAGTATTCCTCAGTTGAATTCAATTATCACAAGGAAACATTTGGCTACCTTTTCTCTTGAAAAACTTTAAGCACATACGTGCATGAATTAAGAAATAGACTTTTCGCGCTCGTGTTTGATTATTGTTAAATTGTTAAACTTTATTAAATCTTATTTTAATTGTTAAACCTCTTCATAGTTAATTTTTATGCATAATAGACCTATAGATTTATCTTAGATTGAATGGGGGCGGATGAGCTGAATGACATTAACGAATGCATATTAATTTAGAGGAATTTAACGTCTTCAATCTAGCTAACGTTCGCAATTTATCAGTTTGTAAATTTGTCGTCTGCACTACAAGACACACTTTTAAATTAGTCAAATGATAAGTTGAGCAACCAGTCTGCATAGGATATGAGAGAAGGAATTAAATTATCTTTAAGGTCCTTAATTATTCTAGGCAGGGTCTATAAATAAATACTGGAAACGTAACACTCAGTATGATGTACCAAAGAAAGGTTTGAAAGTAATTTGTGAATTTGGGATTGTCGAACTTTAACTCAGTGATGAAAGATGAGTTCGAGGCTCGAGGTGAAATAATGAATTAGTACAAGTATGAAAGTTGTGCAAATGGAGTACGGTTGATTGTGCCATTGATTCAAGGATGATGCTTGAGAAATTGACACCAGGTTGGATGTGCCATTGATTCAAGGATGATGCTTGAGAAATTGACACCAGGTTGGATGTGCCATTGATTCAAGGATGATGCTTGAGAAATTGACACCAGGTTGGATGTGCCATTGATTCAAGGATGATGCTTGAGAAATTGACACCAGGTTGGATGTGCCATTGATTCAAAGATGACCGGTGAATAATTAATTGTCCGCAGGTTGGATGTGCCATTGATTCAAGGATGATGCTTGAGTAATTGATACCAGGTTGACTGTGCCATTGACACAAGGACGACACTTGAGTGACACCAGTTTGGCTGTCCATTGATACAAGGTTGACAGTTGAGTAAGGGACATCAGGTTAGCTGTGCTATTGATACAAGGATGACCGTTGAGTGACACCAGGTTGACTGTGTCATTGATACAAAGATGAAGGTTGAATGACACAGGATTGACTGTCATTAGTACAAAAGAAAATTGTTCGGTGTACTAAATGCCTCCCAAAATTGCAATTTGCTTTCATTTTAAAAAATATTTTCATTTTGATGTTTAATATTATTCTCTATGTATCCTGTCAGTGCAATTTCTTTCTTTCTTTCTTGCTTTCTTCTTTCTTTCTTTCTTTCTTTCTTTCTTTCTTTCTTTCTTTCTTTCTTTCTTTCAACCTTTCAACCTTTCTTTCTTTCTTTTCTCAACTTTTTTCTTCTAATTAGGTAAGGAACCTATTTTTTCTTCCAAGGACGTTTAACATTTTATTTTTTTTAAAATAAATAAGTCTATTGATTCTGTAATAGTCACTAAGAGTTGTGACCCTTTGATATTTTATAAGGACACCAAATTAAAATTTCTCTATTTAGATTTACAGACGCGGTGTGAGTGTTCAACTAGGACAACTAGGTCAACATATTTTTCTCATTTTTTTTCTTTTCGACCTAATTTTATCTTCATTTACTGTAGGTTTCTTTGGTTTTTCTTATTGACCAATTTGCACTTTTTTCCAATTTTTCTTTTTGCACATTTATTCAACTTTCGTTATAGGCATTTACATTTCTTTTGTTTTCCTGCCTGCTTTTTACCGAAATGTGATCTGTAGACCTTTCGTTCTTCTGTTTTTATCATCATTTAGTTTTGTGTGTTAGGGGGTTCTTTCCTGTTTTTAAAAAAAATATAGGGGAAAGCGTGCTGGTTGTTCGGCTTAGCATAAAACATTAAAGCGTGCGCGTGTGTTTGAGTATGTGAACATTTGTATGGTGCGTATGTGAGCGTGTATTTGTGAATGTGACTATATTTATGTCTGAGCGCGTATGCGTGTATGAATGTGTTTGTGTGTTCGCGTATACTTTATAGTATGCGTGCGTATGTTTGTGAGAATGATTGGGTTTGTGTGAGTGTGTGTTTGATTAGTTTTCTCCGAAAGCCATCGTTAAGTTTTATTTTCAGGACTAAGTGTGGGTCATAACCACGAACTCACCTGAAGTGGTTTACCGACCTTGCGTGTTGTTTGGTTTTCTATTGCCTTTTCATCCAGAAATAGTTTGTCAGGCACCAGAACAAACGTTATTTTATACGCGTCTTATTTACTGGATCTCTTTCTTTCTCTCTTTCTTATTCACTCTTCTTGCTCTCTCTCTCTCTCTCTCTCTCTCTCTCTCTCTCTCTCTCTCTCTCTCTCCTTCTCGTCACTCCCTCCTTTCCCCCTTCTTTTTTTCCTCTCTCTCTCTCTCACATTTAAACAGAGGCATTCACTACTGGTACTGGTAATTATAGTTACTAATTTCAAAATTTTCTGTGTTTAAACCTCTTCTTGCTGTTTATCTCTCTGTGTGAACATTCTCATAATGTGCCACTCTCTCTGTCTTCCTCTGTGTGTGTGTGTGTGTGTGTGTATGCGCCGTACGCATTGCTATGTCTGTATCGTCTTCTCGCCCTGTCTCACCTTCTCTCTCTCTCTCTATTTATCTATCTGTCTGTCTTTCTGTCTGGCTATCTTTCTGTATGTCTCTCTCTCTCTCTCTCTGTTTATCTCTCTATCTCTCCTTCATATTATGTGTGAATATATGTGTGTGTTTAAATATTACCTGTCTCCTCAACATCGGTAATTAACTTTAGACAACATCTGTTTAGTTCTTAGACACAAATAAAGTGCCTGACTATTTTGTTGTTGTAAATAGTCACAACATCTGTTTAGTTCTTAGACACAAATAAAGTGCCTGACTATTTTGTTGTTGTAAATAGTCATAACATCTGTTTAGTTCTTAGACACAAATAAAGTGTCAGTAGTTGTTTGTTGTTGTAAATAGACACAACTCTCTAGAGTGTTTGTGTCGAAATTGTATTTATGTTTGCTTTAAATGTGCAACGTTAATTATTACTTAGTTCACTGAGTTCAATGAGCGAAGTGATCGATTCCTAAAAGGAAATGGGGTGAGTACACAGTCTTCCATATTCTTTTTTGTAATCTATACTTTGAAACATTTTTTGTATTCATTATTATTATTATTATCAGTTGTTAGATTTAATAAAATAGTATAATTAGTTTTCTAAAAAATTAACTGATTGTTTATAAATTAAATTTCTGAATGATAAAATCCTTTTTGAGTAACTTTTATTACTGTTATAAGACGATTAGGATATTTCTGTGAGTATTATTACACTTAACATGATAACCATTTTTTTGCTCTCGCGTAATAGAAACTCCATTGACCTAAATGAGTGTCCTTGAGGCAGCTGCTCTATAAATAGCGACTGTCAAGAAGGCCTAATGAGTGGCAGGATTTCGAAATTCTATAACAAACCAATCTATGAGAAACAACCAGACAAGAGTACACGGATTCACCTTGACACTCTGCTTGCAATATCATTCACTTCATATTAGAAATGCGACAAAAAGAGCTGGGGTGAGGGGGGGGGGGAGGAAAACGTCATCGTCTTGTTACACGGTTAAGTCAACATTAAAAAGTTGGATCGGAACACGGTTAATATAAGCATCGTGACTCTCTTCCTCTTCCCGTCTGCAGAAACTAACAACATGGAAACAATGAACCGAAACACAAAAACATGAGTTAAACGCTTCTGGGCAACGCGAACCTCTGTCCTGATAATACCTAATGAATTCGACAACAGGAAAAAAAAAAATCTTCTTCTTTATGTAGGTGGGCGCTTTCGGCTTCCGCCGCTTTCGCGCTAAAAATAAAAAAAAAAATCCGCATTCAGGGACTGTTTTATATGTTGCGTGTCATTAAGCAAATAAGATACCGTTTACAGTAATTCTGAAACAAAATCTAAATATTTCTAACATTAATTATATCCCTGAGGTTTAGTGCATGAATCTTAACCTATTAAAACTTCGTACAAGCTTGCTGACATATCGCCAAGTCTGAAGAATTCCATGTTATAATTTGCAGTGCTTAGTTGTCAACATAAGTGATATGTGTCTGTATGTGGGTATGTATGAATGAATGATATAAAGAAAGGCTTTTCTATCATAAAATCAATTTCTCTGTCTGCCTGTCTATCTATTATGCATACGTACACACACACACACACACACACACACACATATATATATATATATATATATATATATATATAATTTATGGGAAGGACTTCCGTCCTAGTTCGAATTCAATATATATATATATGATGCTTATTTTTTCAATCACAGTCTCTCGGGAACCACTAGCGCTGGGGTTCTACAAATAAGCAGGAAAAAAAAACAAGACAAAGCCAAAAAAGAACAGAAATACAATAAACAAAAACAAAATCAAAACCGAAACAGAACAAAATAAACAGAAACAAAGTAAAGACAACCAGACAGACACAGAAATGCAATAAATAGAAACAAAGTAAACATAAACAAAATAAATCAAACAAAAAATTAATGAACAGAAACAAAATAAGTAAAACCAAAAGTCAGAAATACAAGTAACAAGACCAAAATAAACAAAACCAAAACAGAAATACGATAAAGAGGAAGAAAATAAATAGAAACTAAATATACCAATTCTAAAACAGCTATACAATAAATTAAAAACAAAATAAACAGAAGCCAAATAAATAAAAACCAATAAACGGAAACAATATACTAAAACACACTAAACAGAGGTCAAATAAACAGAAACCAATAAACGGAAACAACATGATGAAAAACAATAAATAGAACCAAGATAAACAGAAAGACTTCAAACGGACACGAAGTAAATAGAAAGACAAAAAATAGAAACACAATAAATAGAAAGAAAATAAACAAAAGACAGTAAGCAGAAACAAAATAAACAGAAAGACAAAAACCAGAAACACAATAAGTATGAAGATAATAAACAGAAACAAAATAAGTATGAAGATAATAAACAAAAAAGTATGAAGATAATAAACAGAAACACAATAAGTATGAAGATAATAAACAAAAAAGTATGAAGATAATAAACAGAAACACAATAAGTATGAAGATAATAAACAGAAACTCGTATAAAGTTTTACATTTCTTCACAACTTACCATTTCTCAAATACGAGTATAAAGCAGTGCTTGAAGTGGAAATATTTTACGTCAGCAAATAAAATTAAATCATCGCGACAACAGTTCTCTCTACTGAACACGCCGCATGTGTGCGTGCGTGTGTGTATGTGTGTGTGTTTGTGTGTGTATGTGTGTTTGTGTGTGTGTGTGCGTGCGTTTGTGTGCGTGCGTGCGTGTGTGTGTGTATGTGTGTGTGTTTGTGTGTGTGTGTGTGTGTTGAAATTGGGTTGTCACTTTTGTATCACTTTTGTGGCGAATAATTGCAGCAAATTTCTTTCATGTTATTAATTCAATATATTTATTTTCTTTCTACACGAAATGAACAAAAGGGAAATATATTATTATGATAGAAGGCATTCGCAACTAATTAATAACGGGAGTGGAGTTTCTATCCTTCTTGTCCGAGTTATTTGCCATTTAAAAAAAAAAATGAAATGTAAACACAACAATTAATGAAACGAAAACAGAACATGCCGTCACTGTATGCGTCAAAGTTATACTTTGTGACACAAGAATTACATGCCTCACCTCTCAAGCAAATTAATGTTGCACCACAAATTATATCAGTGATACAACTTGATGCCTGTAACTCGATATACCGGTTGAATTTTATTCTTGTGAAGCAAAGGTACGCCTGTATTACGTTACAGCTATAACACACTTTTGTTCCTATTTTGCAGAAGTTAGTAAAAGAAATGTACTTGCGATAAAAGTAACGAGTGTCAGATACTGAATGCAACAAGCTAAAATTACCCCTGTTGTGTAATTTACTTCTGAGGAAAAATCTGTTTCCTTGGAAACTCTTATATTTAGTCGCCATCTAGACACGAACCCCAACTACTCCTGGCAAGAGTCATATGCGGCATACACATTAAATAATATATATTAGATAGATATCACACACACACACACACACACACACACACACACACACACACACACACACACACACACACACAAATACGGTTACATATGTACCTTATAGGTAAAGTATTTTTCTTTTAAAGTTACATGAACGTATTGTGTTACCTTCATGTTTACTGACGTTATAGACATTTGTGCATGTTTATATGCCTCTGTGTTTGAGTGTATGCGTGTGTACGTGTATGAATGCCGCTACGTGTGTGAGTTGATGCTTGAATGTGTAGAGTATGTAGTATTGTGTTCGAGTGCATAAGTGTATTTGTGCACGCGTATATGAATGTACTTGTGCCGCTGTTTGAGTGCATGCGTGTGAGTGGGTATGTATGTGTGTACGCTATGTTGTGTGCGTGTGTATGTGTGTACGCTATGTTGTGTGCGTGTGTATGTGTGTACGCTATGTTGTGTGCGTGTGTATGTGTGTACGCTTATGTTGTGTGCGTGTGTATGTGTGTACGCTATGTTGGGTGCGTGTGTATGTGTGCCATTATGTGCATGTACGTAGGACAGTATAGTATTCGCGGTTAGTTTCAGTTTAAACGGTCACTTTCAATATCCTGTTCCGCTGATCTCAGTCACTCTTGGCCTCATGAGCCTCCACTCCCCCCCCCCCCAACCTCTACTCAAGCAAGCTACACATGACAACTAAGCATGCAAAATAATTCGGTTCCCCCATCTCCTCTTTCTGCTGCCATTAACTTATTTTTTTATTTTTTGAAGCGACAGCTCTAGAGCGCAAAATAAACATAAACAAATGCATGAAATATTCATTTCTCTGTTCGGTGGCGGGAAACAATCAATTTAGACTTTCGGCCGGAAAGCGTCTGTTGATTCTGGCACAGAGGCCGGGTGGTAATGAGTGGCCATGTATTGTTCGCACGCAGTGAAGCCTCATCTTATTCTGGAATTAAAAGATCAACGGTCTGACGTCGCTACGGCCTATTAGCAGAGTCTATCGACCCTTGGATTACAGGCAATGAAGTATGCCTAATGGGTAATTAATAAAGACAATAATTATCACGTTAGGCTAATTGCAAGGCTCAGTGCTTTTATCCTCTGAGTGAATATATTCATATTATATTGCACACACACACACACACACACACACACACACACACACACGCACACACGCACGCACGCACGCATGCACGCACACACACTACACACTCTATCTACCCAACCAGTTATCTACCCACCCATTCGTTCACCCACTTACCTATTAATATATATACTTCTCTGTTTAGTCTGATTTAACCTATTTTTCCTAGTTTATTCTGCTCGTATATATTTACATCTAACCCAGAGTGTTATCTATCACTTACAGTCAAGTTTAGTCATAGAAATATATTTTTTGTAAGTCTTATCTGTCTCAGTCTTTGTCTAGTTATAAGTGTCTACTCAAATCTCTCTTCACTCTAGTAGTCTGTGTTCCATCTAGTCTAGACCTATACATCAGTGACTGCTTATCTCATCTATTGCTAGTTCAAGATGAGGTAAATGCAATGCGGTAATACTTCACCAAGTCTCTTACATTAATTCATGTCATTGCATAGACTAATAATCAGGGTTCGAACTGTTCAAGTCCAGAATAAGACGAAGGAAAACAAACAAACAAAAAAAAAAAACAGGAAGAAAAGATCTCGTTCAAAATATTCTAAAATAGCAATCATTCTCGGCCACTTATCGGCAACTGGTTTGTTGGTCAGGACAGTGCAAACCTTGTAAAGATACGTCCTGTATGAGAATTAAATCCACCCGGGGGTTGCAAAAGCTACCACAAATAGCGATGCCTTTCACTGGTGCTATAATACCTGTACGGTCAGAACAGGGCGACGACACACATTCAATACTGATAGATTTATTTAACGCGTCTGTCCGCATCCCTCACAGTAATTATGTCCCCTTGTTGACGGCACCTAAATGACGGATAAAAAATAGCAAAATACTATTCGCTAATTTTTCAATCAACTGTCCAGTAAGGAAACAAGATTATATTATTAGACTCAGTCTGGCTCTTGTCCCGAGATGTCTGCGGAGTTCATTGCCTACGTGTTCACGTCTCTTTTCGGTGCCAGTGGATAAAGGAGAAAATTAATGGTTATGGTTTATTTCTAAGGGGGTGGGGGGTAAGTCTCTGTCGTCACAAGATTAAAATTAAAAATATATCAAATTTGAAAGTCGTGCTATCAACTAGAATTTAAACTATAATTACGAAATATAAGTGCTTTCATGTCTTTCACAATAACTATCTTGAATACTAAAATTAGAAACAGGATTTAAACCATAATTAAGAAATGTAAAGTGCTTTCGTGTATTTCACAATAATTATCTGAAAACTAAAATTAGAAACAGGATTATAGATGACACTAGCTTCATGAATTTTCTCAAGAAAGTAGTGCTACGCACTCCTTTCATTCACAACAGTGCACCGTGTCTGGTACCTTGGCCAATGTCATTCAACGACCCGTGTCTGGTACCATGACTAATGTCATTCAATGACCCGTGTCTGGTACCATGGCCAATGTCATTCAACGACCCGTGTCTGGTACCATGACTAATGTCATTCAATGACCCGTGTCTGGTACCATGGCCAATGTCATGCAATGACCCGTGTCTGGTACCATGGCCAATGTCATGCAATGACCCGTGTCTGGCATTGAGGCCAATGTCATGCAATAACCCATATCTGGTACCATGCCCATTGTCAAGCAATGATCCGTGCCTGATATCATGCTCATTGTCAAGCAATGTTCCGTGCCTCATATCATGCCCATTGTCAAGCAATGATCCGTGCCTGATATCATGGACAATATCATGCAATGACTCGTGTCTCAGAACATGACCTATCTGTCTCATACATGTCCCATGTGATACAATGACTCGAATCCGATACAACAACCGATACAAGTGTCTGATATGATGACCACATACTCACATCAACCCGCGTCCGATACAAAGAGCAGTGTGTATGTTACAGTGACAGGTGTGCTGTAGTTACGTTTTACTTGTATGTTTAGTTTGCTTTCATTTCCAGTCACATTCACACGGCCGACTTGTTGTAAGCTGAGAATAATGCACCTCTGTCCGTTCGGTGTGTACGTGTTGTTGGGCTTGTTTAGGGTATCACTGTCCGGATGGCTGTCAGACTCATTCTGTGTGCCACACAGTCAATCAATACTCAAAAACGTGATTTGTTACCCTGTGCCCTAAAGACATAATCACGTTGGCTGTAGAAATATTTTGTGTGCACGATCAATCACCGCTTAGAAGGAAGACTAGGGTTTTGTTACCTTTTGCCCTTGGGACATATTCCTACGGACGAATGGTGGGCATCAGGATACCAATGCTTTACGGATATTGTGGTGGAATAAATTTGCATATCTCCATTTCTAGGATTAATTGTTACATAAATTATTAAATTGTCAAAATGACCCAACCTCAGGTACTCCTTATAATGGTATTTTTGTGTCATAGTTGGAGTAAACAACTCGAGTTAAGAATATGCTAGAAAATTGCTGATGCAATCCAAACCAGTTCCAACTGGATGAGTAGTTTTTTCTGACTAATAGTCTTATACTTGTTGATAACATTTCATCCAATGGGGATAGACCAGAAATTCAATTGTTGAAGTCATTCTAATCACTTTGAATTTGTACATAACCCAAGTACAGTCATAAAGGCGATTGTTAGCTTATGGTAAGTTAACTGACTGAGAAAGAAAGAATGGACTTAGAGTATTTCGTACATGTTTGCTATTAATCTATGATTTGAATTAGAGAATGCTTATGTAGATCATGACAGATGCTCTGGAAGACCATTGTCACAGGAAATGAGGGACAGAAATTATATTTTATTTCATTATAAAAAAACCGCTAACAAAACTAATTGAAGTAACCCGAGTTTTGTTATTATTTTCGTATGTAGCATGTAACTTCCAGTAACGGTCACCTAAGATCTCTTTAGTAGACAGACGTTCGTGACGCAGTGTGTGTTAATTATCATATTGAATATATATATTAGTTTATGAAGAATATGTATATTAAATAAATTGGGACAACTGCGCAATACCGTCACATGTTGTTGACGAGTGAAATGGCCAGTGCGCATTAGAATTGACCACAGAAAAGCGTGCATCTCGATTACCACTATATATCCAAGGCAAAAATCATGTCACAGGACATAGCTTCTGGAAGTTTTGGAAACCTTCAGTGAAAGCTATATAAGGGACAAAATGAAGATTTTACTCTCAATGTTGAAAACGTCGATTCGTCTGAAGCCAGTCTAACTTCACGTATGAATTATCTCATGTACAGAGACTTCATAAAGGAAAGCTGCAATAATCTCTTTCCATCCGTTTTCCATCCGTCTGATGCCATATATTGAGTAACGAGGCAAAATTACTCAGTATAACTTTTGGCAAAGTGGAAAGTTCGCTGTCAAAGAAAACCCGATGCATGCGACGCTGGTTGTATGCAGTTAACGACACGAGGGACCAATTTTGTCTTCCCCCTGTCTGAGTTCGTTTGGCAGTCTATCCCGCTAATTGAGAGGCTAGCACCGAGATTTTCTTACAGATATCCGGATTTCTACACTCAATGTAATGCGACGACACATCCCACTGGACGACTCCACCCGATAATGCTAAACGTCGTTGGGGTGTCCGTTTCCACGACAACCGGTACAACGATAATTATCGAGGCTGACAACAGTCAGCTAAATTTCAGATTTCTCCCCAGTGATAATCTGAAAGTGGTGCCTAGATTCTGCAGAATCTTCACCTGAAATGCGATGCCTCAATTGCGTCGTGATTCTTCACTTTGAAGTGCCGCTTATAAGTGACGTGTGAGATTACGTCATCTCCTTGGAACTCTGACATTAATAGTGAGTAATCATTAGCACGGCTAACGCGCACATACTTAAGTCTAGGACTCTTAAGAAAATGAACACTATTATATCGTTTGTAAAATAAGAACTCTAATGTTAAAAGTAATGCTTATTTTACATGTGAACTATTGTTAAAGCGGCCCCATTTGCCGCATAAGAATTGTGTAATTAATCTTTATTTTATATTTTGAATTTCATCATTTTCATCTCCCCTTATTTCCCACAGAGTGTATGACATTGGAAAGTTGAATGAATGATTAATCACTGTGCGAAAGAGTAGTGCCCCCTTTTAAATCGGGAAATAAATAACCTGATTTAAACATCTTTCAACTCTCTTGTTATTCATAGTTTTTGAGAGGGACGAAAGAATTTGTACTATTGTTTTGCACCGTTCGTCTGTTCGTCCATTTATTCACATTTATGATACACACTCACAACACACACCGCCAATAAAACGTTCCTTGGCATGACATTAATAAATTGGGCCCCACCCAAACATCAATGGCGTATGTCATGTGTGTCTATGTAACAACTTGACGCGACGTAGTACTGGCACACGTCACGGGCTTTTCTTGGAGGTGCACCGGAGCAGGCCAAAAATAGACTTCACCCCTTGCATCTCTAACTTCAGCTCGGGTCGGCTTGTAACGAGCCTCCCGTTTTGTGACATCTGGTGACCACTGACCGTGATCTGACAAGGTAAATTGTGTTGTTGTAAGAAAGTGTCATCTCTTTCCTGCTTTTCTATCTCATCACCATTATGCATTGTTATTGCATGTTAGGGCTTTGCTATTGAGACTTAGGTGAACTGGATTTTGATAAGACTTATTATTGTGTTGAAATAAGTTTTATTATCTTTACGCTATTATCGTTAACGCGTACCGACTCGTGTTTAGACGTACATAGATCGATATTTTGTACGCTACATTAGCAACTGTTGTTTTGCTAATTTTGCTAACTTTGCAAATTTCCGATTAGGATTTCTTTTACTCGTGTTTGTAATAATCCTAATCACGCGGTGGCTGGTGTTCATACGCACACCATTGCACCACTTGTGACCTACAGTGGTCAAAATCCCGCGAATATTCTAAGTCACTTTATCCATACTCGTGATAACTAGCAATTTTAAAAATGGCCGAGCTAGTAAACATAAAGAAAGAACTCATGGCTATGGGCAGAGAATTCGGGTATGAAAAAGCCGAGTTAAAGAAATACGTGGATGAGGAGATAGCTAAATGGTATGTTGTGAAAGAAAATGAGGCGAAAGAGGCGAGAGAGCTAGAGGATAAGAAAAATGAGCTAGAAGAAAAGAGACAGGTAGCTAAGGATCTAGAGATGCAAACTTTGAGAGAGTTAGAGGAAAAAAGATCGAAAGAGGCGAGAGAGCTAGAGGAAAAAAGATCGAAAGAGGCGAGAGAGCTAGAGGAAAAAAGATCGAAAGAGGCTATAGAGCTAGAAGATAAGAGACAGTTAGCTAAACAGCTAGAGATGAAAGACCTGAGAGAGCTAGAGGAAAGAAGAGCGAAAGAGGCGAGAGAGCTAGAGGAAAAAAGAGCGAAAGAGGCGAGAGATTTTAAAGAGAAAGAAATCCAAGATATGAGAGAAATAGAGTTGTTAAAGATTCAGTCAGCTAGGGATTTAGAAGATAAAAGGCAGGAAGTAGAAGAGAAAAAGCTTAAGTTAAAAGCTAGAGCACATCAGGAACAGCTTGAATTAGCTAAGCAAGAGGTAACAGCTAGAGAGAAGTTGTTAGATGGGACTGCTAAGCAACAGGCCGAATTAAATAAACCCCGTACACGGCTAGCTTTCTTTAACCCTGAAGTCGAGACGATTGACGAGTTTTTGACACGCTTTGACAGTTTCATTGCCAACTTTAATTACACTGACATTGAAAAGAAACAACAACTCGGTCAAATACTCCAAGGTGAAAGCTCGCGCGCATTTACTGATCTAACGCGCGATCCCGCTATTACTTATGCAGATCTCAAAACGGGTTTGATGCGTACTTTTCAATGTACAGCAGAAGGCTTTCGAAAAATGTTTAGGAGAGCCATACCTAAAGCAAATGACACCATGCAAGCCTTCGGTACCCGGTTACGCCATTATCTTGATAGATGGATTGATTTGACAGACATCCGGAAGACGTATGAGGGCCTATTTGATTTGATATTAAGAGATCAATTTCTCCATATTGCTCCGCCTGCAATGACGACATATTTGCAGCGAAACCCCCCGGCTAACTTCAGTGATATGTTGAGGTTAGCAGACACGTATAATGATTACCCTGATCCGGTAATTACGAGGAGCGCACCACGCCCTCCTCCTACAAATCGGCAGAAGTATACACCGAAACCGAACTGACCAATGACGAAATCGGAAAAACCCGAACCGGTACAGCGGACATATACTAAGTCACAAGACGTACGACGTCACACACGTGACTCCCCACCTATGACATGTTACACTTGCAAAGGGAAGGGGCATAGTTCTCAGAACTGTCCCAGTCCACGTGATGTAAAGGTATGCACTGAAACAGGTGCAACTCTAAAGACCCAACAGGCTACAGTAAACGGAAAAAGAGTCAAAATACTGGTCGATACAGGCGCGTCCATAAGCTGCATAAATGCTAAACTTGTACGCCCTGAACAGTATCTAAGAGGTAGTGTCCGCATTCGATGTGTTATGGGACACCTTAGTACATGTCCAAGAGCCACTGTACATGTTACGTCATCCGTATTTTCCGGTACAGTCACCGCCGCAGTAATAAGAGACATGCAGTTCGGATTCATACTATCGCCCGGGCAGTGTGACACACACACTGAGGGCATCTATCCTGTTCTCCCCGTAACCACTAGAGCACAACGGGAACGTAGTAAACAAGGACCCCCAGCTCTAAAGATAGTCGAGAATACATTTCCGCAGTTGACCCCAAGTCAACTCAGTCACCTGCAGCAGGAGGACAAAAGTTTGTCCTCAATGCTACAGCTGGCACGGAAAAACACTATTACGTCCAGCAAGTACGCAACCATGACGTATTTCCTGAAGGACGGACTAGCGTTTCGGCGCACCGACTATAAGGAAAATGATACTAGAAGCACCACGTGTCTATTTACCCCTACACCACTCAGACAGCTGATTCTTAGCTTTGCACACGACTCAATCATGTCCGGACATCAGGGCGCACGGCGCACTGAGCAGCGAGTTCGTGAGGACTTTTTTTGGCCAGGCCTGAGTAGGGATGTTCGCTCGTACGTTCGTACATGTACGCAGTGTCAGCAACATATCGACCGAGGGCGTGTCAGTCGAGTTCCCCTCGAGATAGTACCAACAGTAGAGGAACCATTCCTAAAAGTCGCAGTAGACATTATTGGCCCAATCATTCCCGCGGCCGAAGGAGGATATCGCTATATCCTAACAATCGTGGATTTTGCAACACGATATCCAGAAGCAGTCGCATTAAAGGGCATCACAGCGATCGAAGTCGCAGACGCTTTAATAGACGTATTTTCTCGTACTGGTGTACCTCGAGAAATATTGAGTGACCAGGGCACTCAATTCACCTCAGCAATGATGGCTGAAACAATGCGTCTACTAGCGTGTAAACAGTTGTTCTCATCACCATATCACGCTCAGTCTAATGGTGCCGTTGAACGTTTCAACGGTACGATAAAGAAAATGTTAATTAAAATGGCCTCGGAACAACCCGACCAGTGGCCGCGTTTTCTAGCACCATTACTCTTCGCGTATCGCGAACTCCCACAAGAGAGTACGGGCTACTCACCGTTCCAACTACTATACGGAAGGCAACCTCGTGGTCCCCTTAAGCTAATAAAAGAAACATGGGTCAAGGGAGACACTGTGACCGATGGTAAAGATGTTCACACGTACGTAGCCGAACTACGTCAACGTCTGACCGAGACATGTCACTTAGCACAGGAAAACATTCGCGAAAAACAACCCCGATACAAGCGAAATTTTGACCGTACTGCTGTGGAACGTGACCTCGAACCAGGCCAGCTCGTGTTACTCTTGCGGCCCACGCATAACAACCGCATGCAAATGCACTGGCGTGGACCCTATCGCGTTATTAAGCGTGTGAAGCAGAACGACTACAGCATACAGATAGGAAATAAGCAGAAAACCTATCACATAAATATGCTCAAGCGTTACTATGAACGCAGCGGCGAACAGATACAAAGCGTGAATGTCGCACTGATACAATTGGAAGACTCCAATTTCAGAACAGACATGATGTCCGCCGAAACCCAGCCTAACTCCGCAGTTACAGTCGATCAAGTCGAGATTGACTCGAACTTAACTGTCGAACAGCGCGACGCAATGTCAAAGCTCTTACACAGACACGCGCGCATATTCACCGACCAACCGGGCCACTCAGATTTGGTTGAACACCGCATCAAACTTTTAAGTGACAAACCGATACGCTTAAAACAGTACCCACAGAAATATGAGAGCACAAAGTACATAGCAGAACAGGTGCGTGAAATGCAAAAACAGGGCGTGATTGAACAGTCAATCTCCCCATATTCATCACCGGTCGTCTTAGTTAAAAAGAAAGACGGTACGCTTCGTTTTTGTGTGGACTACAGACAGTTAAATGAGATAACTGAATTCGATGCGGAACCTATTCCAAATCAGGACGAATTATTCGCAAAACTAACCAAGGCACATTACTTTTCGAAGTTTGACATGTGCAAAGGGTACTGGCAACTGTCAGTTGCTATTGACGACAGACCAAAAACAGCCTTTCCAACCCCGCTAGGCTTATTTCAGTTTTGCCGACTACCGTTCGGACTAGCGAACGCACCCGCAACATTCGCGCGCTTCATGCGAAAATTACCGTTAGAGAGCGTTGACGCATTGAATTTCTTTGATGACATACTGGTAGCAACAGGAACATGGGACCAACATTTATCCTCAGTGGGTGGTCTACTTGATATTCTCGAGCGCCATAAATTGACCGTGAAACCCACCAAAGTACGCGCGGGCTTTCGAGAGATTGAATTTCTTGGCCATATCATAAGTGACGGACAAATAGGCCCTAATCTAGACTTAACTGCAGCCATTCGTGACATGACCTTACCGACTACAAAGAAACAGGTCAGGGCAGTTTTGGGGCTAGTGGGGTACTACCGAAAATTTGTCCCAAACTTCAGTACGCTTCTTAAACCACTGACGGACTTAACTGGAAACAAACAACCCACGAAAATACGATGGACGGCAGAGTGTAGCACCGCCCTCGAAAAAGTGAAGGACATCTTGACCAGTAAACCCGTCCTACAGTTACCAGACTTTGACAAGAGATTTATTGTCAGGACCGACGCATCAGACGAAGGCCTCGGTGCCATACTTCTCCAAGAGACAGATGACGAATACCTACCGGTAGCATACGCTTCTAAGAAACTGTTAGATCGTGAGACACGGTACTCTACGATTGAAAAAGAGTGCTTAGCAATCGTATGGGCACTCAAGAAATTTAGTGCTTATCTGTACTCTAAACCATTCATCCTGCAGTGCGATCATAAGCCGCTGACATATCTGCGCACTAGCATGTATGATAACGCTAGGCTAACTAGATGGACACTCCTGCTACAGGAGTATAGCTTCGTTGTCGAACACATCGCGGGCAGAGAAAATTCGGGTGCCGATGCATTATCCCGGCATGCCATAACCGCGATATAAACAAGAGAGAGGATAGTCTCTCCACAGATGCGCATAAAATTCCTGTGGGGACTGTCGTGTGAAATAAAATTTTTTTTTGTTCCTATTTGATTTCCACTCTGTGAGCTCCAATCAATTTTAAGAAGGGGGTTGTCACAGGAAATGAGGGACAGAAATTATATTTTATTTCATTATAAAAAAACCGCTAACAAAACTAATTGAAGTAACCCGAGTTTTGTTATTATTTTCGTATGTAGCATGTAACTTCCAGTAACGGTCACCTAAGATCTCTTTAGTAGACAGACGTTCGTGACGCAGTGTGTGTTAATTATCATATTGAATATATATATTAGTTTATGAAGAATATGTATATTAAATAAATTGGGACAACTGCGCAATACCGTCACATGTTGTTGACGAGTGAAATGGCCAGTGCGCATTAGAATTGACCACAGAAAAGCGTGCATCTCGATTACCACTATATATCCAAGGCAAAAATCATGTCACAGGACATAGCTTCTGGAAGTTTTGGAAACCTTCAGTGAAAGCTATATAAGGGACAAAATGAAGATTTTACTCTCAATGTTGAAAACGTCGATTCGTCTGAAGCCAGTCTAACTTCACGTATGAATTATCTCATGTACAGAGACTTCATAAAGGAAAGCTGCAATAATCTCTTTCCATCCGTTTTCCATCCGTCTGATGCCATATATTGAGTAACGAGGCAAAATTACTCAGTATAACTTTTGGCAAAGTGGAAAGTTCGCTGTCAAAGAAAACCCGATGCATGCGACGCTGGTTGTATGCAGTTAACGACACGAGGGACCAATTTTGTCTTCCCCCTGTCTGAGTTCGTTTGGCAGTCTATCCCGCTAATTGAGAGGCTAGCACCGAGATTTTCTTACAGATATCCGGATTTCTACACTCAATGTAATGCGACGACACATCCCACTGGACGACTCCACCCGATAATGCTAAACGTCGTTGGGGTGTCCGTTTCCACGACAACCGGTACAACGATAATTATCGAGGCTGACAACAGTCAGCTAAATTTCAGATTTCTCCCCAGTGATAATCTGAAAGTGGTGCCTAGATTCTGCAGAATCTTCACCTGAAATGCGATGCCTCAATTGCGTCGTGATTCTTCACTTTGAAGTGCCGCTTATAAGTGACGTGTGAGATTACGTCATCTCCTTGGAACTCTGACATTAATAGTGAGTAATCATTAGCACGGCTAACGCGCACATACTTAAGTCTAGGACTCTTAAGAAAATGAACACTATTATATCGTTTGTAAAATAAGAACTCTAATGTTAAAAGTAATGCTTATTTTACATGTGAACTATTGTTAAAGCGGCCCCATTTGCCGCATAAGAATTGTGTAATTAATCTTTATTTTATATTTTGAATTTCATCATTTTCATCTCCCCTTATTTCCCACAGAGTGTATGACATTGGAAAGTTGAATGAATGATTAATCACTGTGCGAAAGAGTAGTGCCCCCTTTTAAATCGGGAAATAAATAACCTGATTTAAACATCTTTCAACTCTCTTGTTATTCATAGTTTTTGAGAGGGACGAAAGAATTTGTACTATTGTTTTGCACCGTTCGTCTGTTCGTCCATTTATTCACATTTATGATACACACTCACAACACACACCGCCAATAAAACGTTCCTTGGCATGACATTAATAAATTGGGCCCCACCCAAACATCAATGGCGTATGTCATGTGTGTCTATGTAACAACTTGACGCGACGTAGTACTGGCACACGTCACGGGCTTTTCTTGGAGGTGCACCGGAGCAGGCCAAAAATAGACTTCATCCCTTGCATCTCTAACTTCAGCTCGGGTCGGCTTGTAACGAGCCTCCCGTTTTGTGACAACCATAAAAGAACTGTCAGTATTGGAGGCAGAAAAATAACGAACTTACACTTTGCCAAATACATCGATGGCCTTGCAGTAAATGAGGAGGAGCTAGCTCATCTGTTCAGGACAGCTACTGCTTTTGATATGGAAATCAGTGCAAAGAAGACCAAATTGATTACCAACAACACTGTTGTTTTAAACGACTGTTTTTTCTCCAAATAGCTGCACTAAAACTTTCAATAATGATAGAGGAAATTCCTTCACACACACACACACACACACACACACACACACACACACACACACACACACACATACACACTCACACTTTGATTTTGAAAAACAAAAGTGAAACAAAGTGAAATGCTTACAAATTAAAACAAAAACAATTTTTTTTCAACAAAGTTGTTTTTAAATGTAACGGCAATCTATTGTTGACATCATTTAATGATTGTATTCTGTAAGTGTAATGTTACAAATTAATATTTTCAGGAATGTTTATTTTAAGCATTTAAAATATAAAAAGTACTCATCAAACAAACCGAGGTGACTTATAATCAAACACGTGGGAGGTTTTTTGAGCGGCATAACCGGCTTTATGTTGAATTGTCGCGGGAAGTAAGGAAGGAAGAAAAGGAGGGAGGGAGGGAGGAAGGAAGGAAGGGAGGGAGAAAATGGTGCGCTCCTTTCTGCAAAAGTTAAATTAAGGCAGCCCTAAATTTCAGGTATATTTCATCTCTAAACTCCTTTCTGCAAAAGTTAAATTATGGCAGCCCTAAATTTCAGGTATATTTCATCTCTAAACTCCAACTCCTTTCTGCAAAAGTTAAATTAAGACAGCCCTAAATTTCAGGTATATTTCATCTCTAAACTCCTTTCTCTCTTACACACATTCTCAATTTATACATCCTGCAACAATATTCATTAGCCGATACACATACAGGTTAGGAAATATAACAAAATCAAAATTCACAAGTATAATGTACAATATAATCAAGTTGGTGAACATAGAAATAATAGTTCAATTACATAAAGCATTTTCCAATTCAATCATAGATCAATAGTAAACATATGAAATATTTCTAAGTCCATTCTTTCTTTATCTGTCAGTTAACTTACCATAAGGTAGAAATTGTCTTTATGACTGAACTCGATTTATGTCAAAATCAATGTGATTAGAATATAGAACTTTCTTTGACAAAATAACTTTTGGTCCATTCCCATTGGATGAAGTTGTTATGAACAAGTGTGAGATTATTAGTCAGAAAATCTACTCATCCACTTGGAACTGGCTTGGATTGCATCTGCAAATTCTAGTATATTCTCCACCTGAGTTGTTTACTCTAGCACTTACAAAAATATCGTCACAAGAAGTGCCCAACGTCGGGTTACGTTAACATTGGCAACAAATATAAAATTATTAAGTTTAGAAATATGGATACACAAATTTACTCCGCCACACATATCTATAGTAATATTTTCTAGTCTGTTGCAATTACTGCAGTAAATACCTATTTTTAGCAACAGAATAATGAAACAATCGTTGAAACAAACGAAACCCCGTCACCAAAATTACCATTTACACAAACGCACGGTCTGGTATTCTTTTCATCCTGACTTTGTGACAAACCAAAACAACAAAATGGTCGACTGATCGATGACATTAATTTGCGTTTTTGCCTGCCAACCACACACGAAAGGGTCACGCCGTCAGTATCGATGGAAAGCTATGTCAAACATCGTGAAATTCTGTCAACTAAGTACTAATACCAGAATCCTACGATTCACAGAGAAATGGGCTTGCAAAGATGAAAACTCATCACTGCCGGCGACGGTTATCAGTGATGTAGGCCTATTATGCAGATACGAACTTGACTATTTAGGGTTCATTGAGTGCATAGGCAAATGGAGGTGAGGTTATTTGGGATTACAATGAACGCCAGAGATTTTTGTGCAAGATTAGCAATGTTCACAAAAAACAAAGAGATATGGATTACACTGAGGAATGGAACCCTAGTTCGAACACGAGAGATCTCGTTCCGGTTTGATTTCTGTTTTATTTTTTTTTAGTTAAAAGCAGAATGGTCAGAAGTATTGGTAAGTCCTCGCAACAGTAGGCGTTTCCTTAAAACCTGATTAACAGAAAACGCTTAAAACTAAACTAATGCAACGTGAAGAAAAAAATGAATGACTTATTATTATTATGTAGAACGATAAGACAATTTGGGAACAAATAAAAGAGAGTAAATTAACAGGAATACTCCTGTATATAAAATCACTAGAAATAAAAATACGCACTGTCTGAATGTCCTCTGATTGTTAAAACAATTACTGTAAACATTTTACTTTGCATAATTCATCCGAGTAGTAGGTATGAGGACATTCTGGTAATCGGACAGTTTGGCACATGGACATTTCGTCATAAGGACACTTTGGCATCAGGGTACTTTGGCACTTGTCAAGGCCTCGTCGGCACTAGGTCGCCAGCATGGGTAGATAACTTACCACTGAGTGCTGAAAGATGAGCGGTCGCCAGCATGGGTAGATAACTTACCACTGAGTGCTGAAAGATGAGCGGTCGCCAGCATGGGTAGATAACTTACCACTGAAAGATGAGATGTCCCGAAGGTTCCGTTTCGGTGGCATTTGTCTGAAGTTTGTAAAGAGTAATAATACAAGACAATGGCATTATTTGCTATGCAAGTGACTTCCTTGTGAACAGTTTGAGTCTCATGTGACGTGGAATTGTTTGATTTGAACAACTCATTTAATACTTATCTCTATTACCACTACCACTACTACTGCTGCTGCTACTAGTATAATAATATATTTAATGCAGCTGTCCAGTAACTTTGATTGAGCTACCGTTTTGAAGAAACATTTCACAGTCATCTAGCGTGATTGGGGTGGAATAATTCAATCTAATATGAAAATATTCCATAGTCAGGACAACCATATATAAAATTTTGCTTACTCTAGCAAAATTTATATTTCATATATTGTAATATTGTAGTTTATTTGCTTTATATCCTTGATCTGTTTCTACTCGAGTGAAGTGGACTGATGGTCGCTCTCTCTCTCTTCTATTTCTCTCTCTCTTAATCCTTCTCTCTATATTTCTCTCCCTATTTCTCTCTCTACTTCTCTTTACCCCTTCTTTCTATTTCTCCTTCCTTTTCTCTATTCTCTCTCTCCCTCCTTATCTCTACTTCTCTTGCTCTTCTTCCTTCTCTCTCGACTTCTCTCTCCTCTCCTATCTCTACTTCTCTCTTCCTCCTTATTTTACATTTCTCTCTCTCCATCTCTCTCTACTTCTCTCTCCCTCTCTCTACTCTCTTTCCCTCCTTCTCTCTATTCTCTCTCAACTCTACTTTTCTCTCCTCTCTACCTCCTCTCTCCCATCCTATCTACTCTCCTCCATCTACTTCTCTCTCCCTCCTCTCTACTCTCTCCCCTCTGTTTCTCTCTCTTCCTCCTCTCTCTACTTTTCTTTCTCCCTCTTCTCTCTACCGCTACCTCTTTCTGTCTCTTCCTCCTTCTCTCTCCCTACTTCTCTCTTCCCTCTCTCCCTCTCTCTCTCTCTCTCTCTCTCTCTCTCTCCAAATAATGATAATATTATAGCGTCTTTATATCTATATTTCTTGGCTATATTTGCACATTTTTTATAGCTTGACCCGTATTTCTGTTTTGACGTCAGACATGCAAACATGTAAAATATAAATTGCCTTAGACGGCAAATAAAACAAAAACTATAGACAACAGTTTCGGTAATTCTTGGCTACGATCAAGTTGCGCTGCGTCGCCTTTATGGCGGCCGTGTTATGAGTGACAAGGTCTTTGAGCCAAACGTCTCTCAAGAAAGAAAAATAATAGTAATAGTGCTATATGGGTTATTCGATAATGCCCAGAGTTAGGGAACCTCTTTACATCGTTTGTCCCAGCCGTCATAACTGACAAGAAGTTGCTGTTTGTCATCAATGAGGTGCGTGCGTTAATGTTTAATGACATAAAAAAAATGCTCTAAGATTATGCGTGTATGTGTGATTGTGAGTGTGTCCATGTGCGCACGTGAGTGTGTAAAGCGGTATATCTGCGAGTAAATATGTGCGTGTTAGTGTGTGTGTATATATGTGTGTGGAAATGTATGTATTTGTGCGATAACTGTGTGTGGGGTATGTGTGAGTGGGCATACACGTATGTGTATGTGAGCGAATACATGTGTGGAGTGTGTATAAATGAGTGTGTATGTATGTATATATGTGTGTAAGTGTGCCATGTGAGCGTGTGTTTATTTGTGCGTGTTTGTGTAAATGTGTGGTGCGTGTGATTGAGTGTGCGTATCTATGTGTGTACATGTGCTTGTGGCTCATATTCCACAAACTCAAGCCAGATACATCTGCCTCGTCAGATATTGGTCATCTCTGTTCTCGTCAGACATTGGTCATCTCTGTTCCTGTCAGACATCGGTCATCTCTGTTCCCGTAAGACATTACAATAGTGATATATATTCTCGAAATTGTAACAGTAAAAGGAAACTGTTTGTGCCGATCCAAAAGCGAAACGGTACCGTTACAATCGAGATCTTGGACTATTTCTTTTCACTCAGAGAGCAACGTGACATCTGTCAAGGTCAATGCCACGTGGATTACAGGAAATATAATATGCAAATATAAGTATAATTGTTACATTCAGAAAACATCAAATAGTTTAAATTAAATAAATTTTAACTGACTTAGTTGTCAACAGGTTTGTTCATAGCGAAATATTACATTTACTAATAATAACAGCACCAACAACCTCTACTACTTTAATACTACTGCCACTTCCACTACTATTACCAACATTAGCTCATCCTCTACCACGACTATGATAATAACAGAATCAATAACATCTACTACTTTAATACTACAGACACTACCACTACCAAAATTAGCTCATCCTCTACCACGACTATGATAATTCTTGTAATAAAATTTATTGTACAACCCTTTGTCTCGCAATATTGCCATTCATTTCAAATTGTCTTTCCATTGCTAGTTATTACTAACATACAAAGATTTCTCATTGATTTATTAATAAAAAATATTCAGCAATGTTCTCATTTGCATAAAGATTTTCAATCTTTAACCTCATTCAATCTATCAGTTTTGTACCCTCATTATTCTTATGAAGAATTTTCTTATGAAGAAATTATTTACATCTACGGAGAAACTTGGAATAAGATAGATAGATAGATAGATAGATAGATAGATAGATAGATAGATAGATAGATAGATAGATAGATAGATAGATAGATAGATAGATAGATAGATAGATAGATAGATAGATAGATAGATAGATAGATAGATAGATAGATAGATAGATAGATAGATAGATAGATAGATAGATAGATAGATAGATAGATAGATAGATAGATAGACTTCCAAAAACATACAGTTAAAATAAAACAAAATCATCAAATTATTCGATTGAAAAGAAACCAATGACTAGAAGCTTACTTCTGCATTAACATGATGCCATGCCTCCTGAAATCTACTAGGCTGTGACTACTTCCTGGTAAATTTCCTGTAAGCTCTCTGTTAATATAGTCAAGCAAGTTGTGCTGAGATAACCACTGCTAAAGAAAAACTGGAGTGTGAAGTCTGTAATATTATACGTCGCTTATTTTTACTTACGACACTAAATGTATATTCATACTTTATTTAGCGCGATATCCGTAGACATATTTTTACTTATCACGCTAAAAGTCGACATATTTTTATTTAGCGCGTTAAATGTAAACATGCTTTTGCTTAGTGCGCTGTACGTAGACATGGTATAACTTAGCGCGCTATATGTAGGCATATTTTTATTTAGCAAGCTATATTTAGACATACCTTTACCTAGCGCGATATACGCAGACATATTTTTCATTTAGTGCGCTATATGTAGACATTAGATGTGGACATTTTTTACTTAGCGCGCTATACGGAGATGTATTTTTACACAGTGCACTATATGCAGACATATCTTTACTTAGCGCGCTATTCTTAGACATATTTTTTGCTTAGCGCGCTATTCTTAGACATATTTTTGCTTAGCGCGCTATTCTTAGACATATTTTTGCTTAGCGCGCTATTCTTAGACATATTTTTGCTTAGCGCGCTATTCTTAGGCATATTTTTACTTAGCGCGGTATATGGAGACATATTTTACTAAGCGCGCCAAATGTAGACATATTTTTATTTAGCGCGCTTTACGTAGACATATTTTTAATTAGCGCGTTTCGTACAAATATTTTTACTTAGAGTATAGTAGACATATTTTTAGTTAGAGCGCTAAATGTAGACATATTTGTTATCAGAGCGATATACGTAGACATACTTTTACTTTTCACGCTAATATTTGTACTTTTTGCGCTATATGTGTAGACATATTTTATATATACATATTTTACTCAGCGCGCTATACTAGACATATTTTACTTAACGCGCTAAATGTAGACATATTTTTACTTCGCCCCCTATATGTAGACATATTTTTATTTCGCCCCTTATATGCAGACATACTTTTACTTAACCCACTATTCGCAGATGTAATTTTAGCAAGCCACAGTTGACATACTTTTATTTAGCTCATCTCCCGCAGGCGTATTCTTTACTTAGCTAATCTCATGCAGGCGTATTTTTACTTAGCTAATCTCATGCAGGCGTATTTTTACTTAGCTAATCTCATGCAGGCGTATTTTTACTTAGCTAATCTCATGCAGGCGTATTCTTTACTTAGCTAATCTCATGCAGGCGTATTTTTACTTAGCTAATCTCATGCAGGCGTATTTTTACTTAGCTAATCTCATGCAGGCGTATTCTTTACTTAGCTAATCTCATGCAGGCGTATTCTTTACTTAGCTAATCTCATGCAGGCGTATTCTTTACTTAGCTAATCTCATGCAGGCGTATTTTTACTTAGCTAATCTCATGCAGGCGTATTCTTAGCTAATCTCATGCAGGCGTATTTTTACTTTGGCAGTCTCCTAGAGACATTACAAGGAGACACATTTTACTTTGTCCAACGTATTCTGACATATTTTATTTGATCTATCATATATTACTTTGGCCAGCGTACTCAGACAGTCTGTCACATATTCCTTTGCCCAGAGTACTCAAACATATTTTTATTTGATCTGTTACATAATACTTTGCCCAGCATACGAAGACATATTCTTATTTTGCCTAGCATACAAAGACATGTTTTTTTACTTTGTCATATATTTCTTATGACCAGCATACGAAAACATACTTTTAATTTGCATAACACACAGAGACCTATTTTGACTTAGTCTGTCATAGTTTACTTTATCCAGCTCAAGGAAATATTTTTACTTCTCATGCATAGGCATATTTTTAGCCTGGCATACATGTGTGTATTTTGCCCATCCTGTTTAGCTTAATAGTCTCTGGTGCAAATGGGGGAAGTATTTTGATGTAACCTGATCTGTTGCACACTTATATATGTGTCATTATACATATGTTTAAGTACTAAATACATCTTCTCTTGAATTGTCTCCCTTACAGTGGTGAAAAGAAAAACTGAGGTCAAATTAGAGCCGTGACAACTGATTTTAAATTTACAAATTTCTAGATACGAACCAGGAAATCAAAAAGAGTTTTTTGTATATTTAGCTTGAAATCTTACTTGTCGCTTAGAAATACGTGAGCATATTGTTTAAAACATATTTTCTGCCACGCTTGCAAAAACAGACAAAAACTTAGCGCTATTTTTGGACAGGACTAAATTAAATAGAGATTAAAGAGGCTCCAAAGTTTAGGGTTAAGGTTAGGTCTTAAGCGTAAGTGTTAAGTTAGGTTGTTAATGTAGGAATTCAGGTCGGTCTTAAGCGTAAGTGTTACGTTAGGTTGTTAATGTAGGAATTCAGGTCGGTCTTAATGCAAAACTCTGGGTAGGTCTATTTCGTGTAGTGATTATGACAAGTATATAGCAAGGGACTAAGGTAGGTATATTGTGCACAAATTACAGTAGGTATATTGTGCAGAAATTACAGTAGGTATATTGTGCAGAAATTACAGTAGGTATATTGTGCACAAATTACAGTAGGTATATTGTGCAGAAATTACAGTAGGTATATTGTGCAGAAATTACAGTAGGTATATTGTGCAGAAATTACAGTAGGTATATTGTGCAAAAATTACAGTAGGTATATTGTGCAGAAATTACAGTAGGTATATTGTGCAGAAATTACAATGTCCTCTAGAGTCCAGACATTACAGTATTTCAAGTGTATGGTTTAAGGAAGGCTAATGTAAGAATAAAAATAAGTGTAGTTTACGGTTTAAGGTCAGCCTTTAGCGTAAGGATTAAGGAAAACTTAAGGTAGACCAGTAACGTAGGCATTTAAGTAAGTTTACTGAGGAATGGAAATAACACTAGAGTACAAAGCTTAAGGAATATAATGTAGTGAAATCGGAATAAATCTCAAATTCCCGTCGAGTTTATTAGTGTTGAAAGACAAGCAACTTAGCTCCCGACACCCTCGATTCAACTCTTCCTAGATTGACCACCCGTTTGGACATAGGTTGTCTTCGGATTCAGGCCTTCCTAGACTGACCCCCCGTTGGGACATGTCGGTTTGTGTGGATGCGGGCGATCTAAGGACCGAAATAAATCTAAAAATAGACTCACTGACTCTCTTGTGCGGGAGAAAAGTGTAGTACGATTTTAAATTTGTTCAGCTGACCAATAGCTTCGTGCACAGAATCTGCCGCATCGTGGGAACAATAAAAAAAAACATAGTCAGTTGGGTTTCAAACGCAAAGATGGCCTATGGAGATGTCCGGTAAATTGCCGATAGGTTCAGTTCCCTAGAACACTCTGCCGATGACTGTACAGGCCTGACCATCTTAAAAGCAGTCTTCATTTCTGAAAATCAACCTTAATAAAGCCATTTGGGTTTCCTTACATTTCAGCAAGCGCCGCGGAATGATCGTTTCAACAACACTCGCCCACTTTAGCAATGATCGTTTCAACAACACTCGCCCACTTTAGCAATGATCGTTTCAACAACACTCGCCCACTTTAGCAATGATCGTTTCAACAACACTCGCCCACTTTAGCAATGATCGTTTCAACAACACTCGCCCACTTTAGCAATGATCGTTTCAACAACACTCGCCCACTTTAGCGATGTCCATTTCAACAACACTCGCCACCTTAGCGATATCCATTTCATAAACACTCGCCCACGTTGGCGATGATCGTTACAACACTCCTCCACTTAGGGACGACAGTTTCAAAAATATCTGCCCGATTCAGCGAAGACCGTTTCAGCAACACTCGCCCAATTTAGTGATGAACGTTTCAAAAACACTCGCCCATTTTACTGATGAACATTTCAACAACACTCACTCACTTTGACATTCTACTGACAGCACCGTGTCCCGTATGATAAGGGGTGTGAGATCGCAGTTCAGACCAATTAATATTATAAGATTATTTATATTTATAAGAATCTGTAGTTATAACACACACACACACACACACACACACACACACACACACACACACACACACACACACACACACACACACACACATATATATACTTCTGACTCCATGTACACATCTTACACGTACAGAGAATTTATAATTTATCACTCTTGTAATAGTCATTGATTTCAATGTAAACATACAGTGACAAATTTGACTTTTTCTTTAAGGTATATTGACAGTTTCTCTAAACGTCCAGTGACACATTAGACTTTTTCTCTAAACGCCAGTGACACATTAGACTTTTTCTCTAAACGCCAGTGACACATTTCACTTTTTCTTTAAACGTACAGTGATACAGTGAGACATTTCACTTTTTCTTATTCGTACAGTGAGACATTTCACTTTTTCTTTAAACGTACAGTGAGACACTTGACTTTCTTCTAAAGATAATATTTAAAGAACCGTCTCTCGATTGTAACCGCGCTGTGAGCAAGAAATGCGCGTCATATGTGAACGTCGAATTAGTTGTTTAAATGTCATCGTGACCTTAGGACAGGACACTGCTTAAGGTAAAATCCCTAAATCGTTAACTGCATTAGATTATTCATGTAGCTTAATTCAAGTGTCACTGTAGGTATATAGCGGAGGGAGCAATTACTATAAGTCTATAGCTTTAAGATTAATTTCGGCATATAGTATGGTAATTAAGATAAGCTTAAGGAGTTACGATTAATTCCGGCATAAAGTATAGTAAATAATATAAGCCTCTAGCGATAAGATTAATTCAGGTACATAGTGTAGCAATTAATATAAGCCTATAGCGTTAAGATTATTTCAGGTATATAGAATAGCGATTAAGATATGCCTATAGTGTTAAGATTAATGAAAGTAATTACAAAAAAAAGTGTAATATCAATAATATAGTGTGATATTTAAAGTAGGAGTGTCAGAAGCGATAAAATGAGGTTCTGTTGTAGAGATTATGATGGGTATATTATACAGTAATTCAATTGTGTGAGTGTGTTTGTATGTGTGAGAGAGAGAGTGAGTAAGAGAGAGAGAGAGAGACAGTAAAAGGGTTGACCAATGTGTCTCCGCTCCATCAGTATAATTCTATTTCGTGTAGACACCGGTCAAACTTTCTCTCACTCATTTAACCATTGTTTCAAACGCTTTGGAATGTATTAAAGTGAACATAGATAGGTAGATAGATAGATAGATAGATAGATAGATAGATAGATAGATAGATAGATAGATAGATAGATAGATAGATAGATAGATAGATAGATAGATAGATAGATAGATAGATAGATAGATAGATAGATAGAAGTTTAAATATAGACAAGCTTAAAAGTAAATTATTTACTGAACCTGTCAATAAGAATGAAATGTATTTGAAAATAAATTATCTAATAGTCTAATCTGAACAGTTCATAATGAAAATTAAAAGTTCAGATTATTTCAATAAAAAGAAAAATTCCAAAAACGCTAAATATTTGTTTAATTACATTAAACAAAAGTAAAGTGTTTTAGTCTAAACTCTTTACAAAATTTGAAACAAATATTGGAATTATAAGTAATTGTACACTGTATGTATACGACTCTAGGACTTAAGTTAATCAAAAGTGCATTTTTAGTTTAACGCTTCAGAATTTTCATAGAAATTAAACTGAAACGTCACAAGACAGTCAACCATACCCCCTCTCACCTGGACGCAGCGCAGTTCTTGCATCCTAAAAATACTGATGACAAAAATGAAGAACTCAGAAAATCTTACTCGTACTATTAGATCACGTGGTTGGTACACTGATGCAATGCCCTTGGTTGTTCTATTGCATAAGGTTGTGTAGAGGATTTCACAGAAGCGATAAACAGTTACTCTAAATTGTTAACTTTGTCGATGCTGGATTTAATACTTAAATTTTATTTCCTAGTAGTGACATTTTGTGACTGTTACTCTGCTTTCTGGTCCAGTGTCTCATTCACTTGAGACATATCAATTTGCATGCTTTCATGCGATTGGCCTACACAGGAATATAAACTGCGCGTGCTTGTGGGATGTCACCTCCGCGCGCACCAAACAAAAATATTTTAGACGGCCATGACGTAACAGCACTTTCACGGACATTGTAATGTTTGCTCTTTCTCCATTTGATAGTGGTTATTTTTTCTTTTCTTTCTTAATTTCTTTATTTTTTAAACAAAATTACTTCCACGCAAAATAACACTGAATTTTTTTTATAATAAATGTACTTTTTCCGAGCTACGTGTTCGATGCTGTGGTTGGTTTGTGATGTGGAGACAATTGACCAATCAGAGCGCAGAGATAGACGCATTAAATATACTCCTCACCAAGCTTTGTCAGTAAGATGAGGAGTGCGGGTGATTAACTAATTATATCTTATTATCTCTTTCTTGTCTCTAGGCTCTAACTAATTGTGTTTTATTATCTCTTTCTTGTCTCTAGGCTGTAACTAATTGTGTCTTATTATCCCTTTCTTGTCTCTAGGCTGTAACTAATTGTATCTTATTATCTTTTTCTTGTCTCTAGGCTGTAACTAATTGTATCTTATTATCTCTTTCTTCGTGATTTAAAAACATAAGCATCATACATATATGGTGTAATTGTTATGTAGGGGTTCCCTGAGACTTGAAAATGATTTCAAGGATTTCTCCAGGGTATAACATGTTTGAGAAAAGCTTCTCTTGGCTGTACCTCTTGCATCTTATTATCTCTCTTATCTTTAGACTGTAACTAGTTGTATCTTAATGTCTCTTATAGATATAATAGATAGATATAGACTGTAACTAATTTTATATTATTCTCTCTCTCTCTCTCTCTCTCTCTCTCTCTCTCTCTCTCTCTCTCTCTCTCTCTCTCTCTCTCTCATTCTCATCACGATTCTTACTAATTGCATTGTCTTTTTGAAGGAGTGAAAATCAGGGGTAGTTAGAGCCAATGGCATTAAAGTTAATAAAAATAATTCTGACTGGCTAATGGAAAATTCTGACTGGAAAATGGCAAAAAGAAAACTATTTGCATTATTGTTTGGTTGTTGCATTTTTAAAAAATAAAAACGGTTTGTTATTTTAGTTCATTTTGCAAAACTGCAGTAAACAAGCAGACCAAACCGAATAGTATTTAAAATTTATAGCAGACTGTATGTTGACAAAATATGAGTTTCGTCCACCCTTATAACGTAGTTTAAACACTTTTAAAATGTTTGACATTATATCACCGCCATTAACATATATATCGTACAATCTCATTGGCTGTTCCTTAATGCTTTCTAAAAATACGTCTATTGGCTCTGATCACACAGGACATTCCTGTGTTATTTTGCCTCTTGCACCATTGAAAACAAAATCAGGCTGTCCCGTGTTTGTGCATAGGAGAATCTTATTAGAGGTCGTTAGCCCGGTTTATTTGTGAGAAGAAAAAGTATACGAGATTATATATATTATACAAGATATCATAAACATGGGGCAATACTTTGAAATGTTGTTTTAAACTTTGTGTTTGTGTGTGTCTCCAACTTTGTGCAAGTGAGTAAGTATAATTATGTGTATCTGTGTGTATTTCAGTCAAGAAACTTGGATTTGTCACTATTAATATGTGTATCTGTGTGGATGTATGTATGTCTGGATTCATACAGAAAATTAACTCGTGCAAAGTAGGTCAGTGGGTATGGACAGTTGGAGAGCACGCGTGACTTACTGCACAACCGGATAGATGAATATACACACATCACATCACACTTACAAAGTTGCATCTCCGGTTCGGAAAAAAAAAAATCAGTTTACCTAAAATTTCACGTGTGGACATCTCCATTGTCGGTCACAGAAGTAAACAGAACCCTGACAGGTCGCGGATGTAGAGCAGTAGGAGAGGTCGGTGCACAAGAACACTCTGCTTGTCAGCGAACGAGATCTGAACGGCGCGCCAGCCGTAACTCGAGATATGTGATGCGGTCCTGAGTAGTTCTTACGGCAACGTTAGCGGTGGGAACTGGAAATGTGCGGCATGCTGGGAAAACCGGAAATGGCGCGTCTAGTGTCCTCGTGCAATTTGTGAATGACAGTTTGGTTGTAATGGATGGGACTTTTGGTTTAATTAGAAGGAAGGGTACATGAGACCGTATTTGTTCGTCTAAATAAGTGCTCGACTTAACCTGACTGAATGACCGAAAAAGTGAATTGACATTTAGTTGTTTTTTTAAAAAATTAAATAAATTAATTTCATTTTCCTATGGATTTAGTAATACATTAAACTTGCAAAGTGAATTTCTGAACATAAATACAAGTACAATTATTTACAACGACATAAAATAATTATTGTTTTCTTGGAATCCCCGTCTGAATGATAAATCAGTACTTTGCTCTTCTAGTTCCTGTAAGTCATTGATTCACTAATTTGAAATAAAATAAATTAGGATCACAAAGAATTGTCCGAAATGCATTTAGACAATGTGAGTCTTTATTCTAGTACATCATTAAATGCGAATTAGCCAAAGTGAGTCTTTATATTAGTACATTATTAAATGCGAATTAGCCAAAGTGAGTCTTTATATTAGTACATTATTAAATGCGAATTAGCTAAAGTGCGTCTTTATACTAGTGCATCATTAAATGCAATTTAGATATAAGTGAGTCTTTATTCTAGTACATCATTAAATGCGAATTAGCCAAAGTGAGTCTTTATATTAGTGCATCATTAAATGCGAATTAGCCAAAGTGAGTCTTTATTCTAGTACATCATTAAATGCGAATTAGCCAAAGTGAGTCTTTATATTAGTACATTATTAAATGCGAATTAGCCAAAGTGAGTCTTTATATTAGTACATTATTAAATGCGAATTAGCTAAAGTGCGTCTTTATACTAGTGCATCATTAAATGCAATTTAGATATAAGTGAGTCTTTAACTAGTACATCATTAAAAGCAATTTAGATATAAGTGAGTCTTTAACTAGTACATCATTAAAAGCAATTTAGATATAAGTGAGTCTTTATTCTAGTACATCATTAAATGCGAATTAGCCAAAGTGAGTCTTTATATTAGTACATTATTAAATGCGAATTAGCCAAAGTGAGTCTTTATATTAGTACATTATTAAATGCGAATTAGCTAAAGTGCGTCTTTATACTAGTGCATCATTAAATGCAATTTAGATATAAGTGAGTCTTTAACTAGTACATCATTAAAAGCAATTTAGATATAAGTGAGTCTTTAACTAGTACATCATTAAAAGCAATTTAGATATAAGTGAGTCTTTAACTAGTACATCATTAAAAGCAATTTAGATATAAGTGAGTCGCTATACGAGAGTATCATTATAAGCGATTTTATTCAAAATAGTGATACAGGCATAAGTAAGAGTTACACTTTGTGGGTCTACAAGAATGCGTGATTTTATTCAAAATAGTGATACAGGCATAAGTAAGAGTTACACTTTGTGGGTCTACAAGAATGCGTGATTTTATTCAAAATAGTGATACAGGCATAAGTAAGAGTTGCACTTTGTGGGTCTACAAGAATGCGTGATTTTATTCAAAATAGTGATACAGGCATAAGTAAGAGTTGCACTTTGTGGGTCTACAAGAAATCGTGATTTTATTCAAAATAGTGATACAGGCGTAAGTAAGAGTTGCACTTTGTGGGCCTACAAGAAATCGTGATTTTATTGAACTCAGGCTCGTGACAGCTGTCTGCTAATGCTCGCCGACGGTAAATCAAAGCAAAATGTACAATGACCCAGTTATTGCATATTTCAACTTTCATTTTTTAAAGTTTCACTGCACATGCCTGCATATAGAATAAATTTCTCTTGAATAAATTAACAATCCGAGACATGGCTTTATTAAACTCGTAGAGCCGTGTCAAATAAAATCATAAATATTCTTTTAAAATGACGATTAAAAATACAAATGCCTATATACATGTGTCCAGTAAAATCACAAATATTCGCGAAGATGTCAGATAAAATCATATATACTGTCATAATCCTGTCAGATAAAATCATATATACTGTCATAATCCTGTCAAATAAAATCACAAATATTCGCGAAGCTGTCAGATAAAATCATATATACTCTCATAGTCCTGTCAAATAAAATCACAAATACACCAAAACCTACGTCGTTTCTTATCCCAAATACTCGAACAAGTGTGTGGAATGCAGTCACAAATACTCATACCAATATATCGAATAAAACACAATAAAATGTATTCATAATATTGTGAAATAAAATCACAAATATTCTTATAACTGTCTCGAATAAAGCATATACTCTCGAATAATCCTGATGTATAAAATCATAAATACACTTATAACTGTGTTGAATTAAATAGCAAATACTCGTTTAACTGTGTTGAGTATAAATTCAAATCACCATTGAACTATATTAAATAAAATTGCAAAAGCTCGTTTAACTGTGTTGAATATAAACTCACCTACTCCTTTAACTGTGTTGAATATAAACTCACCTACTCCTTTAACTGTGTTGAATATAAACTCACCTACTCCTTTAACTGTGTTGAATATAAACTCACCTACTCCTTTAACTGTGTTGAATATTAACTCACCTACTCCTTTAACTTGTGTTGAATATAAACTCACCTACTCCTTTAACTTGTGTTGAATATTAACTCACCTACTCCTTTAACTTGTGTTGAATATAAACTCACCTACTCTTTTAACTGTGTTGAATATTAACTCACCTACTCCTTTAACTGTGTTGAATATAAACTCACCTACTCCTTTAACTGTGTTGAATATTAACTCACCTACTCCTTTAACTGTGTTGAATATAAACTCACCTACTCCTTTAACTGTGTTGAATATTAACTCACCTACTCCTTTAACTGTGTTAAATATAAACTCACCTACTCCTTTAACTGTGTTGAATATAAGCTCACCTACTCCTTTAACTGTGTTGAATATTAACTCACCTACTCCTTTAACTGTGTTGAATATAAACTCACCTACTCCTTTAACTGTGTTGAATATAAGCTCACCTACTCCTTCAACTGTGTTGAATATAAACTCACCTACTCCTTTAACTGTGTTGAATATTAACTCACCTACTCCTTTAACTGTGTTGAATATTAACTCAAATACTCGTGTATTTGTATTGAATATAAACTCATATACTCGTTTAATTTGCGCTGAATAAAATTGCTAATACTCTTATAACTGAGTTGAAAAACTAAAATACTCGTTTATTTCTGTTGAATGATAACTAAACTAATACTATATACTAATATATAATACTAATATATAATATATAATATAATACTAAGACAATAGACGAAAGTAGGCAGCTTTGCCTGACTCCCACTGTTCTCCTGAACAAATCTCCTAATTGGCCGTTGACGTAGACTGCAGATTGATTATATCGTGGTAAAGAGGCGTTTCAGTATCAGTGTAAACAATGCCAAGACAAGAAGCTTCCCAGGAGCAGACATTGGAAGTGACCATAACTTAGTGATGATGACCCTCCGACTACGTCTAAAGAAAGTCAACAAGCAAGGCCCAATGATAACTCTCCCGAAAAAAAAAATGGCAACTTGCAGCAATGTCAGAATTATCGTACGATAAGTCTTATATGCCGCCCAAGCAAAGTCATGCTAAAGATCATATTAAACAGACTGAAGCCTCAGGCAGAGGAAATCATAGCTGAAGAACAGGCTGAAGCTTAACTGAACAGATTTTTAATCTGAGACTGCTATGTGAGAAGTACCTCCAGCACCAACTAGGCATTTTTCTTTGTAATGCGACAGTATTTTTTATCTGTCCTCTTTTCTTTCTTCTTTTTTTTTTTTTTTGCGAGAGAAGAGAAGGGGAGGGTGCCGTAGCTGTGTAAGCTACGTGTACACATGACTCCCAAATGCGCTTGATGTACTCACATACTTTTCGCCTCTAATGATTAGCAGACGGTCTAATTGTTGGACTCCTTACAAATGACCTGCAGCCACCTGATAGTACTGAGGTACGATGAAAGGGCGTTTAAAAGTGATTACTCAAGGACGTTTGAAAGTGATTACTCAAGGACGTTTGAAAGTGATTACTCAAAGACGTTTGAAAGTGATTACTCAAGGACGTTTGAAAGTGATTACTCAAGGATGTTTAAAAGTGGTTACCGAAGAACAATTGACATTGAAAGCATTACCAAACGGGATGTCTGAAAGTGGTCACCGATTTAAAAAAAAAGTCAGAAATACCAATTGCCTAAGGTTGTTAGACACTTAATTGTAGGTGAGGAGAAGCCTTGTACTGAAGAAAGTCGGTCATATCTAACAGGTACACAGTGGGTTCAATCACTTTCCTTTCTCAAGAGATGGGTTGTGAAAATTCGCATGAATTTATTGAACTTAAATGTTAGAATGCACAGTTAAAACAGACCCCTGAAACTTCCGGCGAAAAAATAGCAACACAAACTCCAAAAACTCCATCTCGACTAAAGGTTATATATTTATGCTAGAATATATGTTAGGTCCAGAAAAACAGAGGCCCGCCGAATGTCATAACTAGGAAAGTCCATTTTATATCTCAAAGCGGATATTTAAAAATAAATGTATTTATTGTACAAAGATCTTCAAAATATTCCAAACAGAGTTAATCGTGACAAATAAGGTCGAAAATGTTTAACACGTTCTCTCAAAACCTGGTCGTGTTTTTCTTGTTTTGTCTGCAGACTATTTCCAGCAGCACCAAAGAACCAACCAACATAACTAATGTTTAAATTGAGTGATTGGCACAATTTTGTAATTCCAAATTAAGAGTGCTCAGATTGTCGTAGAACTATATCGAGTCCACTTTGGCGAGACAATGTGGATTCACCGTGCATTCAAAGATGGAGGGAAGAGAGTAAGACGAGTGTTAACTGAGGGCAACAATATCGCTGTGTTGTAATCGCCAATCTGAGAAAACTAACAGTAGACCAGATGAGATTAATAGTAGCCCATTTTCTCTACAGTCAAATGTGAACCAAATTTATAACCAACAAGCCCACTTTAACAAACAATGCACGAAAGTGATGTTTCAGCTTAATTTATATATTCTTTAATTACAAGTACAAACATAATAAAACTAACCTTAACTCATTGTGCTGCCGAATACGAGCATTCGACTGTTAAGTCAGTGATATGTGAAATCTCAAAGCTTATACAGCAAACAGGACAGACCTGCTTCTAGACTAGAGCGACGTTTTGAGTCAGCCTCCCAAAATATCCACAACACGATAAATACGACATAATTGCCATAAAGGACCTTGACCTTGGCCATGTCAATGAATACATTTTCATTGGTTATACTTACACGAGAAGTACTAGAGCATAGAGGCGTAGATGTGTTGGACCTGGGCGTCATCACGCTATCGGCACGCCACATTTCGTTCTGGACTTTTTGGTGTTCGGTATTTGGACACTATATCTTTAGAGTTATAATGTTTTGACAATGGACACATAGGCTAGGGATATTTTTGTGAGGCGCTGGACGTTTGTGCGCAAAATGTTTCGACGCTGGACGTTTGGGCGTTAGACGTTTTCATTCTGGACACTTATGCTGTAGATTTTTTTGGGGGGTGAGCTGGATGTTTGGGCGTTAGACGTTTTCAACTGGGTTGTTTGGACGTTTGACTCCAATTAATAAATGAAAAATTAGCAACGGATTTCGTTGGTGTAGTTAAGGTGGGAGTCAGAAGACTTGAGAAAAGTGCGTCAACGACTTGACTAAAGCTGTCCATCCAAGACTTTAAGGAGTCTAAATGGAGCTGGAGAATGGTCGAAAATTAATTGATGGAATCCCGTGTTTTCGGAGATCGTGATAAAAAAAAAGTGTAAATAATATATCCGCGCAGAAGTGTTTTTGTTAACTTTTGGATATGTATATTATTTATATAAATAAACATAACTATATTATTTGTGTCTTTTTACGGATGATTTTACGATATGTGCAGCAGTTTGTGTTATAATGGATATTTAAAATATATTATGGATATATATGGATATTAAATATATGAAATACGTAATATGGCATCAAGCCTTCTGGTACCCAAACATCTGGTACCAAAGCATTCGGCGTCAAAGCAACCGGCAACAAACGGCCTCAAAACAACCGGAGTCTAAACAACCGGAAACAAACAAACAGCCTCAAAACAACCGGAGTCTAAACAACCGGCGACAATACATCCGCCGTTTAAGGAACCGGGGGTGGGGGGGGGGGAGAACTGGATAAAACCACAGCACCAAAAGTTTCGGTTATTAATTGAGCAGAATGTGGTCGAACGTA
Organism: Sinotaia quadrata; assembly: GCA_028829895.1. NCBI lineage: Eukaryota > Metazoa > Mollusca > Gastropoda > Architaenioglossa > Viviparidae > Sinotaia > Sinotaia quadrata. The sequence continues at coordinate 85,013,393 of CM054177.1, forward strand.
AGAGGACGTTATGAAATCAGGTCAACACACGGAAATTTAGTCGGCATGACAAGGACTTCTGTACAGTTTTAATTGACGTCTGCAAACCGTGAAACTGAACAAAAGATGAAAGACAGGTTCTCAGGATGCAGTCTTGAAAAGTTCAAAAGCGTAAATGTCAACGATGTCATTAATCCAAGTAACTGATTGACGAGTCCTCTCATCAATAAGAATCTAGGTAAGATTTGAATTATTGAGCAGATAGTGAACGGAATCGAATTTCAAGAAAAGAACAACAATCAGAAACGTTGCAAATAACATGTGTGTGTGTGTGTTTGTGTGTGTGTGTGTGTGTGTGTGTGTGCGCGCGCGTGTTTATGTGTGTGTGCGTGTTTATGTGTGTGTTTATGTGTGTGTTTATGTGTGTATGTGTGTGTTTGTGACTATTTGCATGCTTTAAAAAATCATCTCTGCGAGAGTGCCAAGTTTCTGATAAAAGACAAAAATATGTCCTGAAGATAGTTATCTGAAGCTATTCGATGCAATAAAATATTTCCACGTTTTCCACCACTGAAGATAATGCAAAGGACACGCGAGCCAGCAAGACCTGTATCAAATAATCATCCAAGAATATTTTTACAGTTCGCATTCTCTCAAGCCGACGAATCAATACTGCGGCTAATTTTTTTTCTCCAATGGTACAAAGTACTAAGATGAAAGGTCAATGCCACGACTCAGCACCTAAAGATGAACAAAAACTTAATTTGCGGACAGCCAAGCTGCGAGATAAACTGGCAGCCTTTAAACTTTTGTGTGCACTTAAGAGAGATAAACACAGAATCTTATGATCTGATGACATAGCCAACAGCTTTGCTCTCGACCAAAAGGAGATAAACGATTTAGTTTGCTGTACATTTAATCTCTTCTTGGCTTGCAATAATTTTCTCATTGTTCAAGGTGGAATACGTACATCTAAAAGTTGAATAACAACATCAAAAAATCAAAATATAGAACTCTATTCACCGCAACATGTCAGACATCATATTCGATGACGCTTTAGTCTGTAAGGTCAGATGCCATATACAATGACGTTTTACAGTCTGGAAGGTCAGAGGCCATATGCAACGATGCTTTACAATCTGGAAGGTCAGACGTCATAAGCAATGTTGCTTTACAGTCTGGAAGGTCAGAGGTCATATGCAACGATGCTTTACAATCTGGAAGGTCAGACGTCATAAGCAATGTTGCTTTACAGTCTAGAAAGTCAGACTTCCTATCATTGGCGCTGTACAGACTGGAAATCTGAAATTACATAAGTGACGCTTTACAGTCTAGAAAACACCTTAAGCCCAGTTGTACTTTTACTTCAATCCTTTTATGCTTAGCTTACGTTCATCAGTGATATGGGAGTATGAAACATGACTTCTTTGTGTTGTATAAAGAATTACGAGTTCTGTAGTTTACTTCCGACCATTAAATTAACAAGAAGAATTAGTAAATAAGTCATTAACAAGAAAAATTAGTAAATAAGCCATCTACAAGCAAATATAATCATGTGAGATATCCGGCCTTGTTTCAAAAACCATTATTTTAGCACTAGATCAATCTGGCAGCTCTCACTGGATTGCATACAAGTATTCACGGGAGATTTGTGGATACGACCTACATTTTATATTAGCTCCCCCACCCCGTTTCATTATTACCCCCACTGACTTACAATATTGTTATAATAGGAGTAAATCTATTAATCGAATGTGCACTTTTATACTAAAGACCACTTCATGAGGAATCTAGGCCTGCATTAGGAATCTAGGTCAAATATGGAACTAAGCCAGATCAATAGTGTTAGGGGTTCTGATTAAATACAGCAAATGTCAAAGGCATAATCTCATTAGAAATAATAATAACGGTAGTAACAAGCCATTGAAAGAGTGTACGATATTTATTTAGTGGCCCGATTTTCAATTGTCAATATACACAATCCCGAATTGCCTTGTAGTAACTGGGTTGGGTGGGTGGGGATGATATTTTTGTACTGGCAACAGGCTAAAACGTCTTTTACGCTAGAGTCTCGTGTTTGTTGAACTAACCTAACTCTGCTACAAAACGAAACGGCGTTTGCCCATTTGGTGTCGTCATACCCCCTCTCTACCCCGGTCTCATGCATAATGGAACTTTTGATTTTTTTTTTAGTCCGACTTTAATCCACAAACGGCACATGAAAAATCGGCAAGATGTTTCACCGATTATATGTCATCAGGAAGTTCGATTGAAGCGAACTTGTTGGACAAACTTTCAAGATGCAAATTAAATTGAGTTTTTTCTAGACCCCGCTGATGTTACGGCTATAATAGGTATCGTATGACTTTAAACAACTGGACTTTGGCTGGAGCGGTGTGCAAAATTTGTTTATTTCAACGAAATCGAATTGCTCGAAAGAAAAGCTCGTGCAAACACCGACTGCGTCACCGCGTATTGAACTCTAGAGTGTCTCACAGCTTGCCGCGTGACGTAATTTATAGTCAACAGTTTCAAGGTCACAAATAAATTGTATATTATCCAGTACTAAAAGGGACTCAAAAAAAAAAGAAAAGAATATTGTGGCTTATGGTGCCGCAGTGGACTGCAGGATAATGATCACGAGGAAAATGTTTACGTGTATGTTTTATGTTTATGTTTATGTGTATGGTTTATGTTTATGTTTACGTGTATGTTTTATGTTTATGTGTATGGTTTATGTTTATGTTTACGTGTATGTTTTATGTTTATGTTTATGTGTATGGTTTATGTTTATGTGTATGTTTTATGTTTATGTTTACGTGTACTTCTTCACATTCCTAACTGAAACACAGAAGTCTTGAAAAGAATTAGAGGCATATTTCGAATATACTAACAAGTTGCTCTCTATTTAAGACAGTCTGGCATGTTACTCATTTATTCTGAATAGATTAACACCCCAAATATCACATTATTTCTGAAAAGATCACAGCTCATGTTACCCATTTCTTCTGAATAGATTAACACCCCATATTACTCATTTCTTCTGAATAGATTAACACCCCATGTTACCCATTTCTTCTGAATAGATTAACACCCCATATTACTCATTTCTTCTGAATAGACTAGTATGCTGCTAATTTTTTTCTGAATAGACTAACATGTCCATTTCTTCTGAATACACTAGCATAATACTCTTTTTTTTTAATGAACAATATAGCATAGTGGTCATCTTGTTTCTGAACAGACTAGCATATTTGACCATTTTCTTTTCTAAATAAACTAGCATATTGTTAATTAATTTCTTAATTGCTCATTTGTTTAATAAAAATCTAGCATACTGGTCACTTGTTTCCGAACAGACTAATGATTACCATTTTCTTTTCTAAATAAACTAGCATATTGTTAATTAATTTCTTAATTGCTCATTTGTTTAATAAAAATCTAGCAAACTGGTCACTTGTTTCCGAACAGACTAGAAGAATGACCATTTCTGGACTGACTAATATAACGATCACTTTTTAAAAGACTAACAAAAAAGTGTTCTTTTTTTTTTCTGAACAGACTAGCATAATATTCCCTTTACTAAACTAACGATCACACTGCTTGTGTCAGTTTTTCGAAGCTTAATTTATACACATCCCACAACTGGCAACAAACAAGGAAAGCAAACCCCGACAGCTCGTGCACAGCCAGACAAATACCAATAAAATGTATGCGTATGGGTTATGGGGGAAATCACGCTCCGTGTTCTTATTAAATACATTAATGGTTTTATTTAAATATTAAATAAATGCTCTAAATTAAACGCAATATTCATGTTTAAATATTAGGATTCCTTTAAATAAATTCTCCATTAGGTTTTTTAAATAAATGCTCTATTAGATTTCCTTTAAACAAATGCTCTACTAGGATTCCTTTAAACAAATGCTCTACTAGGATTCCTTTAAACAAATGCTCTATTAGGATTCCTTTAAATAAATGCTCTATTAGGATTCCTTTAAACAAATGCTCTAAATTAAACTCAGTTTTCGAGAAATGATGGAGAGAACAGGACGGACGGTAAAAGAATATCTGTAAGAAAACAGAGGGCACAGTCAGACCGTGGACAAGTGAATGAAAGTAGTTGAACGGGTAAGTGATGAATGATCGCATGTATTTGGGATACATGCAGAACTACTGAGTCGGGGTCAAAGATCAAATGCAGGCTACTCGAGGCTTAGCCTTCAGTCCAACTAAGAATTTTAGTTTTCAACATGTTTCATAGACAAACTGGAAGAGAAGTACAGAGAGCGAACTAGAATCCTTATATACTAAAATCTACTTTTCTAACTGCAGTAGCCTTGGGGAAATCTTCAGAAGAACGGTCTACTCCACGTGACTGTCTCTGTTGACACGCTTGGCTTTTAGCCAGTATTGTATTATGTGAATGGAATTTTGACTTGTGTTTTGTATTATGTGAATGGAATTTTGACTTGTGTTTTGTATTATGTGAATGGAATTTTTACTTGTGTTTTGTATTATGTGAATGGAATTTTGACTTGTGTTTTGTAGTATGTGAATGGAATTTTGACTTGTGTTTTGAAACGTATGACTGAATGCATCTAACTTAAACATTATAGTGAATGAATGGTGGTTGACATTACTGATGCAAATTATAGAAATCTAGTGTCCTTCCTTTCTAATGTTTCAGACATGCAATATGCAGTTTATTGGTTATTGCGAAAGACTGGTTTATTCGATTAATGTAAAATATGATTCAGACAGAAAACCATGGGCAATATCTAACTGGGGAAAGGTAATTATTGATTATACTGAAAGACGAGTTTATTTGATTAACAAAGTGAACCTTATCCATTGATAATTCAAGTGGATATGTTGGATAAGGTTTGAGTGAAAATTTCCTCATTGGAATGTATTTGATAGTAATTGTTTACCTCAGTAACTTGAGTGAGGTTGTTTCTTGAGAATCTGATAGAAGTTGTTTACCTCAATAACTTGAGTAAGAAGTTGTCTATTGACTATCCATCTTGCACTTGGCAGACACTAGTCTTAATTAAGCCTATTGATATTTTTCCTCTCCAAAACTGTTTTCTTTAAAGCTACAAATTATGGTAAGGTATTGATGTATGATTATAATCGTTAATTTTTCCCATAGCATGACATATTCCAGTTCGCATTTGGGTGGGGCGTTGTATTACAAAGTGAATTCCTTTTTGTACGAAGCACACTGAAATTTTCACCTAACCACCATAAGCAAATTAAATACTTAATAAATAAATGAAAATTATTATATATTGTGAGTGATGACAGCAATTTAATTTTTCTACCCAAGCAGAATTTTTGCGAGTAGAATTTGTAAAATTTCTTGTCGTTAATAAACGATCGATGATGTAGATTGAAATAATTACTACAGGCATTTTTTTTAGGTACTTCTTTATTTTCCCAACAATTATGGGTTTATTTCTGCTATCTGCTATCTCTGAACATTAAGATTAGTGTCTACATTTATTTCAAGTGAAGAAAAACATTTTATTTGTTTATTCAAATCCTCCTTACTGAACGCAAGTTTACCCTTTCAATTACGAAAAAAATTAAATATAATTCGTTTATTCTTCCTCACTTGTGAAGGAAAGATTCAGTTCACCAAGAATTATCAAACCCATTTCTTGACTGCAATATTGTTTTAATCTAAAACATATAAATAAATTATGGGATCTGTATTGTTCATCACAGCGGTTCCCCCGCCCCCCGCCTCCCAGCCTCAATAATAATTAAAAGTGCTGCCCATTTTGATCGAATGTAATGAAAGTATTAAAGAATTAAGTAGGAATGAAAAAATAATTACTGTGTATTTACTACTCAGCAGAGCTCGTTTCCTTTTACCCCAGGGCTGAGTATTAAAAATATTAACCATTTGGCTGTAATGAAATCATTAATGAAACAGAGTTCACCTAACCAGATCAAAGGCAGATGCAGTGTCATCCACGACACAAGACAGCAGACCGACTGAATGCTGCAGGCGCCTATGGTAGTGTCAAAGAATAGTCCAGGCAGTGCCAGACTGGGTTTGAAATCCATAAGCTCAAAGTCTGGCATCTAACTCCAGTACCTCCACTTCACTTTCTGACAATAGTAATTACCAGTGTTAACTTTCTGACAATAGTAATTACCAGTGTTAACTTTACTTTATGACAATAGTAATTACCAGTGTTAACTTTACCTTCTCACAATAGTAATTACTAGTGTTAACTTTACCTTCTCACAATAGTAATTACCAGTGTTAACTTTACCTTCTCACAATAGTAATTACTAGTGTTAACTTTACCTTCTCACAATAGTAATTACCAGTGTTAACTTTACCTTCTCACAATAGTAATTACTAGTGTTAACTTTACCTTCTCACAATAGTAATTACCAGTGTTAACTTTACCTTCTCACAATAGTAATTACCAGTGTTAACTTTACCTTCTCACAATAGTAATTACCAATGTTAACTTTACCTTCTCACAATAGTAATTACTAGTGTTAACTTTACCTTCTCACAATAGTAATTACTAGTGTTAACTTTACCTTCTCACAATAGTAATTACCAGTGTTAACTTTACTTTCTGACAATAGTAATTACCAGTGTTAACTTCACAAGAGAAACAATTTTCCCCCATTCTACATTACACACTGAAGAAAACAACAGATGGATGGATGAATAGATGGGTTTGGTGTGGTTGGATGGGTTGATGGATTGATGAGGAAGGGAGGTAGGGAAAGAGAGAGGGAGGTGGGGAGTGAAGAGAGAGAGAGAGAGAGAGAGAGAGAGAGAGAGAGAGATGTTTAGTGTTGTTTTGTTTATAAAATAATATCTCAACCATGTCAATGAATTTTGATCAGTGGCTGAGTGACTCCATTCTGCCCTACAAATCACAAATTTTTTAACGAATCGTCACAGTGAACGTCCAGCAAAAATCAATGATCTAATTTCCAATGGTCTGTGCTTCATTGATCTTGGGCATTGAATAAGGACAATAAAGCCAGAAATGGTGTTAATTGTAGGGACAATAAAAAAGACTGCACTAAGAATATAATTAGAGAAATTTTGTTCGCTTTAATGATTATTTTTTTTAATGCTTTAGGAACGCGTGAGACTTCGAATTCTTGACGGACAATTGAAAGACGATTGGGAAGATACTGGTGAAGTTCGTATTAACTTGACAGACAAATTAAAGACTCAATTAGAAAGTAACTCCTTAAAGGTTTCTATAGCCAAACTTATCTTTCCCATGACTTCTATAGCAAGTGCTCTGTACAAACTTACCTATCCCATGACTACAATAGTAAGTGTCGTGTACAGACAAGCTCCCACCCCGCCCTTGACTACTATAGTAAGTTTCGTGTGCGCTACAGTGAAAGGAAAAAATGGCGCAGATGTAACAATAACGAGGTCTTAAACAAATGGATGAAAATCTTACAATAATATATGCCCTTAGTGCCACTACAAAAAATACCATCAAATAAATTATTTTTAGGAATGGAATAAACACACACACACACACACACACACACACACACACACACACACACACACACACACACACACACACACACACACACACATACATACATACACGCACCTGCTGGAAGAACTCTCAACAAATTTCTGAGCCGCGGGGAAGGGCGTGTGATCTATGAGGCTACGAAGTCCAGTCAACACTCTGGCGGAAGTCGATTGGAGTTAGTGAACTAAGGTCGCCGGAAACTTGTGGCACAGGTAGCAAATAGAAAACAGCAGATGTCAGTGTTGACATCAGAGTTGTCAATACAGTGTTGACATCAGAGATGTCAATAAGACCACGAGGTAGTAATATGATAACAATATGCCAATAACAGGTGTCGATGCAATCACGAAGCAGTAATATGATAACAATAAGTCGATAAGAGTTGTCAATAAGACCACGAAGCAGTAATATGATAACAATAAGTCGATAAGAGTTGTCAATAAGACCACGAAGTAGTAATATGATAACAATAAGTCGATAAGAGTTGTCAATAAGACCACGAGGTAGTAATATGATAACAATAAGTCGATAAGAGGTATCGATGCGATCTCGAGATAAATACACCGAGCCGTGTTTCCTGCCAGTCTACACAATCGTTCGGTCATTCAGACTGTCTGTATTAACAGAGAGACAGAGTTAACACCATCTATTATAAAAGACAGGCTGATGTGAAAATATCTATTATAAAATACAGGTTGGCGTGAAAATATATATTATAAAATACAGGTTGGCGTGAAAATATATATTATAAAATACAGATTGACGTGATAATGTCTATTATAAAAGACAGAATGAGGTGATAATATATGTTATCAAATATAGAATGACGTGATAATATTTGTGATGACAGAATGACGTGATAATATCTATTATTATAAAATACAGACTGACGTGATAATATCTATTATGAAAGACAGAATGACGGGACAATATTATAAAAGACAGAATGATGTGATAATATTTATTATAAAATGCAAACTGGCTTGATAATATCTATTATGAAAGACAGAATGATGTGATAATATTATAAAATATAGACTAACCTGATAATGTTATAAAATACAGACTAACGTGATAACATATTTTAAAATACAGTTTGACGTGATAATATCTATTATGAAAGACAGACTTGTGTGATATCTATTATAAAACCAGACTGACTTGACAATATATATTATAAAAGACAGACTTTTATATTATAATAGTATTATAAAATACAGATTGACGTGATAATATCTATTATAAAAGACAGAATGATGTGATAATATCTATTATATAATAGAGGCTGACGTTATAATAAGACAGAGTGACGTGATATTTGTGACGCACGCCGCTGCTGGTTATGATTATTATTATATTCTAATTAATAATTCATAACTAAATACTAGTGGCTGGTATCTTAATCCATATTTTAATAATAAATCCCAATAATCTCCCAACTTGTCTCCCACTTGACGGATCATCTGGCGCTGCAGAAACTCTATCCCTACTCACAACATTTAGATAACCAATTTCCAACATCCCTACTCACAACATTTAGATAACCAATTTCCAACATCCCTACTCACAACATTTAGATAACCAATTTCCAACATCCCTACTCACAACATTTAGATAACCAATTTCCAACATCCCTACTCACAACATTTAGATAACCAATTTCCAACATCCCTACTCACAACATTTAGATAACCAATTTCCAACATCCCTACTCACAACATTTAGATAACCAATTTCCAACATCCCTGTTGCCAGCAAGTGTAACGAACAGTGTCGGACTCACGTACTGATGGAGCTCAGTAGAGTGCAGTAGTTCAATGCAATGTAAGATTCAGGTCTAAAATGCACCTCACTCCCATATCTCTCCACAAGCATTCTCAAACTTACATTCCTGTAATAAAATTCATTTGTCTGATTCACCCACGTAAACATAGAATATAACGTAATCAAATTCATGAATAACATGTCCACTAGGGACATTGTCATACCTTCAACAATGCAATATACAAAATCTCTCTAAATGCGAGTTGTGGCAGAGTTAATTTGCGTATCCCTATTTCTAAACTTAATATTTATATAAATTGTTAAATGTCAAAGTGACCTGATCTTGGACAGTGCTTATGATTATATTTTAAGTGTCAGAAGTAAACAACTCAGGTAAAGAATGTGCTAGAAACTTGCTGAAATAATCGAAACCAGTTCCAACTGGATGAGTAGTTTTTCTAATAGTCTCACACTTGTTCATAATAAATTCATCCAATGGGAATGGACCAAAAGTTATTTTGTTGAAGAAAGTCTATATTCTAATCACCTTGCATTTGACAAAACTTGAGTCCAGTCATAAAGGCAATCATTAGCTTGTGGGAAGTTAACTGACTGATAAAAAAAGAATGGACTTAGAAATATTTCGAACATGTTTGCTATTGATCTCTGATTGGAAGTGGAATATGCTCTATGTAACTGAACCATTATTTCTATGTTCATTTCTCATTTAAGATCATCTTCAATCTTTAACCTTTAATCACTTTCCTCTCTTTCACACTTATCTTTCATTTTTTTATCTTTCTTTTCTTATTTCTAGTTCTTCTCTTTCACAGTCCTTTTTATTTCTAGTTCTTCTATTTCATGTTCCTTTTATTTCTAGTTTTTCTATTTCATGTTCCTTTTATTTATAGTTCTTCTATTTCACATTCCTTTTTTATCTCTAGTTCTTCTCCTTCACATTTATCTTTCATTAAGCTTTCTATATTGTTTTGTAAGCAAATCAGCATTCACAACATCTTTTTCTCCGAGGATGAGGTTAGGGGTGTCTTCTTTTCTCGTTTCTGCCTACCTTCAAGTGGAGTTTTAAACTGCTTATTTGAATCTTGTGAATTCTATATTTAGCATCGCAAAAAAAAGAGGACACTAAAGAAATAAACTGTTCATCATTTTGAAAGACACAATCAAATGATCTGAATGATTTCCACTTCAATTTTTAAAAATTATTAATTAAGACTTTAGTTCGTAAATACACGTGCTGTTTTGTGTATGGGAAATCATTCAACGCCTGTGCTGCAATTTTAGGGGAGATCATTCAAAGCCTGTGCAGCACTTTTAGGGGAGAGCATTCAACGCTTAGGCTGTTTTTTTTTTTTTTAACTTTTATTTAGGGGAGATAATTCAACTGTGCTGCTTTCTTTAGGGAAAATCATTCAACACCTGTGCTGCTAATTGTAGGGGAGATCACTCAGATAACGCGTTCATACTTTTTTTAAAATACAGAATAATACATCACTATCGTCATCATCAGTAATATAACTTTCAACTTCATCGCAATCACTTTGTGAATGACTGCATTTTTACAGGGGTGTATGGACATATTTTTTAATGAGTTCCCATGACAACAACAAAGTTTAAATTTTCAAAAACTGTGTCCTTCAATCAAATTACACTTTTACTTTCAGACAATTAAAAAAAACAAGAGACAACTATTACTTTTAATCTCACTTTAATTGAATGAAAAAATATGTGCCCTGAGCTACCTAAACTCCCATAACAGCATCACAAGTAAAGTTGATCATGCATAACATTAGCAAAAAATACTTCTATACATACAACTGTCTTGATATCAATAAAAAAAGTAGGAAAAGAAATAATTTAAAGCAAGTTTAAGAACAAGCAAATCATGGGCAATTAATTTTTTTTTAGATACCATCAGTAATGATCGAAATGCGTGGTCTTCGAGTGGAATAGAACCCATTACCATAAATTTTTTTTTAAAAAACGAAATAGATGTTAGTACCGATCTCAGTTCTGCCAAAATTTATTCAGTCACAAACTAACGTTCAAATCTACACTCACTTTTAACGCATATGTGAATTCTAATTTCAAACTATGACAATATTAAAAATTAAAAAATATTATGAAAAAAAATTACAGTGTTAATTATCTTTATTTCAAGATAAAAAGAAGAAAAGCGAGAGGTGGGAGATGAATAGGGGAAGGAGGGTGCCAGTGTTATTATAAAACATCACCATAATAGCAAGACACGGAGAGAATGTATCAAAAGCGCCAGAAGCAAGTTAGCAAACACAGGGAAAAGTTACATATCGCACGGACAAAACTGCAAGACCCATGGACAAAACAGCAAAATTTATGCACTCAAAACAGCAAGACACATTATCAAGACAACAAGACACATGGACAGGATAAGACACATATACAAGATAACAATATACAAAGAGAAGTTTGTTTTTTTAAATGCATGAAGAAAACAAATTAGAGAATGTAAATCGGAATTTCATTTAAAACTTTAAATCCAAAATTGATTAAGATTGCAGACTATAGTAGCAGTAGTAGTAAAAGAAGAAGTAATAGAAGAAGTAGTGGCAGTAGTAAAAGTAAAAGTAATAGAAGTAGTAACAGTAATAAAAGTAGAAGTAGTAGCAGTATTAAAAGTAGAAGTAATACAAGAAGTAGTAGCAGTAATAAAAGTAGAAGTAATACAAGAAGTAGTAGAAGTAGAAATAATACAAGAAGTAGTAGCAGTAGTAAAGTAGTAAAAGTAATAGAAGTAGTAGGAAGAGAAGGGGTAGAGGCGGCGTAACGGATTTATTGTTTTCTATTCATTTCGTTTCCTTATTCAATATTATTTTATACTATACTATGTGTGTATGTTTTTTGTTATGTAGTATGTAAATATATGTGTGTGTGTGTGTGTGTGTGTGTGTGTGTGTGTGTGTGTGTGTGTGTGTGTGTGTGGAGAGAGAGAGAGAGAGAGAGAGAGAGAGAGAGAGGAGAACAAATGTATTATCGGGTGCTATGAATGAGTGCAGCTTTGGGAGATTCTAGGTTGGGTACTATTAAAGTTACATACGTTGGGCGGTGGGGGGGGGGGGATGTACGTGATTTAGGAAATATATTTTTCAATATTTGGTTGGGTTCTGGAACTAAATCTGAGAAATAGGAGTCTCCTCTTGGTGTCGCTAACATAATTCTGAAAATAAAAGAGATTGTAAAAACATTCAATTTTCTTCACGAGAAGTTTTGTTCTTAATGTTTTTTAATTGCAGAGAGTTTACCATTGTTACTTACTAGCGCGATGCGTTTTTAAAATTACGAATAATGGATCCGATTATGTCACTAAAGCAACAAACAAACAAAAAAATGTTAAAAGATTTTTTACTCAGTCTGAACTCTATCACCTTAAGAGAGACTACTCTTACTAAGCCCGAATGTTAGATTAAGGAGAAAATACCCTTGTTCATTCTAAACCGTTTTGGATCTAAGGGAGAGAACTCTTGTTCAGCCAGCACGTTATTTGCTTAAGGGAAGCTACTCTTATTCAATTTGGATATAAATAGTCTTTTTGTTCTCTGGCGTGCAAGACCTGCGTGGCGTTTCGAAGTAATTTAAACATGCAATTATGGAAAAGTTATATTTCTTTAAACATACCCTAATCCACAATTATAGTACGATCGCTACACTTACAATGATACACATTATTTAATCAATTCTAATCCATCTTGGTCACTTACCCTTTGTGAAATCAACAAACGAGGAAATGGATTTATAAAAAGCCTTGCTCATTAGCATCATCAGTAATTTTAAATACAAGCGCTTTATTACGACTCACTTCTGTTTGTTCAAGTACAAATCGTTCTCCATCTTATATATTTGTTTAGCGTTGTTTATACGACGTTATTAAAAGACTATTTTTAACAGGCTATTAAATTCATCTCTGTTCTGATAGAATTTCTGGAGAGGGGCAGTTGAAAGAAAAACTTCCCCATACACATTCCCCACCCACCCCCCTACTTTATTTCTGACTGGAGCAAGCTAAGATGACGCAGCTTTCTTTGGTCATCTTAAGTTTTTTTGTTTTTGTTTTTTTGTCAAGTGTAGACTAGACAGGCGGAGAAACGTCAGAAATGACGACATGCAGAGTGAGATGAAATTATGTACATTTGGAAAGAGAAAACATGACTACATACTAAATTCAGCAGTTTAGTTTGTGTTTGCCTTAATGAGGAAAACAATGAGTGAGCAAAGTGTAGGCCCTGCTGAGTTAACTGAAATAAAAGTACTTAAATACTTAAAGTGCTCAAGTACTTAAATAATTGCACTAAAGGAAAAATAGATGAAAGAATTAGTTCAAGATGCTCCGTTTTTTCAATTCCTTCTTGTTTTGTGGTTGGACAATATTTGGTTTGGTTAGGAGGGTGGGTGGATGGATGATGAACTGTTGATAGTGGATGTCAGTGGGTTTGAAGTGAAGAACAATGTATTATATAAATCGCCTATTTAAAAAATAAAAGTATGAATTTCATCTAAACCCACTATCTTCAAATTCATTTGACAAACCACTATAACATATATATATATAGTTTATAGATTTCAGGAAGATTTAATTTGATTACATTAATTAAACATGATAGAAGATTTACTTTCAATTTGAAGCAAATAAATTATATATACAAACGAAATTATGCATGTCAAAGATAGACCATACATTAAAAAGTTCCCAACAGCTTTTTTCGTGGCCTACGGCATTTGTCTATATTCGGCTTGCCGGAGGTGGCGAGTCACATAACGGTTAATGATGTAGCCAATGATAATTAGAACGACGACCGCCGCAAGAACGCAAGCGACAATGAATGGAACAACGTAGCTGCCTTCTTGTGCCGGAACTGGCCCTTCAGCCCCTGTACATTCCAACGTATCTGCAGAAACAAATACCAGAACTCAAGAACTCGTTTTCTGAGAAACAATAAAATCCAAGAGCGGCTGTCGATAGACATAAGCTTTCTGCGGTACAAAATCGTAAGCATGTCGTTGACAGAGGAACAATGCCTAATTATAATGTTTCACATAGTTATCTAAAGTACTTTAATCCTTGTGTGTGTCTCAGAATGGTACACAGTATTTAATCACAGTATTTCAAATAGGTATAATTATAATGTCTCTAATAGGTATGCAGTACTTAATTATAATGTCTCTAAAAGGTATGCAGTACTTAATTATAATATCTCTAATATGTATGCAGTTACTTAATTATAATATCTCTAATAGGTATGCAGTTACTTAATTATAATATCTCTAATAGGTATGCAGTACTTAATTATAATATCTCTAATAGGTATGCAGTACTTAATTATAATATCTCTAATAGACAAAATCTCACGTGTCTAGTATTTCTATCTCGGACATTGCTTTGTTTCTCGTATGATTAGACAAAATCTCACGTGTCTAGTATTTCTATCTCGGACATTGCTTTGTTTCTCGTATGATTAGACAAAATCTCACGTGTCTAGTATTTCTATCATTTGAAACCTACTTAACTTCCAGTGCAATATTTAACTCATAATTTTCTCAGATGGTAAGCTCTCCATCTGTATGCCTCTATCACTCGGCAATTTTATTTTTAAACTTTTCCTATGTTAGGTATTAGCACTGTGTGCCTTTTACCGTTTAATACAGAACTAACGTGCTCTGTACGTGCAAGGATTACTTCGTATAATTCCCAGCGGAAACAGGTAAAATGGACTTACGCAAATAGTGAAGACATTTCTCGGGATTGAAGAATCTACAAATAAAGATTGTTATATAAAGAAATGGATGCATATTTGTTTTGTATTAGCTGGTTAAATGGGTAGTTTGGGTAAGTTGCTGCTGCAAACGTAGAGAATATTATTTAAGTAACCACACGTTTTATGTCGAAGGTGAATTAATAATAAATTATACAATTACTTGTATGAAAATATAAAGAGACTATTTCTACCCATCAACTCTATCTGAAGGCTTCAGCAATAAACGTCTGCTACATCAAGAGTAACAGTTTAATACAAGCAGTTATGACATCTCACTGTCCGATATTCTTTAGAGTGCGCGCGCGCGTGCGTGTGTGTATGTGGGTGTGTGAAAAATTAAGACATCGAGAATTTTCTTGTTTTCAGCACACTTGTTGATCGTGAGAGAAAGTAAACCTACTCCAAACTGCTGCTGATCTGATTGGACGTGATAGAAACTAGTCATTACTACATACAGATGCTGATTTGGACATGGCAGAAACTAGTCAGTATTATGTCGTACTGTTGCTGAACTGATTGGACGTGATAAAAACTAGTTACGTACTGTTGGTAAACTGATTGGACGTGATAGAAAATAGTCAGTATTGCATACTGTTGCTGAATTGCACGCGATAGACACTAGTTATTGCTACTTACTGTTACTAAACTGACTGGACGTGACGCCAAAAGGCATGAGCTGTACACTGTTGAACGTAAGGTGAACGTCTTGACTGAAGTCGACGTCTACCGTGCCCGGGGAGCTGCACATGTATGCTTGACCCAGGGGCGTGGCAAAGAGAGCCAGACCACTAAGCGTCAGGTTATCCATCTTGGCTGGAAAAAAGGTACAAGCGACAAATGCCATCATGCGTTGTTAGTCGGGGAATGGTGGGGAAGTTTTCCCACGTCTAAAATCAATGAAAGTAAGACAGTTTATGTGTAACACTAGTCACTTACTTCAATGAGGTTTTAAAATTAGTCACTCTCCTCACAGCTACAAATGCGACAGTCAGTCTGTATGCTGAGGTTTAAACACTATTTTCATTCCACACAGCTATACATGAACGACGGTTATGTTAAGACGTATAAAATCATTCACAGATATAAATACATTAATATATTTAATATAATTGTATATCACTAAAAATCAATACAACATTTACATTTATTACTTTTCAGATGGTTCAGATATAAGCAGATCCATATTAATTATATTTTATTTGTGTTAGATGACATACATATAAAATAAAAGTTCTATACAATATTTGTCATATTCAAAAACTATAAAAGCCAAAATAATGTTTCTACTTGCCAAAATATTAACAGACAATATACAACAGTTATAGTTCAATTTGCCAAATTATTCCAAGAAATAAAACAATAATTATATCATAGATAGATTGTTCCTAAGATAATGTTCTTTGGGCATTGTGGAAAAGTAGTTTTGGAGTATAAAGTGTGGGAAAGTAGTTTTGGAGTATAAAGTGTGGGAAAGTAGTTTTGGAGTATAAAGTGTGGGAAAGTAGTTTTGGAGTATACAATGTTTACACTGTTTGTAAAGCCTCAGTCTAGATCAACAGCAATAATGAAATCTTAAAGTGAAAATACATAACAATTACAGTATTGTTAACAGCATACACATACACACACATGTTCGCGTGTCCATATATACACACTGACAAAATATAAAGAAATAATTGTAGACAAAGGTCTTTAGCCATACACACATATGCAAATACATACAAACACACACATACACATACATGCACGCATATACTACTCACATGCACAAACGCACATACACATGCATAAACATATACATGGCAAAATATAAGCACAAGAAAAATTACTGTCGACAAAGACTTTCAACAGAACACACGTGCGGTTGCGCGCGCACGTTTAACGAAATAAATACTGACGCTGAACAGCTCCCGGAAAGACGTCAGAGTTAGAGGTGTCATACGTCAGAGAGAGTTTTCTTACACTCCATGAACTCAACTCTGCATTCTCGCCCACAGCCATCGCTAAGTCGTCTTCCATATTCTGTATTCCTTCCTGTAGATAGATAGATAGATAGATAGATAGATAGATAGATAGATAGATAGATAGATAGATAGATAGATAGATAGATAGATAGATAGATAGATAGATAGATAGATAGATAGATAGATAGATAGATAGATAGATAGTCAGAAGAACGGATAGACGAACGAACTGACGAAAGGTTTGGCGGACTGACTAATGGAGTATTTGAAGTGAAGTTTTTGCTTCATTTCGTCAGTGCCCTTGAGAAGTAATTCTAAGCCATTAATCGATTTCCGGTCGCCAGTTGATATGATGTGCCCGAGCCGGTGACAAACAAACCCGACCCTGTTGGAATGGCGAGATACTAGGCCTTTGTGGGAGTAGACAAACATCCTGGAGCTCAAGATTCGTTGAATTTACAGACTAAAACTAACCCCATCTCTACGACGGTTTTTTTGTGATAGAGAGATTTAGGAGTGCTTCGTAGTGCTATCGTAGTCACTTCGTTGGCTTTATAGTTTTATGAGTGCGGTGTTACTCAATGCAGTGCGAATGACTACCACCAAGCCATGAAGAAGTCTAGTGCGAGTTTAAAAGCAGCACTTACTTTAGGCGTTGTGGTGGCAAAGGGAGCTAATCGCATTATTAAAATAATTACTGATTTACCATAGAAATACTTACATATTTGCTTTTGGCCTCAGAAGTAAACATCAAACAATATATTATTTATTACTACAGGAGTAAATTAAAAATATGGATAATTGAAGTGGGGGTGAGATTGTGCCTGTGTGTATTCCTTTTAAAGTTTAGCAGACATTAAAAGTGGTTGTATCTTTGATTTTTCAAAGTTAATTCTAGAGGATATGCAGCTGCAATACTAGCTTCCTTTATAAAAAGGAGATCTTTAACATCTTCTGGAGTTATTAATGATAAATAATAATAGAATAATGATAAATACTTCCTTTCTTGAAAATCAATCACCGGTCCTAAACTTATATAAAAAGACTGCCATAACACTGGTTGAAATATCTATATTTTGATATATCTACACTGGTTCAAATATCTACACTGGTTCAAATATCTACACTGGTTCAAATATCTACACTGGTTCTTCTATCTATACTGGATGAAATATCTATAGTGGTTGATCTATCTATAGTGGATGAAATATCTACACTGTTTGATCTATCTACACTGGAGGAAATATCTACACTGGTTGATATATATACAGTGGTTAATCTATTTACACTGGTTGATCTATTTATACAGGCGCACTCAAAAAAAGTGGGTCATGAATGAAGTGCAATTTGTGCAAGAACCACGTGACCTTTGTATCTCGTATGATCAAATCTCGGACGCAAGTGAAATTTGAGCAGAAACAAGCAACAGTGGTCTGGTGTTGAGTCCGGCTAGCACTGCCAGCCAGTGTACCTGGGTGTAAAAGTAAAATGTCTGCCCAGCGGCCAACAAGCCACCCCAATACCACCCCAATCAATGTGTAATGTTTGTAGTCAGTAATTAATACATGTACGCGTTTTTAGTAGTCAGTAATTAATATATGTACGTATTTCTAGTAGTCAGTAATTAATATATGTACGTATTTCTAGTAGTCAGTAATTAATACATGTACGCGTTTCTAGTAGTCAGTAATTAATACATGTGCACGTTGTTAGTAGTCAGCAATTATTACATGTGCAAGTTGCTAGTAGTCAGTAATTAATACATGTACACGTTGCTAGTAGCCAGTAATTAATGCATATACACTTTCCTATTATAGTAATTAATACCTGTACACGTTGCTAGTCAGTAATTAATACATGTACGCGTTGGTAGTAGTCAGTAATTAATTCATATACACTTTGCTAGTGGTCAGTAATTAATACATGTACACTTTGCTAGTGGTCAGTAATTAATACATGTACATTTTGCTAGTGGTCAGTAATTAATACATGTACACTTTGCTAGTGGTCAGTAATTAATACTTGTACATGTTGCCAGAAGTCAGAAGCATTTCAGCACACAGTAATACTAATCAGGAGTTACAGGCAGATTACACATTTACAATCAATAAACACAGTGTACAGTTCTAGTAATATGCCTTCTGTATTTACTTAGAATGGTCAACCGTCCGTGAAATCAGTGACTGTTGAAGTTGGGCATAAAACTGGAATCAGTCGATCAGTTCTAGTAATCAGTAATTAGAGTCAATATGCACGTGTAATAATCAATAATTATCGATAGTGTATAATTCTAATAATCAGTCATTACCGCTAATGTGTGGTTCCAATAATCAATCATTGCTGTTAATGCATAGTTCTAATAATCAGTCATTACCGCTAATGTGTGGTTCCAATAATCAATCATTGCTGTTAATGCATAGTTCTAATAATCAGTCATTACCGCTAATGTGTGGTTCCAATAATCAATCATTGCTGTTAATGCATAGTTCTAATAATCAGTCATTACTGCTAAAGTATAGTTCTAATAATTTATAATCAGTCACTACTGTTAATGTATAATTCTAATAATCAATCACTACTGTTAATGTGTGGTTCTAATAATCAGTCATTACCGTTAGGACAAAAGTGATGATCAGTGAAAAGGTGTTGTTTTTCCATGTTATGGACAAAACTGAAGTATTTGTTCCACAGGTACCCGAAAAAGAAGCATTCTCAGGTGAAGAAATAGTTTCATAAACCTGCACAAAATAAAAGTAATTTATAAGTGGGAAGGTGGGTCTTTAACTCTCACAGGTCAAGTATTTTCAAATGAAGAAATTATATTCACTATACAATTTGCGACAACGTGAAACCGCAAATGATTTAATTATTTCTTAATAATTATATTTCCAATTATTTAACTGTAATTTTATTCTGATATACATTTTTTCTGCTAGTTGCAAGTATAGACAGGAAAGTAGTGTTTTGATGCTAGTTGCAAGTATAGACAGGAAAGCAATGTTTTGATGCTAGTTGCAAGTATAGACAGGAAAGTATTGTTTTGGTGTTAGTTGCAATCTATATTTACACACTATTGTTTCCTAAGACATGTGTCAACAAATGAGTATCAATATAAATCACAGGGTAATTTCTTATCAGAGAAGTGAAATGGAATAATGAGATTATAGCAATAATAGTTTGTTCGTAACCTTGTCTAGGCAAAGCTGCAATAGTCTTTCAATAGTCTTTGCCCACTTTCATAACAAAGTCACACATCTTATTGTCCCAAGAGAAGTGTCAGTTTCACGTGTTTCTCGTGCACATTGTAGAACACTGATGAGCTGCTATTCTCTTGAGGCTAACCTGGTTGCTCTGCCATATTAACTCCATCAATTTCCAGTAACTTCCTTATACATGTATCAGAAATTCCACAATGTAGTCAACATACTTTGCCACCATACATCGACAGAGTGCAGTTTGCCCTTACACTTACACACTGGGGGTAAATATTTCTGTCGACCACGGTCATAGCAGTTTATGAATCAGCAAACTGGGAGATTCAGGTAAAACAAGAAAAGGCTGCTTATTCCCATTAAGCTAACAGCTGCCTTTCATGACCAGACTTCTTGCCACTCCAGATTCAAAGTGATTAGACAATAGAATTTTTTATTGCAGGTAAACTTTTGATCTCAGCCCATTGGCTGGTCTCATTCTTGTAAATCATAACTATTGGATATTAAAAACTGGTCATCCACCTAAAACCAGTTTAGATTACATCAGCAAGTCTAGCACATTCTTTATTTGAGTTGTTTACTTTCAACCTTGACAATTGAACATATCAGCACAAGCAGTGTCCAAGGTCGGGTCACTTTGACATTTAACAATTTATGGAAATAAATTTGGAAATTTTTGCTAAGTTTAGAAATGGGGATAGGCAAATTTATTCCATCACAGAATGCATATTGAGAGTACTTAATGCATGCACGAATCAATAGATATATATTTGTTTAATTTTTAACATATAAGAACATCTGTGCATGCAATGCACTGAGGAAAACTACTGCAACAATTGAGCAGTGGCAGTTCAAAAATATATTTGTTTTATTTTTTAATTTATTATTATTTTTTGTAGTTGTTTGTCGCCGTTGTACTCTGGGGTGATGTTGTAATAATGAATTATAGCAAATGTTAGCAATTAGTTAATGATATCAAACATCTACAAGTGCCGATACAGAGTATGGATAACTGGTTAAATATGCATATCTGCAGGTGATACGCCGATATGTTGGTACACCGTCAATTTGACTCACGGCACCCACTCATTTAAACCGAGAAATAGATTTTATACAATCGATACACAAATAGATATATAGATGGACAGAGAACAAGATAATCCTAGGACTATCACTAGAGATTATGATAACAAACAAAAGAAGTTACGTTGGACTAACATATATACGAGACTGAACAATTTAATAAAAGTTTAACAATATTTAAAAGGAATAAGCAAATACAATATGTCCTAGTTTCTCAGCATAAACGAGAATAGTCTGATCAAGTTCAAGCCCCACAATCACGATTGGCTTCAGTGTTTAATGCTTTGGCACAAAATACCTCACGCTGGTAAATACTCAAACACGTCATGAATAACATCAAAATTAGGCACCCAAAGCCCACATCACAGATTTCAGAACAGACTGATACAAAAAAAAAAAAAAAAAAAAACCCTATCTAGCCAAGGGTCTCCTTAGTTCCATGTATTAGTAGTGATAATGAGGGACCCAGTTTTAAAGCTCACTTGAAGAGTCGTTTCACAAAGAGTAAAGAATAGAATTTTCACTGTAATTTCCTTACTCTTGAAACCATGACCATCTCTACATAGACTCACTCTTGGCCCAATCAAATTCAAAATACACCTAGAGGTAATTAATATTTATGACTTTCTATCACCTTCCAACTACATTCTATCAAAATACGTGTGAACTATCCCAATAACAAGGTCACAATTACATCAGCATAAAAATTGCAAAACACTTTAACTAGGTCAAAACCAAGACTCCAGATCTAATGTTTCAAGCGCTACTGCTTAGATGCTAGGGATCTAGCGTTCTCAGAACAATAACAACTGTCCTACCCAGGGGCTACTACCGCACATACTCACTCAGTTATTCTCCCTCTTCACCCATGTCCATTCCTAAAATAAACTTTATGCAATGTACATCCACTTCATACAAATTATAAGTAGCATTCTCATTTTAAAATTGTAAATCAAAATATGAAAATTTATATTAAAAATACGTGGGAGAATTCCCCATCAGATGACATTGTTACAGTTTTTAGAATGATCATGATCATAGAATGAACAAAAGATGGTGTTTGTGGGGTTAAACATCAACACAAAATTATCATGCTTCAATCTGATGTGATTGCGAGCTGGTGTTTCTGTAAGGGAAAATAAACCATGGTGAGCCTTCAACTTAGGTTTTGGACCTTTGGTTTGCTCTTGGACTGTTTTGAGCTTACTCTTCTCTCCCGGCTATTTGTTTACCTTGAGAACCTTCAGTTACTTTTCCAAAGCTTAAATATAAAAATAAATATCAAACAACTAAAGACAATTGCACTAATGTCATTGTAGACTTTCATGACCAATTGTAGTAATTGTGCAGGTCAAAACTCCATATTTATATATCTATCGGGGGGGGGGGGACTTGTGTGTTTATGTGTGTGTGTGAGAGAGAGAGAGAGAGAGAGAGAGAGAGAGAGAGAGGATCTACTTTTGAAGTCACCATAATAATGTCTTGATGATTTACTTTACAATCAGTAAATTTTGTGTTTTTATTTCTGTGCTTTGAACCGTTGGTTTTCCTATGTTTTGGGTAGGTTTTATTTATATCTTTTACTAATAGTAGGTAATGAATTAACATATTATTGCAAAATTCCATTGTGGTGTGTCGGTTTTTAAATCTCAGTTATCTTTCTTTCAGCTTACTTCAGGCTAAAATCTTAGTAGATCTACGTTAGTAATTTTGATGATGATGATGATGATGATGATGATGATGATGATGATGATGATGATGATGGTGGTGGTGGTGGTGGTGATGATGGTGATGGTGGGGGTGGGGGTGGTAGTGGTGGTAGTGATGGTGGTGATAGTGGTGGTGGTGGTGATGGTGGTGCTAGTGATGGTGGTGATAATGATGGTGACGATGATGGTGGCGGTTGTGGTGGTGGTGGTGGTGAATTCGGCACACCTCTTTCACCAAACCCTCTTGGACTTTGTACAAGAAGCGAGTGGAAATGTTGAGTGACGCCAGTAGACAGGGGTTTCCATCTCCATCTTTCACCACAAAATCGGGTATGGCTACCAGTGCTGGCTTTGGGGTGGTCGCTAGAAAGAGAGATAAAGAGAGATCGGTATTACAATACCTGTAGTTTCTTGAAGCAGACGACAATAGAATGGTGGTGAGGTTTACTGATGTGCATGAGCACATTCCAGAATTAGTGTATGTGTGCTTGCTTTTCAGAGAATCGGGTTGTTCATTGTTGATTTACAGACTTTATTACGGGGAGGGGGAAGAGTTAGTTCAATGAGACGCCTTGGAAACGCAATGTAACTGGATCGATAGTGACCTATGTGTACTGGGATTTCAATGTAGGCTGACGAAAAACGATCGATATATAAAACTATGTGATCTGACATTTTAGTGTAGGATTGACAAGAAGTGATTGATATAAAACTGCGTGATCTGATATTGTAGTGTAAGATTGACAAAACGTGATCGATATAAAACTGCGTGATCTGACATTTTATTGTAGGATGGACAAAACGTGATAGCTCAAACCTAATGTAATCTAGGCGAGCCATTATTGTCGACTGAACCGTGAGAAAGATAATCGAGTGCACAAGTACTTTAAGACATTGATAATAGCAGACGATAGAATTATGTACAATGAAAAAAAGTAAAATATCTTTTTCTCTCTGTCTTCACTCTCTTACATATTCAAATTAAATCTTAAGCAGGGTTTGTAAATCCACAATGGAAATTGTGACAAATATTTCCACCCATGCCTTTATTTGTCACTTGTTTCTTTTGCATTTACTATCCATATGTGTATTTTTATTTATGAAATACGCTTTTGTGATAAATGTGGAGTACTTGGTCGTGTTCCCAACATTCATATGATATGTTTCAAGTAGACGTCATGCACAGCACACTGAGTACACATGCAATGTGGAAAATAACACGACCCTCCTAAAACAGATTTCTAGACATTGCCCCTGGCGTACCATAGTAACTGAATAACACTGGTCATCACTTACAGAAAAACTCCATAGCGTAAATTCCTGTGAATGCATGAGCTGCTTCAAATCTTGTTATGAATAAATGGCTTACTGCATGATGCAACTTCCTAAAAAGTTATCCAGTTATAGTCAGCCAATGTTTGCATACTGACCAGCTGTAGTTGGCCAATTGGGCACTAAGGGAATACAGGTGGAACCCACATTGTAAAAATCTAACTGTTCACAATCACTGACCAGGGAATCCCACACAGTAAGATGTGTCTTGCTCCCCCCTCTGTCTGTCTCCATCCCCCAGGATTTATGTGAAAAGGCCTCACCATGAGTAAACCCACAGAGTTATAAGTCTAAAACTGTAATTTTCATATTTCTTTCACAGCTAAACAGAATATAAATGTTATGTCTCTCTTTCAGATGAGTGACAATGTATTTCAATTTTCATGTGTACCTTGTGTACTGTTTTAATTCTAAGATATCATTGTTATTTTGTTCAGTAGAAATACTATGCAATTTATGCTGGTTGATTTATTTGTAATTAACACACTAGTCATTGTTGGAACGTTGTAGCAAGTCTGACCCCATAAATTTGGATCTCTGTAGAATGACGTTATGATTCAGAACCATTTTCATCATAACCTTGATCCGTAAAATGTTGGTTATGACTTAGGGATTTTCTATTTTCATTGTTTGGTCTGTAACTCTACTTTGTTGATACAGTGTAAATGTACCTCAAAAATATAAATGTAACTCTACTTTGTTGATAAAGCATAACTGTATCTGGAAAAATATAAATGTAACTTTACTTTGTTGATACTGCGTAACGTATCTGAAAAAGCATGTAATTTATGAAAGGACAAGTAGTTGAATTCATTGTTGACTTGTGGTGAACTGAATGATTGTGTTAAGTAATTGTAAATATATTCTGAAGAATTATTAAAGAGAGAGATAGTCAGTGCCTGCCCACCTGAAATTCTAAGAAGAATTATTGTTGTGTTTCTACAGCCATTGGCAAACTTCTTTGGTACTTTACACCTTCCTTTGGTATCCTTTGGTACCGTTGGTACTTTACACCTTCCTTTGGTATCCTTTGGTACCGTTGGTACTTTACACCTTCCTTTGGTACCCTTTGGTACTTTTACATCTATCTTGGGACATCTGTTTTTATTGGACACTGCACACCATTTTGTGGACTCGTGAGGCTAGCCTGTGGACATTGTTTGCGAGTCTGAAGGCTAGCCATGAAGTCCTGACATTATCTACCACAGTGGGTAAGAGAGAAAGCCCATACAGGTCACGTTGTCCCTTTTCATGAAATATATTTGACTTCTTTCTATCTCGTGATGTACCTTGTTCACGTTGTCCCTTTTCATGAAATATATTTGACTTCTTTCTATCTCGTGATGTACCTTGTTCACGTTGTCCCTTTTCATGAAATATATTTGACTTCGTGATGTACCTTGTTCACGTTGTCCCTTTTCATGAAATATATTTGACTTCTTTCTATCTCGTGATGTACCTTGTTCACGTTGTCCCTTTTCATGAAATATATTTGACTTCGTGATGTACCTTGTTCACGTTGTCCCTTTTCATGAAATATATTTGACTTCTTTCTATCTCGTGATGTACCTTGTTCACGTTGTCCCTTTTCATGAAATATATTTGACTTCGTGATGTACCTTGTTCACGTTGTCCCTTTTCATGAAATATATTTGACTTCGTGATGTACCTTGTTCACGTTGTCCCTTTTCATGAAATATATTTGACTTCGTGATGTACCTTGTTCACGTTGTCTGAGTGTGATCATTTGAACTAACTTCGTCATCAGATACGGTTATTGATTCCAGGAACACTAGACTAATTGTTAATAAGACAGCATTTTTAGGCTTGACACTCTAATGAACCATACATAAGTATATGTTATTGATTCCAGGAACACTAGACTAATTGTTAATAAGACAGCATTTTTAGGCTTGACACTCTAATGAACCATACATAAGTATATGTTATTGATTCCAGGAACACTAGACTAATTGTTAATAAGACAGCATTTTTAGGCTTGACACTCTAATGAACCGTACATAAGTATATGTTGTGCACTTTTGTATTGTATATGTCATTATGTGTATTTAATCAATGTTGAATTGTTGTGTAGTGTGGAGTTAATTTTTTTGTTAATAAATTCTACTTCTTATTTGTCAACACCCCCGACCTCAGCTATATTATAACTGGCTTAAAAGTTAGAGCAGTGTTGGGGCTTAATAAATATAATTAACAAAACGTGTGGTATAGGCCTTTTCAGAGTGTGTTCATTGCTCTGTTTTGGACATGTCAGGTCACAGTCATTATGTAGTTGTTTTGGACATGTCAGGTCACAGTCATTATGTAGTTGTTTTGGACATGTCAGGTCACAGTCATTATGTAGTTGTTTTGGACAGGTCAGGTCACAGTCATTATGTAGTTGTTCATTAAAATACTAGGAATTACTCAGGGGAGAATGCAAGGGGTACTTTTCCAGTCTGCAAGCTGAGAGGTGCAAATTATAGGTGTTGAGATGACAATGTTCTCGTAATTAAAGAGGCCCCATCGTAATAATGTAAAAATACCTGTTGCAGAAATTATTCCTTTTAAATTTAAAATAATTAAATAAAATTTCGTGTGAGCTTTTAGGTTTCGATTACAACACGTGCACTAGCACTTTAATATTTTTTTACGCATGCACAAATGCATATCTGACTCTCTAAAATTTTCGTTCTGTAGGCGAAATAAAATAATCTAGACTGCCCACCTGATTCGGCGTCTCGTTCTACTGCACAAGCGCGCAAATGTGTCAGATTGATTACTTAGATGTGTGTCAGTTGCATGACATATTGTCCTCGTTTTGACTTTTATCAAAGAATATGCATTTTCTAGTCACTGTTTTCGCTACTCCACCCGGAATTAGAGAAATAAAGTTTTTATGTAAGAGTTTCGCAATAAGGACTTAAAGCTCGACATCTTGAATGTTTTTCAATTAGGGCGCTAAGCACCATACTCCCGAAAGTTTCTCAATTAGGGCGCTAAGCACCATACTCCCGAAAGTTTCTCAATTAGGGCGCTAAGCACCATACTCCCGAAAGTTTCTCAATTAGGGCGCTAAGCACCACACTCGCGAAAGTTTCTCAATTAGGGCGCTAAGGTGAACAGTCCCGAATGTTTATCAATTAGGGTGCTAAACACCACACTTTTTTCCTAGGGGAAAGGCCAGTCAAGTGAAGAAAATCTCTCAACCAGGGTGTGGCCTTGAACCCTTGACTTTCTGCCTGAGAGTTCTACACTTTCACCTTTTGAGCACCTCATTTGAGAGCAGACAAACAATAGGGCGACAATTTCAGTACTGAAATACCAGTTATTGCCACTTTAAATGCAGACTATGACAAAACGATTCCGCAAATGCACAATCAGACAAAAGAAAAATCATCGGGAGATTTAACCCGAGCTGAAAATTCTTTTGGAAATACGCACAGCTGACCATACAAACTATGCATGTGTTAGTGTACACACACAAACAATACTCACGCAAACTTGAAGAGGGAGGCACAATGACTACACACACAAACAATACTCACGCAAACTTAAAGAGGAAGGCACAATGACTACACACGCAAACAATACTCAACGCAAACTTGAAGAGGAAGGCACAATGACTACATACGCAAACAACAATACTCACGCAAACTTGAAGAGGAAGGCACAATGACTACACACGCAAACAACAATACTCACGCAAACTTGAAGAGGGAGGCAATTACTGGGGACACACTCGTTGTTTTTTTTATTTTGCCTCTCATGCAGCGCATTCCTGCTTGGTCCCCAGAGCTAATTCAGATCAATATCAAATGATTGGTGTAGCATCTGTTGCGAGTGCGATGCGCAAAACAATAAAAACTGCACACGTATTTCATTATTTATTCCTGCAGGGGATATAACTCAAGTAACCATCATGGTTACCTACGCCATAACTGTATATATGCTTGCAAATAGTAAACAGTGATTTTTTTTTTAATCTTTTTTTTAGCAGTTAATTTGCATTTATTTACTTTCTTATTTTTAGCAAATCAACCAGTTTCACTTTTAGTTTAGAGACTGCTAGATTTCACTTTCGTTTCTTTCGGAGTGCAAAATAAAAGCAAAAATTCCTTGAGAATTTGTTTATTGATTTTTATATCTATATTTCTTTCTCCGCGATCATTCCTTATCATTAACTGTTATTCGCAACTTTTTTTAAATTTCGTTAGAAGATGAAAGGGTGGGGGGGGCGGTCGTCGTGACCTTGCTTCATGATCAACTTTTTCAATCTGATGATGTCTTAATCCTAGTTTTCTTATGGTTGTGACCTTGATTCAATATCAACTTCTTCAATCTGATGACGTCTTAATCTTAGTTTTCGGATGGTTGTGACCTTGATTCATGATCAACTTCTTCAGTCTGATGACGTCTTAATCCATAGTTTCGGGTGGTCGTGAGCTTGCTTCATGATCAACTTCTTCAGTCTGATGACGTCTTAATCCATAGTTTTCGGGTGGAATAGTGAGGGCCAATACTGTCGTACGGTTTATGGTGATCCATGTGTCATGTGGTCATGCGCATTGACCTTAATAGCAGTTAGCCAAAACAGGACTCTGCGCTAGACGTGAGGTCATCTGCATAAAGCATCAGGGTCGATTCAAGTATTGGTCCATGTCTCTGGGCTTGATCTAGGGTTGTGTTTAAGTCATTTACATAGGAAACAGATCTCCATGTCTCTGGGCTTGATCTAGGGTTGTGTTTAAGTCATTTACATAGGAAACAGATCTCCATGTCTCTGGGCGTGATCTAGGGTTGTGTTTAAGTCATTTACATAGGAAACAGATCTCCATGAGGAACTCAGTTATCCTTATTTTATGAAGCGGTTAAATAAAATTAGGAAATTCAATATTTTGAAACTCTTACGTGAACATTATTATTGTAATGCAAGACTGAATACAAACACACACACACACACACACACACACACACACACACACACACACACACAAAAGGGTTTTACTTTGGATGCCGGCCGCGGTAGTAGGAGCGCTGGTTTCATTTGACCCTGTCGTGACGTCATCGGGCTTTACCTCAGCCGTAGTATTCTCTGTGTCGATATTAAGAAAACATATTATACAACCTATTACACTCACACAAGCACACACACACAGACACAGACACACAAACGCACCCACATGCACATTTCGACTTAGTTTACTTTAATCGAGTTAATAAAATAAGGCTATAATCGATGTATTTACTAACTTACAATAAAGAAAATTAATAAAGTACGATGGAAGTCTTAAAGATTTAAAACTCAAATTTATCAGTACTGATTAAAAAGCAATTGTCTTGTATTCTTTACAAATTATGATCCATTTAACTGTGAGTTAAATGGTAGATTTCGCTCCCTTTAATAAGAAAGGTAATCTTGAAGTTAACACTGCAGATTAAAACGTTTAGATTCTAAAGAAAACATGAAAAATAAACACTAAACACCAATTGTCCATTTTCCATCTCACTGAATTGAAAATGTCACAATTGATCAATGTTCCGAAAAAAATTTTTTTTCTTTTTCCCTTTGAGGTAGGGTGGTAACTTCGATATAGAGCGGTCCACCCGGTATGGTCTGGATCCCAGAATATTAGTGAGGAGAGCCAAGTCCCTCCAAAGCGAATCAGGCCGAGAACGTTTTAAGACGAAATGCCACCCCACCCCACACCCCCACACAAGATCTGGAGAGGAAGGAAGCTAATGGAACTATCACCATGCATGAATTTGAATATTAACATTGTTAAACAATTGTTATTCTGATTCACGTCACATCATGCATAAAACATAAAATATTGTGGTTAATATAACATCATGCTTATATGGTTTATACAAACTTCTTTTTATTCAAGTATAATTAATGAGATTCCATCACACTCTGCCGATAACAGTTTACATGTATTTCTGTTTTCACTCCTGTTGTATTTCTATGATGACGCCACCTAACTACAAGTGTTTCGTCCGTTAAAAAATGTTATTGATAACAGCATGTCAAGAACGCAATATTGAATACTCGTCAGAATACAATACTCATCAAGAATACAATACTCGTCAGAATTCAATGCACGTCAGAAATACATTACTCGTCATAAATACAATGTAGGTCAAGAATTCAATGCAAGTCAGAATACAATAGTCGTCAGAAATACAATAATCATCAAAAATACAATGCACTTCTAGAATACAATACTCGTCAGAATTCAATGCACGTCAAGAATACAATACTCGTCAATAATATAATACTCATCAAGGACCCATTACACCCAAGAATACAATACTCGTTAGGAATATAATACTCGTCGAGGACCAAATACACACAAGAATGCAATACTCGTAGAGAATAAAATACTCGTCGGGAATATAATACTCGTCAAGGACCAAATACACCTCAAGAATGTAATACTCGTAGAGAATACAATACTCATCAGAAATATAATATCGTAAAGGACCCAGTGCACCTCCAGAATGTAATACTTTTAATACTCGTCAATGGCTCGATATGCTTCAAGAATGTAATACTCGTAGAGAATACAATACTCGTCCGGAATATAATACTCGTCAATGGCCCGATATACTTCAAGAATGTAATACTCGTAGAGAATACAATACTCGTCAGGAATATAATACTCGTCAATGGCCCGGTATACTTCAAGAATGTAATACTCGTAGAGAATACAATACTCGTCAAGAACACAATACTCGTCGGTAAAAATTAAGTTTAGGCAAGGGGATGGGGAACTGAAGTATCCTTGTTCCTTCTTCGTAGTTTGCCCAAGTGTCATTGTACCACACCAAGAGTCGTTAGTACAAGTTATCGTTACAGCGCACCAAATATCCTTATATTGAACAAAGTGTCGTAATAGTGCACAACGTGTTGTTATAGCACGAGTATGCAAAGTGTCGTTATAGTGCACCTCACAATCAACAAATAAATGATTTATAACTTTTAAATAGGTCGCCGCTCGAATATGTGATCTAGAAAAGAGAATAATTAACAGATAAAATATTTCTTATCTTGACCCGCACATGGATCTAGGTGCTGTAACACTCCATAAACAAACGCCCGTCCGCGAAAACAACTAAATTTTGGAACTGGACGTTCAATAGAAATAACCAGTCACACTTCCCACACGATAATTTTGCGGTCTAAAGGTCAAGGTTGGCACCAAAAACAAAGAAGGTAAGGGATGAGGATGAAGCGCGAGGGGGGAGGGATACTCTTCATGCGTCATGCTGCATGCAGTGCGGTATGAATGTTCACAGCAAAGCCACAGCAAACACAGCATGCAAAAAAGCAACATGGACACAGCAGCACGAAGCAATCCTGCAGCCGTATGACCTTGAAATGACAGTCGTGAGAACATGCATATGCAAAAGGAGACGTTCAATGTTCAAGACATCGTGTTTAAACAGACAGATTATATCGCTCAGACACCGCAAAGCATTTCAATTTGTTGTCATGGTTATGCACGAGTATATCAGACAGTTACCGAGAGTCGGAATTGATGTTTGAGCAATGGAAAATACTCTTGTCCACGTTGTATTCGTAGACTCTGCTGTAGTGTTGAAAGAATCAGTGGTGTTGGTCACTGGCATTTCTGGCAGAGATATGGAATTTAGCACAGAACTCTAAGGAATATCCAACTTATAATTACATTATTAATATTAGAGAGAGAGAGAGAGAGAGAGAGAGAGAGAGAGAGAGAGAGAGAGAGATAGATAGATAGATAGATAGATAGATAGATAGCGCATGTATGGGTTTTGTGTAGATGAACAGATGGGCTGACAGGCAGATACTTAGAGGTACGTGTTTATCATTTAACTGTAACACAAGGCACATGATTCATTCTCCGTAATAATTTCAGTCTACCTCTATGACCAAGCTCAGGAAAGATTGTCAATGTATTATGTACCGCAATTAGTTTCTTATTCATTGCTGTTTGTTCTCTTTGGAGCGCGTGTACACACTGTGTGAACTAAAATTAATTAATTATGAAAAAATATACCCGCTGAATTCAGGGTCATACATCTGCTGCTGAGATGAGTGATCCGCGAGATATGCAAATGTGACTATACGTCATTTTAGCGCGTTCAGTCGAGGTTGCGCCCTCATACGTCACGGCAAGAAAGTAATCCATCTGCCTCAACAATATTCACCTCAGCAGTAGTCACTGCTGCTTGAAGCGAAAGGAAAAAAAGGCATGCTTTCTCTCAAAGTCAAATTAATGTAGCACTAAATTTCAGGCATACTTCATCTCTAAACTCCTTTCTCTCTTCTTTCTCTCTAACAAACATTCTCAACTTAAAAAATCCTGCAACAATTTCGTTAGCCAAATACACACACAACATAAGAAATATAGCATTGATCAAAATTCACAAGTATAATGTACAACGTAATCAAATTAATGAACATGGAAATAATGGTTCAATTACATAAACATTCTCCAATTCAAATCATAGATCAAGAGCAAACTTATATAAAATATTCTAAGTCCTTTCTTTCTTTATCAGTCAGTTAACTTACCATAAGCTAACGATCGCCTTTATGACTGGACTCGAGTTATGTTCAAATTCAAAGTTATTAGAATAGAGTACTTCTTCAACAAAGAATCTTTCAACATTCTATTGGATGAGTTTGTTATGAACAAGTGTAAGACTATTATTCAGAAAGACTACTCATCCTGTTGGAACTGGTTTGGATTGCATCAACAATTTTCTCTCATATTCTCAGCCCAAAGTATTTAGTCCAACTCTGACACCTACAAAAGTACCATTATAAGGAGTTCCCCAGGTTGGATCATCTTGACAATTTAATAATTTATATAAAATTAAGTTCAGAAATAGAGATAGGCCATATGCTTCCTGTCTTTAAAGCAGCCATTAATCTTTTATATTATTACACTTACTCTTGTATTTAAAGCAGCCATTAATCTCTTATATTATTACACTTACACATGTATTTAAAGCAGCCATTAATCTCTTATATTATTACACATACACATGTATTTAAAGCAGCCATTAATCTCTTATATTATTACACTTACTCATGTAATTTAAGCAGCCATTAATCTCTTATATTATTACACTTACTATGTATTTAAAGCAACCTTTAAACTCTTATATTATTGCGCGTACTTGTGACTTTAAAGCATATGCCAATCTCCTATATTATTATACTTACTTATTACTTTAAAGCAGCCGTTAATCTCTTAAGTACTTACGTCTGTAAAGCAGCATTTATTATGTGTATTAATACACCTGCCTAAATAGTTAAAGTAGTCATTAATTTCTTGTACTATTACAACTGTCTATATATATATTTAAAGTAGCCATTGAATATTTAAATTAATACATGCACCTATAGATTGACAGCTGCCATTAATTACTTTTATTATTATACGTTCCTATATGCTTAATTTAGCCATTAATTAATTGTATTATTATGCAAATCTATACATTTAAAGTAGCAATTAATTACTTTTTTATTACAAGTACCTATGTTTGTAAAGCAGCAATTAATTAAGCGTATTATTACAAGTATCTATATGTGTAAAGCAGCCTTTAAATATTTGTATTTTTACATGTACTTAGGTCTTTACTGCAGACATTACATTTTTTCCATTCCTCTTACCTGTTGTGACGTTATCGGCAACCGTTGATGACGTATCATTTTCGCTGACTGGTACGACAATTTCACTAAACGCCGTAGTCGTTTGAGCTGTGGTGTTGTCTTCGATCGCAACCGCTTCGCCGACTACAGGTATAGTTTTAGATTCAGTAATAGGTGATTGGGTTGTCGACTGTTGTGCTGGTGATGCTGGAGATTGGGTTGGTGGCTGTGCTGAAGGTTCGGATGCAGACTGTTGTGGTGGTGATGTTGGAGATTGGGTTGGTGGCTGTGCTGAAGGTTCGGATGCAGACTGTTGTGGTGGTGGTGATGTTGGAGATTGGGTTGATGACTGTGTAGGCGAATTAGATATGGCGTCTGCCGCTGTACATTACAAAGAGTGTAGCAGCTAAGGAATTTTTTTTTAAGTTATCAAGGTTCTGTTTAGTTTTGGGCGTTGACAAAGTGATTCCAGAACCTCTAGACTAATGCAATTCCAACTGAAATGTTTAGACCTAAGACAAGACCTGTTTAATGTTTTCCCCACGGACTGCTTTGCATTATGGGAACCACGAAACAAATCATCATTCCTAATGAACTAGTGCCATTTTTGTTCGTCAGAAGAGGTTCTACATTAGGCTACCAATGGTGATCTAAACGCGTCAGAAGACGTTCTACATTAGGCTACCAATGGTGATCTAAACGCGTCAGAAGAGGTTCTACATTAGGCTACCTATGGTGATCTAAACGCGTCAGAAGAGGTTCTACATTAGGCTACCAATGGTGATCTAAAGGCGTATAATTAGTAGTGCGCACGTCAACACTGAGAAATGCAAACTTCTATAAAGTACGATCAGTATTAAAGAAAATAAATAAATAAATAAATAGGTAGAACAGCCAACTTTCTGGGAGAATAGAAAATTAGTAAGAACCAAAATAAAATGAGATTAATATCTCTCCATTCTACTTCGCGCCTGGAATTCTGTGGAGACCAGCAAATTGAAGACAACATATTGACATTTACATCAAGATACTAGAATCATCGTTGCCTTCAAAATGGCCACGGATTGCAGTGAGAACATATTACACGTCACACGTACATCAAGATATTTTCATTTTCAGCAAAACGGGTGGAGGGTAGCCAATAAGCACGCTACTGGTGACATGAAGACAGCAGTGCTTGCAAACCTCGCCTAGAGGAATATACTTAGCACGATATTTAGCGACTAGCCGGCGAAGACAGCATATCGCTGATATTTATTTTAAGAAAACATTATAACCATTACTTCTGGCAGAATTGATGACAAGTATCCAATATATAAATGATGACAAATATCCAATATCAAAGAAGGCAGAGTGCTGAGTATGAAGACATCAACAAGCACTACTTTTAGCAAGGGAGTGTCCTTATAAGGACAACATAGTGATGTCATTTACGTCGACATTACAACGTCAGTACAAATTGTGGTAAAGAAACTAGTATAATGGTAACTAATTAGCGCCAAAGCGATTCACCGTAACAATGGAACCCCTGTCTTAGTGAAGACAATAAAAGGACGACTCATGCATCCATGCAAGAGTAGCCGTGACAACAAAATAACTACACTTACTATTTTAGCCTGACAATAGTAATACAGACAAAATGCATTATACTTAAATCGCAGTAATACTTTACAATAATAATAAAATTACGACATTGCAGCCACACACTAGTAACGTTGACAATAAAATTACATTTACAATAATAAAATTTCTACACTAGTAATACTGACAATAAAATTACATTTATAATAATAAAATTTCTACACTAGTAATACTGACAATAAAATTACATTTACAATAATAACATTTCTACACTAGTAATATTGACATTAAAATTACATTTACAATAATACAATTTCTACACTAGTAATACTGAAATAAAATTACGACATTTAAGCCACACAGAAGTGATGATAAAATTAAATTTACACTGATAGTAAAATTGATACAATAGAAATGATAATAAAATTAGGACTAGAAGCCACAATAGAAACAATAATAAAATTAGTAGGTAATATTAGTAACATTCCTACAATAGAAATGATAGTAATCAAATAATGATATTTAAGCCACAACAAGAGTATCACTGCTACAACAGTACTGATGACACTGAAGTAACGACATTTAAAATACGGCAAACACTTACCAGAAATAGGTGGTGTCGTTGTCCCCGCTTCAGTGACCCCATGTTCTAGAACAAACCAGAAAATTAAAAATAAGTTTGCGTGTACTTGTTACTATTGACTCTTCTCGCGACTTCTCTTATCTGTCGGTTAGATGGTGGTGAACTTTGGTCTAGGAACCTTACCAGACTTCTGGGAGATCCAAGATCTTACGGAGGATGTGAGCACTTCCAAGGAATGCTGCTGTCGGGGGTGAGACACGTTTGTGTTCAATTCCTTCAAGAAACTTTGAAGGTCATATGTTATGTTCATCTATTACTACTGGTGTACTAGTAGTAGTATAGTGGTGGTGGTGGTGTGTAGTAGTAGTAGTTTTTGGTGGTGTGTAATAGTAGTAGTAGTATAGTGGTGGTGGTGTGTAGTAGTAGTAGTAGTATAGTGGTGGTGGTGTGTAGTAGTAGTAGTATAGTGGTGGTGTGTTGTAGGAGTAGTATTGTTATTATTGTTATTGTATTGTTTTCATTATTATTAATAATAATGATGTTATTCTTATTATTATTATCCTTGTTGTTGTTGCTGATTTTAGCTTACTACTTCTAGTTGTTTTTATTATTGTTATTGTTGTTCTTGTTCTTATTGAAACTATTGCTGTTAATAGTAGTAGGTGTTTGTGTTATTATTATTGTTATTATTGCTATTATTGTTATTTTTATTCACTCTTCTCGTGACTTCTATTGTTTGTTTGTGTTATTATTATTATTTTTATTCACTCTTCTCGTGACTTTTTCTGTTTGTTGGATGTCTACCTTCGTCTGGGAATCCTGTCGGTGCTTCCAAAGAATGCTGTTTTTAGCTGTAGGCAGATCTGTCTTTCCTGGCAGTTGATTTGGGTAGCCTTCCTGTTCATATTTAATTTTCTGCAATGTTCCTAGTACATCTGGGTAGCCTTCCTGTTCAGATATAATGTTCTCCAGTGTTCATAATACGACTGGCATTACTTCTTGTTCAGATATAATGTTTTCCCGTTAAGACTAATATTGCATCCTGTTCAGATGTAATGCTCTCCATTGTACATAGTATGACTGGCATTACCTCCTGTTCACATGCATTGTTCTCCAGAGTTCATAGAATGACTGGCGTTACCTCCTGTGTTACATTCCAGTCTCTGAGATGCTGGTATTTTCAATCATTTCCCTCTCTTGTTTTTTATGTTTCTGTCTTTTTGGTACAAAACAATCTTAACAATCTCAACAATCTTAACAATCTCAACAATCTTAACAATCTTAACAATCTTAACAATCTTAACAATCTTAACAATCTTAACAATCTTAACAATCTCAAGAGTCTCGGCAATCTTAACAATCTTAACAATTGTCGATGTAGTGTTGGATGTGTTGACAACCACAATGGCTTGTGTTTATGCACAATCTCACACCCAAAGGGTGTTTTGTTTTTCTAACTGCTGTTTCAATGATATCTTTGTTTCTTCCTACATTTTGATTCTCTGGATCCCGCACAGATTTCCTTTCCCTTGCCACTTCTCCGTGAAAGGTTGTCTTGTCCTTCGGCTATATTCTGATTCAGCTTTACTTGCCCAGCTCGATAGTGTCTTGTTTTTGTTTCGCTGATTTCTCAGACCCATGCTAGTTCGTAAAGGAAAATCTCCGAAACAAGCTTTTACACTGACTGACGCAGAATTTACAAGCCACATAATTGTTTCTCTTCAATCATTTTCAATGTGAATTGGGACCCTTTAGGAGATCGGGTATGGATTAAAATTATGGGACTTTTATTCAGCAGAGGACTCATGTGGGACTAAAATCACTCCCTGATGTTTTTTTCAATACGACCACTATAGAAACTGGTTGTCACACCATCACCTGCAAAGATTTGTATAAAATTAATGCTGCATTAGTTAAGAGAAGCGTAATTACTATTTGTTTCATCAGCTGCTCTCGAATAGGCAACTGCCTTGTCACCGAATTCATCAAGTGCCAACTGGCATTTACTCAGGCAAAGGGAGATAAATGCATTTCGTGTATTGATGTTTACTGTTCACCTCATCCATCCATGCGAGTTAGCGGAATGTGAAATATTTTTTTCTGAATAGTTACTAAATAATATTAATAATTCCATGAATTATGGCTTGGTGTGTTATTTTATCCCGGCACTCTAATCGAGCTAATAATTTCTGGCACTGCAGGAAACGATATAGGCATGTAGCTTTCCGACGTCATAGAACCACGTGACATATCGCCTGCTGTTGTGGTAGGCACAAGTGAAAGTTTTATCATTTAGAATCAGTTCAACAATACATTTTAAATATGATAACAAGCTGTTGTGCACATAATTGTGCAAAACGTTTCAGCAAAAGTTAAAATATTTGATTCTTTCAATGACCGAGGGAAAGCAATGGGAGAAAGAAAATTATATTTGCTTAAAAAAACTAATTTCGTGTACCAGTTAACTGATCTACTTATCAAATGCAGACAAGTTCACTTTAAATGTAAAATCAAAATAGTCAAAAAGTCAAGGAGTATGTTGTAATATTTCTAAATAGTAATTATTTTTCTAAATCTTTACTTGTAAATGTATTACTAAATGTAAATGTAACAAGAAAAAAAGTAGTAAATTATGGCAAAAAGAGATTATTGTTTGCAGGTTCATTCCTCCGAGAAACAACTCAACAAAATAAACACTTTGCATCAATGTTAATTACTTTTGTTTGTATTAGACCAGTACATTTAAAATATATTTTATTTAGTGGGTCTAAATATACATTTTTAATTATGTACTATAAAGTGATGGAATATTATCACTGTATAAACAAACAGTAATAGGAAATTGCCACTACTACAGTGTTTTAGAATAATATAGTATTTATAATTAGCTTTATTTAATACTTATCATTTGAGATAATTAAAGCCGTGTTAAAATTCATTACCATAAAAACAGTGCAAAAAAAATAACTTAACAGCATCTCCATTCGATTGTAAAAGGGATATTCTTATCAGTGTAGTTATTTTATTACCATCGGGTTCTAATGTACTTTCTCGTCATAACGTAAGTTTGATCTGACGTCAAGATGTTCAGTGTAAATTATGCTGAAAGCTAGCTGAGATTCAATGCACATTGATCTAGCATCAAGATGTTCAGTGTAAATTATACTGGAAGCTAGCTGAGATTCAATGCACATTGATCTAGCATCAAGATGTTCAGTGTAAACTACACATTCTGATATCAACAAGTGTATAGTTAGACGCTTTTTGCCTACCACTGAACTGCGCATGTGCTGAAAGATCCCGATGATAAAAATATTATAACAGAAACAAATTACGTCCCTACATGTCATGTCAGTTAATGTTATGCTATGTGTCACTTATTGTTACACGTAGGTAAGAGAGGTATTTTTTGTTGTGCCAATGACAGTTCTTTTTCCTGTGCTTTACTTCAAGAGGTTGTTTGAAAGTTGAAAATTTTGTATCGCACATACTGCAGTGAGGCACGTACGGACTTGCCAGCTCATGTGTTACAGGCAGATTACACTGCGGCGATGTATGAAATACAACTATTCTCCAGATCGTACATGCTGCAAGCAGATTTACATACATGTCCGTCAGAGATCGGATCAGCGAATCAATACCTGTCATCCTGCTTTTCAAACCATATTGCGAGGCCGATAAACATAAGTATCCTTTCTGTCTAATGTACAGTGCGAAGCAGATTAAAACAAAGTATCCCCTCTGTTCTACTGAACAGAGTGGGAGGCAAATTAATCTTAATTATCCTTTCTGTTCTACTGACTCAAATCAAAGCAGATTAAATTAATTATCCTTTCTGATCTCCTGACTATAGTGTGAGACGGATAAACCTAAGTATCTCCTTTGTTCTACTGAGTATAGTGCGAGGGAGGTTAAAACTTTAAGTGTCCCCTTTGTTCTACTGAGTATAGTGTGAGGGAGATTACAACTAAGTATCCCCTTTGTTCTACTGAGTATAGTGTGAGGGAGATTACAACTAAGTATCCCCTTTGTTCTACTGAGTATAGAGTGAGGGAGATTACAACTAAGTATCCCCTTTGTTCTACTGAGTATAGTGTGAGGGAGATTACAACTAAGTATCCCCTTTGTTTTACTGAGTATAGTGTGAGGGAGATTACAACTAAGTATCCCCTTTGTTCTACTGAGTATAGTGTGAAGGAGATTACAACTAAGTATCCCCTTTGTTCTACTGAAAGAAAAGAAAAGATGAAAGAACAGTATATAATGAAATGAAATTATGAAAGAATAGTGTATAAAGAAAAGACATGATGAAAGAACAGTGTTTAATGAAATGATGAAAAAAACAGTGTCTAAGGACTGACTATAAGTCTGCAAAATCCAGTAATTACTATTTGTCTAAGTGAGCTAAAATCAGCACGCTCGAAGTAGTAGGCTAAAGGAAGTAAGCTCAAATCGGCAAGCTGGAAGTAGTAAGCTCAAATCAGCAAGCCAGAAGAAGTAAATTAAAATTAGCAAGCTAGAAGAAGCTAGATTCAGTAAACTAGAAGTAGTAAGCTAAAATTAGCAAGCTAGAGGAAGTAAGCTAAAATAAGCAAACTAGTAAAGTAAATTATGAAAGTTTGATGGTGTAAGTAACTTCGGCAAATATGAGTAGTACATAATAATTATGTGTAAGAGTTTGTAAATAATAATTATGTGTAAGAGTTTGTAAATAATAATTATGTGTAAGAGTTTATAAATAATAATTATGTGTAAGAGTTTGAAAATAATTATGTTCTGTAAGAGTTAATAAATAATAATTATGCCAAAGATTTTATGAATAATAATGATGTGTAAGAGTTTATAAATAGTAATGATGTATAGAATGATAATTATGCGTAAGAATTTGTAAATAATAATGATGCTAAGAGGTTAAAAGCATTATTGATGTGTAGAACAACAATATGTAAGAGGTCAAAAAAATTAATGTGTAGAACAATAATGTTCTTTTAGAGAATGAAAAGATTAATGATGTGTAGAGCAATAGTGTTGTGTTAGAGAATGAAAAGATTAATGATGTGTAGAACAATCATGTTCTTTTAGAGAATGAAAAGATTAATGATGTGTAGAACAATAGTGTTGTGTTAGAGAATGAAAAGATTAATGATGTGTAGAGCAATAGTGATGTGTAGAATATTAATGATTTGCAAGAGTGTGACAACAATAATGAAGCATGAGAGTTGAGATTAGGAGGGAGGGGGAGCCACGGGGAATGACACAGAACAGTAAGAGCATGCTATGCACTTGCTTAAAGATCAAGTGAAATGAAATCTAGGTCAAACCTAGTTTGCGAACGTGTTTTGCCCTGTTAGTAAGATAGCAGTCCTCAAGCCCTTGGGGTAAAAGCAAGCAGAAGTGACGACAGAAGCGGGGGGGGTATCAAACGACCGCCAATGTAATTTTCTTTGGTACACCTTACGACTTTGATCCAATTCGTGTTGATAGCAGTGAAAGTTCATCTGATAGTAGTTCGCATATCATTTCTAATGATGCTGTAGATACTAACGAAATAATGACTGGTGATGACCATGTCTGGTAAGTTATTTTTATGATAATATATAGTAACCATACTACAAACCATACGTTTGTAGTTATCGTTAAACTCATAGACATATTTCTAACTATTATTAAAATGAGTTGTGTATGATTTGTATATGAATCATGAAAGCTTTTTAAGTACAGTTTTGTAATTGTCATTATATATATATTACATTTACTACTGATATTTATTACTATTAGTTATAGAATGAACGATCTTACTAACATTTAGAAAATAGCAGTTGGTATGTTTTTAATTGAGTGATTATTATTCATATTATAAATATATATTGTTAATTATTTTACCTACTAGTAGAGTAGTTTCTTTAATATTTTTCTATATATATTTGCATGTTTGTGCATGAATATATGTATAAGTGCGGTGTTTTTTATTTTTTTATTTTTTGTTCGTGTAGTGTTTTATTTATTTAGATTGTAAATCAAAAACTTAAAATTTAAATAATTAATGGCGATAGTTATATTTATTTAATAGTTGGATAGTGTTGTAAAGCTTAAATATAACATTTATTTTTATTAATATTATAATTATTAGTATATTGTGTATATATGATCTAAAGAAACAATCAAGTACTTTTTTTTTTAATGGCAAGTACTTTTTTAATGGCTATAATTCTAGAGGAAAAAATCCCAGTTTTTTGCCACCTTGCTAGTGGTAGTATAATTAGTGCAACAAAATTTTATAACTTTGCTAATATGTAATATTATGAAGCCATAAACTGTAAAATAAAATACACAACCAGTTTTGGCAGAATTCACAGATGAGCAATGTACCATGTTTAACATTTTGTTTTAACATTTTTTAATTAAAAAATAAAACTGGCAGAACAAACACATTACTGGTCTTAAAATTGAGGTCAACGTAAGCATTCACATGTGTCAAAATGCTACATTAATATTTAATTTTTATATACAAATTGCAAAGTTTTGGTATATAATATTGACTTATTCTGTAACTAGTTTTAATACCATACACCATACTTTCCTTGGAATAAAATAATCAAATAAATAGTTCACAAAATTATTTGTGCATAAATTTGTTTGTAAATTCTGGACCCAATATTTATGCATATAGATATATTGTCCCTAAAAAATTTTGTTTTAGTACTTATATTATTGCTTCATATAAACAAAATAAATAATGCTCAATAATTAAATATTTTTGTTAATGAAAAGTTTAATATTTCTTAAAAGATTATCAAATTATTTTTATTATTGGAATTGCTAAACTGTCACGAAAAGACTGTCTGCTTTGCATTTCACAATCTTTCGGGAATTGCTCGCTACACACTACCGTTTGTGCTGTCGGATGAAAGTTTTCTCTTTTCAGCTTTGTAATCCACTTTTTCGTAATTTGTGATCTTTTGGAAATGTTAAAAAAAAAATGAATATTTTTGGTTTGTCCGCTGTTTGTGCAGCCATATGCACTGCAATATTTAACCATATTTTATTTTTTCAAACCATTTAACACAAGACAGTATGTCGGACAGTACAACCGGATTGTAGTTCCACGTCATGACGTCACATGTTATGTTGCTTTGGTCACAAGTCAATCTCGCAAATAAACGAGAGCTCTGATTTCTTTCAGAAATATTGACTTTCAAAATAAATAAACAAAATAAATGTATTTATACAAATCTCTGAAAGTTTAAATTTTGCAGTCTTGATTCTAAGAATGGGAATTACTCATTTCATACGGATTTATTCTTTATCTCTGGCTGGCCTAGATTTTGGTCTTTAAGGGAAAAAATACTCCCCTCGACGGAATTCGCCATGCAGATCCGCATTCAGCCGCGCCCGAGTCACATGTGTGATGTCTTATAAAGAAAATCAATCGATAGGGTGTTGTGGTGATGGAAAGGTGTGTGTGGTGGTGGTGGGGTGGGGGTGGGGGTTCATGATGTTTTGCGGGCGTTTCTGGATGGAAATTATTAAATGTAAGCGGTCATGTGGAGAACTTATAGTAACTGCTTATACTGTATGGAATAGAATTTTATTTTATTTCCTTCTGTAAAATTAATTGTGAATTGTGTAAACTGGGGCGAGTTTAAACTAATAACATTGCCTGAAATTTCCATGCACACGGAGGCTCTAACCCAGTCAATAGAGGTTGTCGACATTCCTTCTTACAAAATATTGTTGATCTCAGATTGAAAACTTGAGTGCATTCTTTTAAAAAATTTGTTACTGCAGAAATACTCACTAAGCAAAGTACTCTCTAAAGCGATATTATTTGGCACTGCAAAGTACTCTCTAAACTCTAAAGCGATATTATTTGGCACTGCAAAGTACTCCCTAAAGCGATATTAT
Source organism: Sinotaia quadrata (assembly GCA_028829895.1). NCBI lineage: Eukaryota > Metazoa > Mollusca > Gastropoda > Architaenioglossa > Viviparidae > Sinotaia > Sinotaia quadrata. The sequence continues at coordinate 85,057,511 of CM054177.1, forward strand.
TTGGCACTGCAAAGTACTCTCTAACGCGATATTGTTTGGCACTGCAAAGTACTCTCTAAAGCGATATTATTTGACGCTGCAAAGTACTCTCTAAAGCGATATTATTTGACGCTGCAAAGTACTCTCTAAAGCGATATTATTTGACGCTGCAAAGTACTCTCTAAAGCGATATTATTTGACGCTGCAAAGTACTCTCTAAAGCGATATTATTTGACGCTGCAAAGTACTCTCTAAAGCGATATTATTTGACGCTGCAAAGTACTCTCTAAAGCGATATTATTTGACGCTGCAAAGTACTCTCTAAAGCGATATTATTTGGCACTGCAAAGTACTCTCTAAAGCGATATTATTTGGCACTGCAAAGTACTCTCTAAAGCGATATTATTTGGCACTGCAAAGTACTCTCTAAAGCGATATTATTTGGCACTGTAAAGTACTCTCTTACGAGACATTATTTAAACGTTGAACAGTTCTCACGCGACATTTTTCAGTGCTCCAAAAATAGACTCACGTGACGTCAAAGCACTCTCTTACATAATTTGACGCTGCAAACTACTCACTTACGCAACATATTTTTGTAGGCTAATAATTTATAAACCTCTTCCTAATCTACACTTGCCCTCCCCTGGGCCCACAGAAGTGTACGGTGATTGTAGCCAAGTTCGTGAAGCTTAAACTTTAGCCAGTCACGTGTGTTTGACCGCCATGTCTAGTGTGTACGAGATTCCACACTTTTATTTTTTTAAGTGTTAAAAATAGTGTCATTTCATGAATATACACTTTCTGTTTAATAAACAATTTTAATATGCTTTCGACACTTGTGTTTGACTGCCATGTCTAGTGTGTACGAGATTCTACGCTTTCATTTTTTTAAGTGCTAAAAATAGTATCATTTCATGAATATACACTTTCTGTTTATTAAACAATTTTAATGCTTTCGACACGTTTTCCTTTCATTTGAATCCCGAGATTATGCGGCATTGTCCTTGACAGTAATATTTGAAATAAATAGCTCTGCATTCTTTATGACCCTTACGACAAACCAAATGTCCATTTGCAAAGTCAAATCTGGTTGTTTTTAGAAAGTGGACTTTAATGGGGATGGTGGGGCGATGTTAGATTCTATTCGCCCAGAGTGTGAGCGTTTGTTACAGAGTGAGGTGGCCTGTTTGTTTGTAGTTTTATTCTCGGTATTTTGTCCTTTGTCGATTGGGATTTTTCCTGTTGTTGTTGCTGCTATTGGTGTTTTTTTTAAAGGGCTTCTGTCAATATTTTCACATATTGCGGCCAGCGTCTCTAGCAGTAATAAAAATATCGATCAGACATCTACTCGTGTAACTAATATCATATTCCGTCTACAATTTGACGCGTGAATAAAAAGTATTCGCTTTTCAACAAATAGAAATGGAGGTTCAGAAATATGTTCAGGCAATGAACAAGATGATAGGATTCGAGTTCAAACAATTTAGGATTTTCATATAGTCTAGTAATGATCCTCAGAAATGATAGAACTGTAGGATTAAAGTTCATACAGTCTACTAATGATCCTTAAAAACTTAGTTTCTTTAAAATGCGAGTGTATACAATCAGTATAATGTTTATACAGCTGAAGTTTCTTCAACTCTCAAACCCACGCTCTACTTCATCAGTGTCAATCTGTCTAGTTTATAATTATCAGAGATGGATACATTTTTCTAAAAATATTGTTTACTATTTATAGATGGAAACATTTTTCTAAAAATATTGTTTACTATTTATAGATGGAAACATTTTTCTAAAAATATTGTTTACTATTTATAGATGGATAAATTTTTCTAAAAATATTATTTACTATTTATATTTCATCAAATGCATTCACGACTTTAACATAAATTAACTGACACAATGGTCAGGCAATAAGACGCACGAGTTTTGTAATGGATACAATCTGTGTTTTTATAATTAAATATAATAATTTGACTATTGCGTTGTACATAATTTTTAAAAAAACTTTTAGGTGATAACGAGTGTAAGAAGAGCTCTTTTTTCAACTCGAAATTCGTTCTGCTTTGACCATCCGCCATTATTGCAAATTTATTTCATTGTCGATTTTATTTATTTACAGAACTTTGCTTTTTTAAAAATATTATTTAGTTATCGATAAAATTAACTGTTTTATAACGTAACTGAAAGCGACCAGAAAGTGCTTTTAAAAAGGAAAAAAATGAAGTGGAAAAATAAAATAATAAATTTAAAAACAACTTGATTCTTTTAATCATAGTGTCCTCTAAGTGGGTCTGAAGGCAGCTGCTCGAAACAAAGTATTGCCAAACTTCTTCAAGTGCTACCAACAGCAGCAAGGAGACTATCTAGACCTAGGACAAACAAAAAGGCTTTTAAGCTGATTAACACTCACTTGTTATGCTTATTAGCAGAAATCCGAACAGCACAAGGAGCCAGAAACTGCAACCTCTCATCTTGTCGTCTTCTCACGCTTGTTGCTGGAAAATCACGTGTTCACACTGCTTGTGACGTCACAAGTGCCAATGGCGTTGAAATCAATGACGAACATGCGAACTTATTGCTTCTTTTCCGTCCAACGCCAGCTGACGTGTGGGTGAGCAAGCGGGAGAGCGAGAGAGAGAGAAGAGGTAGTGGAATATAATTGTTTGCGTGTGATTGTGTTTGTCTGTGTATGTGTGTGTTGTACTTACGTGTGTCTATATGTATGTCGGGATGGTTAGTTGGGATATAGTTGTAGACAGAAATGGCAGAAAACTTTCATACTTTTAGGAACTGACTTCATGACGACACTACGTTAGAAAGAAACACGTAAGGGTGGGGACGGGAGGAGAGGAGTGTAATTCCAACTGTTTGCTGTAATCTTGATTGACAGAGAGAGACTAGAGTTAGGTCTCCAGAGCTGGCTGCGTTCCATTCAGCCTACTTTTGAGAGCCGGCAAATATCTGCGAAGTTTAAATTGGAACTCAATTTCAAGAAGAGCCATTCTTATTGCTACATTTGTCAGAGAGAGAAGGGGAGGGGGAGAAAAGAGGGAAGGTTCTCTGCCAATAGTCAAAACTTCGATCAGAATATCCGTATAGATTTTATGTTTTCTGTACTACGGCTTGTGTGTTCTTCTGACCTTCGCATTCAATCTGTGGCCTGCCGCAGTGGCGCGGCATTCATGCTCAAGATGATCCTTTCCTACAAGCAGACTTCCACTAAATTATGGGGTCATTGCAGGCGACTGGACAAGGAATAAACGCCCGAGTTAAAATATATAATATTTTAAATTAGAGGTTTCGTGCATGCGTGCGTGCATGTATATATATGTGTGTGTGTGTGTGTGTTTACTTACGAGCCAAACACATGCTCGCAAACTTCCATCCGCAGACATAGAAGAATAATGCGTGGTTGGTTGGCTGGTTGGTTGGATGGCTGGCTGGCTGATGCATGCTTGCTTGGCTGGGTGGTGTTTACTTGGCTGGTCGGTTGGCTGGTTGGTGGGTGGGTGTTTGCTTGCTTGCTTTGTTGGTTGGTTGGTTGACCTATTCGCATTGGGATTTTTAGCTTTCACTCCAAAGTTTATTGATTTCGCGGACAGTGGAAGAAAAATTTATGTACGTCAGTCGATATGCTTCAATAATAAAATTAAAATATAATAAATTTTATAATAAGTAGCATGAAATAATCGAACAAAACCAAGCTTAAGTGTTTCTTTCTTTAATGATCATTCCCGATTGTTTATGATACTGAGATGCATGAGGTGTGTTTATTATGCTGAGAGGATTGAGGGAGATATGGTTATGACGCTGATTGAGGTATGTTTATTATGCTGAGAGGATTGAGGGAGATATGGTTATGACGCTGATTGAGGTATGTTTATTATGCTGAGAGGATTGAGGGAGATATGGTTATGACGCTGATTGAGGTATGTTTATTATGCTGAGAGGATTGAAGGAGATATGGTTATGATGCTGATATAGGAATGTTTATGATGCTGAGATGAACTGGGTATGCTTACGATACTGAGACTGAGATATGTTTAGGATATTGAGAGGATTGATGAATGTTTATGATACTAGAATGATTAAGGTATGTTGACGATATTGAGATGATTGAGGCATGCTTATGACAAGAAAACAAGTGACCTACGTTCATGGCACAAAAATAACTGAGACGTATTTAGGTTTAAAGAAAAATTAGAAGGGTGTTTAAAACTATATATATAATTGAAGGGCGCTTATAACAATAAAGTAATTGAAGGGCGCTCATAATAGTAAACTAATTGAAGGGCGCTCATAACAGTAAACTAATTGAAGGGCGCCCATAACAGTAAACTAATTGAAGGGCGCTTATAACAGTAAACTAATTGAAGGGCGCTTATAACAGTAAACTAATTGAAGGTTGATAAAAGAGAGAGGAGGCTATGAACAAAAAGTAATAAAATGGAGTTTTTTGATAATTAAAATAATTGACGTTTGATTTTGACAAAGAAAGGTTTTGAAAATACAAATAACAGGATTGGTTATGGCTAACAAATGACTGAAAATTATTTATGACAGAACAACTAAAGGATATTATGACAATAACAAATAAAAATAAATGAACAAACGTCAATGACAAGCTGGAAAACCACCTTCACGTGCAACAATATAGAAATTGCTGACATAGCAAATAAAATATGGAATCTATGAAAGGGATATCCCCAATGCTGTTCTGCAGTGCCCTAAATCCTCTCAGTAAAGCCAATCAGAAAACGGAATTAGGATGCAAAATAAAATCAAGGTAGGTTATCAGTCATTTATTGATTATGGACGATATAAAGCTATACAGTAAAAATGAACGTGACATCACATCGCTGATCAATACTGCCAAGATCTGTAGTGAGGACATTAATATGAAGTTCGGCCTTGAGAAATGTGGAAGAATCATCGTCCAGAAATGCAAGGTCAAAACAACAGAAGACCTACAATTCGACATCGGAAAAATCAACAATGTCTCAATGGAAAAGGAATATAAATACTCGTAACAGATGTTCAAAATGAGACACTACATATGAAACCACATAAAACAAAACTAATGGAAATCTCAAATGATTCCAAATGTAGACTCTGCATAAACATGAATAATGCAATAGCACACATACTATCTGCATGTCAGTTTATGACTGGAACAAAATACACCAAAATACAACGAAGTGGCAAACTCATGCATAGACATCTATGTGAGAACTATGGAGTAAAAAACAAAAAAAAGCGCATGGATGCACCAATCAGAAGCAGTTACCAAAAACAAAAGAAGTCAAAATACTGTGGGACTCAAGTGATAGAAACAAACACAAGTAAGTACATTCGTGTTTTGTAGAAAGCAGTAATAAGTACATTAGTGTCCTGTAAAGTGATAGAAACATAAACACACGGAAGTACATTAGTGTCCTGTAGAGTGATAGAAGTACATTAGTGTCCTGTAAAATGATAGAAACATAAACACACGGAAGTACATTAGTGTCCTGTAGAGTGATAGAAGTACATTAGTGTCCTGTAAAATGATAGAAACATAAACACACGGAAGTACATTAGTGTCCTGTAAATTATAACAATAAGTGCACTAGTGGGGAGATTTGGGGCAAAGGGTACTGGAGTGCATTTTGGATCAATTTTGGTCAAGCAGCTACTTGTTGTGGTGTGTGCAGCCTGTAGCACACGAGGCCCGATTAACGTCTCATCCGACGGTCTGACACTAAGCCCACCGCCTTTACTTAGGGAACGGTTAAGAATCACCGTTATGTCTTGTACCCAGCCTGGCTGAGGATCGAATCTAGCTCCCCCAACCAGCGAAAGGTTTTACGCCTCTGTGCTACAAACTATTTAATTTTAATAATTACTGGATAAGTTTACAAGTAAATTTACAATTATTTGAATAATTTAAGTAAGTTTACGATTATTACAATAATTTCAGCAAGTTTCTAATTATTTGAATAATTTCAGTAAGTTTACAATTATTTAAATACTTTAAATAAGTTTACAGTCCAATAACTTGCGATGTACCTGTTTAAAGCATAAACTTACTTAAAACGTAAATTTTGTATTACTTAAAACGGAAACTTATTAATACTTAAAACGGAAAATTACGGCGAAGTTAACGATTTCCCGATAATGCTGATGGAAGAAGTCAATACAGAAGACCGCAAAGAACTGGCTGTTTGCAGACAAGCGCAGGCTACAGACAACGAACTGTTTGCAGACAAGCACAGGCAATAGACAATTAAGTACTGTTTGCTCACAGATTTTCAAGGGTCTGGTCCACATCATCTCAGTGCGGCAGAGTGGCCAAGACCTTTGTGAATTATGCGTGTGTATGCGTCTGATTGCGTGTATATGTCAATATGTGGATAGTTCTTTTAATGCGTGACTGTAAAGCTATAAATTTCTCTCTCTTTAAAGTTTTCGTTGTGAATGTATGCAAAAAAAAAGTGTCTTAATTCAGGTTTTTAAAGAGATCTGTGGTCAAATGTATGGTAAAGTCTTTGTGTTTGCTTGCTAACTGTTCTTTTAATGCGTGTGTTTTTGTTGTTTTTCTTTAAAGCAATATTAAAATTATGAGTGTGCACAGTCTCCATTGTGCAAACAGGTTTACAGTTCTCTGAATGCGAGACTGTAAAAATACTTTTAAAACTGAAAGTGTGAAGTCACATACGCACATTCTACACTTGTGTATGCACGTTATTAAAGAGAGTTATAATAATATAAAGATGTAAAGTCCCCATTTTTTTTAAGCCTGAGGATATCTATAAATTTAGTTACAGAATGTGTCTGAAATTTACAATTCGCGTTCTTAATAGCTTGAGGGGGAAAAGTTTTCAATTGAGAAATGGAAGTGGGGGACAGTGTTGCTCCATTTCTCTCTTTACTTTCCTTTCCTTGCTAATTTAGCTAGTGAATTCAAAGCTCTTAGTAGTTAATTTCAATGTGAGTAAACATTTAGATTTAGATAAAGATTTAGCTAGTGAATTCAAAGCTCTTAGTAGTTAATTTCAATGTGAGTAAACATAAGTAGTCTTTTCTTACTGAGACTTTCCGAACGCTAGCTGGCTAAATGCCCGGATGAAGATAGCATTCAAAAATAATAAAATTGGTGGGTTGTGAATCGAACGACTTGAAAAGCTTTTCCATTGTCTCCCCTGTTGCCTTTAATGTCAGAAAGTGCATTACTTTATTTATTTATTTATTTTATTCCTGTGCGGTGCGTGATTGAGTTTATTTAGTGCACATCTATGTGTGGCGGTCTAAGGGTTAGCGTTATCTTCATCTGAAACAGCGCTAAATGTTTGGTTGAGGGGTGGTGGGGGGGGTCGATAGCGGTTTAATGTCACCAATTGGAGCTTGCGTTGATTTCGTCATACGACATTATCTGATCTCTGATCTGGACTGCTCCAGTGGAACCTCACAGCTTCACATTGCGTCCCGTGGTGGAAGGGGGTAAGATCGCAACAGTTTGGCGCACACCCTCAACTGTCCTCCGTGGGTGGGTCGATGTCTAGTGTCAGCGACTATTTCATCTTGAAAACACAGCAATAAATGTCTGGTGTCAGAAGTCAGTGACTATTTCATCTTGAAAAAAAAAACAGCCTTAAATGTCTGGTGTTGAGGCTCTGACTATTTCATCTTGAACAAAACAGCATTATTGAAAATAATCAGTAGCTCACATTCCAGGTGTCCCAAAACACGTTACATTCTTATATTGAAATTTTCAGTTTTGCATACATGAAAATTACGTCCCTTCTCAAGTCAGAAAACTTGACCTAAATGGATTTCAAACATCATAGAAACGTAGTTGATTCTTAAAACGTTTATGCATCCCTGCAATATATCCACCAAGTGAGAGAGACGAGTGGTGTCTGCTGGAGGATCATTAATAAAATAAATGAAGATTTTCATCACTTGTAATTTGTTATGAAATATTAAATAATAATATTTATTATTTCATTAGCTTAGTGGCGTTGCCGTCACACTAGCCTACTATGACTCAAACTACATTGCAAATAGGCTACTACGATTCATAAGAACAATTACGTTACTACGATTCAAACTACATGTAGCCTACTATGATTCACTAAAATACAGGTAGCCTACTATGATTCAGACTACAATGCACGTACGTTGCTATGATTCAAACTACAATACAAGTAGCCTAATATGATTCAAACTACAATGTAAGTAGGTGCTATGACTCAGACTACAATGCAAGTAGAATACTATGATTCAAACAAGTCAAGTAACTACTATGATTCAGACTACAGTGAAAGTACGTTACTATGATTCAATCTACTGGACACCTAGCCTACTATGATTTTTTCAAACTACAGTAGATGTAGTCTGCTATGGTTCAAAGTATTTTTAAAAGATTACTTTAAAAAACATAAGCATGAGTAAAATTCATTTGAATTTTTTTTATGTCTGGGTATAGGAAATGGACTTAGTAATGATTGTTTTGAATCAACAAACTCTCTAAGTAATAAATTAGTCTAAAATGCCAGAATTTAACTTAGGATTTTATGACTGAAATACTACGAACCTTTTAAATTTATTTTGTAATTAAATAATTTATTAAATGTACTAATACTTTACCACTTATTCCGAGTGTTTAGTTTTATTTAATCAGCTCTAGATGTAAAGTTTGTTGAAATGTGCTCGTATTTATGGTCTTTCATTGCTTGTATACAAACATACACAGTCTTTTGAACACATTCAAAACCCTTTGCATACATATGCACAGCCTTTGCACACATACACAGCCTTTTGCACACATACTCTGCCCATTACACAAATAGAGAGCCCTTTGCACACACACACTCTGCCCATTGCACAAATAGACAGCCCTTTGCACAAGTTCACAGCCATTCATACTCTTTATACACCTAGTCAGTCACACATATCGTGTAGCATGACCTGTTCTTAAATTAATAGTGAGTGATGTAACAGATCTACACTGGTTATTATATTATTAATTCTCATTTAAGATGGTGATTATGTCACTGGGTCGGCTCGTGTTTTGCTCCCCATAGTGGTTGTATTCACCTACTTAACAAGTCAACGATACTATAAATAGAACTGGGTTAATTAACATTAAAATGGAACTTATAAAAAATTGGAGGAAATATTTATATTAAAAAATATATATTTCAAGAGTACTTCTGTGTCCTAGATATATACAAATGTGAGTGCGTTTGTGTATATATGTGTGTATATGTGTATGTGCATGTCTATGTGCGCGTACGTATTTGTATGTGTATATATGTAAAAATGTTTATAATGTGTGTGTGTGTGTGTGTGTGTCTGTGTGCGTGTATGTGTGTTTATGTGTGTGTATGTGTGTGTCTGTCTGTGTGTCTGTGTTTTTGTGTGTGTGTGATTATTTTATTTCAGTTAAAATGTCTGCACCAAAGCCAGCACCTTAAGTAAAATGATAGTAGAAAAAAAGTCATAAAAAGTACTTATTGTTCAGACAATTTTCTTTCAAAACAAATACTTTAGTTGTTGTTTTCTTATATTCTAACAGACACCATTTCCTTCAACAGAAACCCGACTCTGATCCACGCCACGTGCAAACCGACATTGCCTTCTGCATGTTCATTCAGGTTACACATGACTTTATAATGTATTTCTAATGGAAATCAACTTCTGCATGTTCATTCAGGTTACACATGACTTTATAATGTATTTCTAATGGAAATCAACTTCTGCATGTTCATTCAGGTTACACATGACTTTATAATGTATTTCTAATGGAAATCAACTTCAATTTTTTGTGTACTATTTTGTTAGATTCTTGTTATATTTAAAGCAAAAAAATTTCAATCTCCTGAGATTCTAAGTAGAAAACATTGCTTTCATTAATTTCAACCGGATATGGCAAGCTCACCAGAGTGACATGCGCATTGGAACATCGAACGGCATTAACGCAAAGATCTCGATCCTGTTGGCATTCTCCACTTGGTTCTTATAGAGACACCGACAACCGCAGTAACACTCCACTCGATAACAATGGCGATCAAAAACAATCAATAGGGTTTGGTATTCTCCCTTTGATTTCTAGTCAGACACCAAAAGCATCATTAAAAAGCGTATCTTCGTCTTGATTCCTATAGAGACCAAAAGCCCCACTATAGAGATTAGTATTTTCCATTTGATTCCTTTCAGAAGTGCCAAAGGCTGCACTAGAGAGTTCTCTTCCCTTGCTTTCCGTAACCAATGATACCAAAAGCATCTGGAGGAAATCAGTGTTCTCCCTGTAGTCAATGGCAACAAGTAGCAGCAAGAATCATATTCTCTTCCTTGCTTCTCGCAGACAGTGACTAGAAATGCAACACTAAAGAGTCAATAATCTCCCCTTGCTGTCAACATTCAGTAGCCTTTATCTGTTCCAAATGGTCTGGGTCAAGCAGCCAGTTTTCATTTTCGTCCACTAAGTGGCCTCGGGGTAGTGATGATGGTGGTGGTGAAATAATTACTTTTTACCTTCTCTCAGAAGGACACGTTTTCAAAAACAGTCAAACCCGGGTCCATTCTAAACTGGAGAGAAACCCTTGGGTCTTAAATTAACAGATGTATATCGATGACGGTTATCTTTTGAGTAAAAGATGTCATTAAGGTTTATTAGACAGGAAGGAGGAGGGTCTGTTTAGGTATTTGAATCGACATCTCTAGAAATCTTCACACACGTGCAAGTCTCTATGTGTTCTAACAATTTTCCTATTACAAGTCTCCATGTGTTCTAACAATTCTCCTATTACAAGTTTCCATGTGTTCTAACAATTCTCCTATTGCAAGTCTCCATGTGTTCTAACAAGTCTCCTATTACAAGTCTCCATGTGTTCTAACAATTCTCCTATTGCAAGTCTCCATGTGTTCTAACAATTCTCCTATTACAAGTCTCCATGTGTACTAACAATTCTCCTATTGCAAGTCTCCATGTTTGCGAACAAGGCATAGAACAGAGACTATATAATGTCCACTTTGTGCGTATAAAAACATATTAACCCTTTCTACATAAGATTTTGTGTCATTTTGCATCACAAGAAAAATACTTAACAGATCTCATTTGTACGGTTATGAGGCGGCATAGATTTTTATTTTCCCATTTGACGCCTGAACAAAAACAATAGATTAACCGCAGGTGACCAACATTCAGATGAAACAAAAACACGAAATTTTAGAATTAGATCCTAGACTGCAAGAGTTACACATACAGACAATACACAAACGTGTTTTGTTACTTGCATAAATACAATTAAATTGACCTTTTGTTTTTAACTGCTCGGCATGTGGAACGATTAAAAGCTGTGTTGCACGTGTTTGTGATGAGTCTGGTGCCGACGCAGTTAAGCGCCCTTCTGACAGAACAAATTGCAGGACTAAGTGAACATCTGGCACGTGAATTATCGACTGCTGTGGGGGAGGGCGTGAAAAAAAAAATTAATCAGTTCGACTCTTTTTTTTTTTTTTTTTTTTTTTGAGCAGTCGCGTTGTCGCACACAAATACATACAGCGCTTGTAGTACGAACGTGTGTGATTTTATGATAATTGAAATTATTAGAGACAGACATAGATGCACAAAGATGTCGCTTTCTACTGACTCGCACGTCACTCTGAGCTGACTCGCTCTGTACTGTCTCGACATCACTATGTGCTGACTAGCTCTGTACTGTCTCGACATCGCTATGTGCTGACTAGCTCTGTACTGTCTCGACATCGCTATGAGCTGACTAGCTCTGTACTGTCTCGACATCGCTATGTGCTGACTAGCTCTGTACTGTCTCAACATCGCTCTGTGTTGACTAGCTCTGTACTGTCTCGACATTGTACCGTTTCGCTCTTTTCCGTCTCGACATAGCTCTGTGCTGTCTCGCTCATCGCACTGTGCCGTTTCCCTCTCTACTGTCTCGACATAGCTCTATATTGTCTCGCTCATCGCTCTCTCTATTGTCTCAACATAGATGTGTACTGCTTCACTCTGTACTATCTCGCACATCGCTCTCTCGACATAGTTCTGTAATATCTCGCTCGTCCCCCTCTCTACTGTCTCGACATAGCTCTGTACTGTCTCAACAAAGCTGTATATTGCCTCGCTCATCGCTCTCTCTCTACTATCTCGACATAACTCTGCATTGTCTCGCTCGTCGCTCTCACTACTGTCTCGTACCTGGCTCTCTACTATTTCGCACACAAGTATCAGTAGCGTTGATTTCGTTATTTTAAAAAATAATTACAAAGTTTCTCTGAATATGTCCAAATGAAACAGACGTTCTTTATTTACTGCTGTCACTGTTGTAGTCGGAATCGAAGTATCAGTGATTTTGGAACAGAAAAAATATGAACTGAAGCAAAGATTATTCTTGGAACAAACAGAAAAATAAGGAATTGAAGTAACAGTGATTCTTGAAACAAACAGAAAAATTAAGAATTTAAAATGATTCCTGGAACACAAAGAAAAATTAAGAATTGAAGTAACAGTGATTCCTGGAACAACAGAGAAAAGAAATATTGTTGCTACAGACATTCTGTACTGTCTCGCTCTCTACTGTCTGAACAAACAGAAAAGTGAAGAACTGAAGCAACAGAGAAGTCTCAGAACAAAGTGGGAAAAAAATTGCTGCTACAAATTCTGGGAACAGAAAAATGAAAAATTAAAGCAACAGCAATTCTTCGAACAAGCAGAAAAGAAAGCTTATTACTGCTACAGAGATTCTGGGAACAAGCAACAACAAAAGATATGTAGTGATTGTTGGAACAGAAATATTCATGCTACAGCGATTCCTAGAACAGGATAAAAGAACTGATATTACAAATGATTCTTACAACACACAGGATAAAAGAACTGATATTACAAATGATTCTTACAACACACAGGATAGAAGAACTGATATTACAAATGATTCTTACAACACACAGGATAAAAGAACTGATATTACAAATGATTCTTACAACACACAGGATAGAAGAACTGATATTACAAATGATTCTTACAACAAACTGGATAGAAGAACTGATATTACAAATGATTCTTACAACAAACAGGATAGAAGAACTGATACTACAAATGATTCTTACAACATACAGGATAGAAGAACTGATACTACAAATGATTCTTACAACAAACAGAAAGGAAAAATGAATGCTACAGAGGGTGTTCGAATAAACAACAGAAAAATTTATGTTGGATCGGTTCTTGGTACAAACAGAACCAATGCTTCTTGGAACAAAGAGATAAGTGAAGAATCTAAGAAAAATCTCGTCAATGCACTTTGGGAAGAGGTGATTATTTTTTTATTTGTTACCGACAGTTCGACCAGAGACTAGCATGCCAGTTAGGGGTTTGTACGAGAGGCGTATATAGAGCAATTTAAAATGTAGTATACCATCTAAAAATATACTATTTATTGAAATCGTTTTGTACTTTTTTAAAAATAGTTTTAGAACAGTCTCTAAATAACTGGATCTATAAAGGAACATACTGGTCCATTAAAATGTGATTTGATAAGATGAATTACTTTTGAAATAAAGCTATAAATAATTTAAGATGAAGTAGAGATGTTAAAAGGCTGTTTTCTGTGTGGCACCTCGGGTATTTTGCATTTATATGTAACATGTTTCGCGTTACAAAGACAAGCAGCTGAAACGCAAGGCGTCCGTTTAGGTAACGCTCCATGTGGCCAGATTCGTAAATCGAAAAGCGGAGCCAAGTGTTCACAAGTATAAATAGAACTTAACGTAAAAAATATTAATGGAGTGCAGAAAATATATTTTCGGATGTTCTATTTATTTATTTATTTATGCTGCGCCAACACTTTCTTAATTTTTGTGGATTGAACTTAACTCGAGTGTGATGACAACAAAATGCACAAAGGATGTGATGACGTCGAGAGCCACACAATAATTCCAGTGTGCTGATGACGCGTGAGACACAAATGAAAAAATAAAATCTTTGGCGAGTTTAGTAGGTTCAGTCCATTTTAGCCATTCGAAATTTGTTCCTCATTTAGATTAGTGCAATGCAAACCACTGATGAGGCAAGGTTTTCCCACCTGCACATCGTTTAAGGCCTCAAACAAGCCACAGACGTGGCAAGGTTTTAACACCTGTACATCTTTTAAAGCCTCAGACAAGTCACTTACCTGTACATCACCGGACTTGATCCATTCTCCGTCATCATCATAAATAACTGTACTGTCCTCACGAAAGTTTATAAGAACTTTGATTCTTGGGGTCATTTTTTTTTTTGTATTCTAGAATTATATAAAGCCAATCCAGATAATATAGATTAAAAGTCTAAGACGAAGATAAAGGACAGCCAGTCCAGTTAATATACTAATTAAAGGTCTACTAGAGACGAGAACAGTGAGCCAGTGATGTTAATATACTGATTAAAGGTCTACAGACGAGAAAAGACATCCAATTCTATTAATATACTGATTAAAGGTCTACAGACGAGGATAAAAACTACTATTAAAACTGTTGTTACTATGCAGGGTGGCAGATCTGATGCTAATCATCCGGTAACATTTACCGTGTCAATGATTTTGCATGGTACATGTGAACTAATCAGTGACGGGTGGTAATCGGAATAAAATATTAAATATTTAAGTCATTACTGAATGGTGATGTATATGAAAACTAACATCTCAAGCTTTAATCATTAAGAATAGTCATGTCAAAAATCCAAAAGACTTGTGACAAAGGCAACATATAACTCATCCAACAGACTTGTGACAAAGACAACATAAACTCTTTAATAATTATACAGTCGTAATTTATGAAAGAAATAACTAGCCAGTGTTAAAGTATTCTTTATTTTGCTGTTCCATTTGAATGTTAACAAACCTACAAATTTGAAAGACAAATTAATGTAAGTCTAACACAGTCAATAAGTCTGATAAATGACCAGACTACATATAGGACAAATGCCCTGTTCAGTCCTGTAGAAGATGTGATGGGTACACTTTCAAACAATTTGCATCAGTTTGTGTACTAAAATTTTTCATGTCTTTACTATTATTTCAAATTCAGGTAAAATTTAAATGCACTGTCTTGAAATCCCTACGCCCATCAAACTCTCCCATCCTTTTTGTTCCAGACATGCAAATACTTTCAAACACACCCCACAGACTTGCAACACAAATATACATTTCATTCAGAAAAATTTATCACCATTGTAAATTAAATCAAAATACATGATCCACCCTTTAAAAAAAAAGTAGCTTGTGCTGGTGAATGGGCGGAGTTTTCAAGTCACGTTTTTGTTTTCAATCCCCATAACATCACCTGTACTTTTCTCATTAAATGATACTTTGCACAAAACAATAATTCTAAACCATGTCCTGAACGTTTAAATCTGAAGTACTTTCAAGTGTAAGAGAATTGCAGATTTTTCACCACCTCTTATTTCTACAACAGCAGAAATGTTATGTCATGTACTCAAATCAACTCCAAGCACATCAAAACAAGACCTCCAGTTTGTTTCTTCTAATGCAGGTCTCAATTCAGCATATCAAATTGGAACAATACGCAGCAGTTGCTTTTTCCCCTGCTACCTGTGCTCTTCTTGCAAACAATGTACAATACTGTACAATAACAACATGTATCTTAACATGGTCAGTGAAAGACTTCCTTCGCCATCCACTAGAGTGCTCACTATAGCACATGCTCGTTTAATTTCATGACTCAGAGGACAGGAAACAATTAGATCCGAACCTTAATCCATGTCAGACAGGTCTTCCCAATTGTCCTGAACAAAAAATAATAATAGTCAATGTTGAATCAATAGAAAATATTAACAAAGTAAACTGACAATTTTAGATCATTCAACAGGTTAAATAAATATTTAATCTATGGTGCAGTCTGCACAACCACATGAAATTCAACCTAATCTAGCAGACAATTACCTACTTATAACTTATGAATTAGGTTTCTTCTTAGGGATGCACATTGTGCTCTTCGATACATTGAGAGTTTTATTTTACTTAATTTGTTGCAAAAAAATCTAAAGTCCATACAATCAACTACAAAAATGCTGCACTATGCTGTACACAAATCCAATGCTAAGGGACCTAAGCTGGTTTTCTATTCAACAAATGGTAACATTTCAATCAGTGGTTCCATCGTCAGCACTGTTATTAATTAATTATACTACAGCTATGGTGTAGTCTCATGTTATTTATTATACTACATCTATGGTATAGACTCATGTCCTTTATTATACAATAACTATGGAGGTCTCATTTATACTACTGGAAAACTGTAGACTCATATTTACTGTATTATAGTTATGGCATAGTCTCATGCTATTTACTGTACAGTGTACTATAGCTATAGCATAGTCTCAAGTTATTCACTGTACTACATCTTTGCCATAGTCTGTTTTCATTCACTTTAAACAGAGTTAATACTATTCTAAATAAATACTATTTAAAAAGTATAAAGTACTATATATTGTTTCAATGATACAAATGAGTTAAATCGAATAACATTTAGTGAGAGTCTTCCAGTAATACCTGTTTACATTATACTTTTGAAAAAATTATAATACCAAACTAAATATCCTAGACTACCAGCACTATTCCCTCTTTAAAATTCTAAAAAACTAGCTTGGTTAGGAGTTATTTTCTATTTGTTTAAAAACTGTCACTTTTTGTGTATTTCAAATAAGCACTTCTCGTAATGTTCGTAAACAAATAAAACATTAATAAACACAAGAAACACAAATTTTGGCACTGTTCACAAGCAAATAAAACAATTATCACAAGAAACACAAATTCTGGCACTGTTCACAAGCAAATAAAACATTAATAATCACAAGAAACACAAATTTTGGCACTGTTCACAAGCAAATAAAACAATAATCACAAGAAACACAAATTTTGGCACCATTCACAAGCAAGTAAAACATTAATAATTACAAGAAACCCACTCCTTAAATATTTACCTCAGATTCAGATGCACCGAATTCCATAGGTATGTCATCATCAGACGACTCTGAGACACAAGAAATGAAAAAGATATATAATAAATTTCATTGTACAGAAATGTTGGGTTTCATCCCTTACACTGTTTAGTATATTTTGATTCAACCAGACCATTACAGCTTAGAGATCAGAGACGTTTAAAGTGAGTTAAGAGTATAACTCCTGCCAATACATCACATTCTTAAGAAAATGAACTTAAATGAGTAAAACTTCTGTCAATACATCACATTCTTGAAAAATAAATTTCCCATGCAAGCAGTGACAATTAAAACTAGATGATAGATCATCTACAAACTGTAAAAGTATGAAAGCAATAAAGATGATTTCTGACTTATCTTTGGGTGAAAGATGTTTAATGAGTCCTACTAAGTTATCCATGCCAAAGATTCATAAGCATTTTTTCTTATACTCCAAATTCAAAGAAAAAGAAAAGGGGAATGGCAGTAGCTATAGACCACAAGATTGTACCATGCAGATAACTGCACTTTATGGGGATACAGTAAGATGTGGTGAACATGGTAGTAGAGCTTGTTTTCATCATGTAAAAATATAATCGTATACATTCTCAACTTTTACAAGTTTTACAATGCAACAATTGGGGGGGAGGGGGGGGAAAGATTTTTTTAATCATCCAGATTTATAATGCAGCAACAAGTCCCCCCAAATCAGAAGTATTCAAAAATCAATTTAAAAATTAAATTAATTATAAAATAAGCATTTAATAAAACATAAATCTGAAATGATTTTATTTAAAATTAAATGATATAAGATATATAATTTACAGTATATTGTAATTTCTTCTAGATATTCAGCTTATAATTGCAAAGATTTAAATTAATTAACAAAACAACTTCAAAAGAACAATGTCAGCAAGCCATGTAAGCAGAGTAAGTTCTATATAGTAGGTGATTAAAATAATTTACTTAATGTTAATTTATGTAATAAATATATGTTTTTCCCATGTAAATATAAACTGTACATCTCTCATCATTTTCAATTAGCTTTATAATGCAGCAATGAGCTTTTTTTAAAAAAATGATTAACAAAAAATAATCATAAAAGTGATGATATGAGATTTAATAAAACACAAGATTTTATTCAAGACAAACAATTATTTTTTTTTAAAAACTTAAAAGTCTTCTGATTCTTCACTTGTTTCAGGAATATATTACTTTTAAATACATGTACATAGGAATCAAACAATTCTCTGAACTTTTTATTTAACCTGCAGAAAGGGTTAAGAATGATGTCCCTTTCCTCAATGAAAAATTATATATGTAGTTATTAAAGTAAAAACTTTAATAATCAGCATAATCAGCAACTATTATGCCAGAAATGCATCAAAGCCAAATTACATAACATACAATAGCAATTAAAAGCCATCTAAAGCTCTCTAAACTGACTATATCTACATACTGACAGTACAATGCACAAATAAAACCAGCAATTATTAGCAACCTACCATCCTGATACACTAGTAAAGGTTGTGACGATGCTGCCGGTTCCTCTTCTTCTTGGTTCTGAGATGTTACCTACAACACAGGTGGGGGAAAACACAAGATTAAAAGAAAGATACTATAGCACACTTGCAAACATATATAATAAATAAGCAAAATCATAAAAATAGACATTACACATGCAAAAGTGGTTAAAAATATAAATTAAATTTAAAATAAAGATATTTATTATAATATAACTGCAAACATAATAATAATTTTAAATAAAGGTTTTTAGCTGTAACCCATTTGTAAAATAGTAAGTTTAAAATAAATATACTACCTACATAATACAGGGGAAAATATAACTAGTTAAAACTAAAGATAATTAGCAGATTAACAATCATTTTTCTTATTTGCTCACCTAAATAAATAAACAACAAAAGTCAAATTGCGTAAGGAAAATATTATGCCTACTCTGAGCAAACAAAGAAATTCAAAATGAAATTCACAATTTAAGATCCCTAAGAAGTAGGAAATGTAACTCTATGTCCACAAAGTTCTAAATGTACTAAATAAAATTCACAATACCCTGACTCCGCATTGCAGCATTTCCAGCTGAGTGTTAAGAGAATTTGACCAAAGTAAAAGTAAGAAATCTTTTCTGCCTTTTTATTATTAGGTGTACACAAAACCTGATTAGTTTGTGAAAATAGAAATCCAGCCATGCTACCGTTACTATGAAATCAAAAATCAAACAACCTCTGGCAATAAGAGGTCAAGTCTGTACCTGACCAACCTGTGTAAATATGAAGTCTGAACTGGACTGCTATTTCTATATAAACAATACACTTGTAAAGTAAGAGTAAGAATATTATTATGTCTAAATATAACCTGACCAACCTAGGGAAGTCTGGACTGGAGTGCTACTGGTATGTAAGTATGAATTCTGGACTGCTATTCAATACTTGTAAAGTGTGAAATCTGGACTGCTAGTAGTATGTAACCAACATTTGTAAAGTATGAAATCTGGGCTGCTATTCAATACTTGTAAAGTGTGAAATCTGGACTGCGATTCAATACTTGTAAAGTGTGAAATCTGGACTCTATTCAATACTTGTAAAGTGTGAAATCTGGACTGCTATTCAATACTTGTAAAGTGTGAAATCTGGACTGCTATTCAATACTTATAAAGTGTGAAATCTGGACTGCTATTAGTATGTAACCAACATTTGTAAAGTATGAAATCTGGGCTGCTATTAGCATGTAAACAAATCTGGAATACTATTAGTATGTAAACAACACTTGTAAAGTATGAAATCTGAACTGCTATTAGTATGCAAGCAAGACTTCTGAAGTATGAAATCTTAAGCTATTAAGATGTAAACTACACTTTGTAAAGAATTATGTGTAGACCTCTATTATGATGCAAACAACACTTGTAAACCATAATGTTTGGAATGCCATTAGTATATAAACAAAACAACACTTGTAAACTAAAAGGTCAGGACCGCTATTAGTACATAAACAAAATCTGTAAAGTATGAATGTGGACTGCAATTATGATGTATACAACACTTGTAAAATATGAGATCTGGACTGTATTATTATGTAAACAAAATTATAATGTAAGAGGTCAGGACTGGACTGCATTTATTAAGTGTAAACAAAACCAGACCAACCTGTGAAAGTAAAAGATCCAGTCTACCCTGCACACTGGTCAGGCGCAAAAAAGGCTGCATGCGCCAGTCGATCATCTGATACAATTCACCCAAGGTGTCAACAATCTCTGGGAACTAGGGATGAACAAATATGGGGATGAATAAAAATGAACAAAAATGTATCAAAATAAAAGGCTTCTTTAAAATAATTGGCCCCACAAATTATAAGGAAACATTCTTGCAAAGCCTTGCAAGAAAAGATGAGAATAAAGAAAAATGTACACACTTAATATTTTACCATTGCATGAGTTGACTTTAAATTTCTAAAGTAATTTTACTTAACACAGTTCGAATGTTATCTTTAAAAAAAAAAGATGTTATCGCTCTGCTTCTTTCCAAGATGATCCCTCTCTGTTCAACTAAACCCACTTTCTCTAGATGCAATCTTTGCCCACCTTGTTTTGACAAATGAGGATAACATAGTATCGCCAGTAAAAGCCTTTGTGCAGTAAATGGCATGAAATTATTAAACAAAAATAGAGAGTACAACCCAATATCTCAAGATAAGATGTTAATGCACACAGGTAGGTTACTGAAACAGCTTTGAACCTGGTCAGAACAATTATATGATGGGGGACCTTGTGAATATTTGCAGTTGTAATTAAAATTAAGAACATTATAATAAAGAACAATTAAGAACATTTTAAACATTATATAAAAAGAAAATTTAATTATGAATCCAATCCAAAAAGTGAAAGTTTACATTAAAGCTGAAATATGTAGTTTTGTGCGACCATGAATATTGTGGATGGAAGTGGCACCCCAGGAGCATTACCCAACACCCACATCCCCTGTTCACCCTCTCTCCAAACTAATAGACCATCTTAAAAAATATGGGTAGAGACAAACCCGTACTCATTATGTCTATCCCATTTTTTTCTCTTTCTCCCCATGGCTATGAATCAAACAACACAAACGGATTAACACAGAAAAGTTCTACTTGGTTTACTAAGTATCTATTATTGGCTTAATTTCTCCTATCAATAATCAATACATTTTATATGTACACACACAAAAAAAAACATATCTACAACTTTCAGACATTCACCATTAATCCATTTATTTCATTGTTCATTATTTCAACTTACTGTCATCAAGTAAGATGTATGTGTAGAGAGAATTGGTTTTAGCCACCGCACAACTGTCTGACCACTGCAAAACAAAGCAACCTTCATATTTATTTAACAATAAACATGTTTTGCAGAATTTCAAAGCAATTGCAAATAATTGTGTTTTTAAATATATATTTTCTTTCAAAGGTTATAATGTTTAAGTGCAATAAGCCATGCAAGTTACTGTAATTTTAAAGCTTTTTTCTAAGTTTCCTTTAGAAGCATCAACTCTTTGGTAGATAAATTTTCTTCATTAGGAGTCTATAAAATTATTTTTTTTCCCATGTACACACATGCATGAGAAGACGAAACAATGCAACACCATACTTATAGCACAATAACAGTCTGAAACAATTAACAGTGCAACTATAAAACAATGCTACTGACTAATCAACCTTTCAAATAGAAGAAATATTTTAACAAAATTTTATTAGGGGTGTAAAATAATACTTCAATTAAGGATATTAATAAAGCTTTCATTATGCATTTTATTTCATTGAAATATATGCACTAATACCTAAGATATGTTTTTACTAACGTAACCTAAATCTCACTGAAATCCTGAAAATTCTTGCCTGCACAGAGATAAAAAAAGGAAAAGGCCTGCCCAGTAAAGAATTAAACATATAGAGAAAAGTACAGAAACACACTACTGGTATAACAAAACATTTGGAGAAAGGTATAATAAAAGCACAGTGCAAGTATATTAAATTATATGGAGAAAGGAATACAGTACACTAAACAATCAGAGGCTCTGAGCAAGCTGAAAACTAACCAACCTACTTTTTGCACTGGCACAAATGTTGTAAATGATGGAAGTTGCTAAGATACTATTTTCTATTGGCCTGAATTATCCTTTTGTAATGTTCTAGAATCTGGTAATCAAGCTATGGAAGCTGCATTAAGGCCATAGACGGCACGAGCCAGTGGAAGAAAAAATTTTTTTAAAAATTTTTTTCACTTTTGAGATTATTATATATTTGCATTGTTTAATGTCTTCTCTTTCAGGATTTTATATTTTCTTACTGTACAAAATGCATTATTTATGTTAATAAAGACGTTTTTTGAACCCACCTCTGCTGAAAAATTTATTTCCTAAGCCAAAAATCACTGAAAACGCAAATCTTTGACTCCCGATTACCGCCATTATTTGTACAGTAGAAAGGAACATGGCACACGGAAACAGAGAATTATCTCCCTTACATTATTATCATTACAATACTGCCTCTAACCAGTTTTAAAGTCCAGTTTCGTGTGAAACTCCGACATAACCTAAAGCCTGATTGATCGGATTTTATGCAAATCATGTAAAAGACTGGATCTGATTGGTCGAGACTTGTCGTCTGCTAAGAGCTCTTCAATATACGAGCCCGTTTTTGTCTGTTTTTAACACTTCCGGTATCCAATTCGTCAGCCGTTATTACTTTTAGTTGACAAAATACAAGTTTGCGCGTGAAATAAACGTTATCTTTAAATATTTATTTATGTTTAGAAGTCAGAGCTTGGTGGGATAAGCAAAATTCGGCGCATAACACTTCTACTGCCCGATCGACTGATAGACGATGTTCGGATTTTCAAAATGGCGGCCGGGGTAGCGATAGTACATGCATTAAACCATGTCATTTTGATAATTTTGAAATATTTTTTGTAATAAATAATATCCGGCTTACATGTAAGACAATATAAGCAATATTCTTCAGAAATTATCGGTCCGAAACGAACTTCTTTGACGAATTATATCGCAAAACTAGGAAAAACGTTGACCTCTTGAAATTACGGTATGACTGAAACTGCATAAGCCTATAGTTTCAAATAATCGTTTTCAAATAATCCGTTGTAGTTATTCCAATATAATATGTAAGATTACAAACTTTATTCTTTGAAAAAAGCACCTGCCATGAGTTTTAAAACAAAAAGTCATCGGCGATAAGAAATGATCTCTAGTCAGATTTGTTCTGATTGTAATTTACGGAAATGTGAACATTTACTCCAATTTTTAATTTTAATAATTTCTACTTAAAATTTTAGAAAGAGAGTAAATATATATATATTTGTAAATTAGTAATTGGTATTTTATGTTTACACAGTGCACACATTATAATTGTAAAAAAAAAAGTATTCAGATGGTATAATAGAATTTTAGGAAGTGTAATATCAAATACAATTAGATGAAGAGAAAGAAATGCATAAAATGTTAATAAAAAAAAATACTAATCATATCCAATTCTAATTAACAATGCATGGTTATTAAAGAATAATATCTTGTTAATAACATTTTACAGTAAGATTTACAGTAAGACTTTCACTAGCTTTCTCTGGTCTAATGGACATGACTAAAATATAGGTTTTATATAAAATAATATATTTAAATAATTTATAAAATAAAATCTATACTAGATATTCTAAAACTAACAACTGATATTGCTTTCTCATAACAAAGACAACATAAATTCCAAATTTTATTAATGTAGATTGATAAATATATTTTTTAAAATTTTCCTTGCACTATTCTGGTTGTATAGAAAATAAAAAAGATGGTACAGTGATGATGTAAAGAGCAGAATATTTAATTCTATGTTGCTAAGAGAGCTAAATGACTAACAGCTGTCCAGTGTGGTATGGATAGGGTATATATATAAAAAAAATAAACAACTTTGAACACAGTTTTCAAGTTCTGTAGTCCTTAGTTTACTTTAAATGCGTTTTTCTCAAAATGGCATTTTTCGTCAGATGATCAACTTGCCAAGGCACCTTTTGAGTAGTTGTAATTATTCCATGTCCCTGAAATTTGGTATACTAGTTCCTCATACATACAGTTAAAAAGTTATGCATGGATGAAAGCCTGTGTGCTTTAGTTATTTTTTTATAAATTTTAAAAATTCTACATGTACCTTCAAAAAAATATTTTTGACGGATACAATTTTTAAAAAATCGTAACTATTTTTTTTCTTAAAATTTTTTAATGGGCATGCATAACTTTTTAGAGCTAGTAGATAATATAAATATACATTAAAATTTTTTTTTAATGTTGGAAATATTTTCCGAGTTTTTTCCGAACTCTGAAATTATACATATTTTCAAACAGTAAAAAATTAATAAAATGAAAACTAAACAAGATATTTTAAATCTGACAACTGTTATTGCTTTCTTATACCAAGGGCAACTTATATTCCAAATTTGAAGACTGTAGGTTGATAAATAATTTTTTTCCTTCTTGGCGTGTAGTAGTGTGGCCTTAATGCTATCAAGTTCTATCTATCAAGTATGAATGGGCTGGTTCAAGACCGGTGGCAGAAACTACCCCCACTATGATGTGGCTAACTACTGGCTAAGCCATCTGATTGACTTATTGGAAATGAACACTATCCTGCAACAAATCCAGTTTAACTTCCCAATGGCAGATCTTATCCTGCTGTTGACAGTTCTGATAAAACGTTCAAAGTAGCACAAGATGCCAAGTGTATGCAAAAAGTATAAAATGTGTCATACATTACTGAGAGAGATATGCTTGAGCCAACTTCAAGACTAGGTGCATTCTAGAATTACACAAGTAAACAACAGCATTTTTTTAAAATTATATTTTAATAAATTTAAAATTATTTTTAGAAAAATTTGGCTGGCACAATGACATTTGAAACTTTCATTATTGTATTAACTCATACACAGCAAAACCTCAGTCATTCAGTTAAAAAAAAAAAAGTACTTTAGCATTAAAGTTGTTCTACGAGTGCCTGAGCAAAAACCATTTTTTAAAAATCTGTGGCAAGGGAGGTAAACAATACATATATGGCAGCATGCAGCAGTTACAGACAGACCTCTTACACTGGAAGACAGTATTACTAACTAAAAAGAATATTTGTATAAAACAATTATATTAATATCAACCATACCCAGAAATGTAAACATATATAAATAGCCATAATAATAATAATAATACCTCTGAGCATGACCGTGCATTCTGTGGCTCAGTTCTTGAACCAGTGGCACGACAACCTGAACTGGGAGTCGCTTCACTGTGTTTGCTATCACATCTTCACTGCGCTCCTGAAGTACATTCTGTGAATGCACAATTTTTCATTAAAATTAATTCCAGAGTTTTATTTTTACTTATAAATAAAACTTTTACTTTCATTTAAATAATTGCCAGGCTTTTAATCTTATTTATAAATAAACAACTTATACTTTCATTCAAATTAATACCAGATTTTTATCTTTACTTATAAATAAAGTAACATATACTGTTATTCAAATTAATACCAAATTTTAAATTTTAGTTATAAATAAATCTATATACTTTCTTTGACAATAACTATATGAACTTCTGTTTTCATCTGTACTAAAATACAAAGTTCTAACCTCATGAACCATCACTCATCTAAAATTCATAACAATTTATTTATTTTATTTTTGTTTTATTTTTATTTTATTTTTTTTGGGGGGGAAAGGTAGGAATGTGGAAAATGGACCAATGAAATTTGCTGCAAACAATTCTAGTAAATTATCTTCAGAAAAACTATGGTGATTTATTGCAACTACAAGCAAAAATAACTGATTATTAAGTCCTTTTCTTTATTACTTAAAAAAATATTAATTATGTTTTAAATTCCAATATCAAAACGAAACAAACAATTTAGTAAATCTATGATTTTTTTTAATATGCAACATGAAAGAGTTGTCTGCAAGCTGGTTTGTCACAAAATATGTTAAAAAAAACAAACACATGTAACATTGCAATGCAGTCAATATAGCACCTTTGGGGCAATGCTAGCATGATAGAAAGCATGAAAACATCGTATTTTGGTGCAAGTAATGTTCATGAAAAACACAAAGTACTGTCAATTCAAACATATCAATTAGTTTATCAAACACCATTTTAATCTGAATATCATTCAATGGTATGTTATCAACAACTTAATTTTAACCCCTCTTGGTATGATGTTAGCAAACTGCTAATTTTTACCCTGAACTAATTCTTTCTGAATTATATCAATAAGCCTATTTCCAATAAGTCATCAACAAGTTAAATTTTAGCCAGTATTGAATCATTTGGTATGGATAATAGTCCCAATCTATCTTTATATATAGATTTATGCAAACCTCGCCATTATAAAATTTCCATGTAAATTTTCTTACAACCGTGTGCGGGAGTGGACCATTGGAAGAAAAAAAATGTTTTATTTTTTTCTCTTTTGAAATTATTTTATAGTTGCATTGTTCAGTGTCTTCTCTTTTAGGATTTTATATTTTCTATATATACAAAAAATGCATTTCACATGTTAATAAAGATTTTTTTTTTAACCGACCTATGTAAAAAAATATTTCCAAAGCCAAAACCGGTCAAAAATACAATATATTTAATTCATAATTGCTGCCATTGTTTGTTTTATAGAAAGGAGAATGGCACATGGAAAGAGAGGATTACCTCCCAAACATTGCAATCATTAAAATACTGTCTAACATCAGTTTTACAAACCTCTTTCTTGAGAAGCCTTTACATCACCTAATGATATGATTTAATCAGATTGTATACAAAACATGTAAAGGCTCAATGAGATTGGCTCAGACAGAAGGCTGCTAAGAATGCTTCGATATAGATGGGTTCTTTTCAAGAACTTCCAAAACTTTATTTCATCAGACATTAATTATTAATTGTAGTTGACAAAAACAATTTTGCTTTTGAAATAAATATTTTCTTTATATATTTATTTATGATTAGAGTCAAAGATCAATGGGATAAGCAACATTTATGCTGCTCACTCGACCAATAAAGTTCGCATTTTCAAAATGGCATCTGGGTAGCAATGTGTAAGTGCAAAAACACCTTCTCATTTTAAAATTATAAAAAAATAATTTTCACTGAATTTTCCTCTAATCTAATGACATGCCTTAAGTTTGGAAAATATGGTTATTTTATATATTGAAATAATTTTTAAATAAAATCTAAAACCAGATATTCTAAAACCAACAAGTTAAATTGCTTTTCCACAACAAAGACAACTTGTATTCAAAATTATAAAGTATATTGATAATTTTTTCCCTTTTTCTTGTAGTTGTCTGGTTATAAGATAGTCAAAGACAAATACAATGAGGATAGAGGAGGCAGAATTGTTTATTCTTGTGTTGCTAAGAGAGCTAAACGACTAACAGTAATCCAACATGGTATGGAAGAGTATATTTATACAAAACAAAACAACCTTAAACATAGTTTTCAAGTTTTGCAGTTTTATTTTACATTAAATGCATTTTTCTCAAAACTACATTTTTACTCCAATGGTCAATATGTCAAATCCCCCTCTGAACAGTTTTCATTAGTCTATGTGCCTGAAGTCTGGCACATTGGTCTTCATATATACAGCTAAAACCTTATACCTAAGTATGAAAGCCTGTTTGCAATAGTTTTTATTTTATAAACTTCTTCAATTTAAAATATATGTAATATATTATTTTCTGACACGTGCTAGCAAAAAATTCATTTTTTTTTTTAATTTCAAACTTTTTAATAGCGATATGTAGCACATTTTTTAGTTTATCTTCTAGATTTTAAAAAAAATATTACAAAAATTACATAAATTCTAAAAAAAATTTTAAATTTTTAACGAAGCTGAAATTGTACTATATTAATTACTAAAAAAAAATAATTAATAAAATTAAAATTAAACAAGATATTTTAAAATTAATATTATTGCTTTCTTATTTCAAAGGCAACTTATATTAACATTTGTGACAGACTGTAGGTTGATAAATAATATTTTCCTTCTTGGTGTGTAGTAATGTGGCCAAAATAAATTTTATCATCCACATTGATAACTAATTACAACGGTAATTTGGATGTTTGCAAGCTGGTTTATCACATAATGCATAAAGCTCAAAGTGACTTTGAAATGCACTTAATTTGGCACCTTTGGGGCAATGCTAGCATGACAGAGAACATGTCAGCATCGTATACTGGTGCTAAGAAATAAAATAACATCATTTCAGTATAATATAGGTGTAAAATATTATTTTTACAATGTAAATAAACAAAAGAAAGCAAAATACTATTTAAGAGTAGTATGAGAATTTTTCCCCACAAGGGTAATAACATCTGGAATGTCACATAATTCATAAGTGGTATCTATCTGTAAGAACTATTGGTTAATATACATATAAAACATCATTTCAACACTTTTTAAAACTTATGCTAGATACACACACACTGAAAACTCATTTTCTAGGAAAATGAACCTGTGCTAAAAAGCTCTTTTACATTATTGTCATTATTCTACACTGATCAGAGTACAATACCTTTTCAACAAAAATCCCAGTACATGCAAAAAATATTTATATTCTACAGAACACAAATGGCAATGCTTCGAGATATTCAATCCCAATGATTTCTGGAAGCCATATATACTGAATGGTACTTTAATTTTAGGAACAGAGCATGATAGTTGTTATAATTAAATGATGACATTTCTTTTTTAAATTTAACATAAAGATTTCTTTGTTGCAGTAACAATACTCAGAATAGCACTCATAAAACTGAAAACTAACCGTTAGGATTTTTGCGTCTTTACTCTGCAGACCCTGAGTCAAGAGGTTGACAAGTGTATCCGCCTTGGGTGGTTTGGTGGCCAAAGAAGACTTAACCGGCTGGTCCACACTGATTGCATTTAACCTTTCTTCTAAGGTCAACTGCAACAATTTTTCCACTTTTAACATAGACACATTAAAGATGAAGAAAATTTATATAATTAATTATGATGATATAGAAATGAAAAATGAAAAGGAGCTGATTAAATTTAAATAAAACAAATGTACATGAAAGAATTGACTTCAAGGATTCCCCATATGAAATTCAGCTATCAATTTGTTCTGAGTGAGGTAGAAAATTTATTAGCTGTAAACTGAAGCAGTAAAAATATTTGACAAACAACTGAAAATTTTTTAGAAATAGTTTATAAAAGCACATAATATTTTTTTCTTGTCAAATAAAGTTAGTAAAAACTAAATCTAAGCCTTACATCAAAAATTATAACAGAGTTAGTGATTAAAACTGTTTCTCAATTCATGTACTGTAAGAGAAGAAAAACTCACCTCAGACACTGACTGTTTCCTCTTCCGTGTAGTAAGTTCCTTACTGGGACCACGTGGTGCCATCTGACTGGGGAAT
The DNA here is from genome assembly GCA_028829895.1 of Sinotaia quadrata. Classification (NCBI taxonomy): domain Eukaryota; kingdom Metazoa; phylum Mollusca; class Gastropoda; order Architaenioglossa; family Viviparidae; genus Sinotaia; species Sinotaia quadrata. The sequence goes on from CM054177.1 coordinate 85,086,938, forward strand.
ATTACTGTACTGTTACTGGACACATCAGGCACCTTCACCTGTGTTAAAATGATAAAGCATTACATTGATAATTACCTATATTAACTCAGTGCTTTATCAATCTTAGGGTACGATATCTTGACTACAAGGAACAGACTGTTTCTGAAGTAAAATAAGTTGTTTACTGACTATCTACCGGCTGTGTGTACATTTACAGTAGGAGACACTCTGGAACCACCAAAATCAAGGCAGCACCTGCCGATGCCTAAACTCTGATGGAATTAGTAGGAGAGAAGAGAGATGCAAGTGCTCTGTTCCAAGTGTCCATAGCAAAATCTGCCCGGTCCATCCATAAATGTTGGCATCTATGTATTCCATCTTCTGGAAAAAGAGACATATATGCATCCTATCCCAAACAGCACAATGCAATTTATACCTGATATGCCTAAGTCTTGTTATGGCTCTCACTCGGTTAAACCTGCACCAGAATCAACCTGTAAAGAATGTAAGCTGGTAATCAACATGAGACCAGTGCGAAGCAATATCAACCACTGTTTGATTGTGAAGTTGCAGACATGACAAGCACCTTCAAACCTGGAAGTTTCTATATCCTTTTTCCAAAATTCATGTTGAAATATGATGTGTTATGATTTACAGTGTCTTTTCTTCAATCAAGTAATGATAGTGCTTTGATGGAAATTGATAAGAAAGGTGCTAATGTTTAATCAAACAAGAGAGTGGAAACAGTTTTGGTTGTTTCATCTCTTGAAGGAAACTCATTTGTTTGTTTTTTTCCAGCACTGAGATATTAATTCATAAAATTTATGTCAGCAAGGTAAATTACCCATTTTCCTAGAGTCATTTATCCCCCTTCAAATGAGCCATTGGGACACAAGAAACCTGGAGATGCAATAATGGAAGCCAAATTTATAGGGTTGTTCACTCAAATGTACCACTGATTTTTAACAAACATGATATAAGAGACACCAGAGCTACCCTCACTCATAACTCTACAATAGAATAGCTGCCCTCTCTATCAGAACTGCCTACCCCCCACCTTAGGAAACCAGAAGATCACTGGTCCAAAACCAGAAGATTTTGAATGGAAACCAGAAGATTTTATGCGGAGTCAGGCTTTTTAATAGAAATACCAATAATATAAAATAAATGCAAAATAAAAAAAATAATGTTAATATTTGTAAATAAACTTACCAATACTGTAATGATCAATGCAAAGCACAACAATTTGTCTACATTTTGTCTAGTCTCCATTCCACTGTTTATTTTAGATGAATTTTTGTCAAGCACACCAAGTGTTAGGCAGTTTTATTTAGATATTTCTTTAGACTTCATTTGAAGAAGGATCTTCACATTTCAGAATAATGGGCCATTGAAGTACCGCATCATGATTTTCACTTTTACAGAAATTCATTAAATATTTCATAAATGGATTTTTAAAAAAATATATATTTAACTTTTTATTATCTAATGTACAAGCCACAAAAAGGAACATGTGCCTATTGAAAAATTTTAAGAAAAAAGTTAATGATTTTTTTTTATTGTACCCATCTAAAATATATATTTTGGGAGAACATGTAGAATTTAAAAAAATAAAATTTACTTAAACCTAAAGCATATAGGCTTTCATCCATGCACAACCTTTTAATTTTATGTATGAGAAACTAGTATACCAAATTTCAGGGACATGGAATAATTACAACTATTCAAAAGGGGTCTTAGCATTTAGTTCAACAGAGGAAAAAAGTCATTTTGAGAAAAACACATTTAAAGTAAAATAAAGACTACAGAACTTTAAAAGTGTTCAAGTGGTTTATTTTTTTAAAATAAATATACCCTATCCATACTACATTGGACTGCTCTTAGTCATTTAGCTCTCTCAGAATTAAATATACTAATACTATATATTACTATCCTTTACATCCTCAGTGTACAGTCTTTTTATTTTCTAATACTACATAGAACCAGAATATTGCAAAGAAATTTTTAAAAAATATTTTTATCAATCCACATTAATAAAATTTGGAATATATGTTGTCTTTGTTATGAGAAAGCAATACCAGTTATTAGTTTTAGAATATCTGGTTCAGATTTTAATTTATAAATGATTTAAATATATAAAACACCTGTATTTTTCTAAATTTACATGTCCATTAGACTAGAGAAAAAACAGTGAAAGTCTTCCTGTAACATTTAAAATGTTATTAAAAAGACATTATTCTTCAATAAGCATGCTTTGTTAATTAAGAATTGGATATGTTTAATATTATTATTTTTAATGTTTTATGCATTTCTTTTGTCTTCAATGTATGTGTATTTATTATCATACCTTCTAAAATTCTATTATAATAATGTGTGTACTGCGTAATCATAAAATATCAACGGCTAATTTACAAATACATGTATATATATAGGCCTATATATATTTCTAATTTTTTATTATTTTTTAGCAGAAATTATTAAAATAAAAAATTCGACTAAATCAAAATGTTCACAATTCCGTAAATTACTTTCAAACAAATTTGACTCAGGATCATTTCTTTATCGCCGATGATCTTTTGTTTTAAAACTTGTGTCACTTTTTTTTTAAAAATAAATTTTGAAGCCTTACATATTATATAAGAATAATTACAACGGATTCTAGAAAAATGATTATTTGAACCTCAATGCGGTTTTAAACATAGGCCTACCGTTATTGAAAACGCCAATCCTTTTCTTAGCATTGCAATATAATTCGTCAAAGTAGCTCGTTTTGGACGGATAATTTCTGAAGAAAATTGCATAGACTGTCTTATATGTAAGTTGAATGTTATTTATTAAAGTAAATATTTCGTAATTGTCACGCATATACTATCGCTACGCGGCCGCCATTTTGAAAAAGCGAACTTCGTCTATCGGTCGAACGGGCAGTAAAAACGTTATGAACCGAAATTGCTTATCCCGCTAAGCTCTGACTTCTCAACATAAAAAAATATTTAAAGAAAATGTTTATTTCACGAGCGAAATTCTGTTTTGTCAACTAAAATTAATAACGGCCGACGAATAAGATTCCGGAAGTGTTAGAAAAGGACTCGTATGCTGAAGAGCTCATAGCAGACGACAGAGAAGCAGTTAGAGTTACGCCGCCGTTAGCTCTATTGAACGCACGGTAAGTTTTTCGTCCTGTCATAATCGATCGTGAAAAAAAAATTGAAAATGAAAATGAAAGCGGAAGATTTCTTTTGGAAGCGGAAGAGCGGGAGATTCGAGGTAAAAGCGGCAGATTCTTCCGCTAAAAGCGGAAGGTAGGCAGGTATGCTCTATGCGAAAACAAAGTAAGGAAATGACTAGAAAGATAAAGACTAAGCATACCACAGAATCCAAAGGTCAAAAATCTTCTACAATTAAGAAAATTTAATCATGAACTAAAGATGTATCTGTATCCAAAGTGAGACTAGACTGACAGGTTCAAATTCACCTCGCCAGTCTTTCAACTAACTACCCCCACAGGGTCCTTTTTTCTTTACCTGTCCAAAACAGCTCAGTATGGTACAACAACCATGCAGCTGCCAAAGACAGGATACTAAGTTAATGTGTTATATTTATTTAATATTTCACTATATATGTGATACATTAAAAAAGTGTGTTTACCATAATGCAAATGCTTACCTTGATGACTGCAGTTATCTTCCCTATTTAATGTCTCATAAGATATTTAGGTCAAACTCGCTTGATGTTGTGGAAGGTTTATGACAAAATGATCTAAAATCATGCTATAATGGTGCTTGCATTATAACTTTTTTGTTTGAAGAGAGATCAACTTTAAATTTGTTCTAGTTGTCAAATATGTTTGCTCTAATGAAAAATATTTTTTGGTTAAATCTGTTTGGTAACTAAAAAATATTTTAATTAGTACTTAATGATAATTTATTTGAAAACACAAATATTGTTTGAAAAATAATTGTGGATAAAAGAAAATATTAAATTTTGAGGAAATCATTGCAAAGCAGACTACAGACACGCGTTGAGGAATAATGACAAGCGTAGATAAGACAAAATTTCCTCTAGAACTATATGTCTATGCCATGGGAAAAATAGTTCTCATTGCACATATCATTACTGTTTCCAGGAGATTGAACAGTAAGGTCAATTAACTCTTAGTGGCCCAACTGTTTCAGTGCCTGGACACTGCTTTTCCTGTCAATACTCCCCACACCAATATAAAACAGTACAGGTTATCGCTGACAGGTTTGGCAGGAGATGACAGTAAGTACAAAACTACAGTATCTGGGGCAACAGTGCGAGCAAAAGCAGTTCAAAAAAGACTATACACCTCTCTGGGCACCCTTCACTTGTTATAATGATTATTTATTAATTAATAACAAATAACTAATTACAAGTGATCGAGAATCTTAATTTATAGTTAATAATTCTCCCAAGACCATGTCTCTCACTTGGCAGATTATAAGGGTGTCGTCATAAAACTCTACTCTTATGCAATAATAAGATAGATGTTTTACTATCACATATGTTCTGAAGATGGAAACTTCTTACTAAATGAGTAATAATAAAACTCCATCTTTTATTTATATTTGAGCACCCATCCACCCACTATTACCCCAAAATAAGTTTAATGTGTGCAAGGTTAATAAATTTTACGAGAACAGCAAAAGGTTAAGGTGTTCATTTAATTAAGACAGTGAAAATGGATTTTCAAAATCAATCCTCTTTTAATGATGAATGTTAAAACAAACATTTATAAAACTATCTTTTTTATTTATCACATTGTCTAATGTATCAAATATATATTTCAGAAAACAATATCTTAGAATTTTTTAGATTGGTAAGGCAATATTGTTTCCCAATATTAAAACATTTGGAAATGCCTGACATAAGCAGACTGAGACCTAACAATTATGCTTAGTACATTAAATGGCACACTTTTGCTATTACATGTATTTTCAAATACCTAATATGGACAAAACAAATAGTTCATGCAAGTCTGGGAAAGGCAATCCAAAATTTTCAATGCATTTTAACCCTGATTTCCTCTCCCAGAATTTCAATAGAAATGTTGCCAAATGAATGATTGATATTTTGATTGGGCTGTAATTTGTTAAATAGTGTAGTTCTCTATAACAATCACAGCTAGCCTGTAAGAGTGAATAGGTCTGCGTCTCTAGTCAACAGTACAACTATAAGCCACAGGATTTTCAAACCACCTCTCCAGGCAAAAGATAATCACAGTTACATGATTTTAAAAACTCCTCTCTCTCGTTAACAGTACAGCCAGGTTACAAGTTTTCTAAATGCCTCCCTCAGGTTAAATGGATAAACTATATATATATATACATACACAAAATACCTCTCTCAACAAACAAAATCTATATTTGTACAAATTCACCTCTCTAGGAAACTACATAATTACAGTTGCATAAAACGTCTCTCTAGCAAAGAATACAAGTTACAGATATAAGAACATCTTTCTAGGTAACAAGTTACAGATACAAAACATATCTCTAGGTAAAAGTACAAAACACAACAGTACAGGCTTCATGTATAAAACAACAGTAAGGCTACAAAATAAATATATCTCAGCAACAGTATAGGCTAAAGGCACAAAACTCATCTCTCTGGACAACTGCACAGATTACCGGTATAATACAAAGGGACTTATCCGGAAAACCTATACATAATAATTTTGAACATAAATACTGTTATAGTAGGTAGTCCCACGGCCACCGCTTTACAGGCAAAAACTCGCAAACGCACACAAATTTGCTAAACTTTACTCCAGAGCGGTTTTCTTCACATTAAACCTCAACTAACCACTTTTATATGAAAATAAAGATCGATGTTTTGTCTTTCGAACTGTTTTGTTGTTTTTTTCTGAATTTTATTATAGTATCCATAAACTTTGACGAAAGTACCTTAGGGTTGCAAGAAAAATGGGTCAAAAGTCGCCTCACGGCCGAAAAAGTAAAATTCACGTTTTCGGGTACCAATTTTTAAAAAGATTGCAGAGCATCCAGCGTGTTGTAACCCTAAAACTGATTGGTCCTTTAAATAGAGGACATATAACTCTTTACAATCAAATAAATTTCACTTTTGTTTGATGCGAATAACCAAATAAATTTTCAAACTAAAAAGTTCACGATAAAATTTTCGGAAGAAATATTTATCACAAAATAGTGAAAAATATATCATTTTCTGCGGAATTTCAATATCTCTCTAATGATATGCTGTAGCCCTTGATTAGTGACCCCTGGAAGAGCATCCACTAAATTGAAAACCCTGTAGTACGCATCCTGTTTCACTTTCAGTCATGGCTTCCACGTGCGAAACACGCGTTGACGCTACCGCTGATTTTTCTCACATTTTATGTGAACAATTAAAACCTCTTATCGGTAATATCTTTTGTAAGCATTTAATAATGATTACTTTACTCTGTGATTAGTTTATTTGTAAACATATCTCTATTTTTAAAGCAGAATTATTCATTTTGTCCTCACCATCACTACCAATTCCGTAGTTTGAAAATAGGTTAGTCGGTGCGTCACTCTATCGCGAAAGTTTGATTGCTATTTCCTTGCAATATATATTTTGAAGTCGCAGATCGTATTTAAATATATTATTTTATTTATTTATTTAATTTTAGTCAAGATGGTTATCTTATTATTTAGAAAAATCGTTTTCTTACGACGATAATTTAAAAAAGAAAAGATAACTCTTGATGCAAAAATAGTAAACAACCGAAACACTTGGGTCTGTGAAATGTTCTTTTCAAGCAGTGGATTTACAATAATGCTAATAAGATATTTATTTAGTGAATGCTTTTATATTCACACCACCAGCAGTGCTAAGATTATATTTATGGAACAGTATAGAAATAAGAATATTTTTAAGTGGGGTGATACCATGGACTGTGATGATGTGGATGCCAAGTTTGTTTTTAAATGGGGTTTAAGAATGGAGACAACCAACGGAAGAACCTGGACAGCCGTTGACTATAGTGCATTACAGGAAGAATTTTCTATTTATAAAAATATGTACTGTGATTAATATTTGAATCTATGTTGTGCACATTCATTGTTGGAAATAAATATCACAGAATTGAATTATTATTATATTAAATATCATGTCACTAATGTACATGTTCACAGAGTTTTAGTAATTCATTTTTCATACATATTTTCAATGCTTTAATGCCTGTCACAAATCTTTCAAAACATAAGGATATGTATTAATCTATTACTTATTATTTTGTTATAATTAATAATATTATTGTCAAACATGTTTTTATATCTATGAATTATGCATAAAGAATACCATGTATACAGTTTTAAAGATTTTTTTTTAATGTGAAAGTTTCTATTGTGTAAAAAGTACTAATTCAGATAAAAGGTTATAAATAAATTTTCTGTCTTTAGATAAATAGATAACTTCATGCTGATCATTTTAATAGGTGAACCAAAACTGTATGATGTATACTTTCAGAGATGTGACTGTTTATCCGTTTTAATTTTATTTGTAAATAAAAATTGCATGATAAAATGAAAAATGTAACTTAATATGTGATTAAACAGAAATTATCTTTATACATATTGATCAAGTATAGTTTACTGATCATTTTGATATATGAACCAACTCTGTATGATGTATACTTTCAGAGATGTGACTGTTTATCCGTTTTAATTTTATTTGTAAATATAAATTGTACAGTCAAATGATAAATGTAACTTAATATGCGATTAAACAGAAAGTATCTTTATAGATATAGGTAGAGTATAGTTTGCTGATCATTTTGATATGTGAACCAATTCTGTATGATGTATAGTTTCAGAGATATGACCATTTGCTTGTTTACGTTTTCTGTAATAAACTTCGTTAATGCTGTTTTTTGGCTAAAATTTGCTGAAATGGTCATTTTCAGCCTCCAATAATTTCCACATTTTCTTTGCAATGCCTTTAGAAAAAAATAGGCATTAACTATACGGTACATGATTTAATAATATGCATTTTGGATGTACTTTGTGCATCAGTTGCATATGTTATGATGCCATGAATGTTCCTTTTTGTTGCGTTTTGCGAGCAATTTTATGAAACAAAAGCCTATTTTCTTTTGCAATTTATAATAAACTGAAAAGTAAATTTTGCATTATATCTGGTTTTTCTTGTTGTATGTCACTATGTTTATTAGAATTATTAGATTGTTTTTCAGTGAGGTTTATATCTTTCTTGTAATAAACTTATAAAATCACTCATTCATTACGTCTAAAAAAAGTTGACCACAAATAACGACACTAAATTTGTGATATCTCAAAAAGTATTATAGCTATCATCATAATTTTTTCTGTACAACCTTATTTCATCAGAACACACATTTTGAGCATAAAACATTTGTACAATATCAAGTAGAAAAAAATGAGTGGGACTACCTAGTTATAGATGGTGAATGGACTGGTAGGGGTTTGTCAGTAAACAGATACAGAGTTTAGTAAATGAATCCAATTTTATAGTATTCATATACAATCAGACAATACTTGTACTCACCTGAGAAAATTCAGGCTTAGAAATAGCTTTTGTTGGACTGGCAACAATCAGAACCACCTCAGGCTGACTTGGTCTTAAGGCCTGCACACAGCAACACCTACATAACCATGTATGATTACAAATGCAGCTGCCAACAGCAACAGCTACATAGCTATGTGTGGTTACAAATACAGCCAGTACATAGCAACATCTACACCAGGCACATTAAATAATGCAACCTACACATAGTAACATCTGCACAACCCAGTGATACTATGAATATTTTTACATATTTAAATTATTACTAAATGGCTCAGATGTGAACACATAAAATTCAAACAGTTACATTATTTTTTAATTTTGAATTCTACTCAGATTTTGATAGATTTCTGCCAATTTCTAGATAAAACACATGGAAAAATAAACAGAATATGTTACACTACTTGTAAACACACTCAAAAACAAACAATCCTTTACTAAATAATTTTTAATAATTGCTGTGTAAGTTTATAGAGAATATTAGACACCAACCACCAATTCAAACTTAGGCTTGAGAAATGAGCCATGAGCGACCAGCAAGCAAGGTCCATCTACATCTTTTGGAAGTGCAGCCAAGATGGAAACGGGCATGGCTACCTCTTCTTTGCTGCCAGAAGTGGTTGCATGCACAACTGTCTTAGGTTTGAGCGGCTTCTTTAGTTTCCTGCCAAGATATCAACAATGCAATGAAACCAACTAATCTTACCCTTTGATCACAAACAATCCACAAGATTAGACCAACACAAAAGTTAACTACAATTTTCAAGTTAGGAATAATATTTCCTAAAAAACTGGGTAGTACAAATTAACCAAAAAGCACAAATTAGCCAGCCAATCAACACAAGAAGAGTTAATGATGCACAAACATTGCCATGGCACACCATTATAACTATATTCTCAGCCTTGATCACTTTTACTCTAAAACAATAATTTATCATATGCAAAAATTAAATAAAAGTGTATTTATTAATCTAGATGCAAAGAGATTTTATTATCCAATTATTATTGTTCTATCATTTGTATTATTAAATATGCATATTATAAAGAATAAAAAGGAAATTGATAAATGACAATTCCTTAAAAATGACCATCAGGCACTTTTACCCATTCAGTGTGTGTTCAAAGACCAACACCTGACCTTTAGTTGTCAAGACAGCCAAAGTTATCTGTAAAACATAAATTACAAATAAATGTCAGGAAAAAACATTAAATTTTCACACTATTTTTTTTTAAATAGCATTTAATATAATCTATTTAGCTTGTATTCAAACAGAAAAATGTAGACTTTCTTATTATCAAGACATTTTAAGTGTTCATTCAACAAACTCCACAAAGAGCTTATACAATTTATTTCTACTACAGCCCTATTAATTTTATGATAAATACATTTTGTAGAAACAAATCAGTACTCTCTATAAAAGGAGTTGTTCCAAACTTTCTGACAAAAATGTTATTCTTTAAAGTGCTATAAAGTAAACAACACTTTTTTTAATTCACTCTTATTTTTCATTTTAATATAATATTTGTTAGTATACCAAATTTCATAAAAAATAATCACATCAGAAAATGTTTGTTCTTCCCATTATGTTGTCTGGCCTTAATAATTTTTTCCTTCTCTAAGCACAGCTATCTGATCTTAAATAAATATATTCCAATATTAAAATTTCATGATGCAATAAAATAATTTTTAAAATTGATTATCTTGCAAAACACACAAAATAAAAACTTAATATTTTGTGAGATGCCCATTTTCAAACCTGAAAAGGCTAACTCATATGGGCACATAATTTCCATCTATGAATTTAATTTTATCAACATGTTTGGGTTCACAAAATGAGTATAATCAATCTCTGTTATGAAAAGAATAACATACTATCCTACTTTATAAAGAAAGAAATAAAATTTGAAGGCCATGTTCCAAACTTTGAAATTCATGACAGTCATTATATGATCTACACAGATTTTAAAATATAAATGAAACAAATCTAATACAAAATGACTCCTCGCAACATGGTTTTTGATTCTCTAATTATGTATTTGTATAGTGTCCTGAATTAACATCTGAGATGGAATTTCTTAATTTCCGAATCAGGTGTCAGCAGCCATTATAGGATTTGTATAGACAACAAACAAAATGTAAGCAAAACAATGTAATTCAGAATGGAGCCAAAAGCAAGGAACCTTTACCTGAATTAGAGTGACACTTTATATCAGTTATATGCAAAGTTCATAGTTTACTGAGACAGATTCCCACCATGAATAAATGAATTTGAAATAAAACTAAACAGTGCTAGTCATGATAATTTTTATTTTAATTCGAGACTTACATAATAAATACTCTAAGACATGATTCTGACTATAAGTGCTTTAAAAAAAATCATTCCATATTACAACAAAAGTATTACCTGTTCTTTTGAAGTCATAACATTCACAGAAATGGGTTCATCGGAAAGAGAAAAAGAAGTAATGGAGTTTTTCTCTTTCAAGTCTGTATTGCAATACCTGAAGAAAAGAATATATATTTCAGAAATAACAGTAAACTAGTAGTAAAACTAGTCAAAAGATAATAGAGTAAACAATAAGTGTACTTGGAAAACACTGACAAATTATTTTTAAAAACATAACTTACTAACCATGCACTGATTACCCTGTCATTGACTGCTGCAGACAAGAAATATGAGCAGGCAAGGGGATCTACTTCTTCGTCTGTTCTGGAACCAGCTGAATTTAACACAGGTAACAGCCTAAACACTTCTGTGGAATGACCTGTAAACTTCTGCAACACCGTAAGAAGAAAAAGAAAGGTTTAATGAATATTACAGTTTGTTGCATTTTGTAAGTAATTTTATAAAACAAAAGCATGCTTTCTTTTGCAATTTATAATAAATTGAAATTTCAATTCTGCATTATGTCTGGGTTTTTCTTGTTGTCTTTATATTAATTTAAAATGCTGGACTGTTGATCAGTGTGGTTTATATTTTACTTGTACTGAACTTGACAAATTGCACATTCATTATGTCTAAGAAATATTAAAATTACAACATTAAATTATATTTGTTTCTACACAACCTTATTTTATCAGACCATACATTTTTAGCATAAAAGATATGTACAATATCAAGGTAGGAAAAATGAGTGGGACTAGCTACTGTATGTCAAAATCTTATGCTAATACAGGGGTAGCATTACGAAACCTATATTTCAAAATAAGTTGCTGAGTTTTGTTTTTATTTAAACAGATCAATATTTTTTTCCTGCTTCACCATTATGACTATATACCATCTTTATGTGAAAGTTATGAAACCATGGTTACCTGCAGCAAAGTCCTGGAGCTAAGATCCCACATTTTAATGACACGACTGGCTGTCAACAATCGTGAGGAAGAACACAAACAAATGGCATGCACACCACCACTATTAGCTTTCCATCGTCTGAAAACAACATGGACACCAAACATTCATATCATTTGCTTTCAACGGTGCAACCGATGACATAAGATAAATGATCATTGCCAAACAGATTTACTTGCTTTCAATAGCGCAAATAATACCATATGTAAATGATTAATGCTCTGCATAGATTTGTTTGTTTAGACTTCCAATTAAGGGAAGGGATCTTTGAACTTGGATCTATATTTTAAAAATCCATCTAGTACAAATTCTTTAATAAACTAATACAAATTACTGTACTAGTCTTGTTCTGGTATTGTTTTCATGTCTGAGAATTTAATATTAGGAAAACATATGATCTATATTTTAAAAATCTACCTAGAACAAATTCTATAATAAACTAATACAAATTACTGTACAAGTCTTGTTCTGGTAATGTTTTCATGTCTGAGAATTTAATATGAAAATGTAAGTAAAACTCACTAAGCTGGCAGATAAAAAAAAAAGTGTGTCAATTTAATTTTAAACAGAAAGTGTTATAAATTTCCTTTATAACTTTTAAAGTGACAAATCAATATAAATGACAACACAATTCTTTGATTCCCCAAAATATCATGCCCTAGGAAAGGGCAGTCATTCATGACTTTCAGACAACACTCAATACCTTTCCTTAGTTCACTCAACTGTTTAATATTCAAAGCTCCAAATGGCACAATAGGCTAATGAATATGTAATAATCATTCTCTACCACCAAAATTCACATTGGTATAATATAATCCCTAATATTTTTTCTTCTGAAAATGAAAAAAATTTAAAACCATGGCAATGAAAAGGTTGGCAAGATAAAATTTAAGCAGCTTACTCTCTGACTTGTGCTGCTGTAATGTCCCATTCTACAACATGCCCGTCGACAGAAGAGCTGTACATGATAGCTCCAGCAGGGTGCCAGCAGATATCCGTAACTTCATCTGTATGCCCTCCTTCCTGTTTAGAACATTTTTAATGAATCAAAAAATTTTATTTACAAAACCAACTTTTTTGTTTTAAAAAAACTAAAAATAATCATAATTGTGAAAAACATTATTCTAACCAAATCACAATTTTATGATTTCATTTAGTAGATGATTTCATGATATTCATTTAGTAGATGCACAGCATTATTTATTTTAAAATATATGTAGGGATTTTCCTTTTAAGTTATAATTTACTTTATATATGCAAACAAATCACATTCATGTGTGCAAAAACATTTAAAATAAGGTAGTCCCATCACTGTCTTGCAGGAATAAGTAATGTAAAGTGCACAAATTTGGTGATTTTCTGTAGTGTTACTTTATACAATTATTTCTTGATGAAACTTGGATAAAATTAAAGATCATTTCTCTAGCTAATGCTGTTGTATTTTATTTAATGTGACTTGATTTAATGTCTGAAAGAAAAATAATTACATCTACTAAGTTTGGGGTACGTTTTTGCTAAAAATGGGGTTTTGCAGCCACATGTCAAAGTGATAAAATAATTTGCTTAGGTCCGAATTTCTTTTTGCGCATGACCGCATATGAACAGTAAGAACAAAAAATAAAGGTGCAACCCTAGCATTCTCTTGATCCATTTTTATTAGCATAACTTTAAAACTCAAGCTTTGATAATCAATTAAAAAACTGGCTATTTGGAAATCATTGCTGCTACAGCATTTGAATAAATTTTTCCCTGCTGAAAACTGCGACGAGAAGGGCATTCATTCCTTTACGAAATTAGTATTTAAAATATCATCTAGCTTTATTGCAGGATAGTGTTGTTTCCACCATTAAGTAATTAAAACAGGATCTGCTTCAAATTCTAGCAATGTTAAGGCATGGGGTCAGTTGCCCTAAGACCACCTGGAGACGATCCTGTGAGGAGGAAGTGAAGAGTTGCACCTGTCGTTGGGTGAATTGAATAAGGCTGCCCAGAATCAAGCACACTATAGGAGAACTGTTGTCAAGGCCCTTTGTTCTTTGGTTTTAATTTTTGGTCAATTTTCTTCAATTTTTGGTCAAAGTTGTGAAGTGTGACTTTCTCTAGCAGCCAAAATGGTGTCTAAGCAATTCAGTGCTGAGGAAGCAGCTCAATTTTTGATAGAATTGCCAATGATGGTGATGTTAGTGATGAAGAAACTAGGTGGTGGTGATGGGGATTATGTTGTGGAAGATAATCGAGAACACTACTTCAGACTCTAGTAATAGTGATTCTGAAGTACAACCAAGTACATCAACAGATAGGCATGGTCGCAGTTTACGTGAGCATGATGTTAGTGGACAAAATTGTCAAAGTGAAGCAAACGTTGAGCAGCAATCTATATCAGTATATATAATGATTATTTTGATATTCTTATTGATAGGTAGTATTCAGTTTATTATGGCAAGCAAGGACCAACAGAGTTTTTACAACTAGATGCTCAAATGGTTGATTTCTCTGATCTGCTGTTTACTGCCGATTTGATGACTCTCATAGCACAGCAAACCTATCTTCATGTTATCAGAATAAAATGCTTCTGGTGCTGTTGAGTGGGATAATGACACTACTGAGGAAGAAGTCAGAGCATTCATTGGATTGCTCTATTTTATAGGACTTCACTCTCCAAGAGACAGAAAACGAATTGCCAGTTGTGCTGCTTTTCAGAACATTCATTATTGACATCATTGTTCAGGAATGGGTGTCATGACAGATACGACCAGAATATGTTTGCTGCACCCCGAGTAAAAACATTACTGGTTTCTTGTTCTGCATGAAAATGCATTTGATTGTCAGTAATAACATGTTAATTATATGATATAAGAATACATGTGTCAGAACTAATTTCTTATTCTTAATACAAAAAAAAATATATATTCAAGTTGTTTTTCTTGTTTAACTGAACCTATTATTATGTATTTGATGTTAGCAGTTGTCGCTCCCCCACCAAATTGGCATTTTTCACTAGCAAGTTGACATAATAAATTGCAGGTTTCTCATAGTTAAATTTTTAAGAGTTGCATTTAAATTGTATTTTCTTAAATTAAGCACTGAAATATTATATTCTATATATTAAGAATTGATTGAGAGATACATAAGACAGTTGCATGAATATGTGTTTATTTATTTTGTAATTATTTGTAATAAATTCATTTTTAAAAATGGCACCTCTTTTTCTTAACTGCCTACATATAACCATTTTCTTTAATTTTCATGGTTATAAATAATCCAACAAACTTACTGTATCAAAGTTTTCTTAGAAGTGATAATACATTGAGGCAACATTCAATATATTCCAATACAGTCAAATTTGTGAAGAAATAAAATTTTAAAAGGCAGATTTTCTTGTTAACGCTTAGCTTCCAATAAATTGAATCCAAAAGTTTTATCCTTTTACTGAACATCAACATGTCATACATGCATGCCATATGCCATTTAAATAATCCCTGCAATAGAAATATTTATGTGCATTTTTTTACAAATTTATTCGTTGTATTCAGAAATATTTAGCTTTAGTATAATTTGACTTCATTTCCTCTTTAAAACATTACAAAGAACTTCATAAATTTGAAAATAAAAAATAATGATGATAATATTGAGATTGTTTTTCATTTTCAAAGGCACCATATTCTGAAAAGATAATTCTCAAGTCATTTTGTCTGAGAGTAATGAGTTTAAGTAAAAATTTAAATAAATTTTTGTTTCCATTAAGATCACATTGTTACATCTGCAATGGGAAAATTTTGACAGCTAAGATTTCTGATAATCTCAATACATTTTGATTAAATTGATTAACATCATAAATAGCCTACATATTTATGGACATATCCATCTTGTTACATATTTATCAATATTTTATAAATATCATCAATTCCCTCCTAATAGGTAAGACCACTCAAATTTTGAAGTCTGGCCAAATAAGCTGATATTTGCAGGTTATGTTATGTACCTCAAAGTAAGTTTGCATACAAAATTTTGGAGCTCTAGCTTTAATAGAAAAAAAGTTATGACAGTTCAAAGTTTGGCGTAAATTGCAGAAAAACACAGATTTCATGAAGACCCTTTTGAAATGACCACACAACAAAAACTATGAAACATACATAGCTCATCTTTACTATTTCAACTCTCTGTAATACAAATATATTGCTGATTTTTTTTTAAGGATCACAGATGCATAGAAAATGAAATACAATCCTGTCAAATTAGCATTTTGTGTAAACTTTCAAATGGCAAGTGGTCAAAAACTAAATAAAATGTCTCTTTTGGAATCTTGTAAAATAAAAAAACTACTTCATGTACATCATCCAAATTTGGTATACTTGCTCTTTAGAATATAGACATTTACAGGGTGAAGTTTTAGACAATCTTTTTGTATAGATTTAGAAATATAACATCTCAAAAATGTAGTTTCATGCAATAAATCCGCACACTTGTTGAAGAGGAAAAAAGGTAAAATGAAACATTTATTATAATGCAATGTTTCTAATTTCTGTAACTGACAGCATGATCATTCTAACTAAATAAAGTCAAAAATTATATTTTTACAATGTGTGCATGTACTTTTAACAATTTAAAAAAACAGATCAAAACTAGCGAAACTGATGCTCTTTAATTTAATAAAATACTATTAGTGTTAGTTGTTACTATTTACAGTATACTTTTTTGTAGTTCAACAGCAATTGTAATCATTAGTATCTTTATTTTTAATAGGTGTCTATTGTTTCATAATATAAGACATTAACATTCTAAAAATATCTTGAAAATTGAAAGCTAAAGTCTTTCATAGTTTTACTTATTATATGTCTACTATATTAGTGTATAATGTATGTCTGTAGTGTTAGTAGCATGTTACTCATCATTGTCCCGATATCAATTTTTACCAACATCGATTCACTCACTGACTCATACACTTATTATATATATATATATCTTAACCCTGATCTGTCATTCAATGACAAATTCTAATTATCATTTTCAAGATTGTTTCTTAAGGTCCTAGTTATAATAAAATAATTAAAAGTACTGGTCAGCTACAGACGAACACAGACAAAAATTCTTCAGCATTAAGAGTTGTCGTTCTTTATTTTGGATTGGTGCTTTATAAAATTAATTTAAAATATCGCCGATTAGTTAATATATATTTTTTAAAAATTCAATCTCATCATGAATCATCGTTTAATCATTTCCATTCTGTATTTTGTGTATAGGACTGTTTTTAATATAAGCAGTTTGTCATAACAAATCATCACCCTCTTGCGACAATATTTTAAAAGGCCGATACTTAGCGAACCTCGTTAGTGATCAAAATAAAACTTTATAACAAATCGTAACCTAAAAATAATGAATGATCATTTTACTATAGCAATATTTCGATGAAATTTAATAGTTTTGTTAAAACTTAACGCAAAATGTTGTCTAGTTGATCCATTTTAACACACGTCTGGTCCAAGATGGCGATCTCTCGTCAACTTCGGCATGTGCGCGAAAAAAACTATTAGGGTTTCCCGCGTTCATTGCCACTAACACTTCCTGTATAGAGACTTCTGGTTCATGTTATATACCATTTTAAAGGGCAAAAGATGACCTTTTCAACAGTATAAAGTAGGCGAACAGATGATAATGGGTTTCGAAGTTATAATGTGTCAAACATAACACATAATTTGGATTATCATTTTCTACAGTAAAATTTAAAAAAAATTAAATCAACCGATGTTTATGTTAAAGGTCATTATCTTAGCTTTCCGTTGATATAAGATTTATTTTTATTGGTTGAATCCTTGAAGAGTTAGAACGCGTTATGTGAGCATACCCAAAAACGATGTCGGAGGTAAGCCATTTTCAAATCTCGCCACGGACACTTCAGTACGCTTTACCGACTGTGAGTTTATCGATCAAAACGTAATAAATACGTCATTCAAATGTACAAACAAAACTTATATTTAATGTTGGAAGATTCCTTTATTTGATAAAACAATTTCCAACCATTTCTTTCTTTTAATTACTGAGATAGACAGTTTTGAAAATGAGTGAATTCAGTCAAAAAGTGACGTTGTCTCCAGTCTCCATATAGCGAGTGGTCTTACCTACTCCTAATCTAAGTTCACTATTCTATAACTTACAAAACAATCCAAAATTTAAGATTGCATTTGTTCAAAGATAAATGATGCCCCTGGTCATGCATCTGTATTTTTGTGCCAAGAACAAACTGAAAATCTGTTCCAAAAACTTTAAGACAAATTTTAAAAGTAACTGCAAATACTTACCAAGTGAGTATGAATTTGACCTTTTGCAAAACTGTATAACAAGATGGTACCACTTGAAGTTCCGATGGCAATCAAATTCAAACTGCTCACTGCCGTTTCCACATCTGATTTTCTTTTTTTCTTTTTTCTTGGAGTTTGCAGCTAAAAAAAAAAATTATTTCAATTTTAAGAGTTTATTTCTTTTTACCATCTCTGCTACCCGTACTATTCTGCAAAACAAATTATATTAATCATTGGCCATACTATCATCTGTTTACTTATAGTGATAACATTTTATCCTTTAACCTTGTGTACTCATTCAAATAAAAAGATTGATAAAACGCTGACAGTACAGATAATTACATCATTAAATAAAGGTAATTTTTTAAAAAAAACAGTTATAATACAATTACTATAGAAATAACTCATCTGACAATAGGTAGCGGCACCAAAATTTAAATAATAAAATCAAGCATTCAGTTTTGTTATTTTCATTTAAAACTTTTTAAAACATGAAAAATAAAAAAAGAATTGTGAAGCTATCTCAATTGGTTCCAGAGATATGCTATTTTTAAGTTTTAAAAAATGGCGGCAGTGAAAAAAATGGTTATTTCGACCATCTTTAGACTTGCTAAAGACTAACTAAAATCTAACATGCAGTTATGAAAGTTTGATACTTTATTCCTTTCTACTTGCAGATAACAAAATGCAAAGTTGTAACTTTCTATATGATGAAATAACAAAATGCCTAGCTGCAGAAGTTAATAAAAAACCATCATCCGGATAGTTAGAAATAACGCGATTGATGAAGTTTGACACAGCATATCTAATTCATTAATTGAAATATATCATTGAAACTGTTCACATATGTTCAAATGTGTATAAAGAATATGCCCAATTTTTTCCAGGATGTTATTTTCATTTGAATCATGTACAGGTTGGCCCAAACTTTGTAAAATCATCAAAATGACTGACGACGGCACTTTTACACATTTTTTGCACAAAACTGACCATAACATTTGAACCATTTGCATGATCATCATGAAATTTTGGAGTATGATAAATATTACTTTGCTCTTTGTGTATAAAAATTTTCAATACATTTTATGCACTAACAGTAAATTTATGCATTAAAAATGCATTCAAAAATTGCACAATTACACAGAAATAGTAAACGCTTTTTCATATCATGTCAAAAGCTTGAGTTCTGATCTCTTTGTTTACTCTATACCAAACAAAATTAGTTATTGTCATGTTTTACTTTTTATCATAAAAATGTTAAGATATTAATTACTAGGTAGCAGCACAGTAGTAACTAAGTAATCCAGCAATAATCAATGTATAAAACTTTTAAAAGTGCAAATTTTCATTACTTTTCTTTCAATTCATTCAATGATTTCTCAACATCCAAAGCATTCTTTAATTCAAACAAACATTCAAAATCAAGTTTAATGTTTCTATTTCTTATGATTGTAAATTTGTATATCTTGCTTGTATGTGGAAAGTACATGGATTGAATAAAGTTGAATAATTATTCACCTATGTCCTGTTTTATCCAGCAGATTTACAAGACAGAATGTGTGTTTTGG
Organism: Sinotaia quadrata; assembly: GCA_028829895.1. Taxonomy (NCBI): domain Eukaryota; kingdom Metazoa; phylum Mollusca; class Gastropoda; order Architaenioglossa; family Viviparidae; genus Sinotaia; species Sinotaia quadrata. The sequence continues at coordinate 85,106,699 of CM054177.1, forward strand.
CATACTGTTTTTTTACTTTGGCTTGTGTCAATGTGTGCCACACAAACACATATATTTGGTATAAAAAATAAAGATAATTAAATGCTGCATCCACTGCTATGAAGTTTGGCTTGGTTTATTCATTTTACAAATGAATTTTAAACAATAGTTCATTAGTTGGCAAGTAATCTACCATTTTCTTTATTAAAAAATGGTTAAAAGTACACCATTACTAGGCTTGAATAAAAATCTTTGCACTTTATTTTGTGCAATTTAATGAGTAATATAATAAAGAGAAGACACTGTACAACTTCAAGGGGTAGGGATGGACAAAAGTTAGAAAAGAAATTGTAAAAAAAAAAAAAAAAAAGAGCTATGTGGATTAGGCTAGTCAATTAGTCATACTACTGTACATACACTAAAGTTGAACTTTAACTAAGCCAGTGCTTGTACAATTAAAATAATTTTGGCTTTCTTACTTTAAAAAAAATATACTATATTTAGATGTTATGTTAAATAGACCTAATTATTTAAACAGACAAGTAAAACGTGGAACGTCATGGTTAGAAATAGAAGTGAAAGTAGCATCTTTGCAACATATAAATATTGATAGGCCTAATCTTTCTTATAATTAAAATAATTTCAGCTTTCTTACTTTTTCTGAAAATAAACTATATTTGCACTATATTTAAACTGTTGCGATTTTAAGTAGGCCTAATTATTTAAACAGAGAAGTCAAACTATGAAACATCGACGTTAGAACAATAGAAGTGAAGTAGCGTCTTTACGATGTATATACTGATAGACTCCCTTGATTTTTGTAGTGACCTAATTCAACATCGATTTATGAATGAACCATGTGACATCCAATACCTATAGAATTAAAATTAAATATTAACACTTCCAAGTTTGTAATTCACCGGTCTTATCTTCATAAAACTTAGTATATTTCCTATATTTCGTGTTGAATGCGATACGAACGTTCGCTCCCGATTCGAGGTCGCAAGCACGTGACAGACCCACTAATTTCGAAAGAAAAAACTGCTAATCATAATAAACTGCATAATAAAACTACAACCCCTTTAAAGAATAACAACTAAAGAACTTATCTAAAGCAATAATGCAGTATTAAATTTAGTGTAAACTTCGCGATTTCACTTTGGAATGAAGCGCGCTCGTTACAATGGCGGAAGCCATTGTTGTAAGACCGATCGTATTTAGTTCGCTACGTTAAATTGGATTAACTGTGTCCCACAGATCATGAATACATTAACCCCATACCTCATTCGAAAGGGGATGGAAAGACCTTTCATTCAAGCCTAGTAATAGTGTACTTTTGACCATTTTTTTACGATGAAAATTGCAGATTTCTTGCCGAAGTTCGCTTAAAAGCTAATTTTTAAAACGTATACAGGAAAAACCCACAAAAGCGTATAGCGCAAACGACGCAGCATTTAATTATCTTCATTTTGATACCAAATATGTGTGTGTAGTGTGTTTGTGGGATATAAACAGAGGTAAGAAACAAGGTATATCAAAACGCGCATTCTGTTAAGTCACGTAAATCGGCAGGACAAAACTCGACACGGGTGAAAAATTAGTCAACTTTATTCAATCAGCGTAGTTTCCACATACAAACAAGACATACAAATTTACAATCATAAGAAAATAGAAACATTAAGCTTGATTTTGAATGTTTGTTTGAATTAAACAATGCTTTGGTTGTTGAGAAATCAGTGAATGAAAAGTGACGAAAATGTGCACTTTTACAAAAGTATAGCGGCTGGCGGGCGACTGTGCCGCTACCTACTGACAATGACATTTGCTGGTTCATCTTTGTCAGACTGGAAATCTGCAGCCACTGATCTTAACTTTAACTGTCAAGATGGCTTCTTGAAATATTACACTGGTTTAAAATGACAAGCTGGAAGAGGGTTTTTTTTAATTTAGGTTATTTACATCTTTATAGATCTTCTAATACTGAAAGTAATTTATTAAAATAAAACTGCACACCATAAATTGCATCAATATTGCAATGTCTCAGAATGATTCTCTGGGTCTGTTGTTGTGGAGGGCAAACACTAACACTAACAGTAACAGTCTTAACATTTTTTTAAAGTGACAGTTTGGAATATGGACATGTTTTAAAATGCAAAGTAAGCAGGCAGTAATTACTCTAAATTCTAACTCTTTTCAAAACAAATGTTATGTTCACACATTCATCATTAAATGATGAATGTGTGAACATAACATTTGTTTTGAAAAGAATTTTTGATTGTGAAAGGGTACACTTACTTTGACATGAAAATGATTCATTTTCATGTCAAAGTAAGTGTACCCTTTCACAATCAAAAATTCATAAAAAGTAAAAAACTTTCAAAACCACTTTCTAAAACCTAGTATTAGTAGTAAGTAGGCCTATGTATTGCAAAAAGAAATAGCACTAGAAATAGGCCTATCAGTATCATGCAAGGAAAGTTATTTGTGATTTGTGTTATTTAATTCTGATACAAAATTCTCCTAACACGAGTACTTAGTACTAATGTAAGTAGTACTACTACAAGCAATATCAATTATCATACAACTTTTTTAGAGAAAAGTCAACTGTGATTTTGTGAATGTTTTTTTTAAAATGTACTTCTGCCAGTTCTGGTGCAAAAATGCCGCATTAACAAAATAAGTTCGGTTAAAAGAATCGTGGTAGGTGTTTCCGTTTATTTAAATGCTTACTGCATAGTAAAGAAAATAATCTGTAAACAAATATTTTAAATATTAGTAAATAATAGTTTTAATACATAACTCATAAGCCTAAATTATTATTCTTTACACCTGTGTATTAAAAAAAACTAAATTAAAGGTTAATAAAACATCATTCAAATGATAAATTCATTAAAATCAAATGCATACTTTTTTAATATTAAGCTAAAACATAACAAGGAACGGGGGTAGTGATCTGACAAGTAAGATGTGTCAAAACAAAATTTATATGTTAATATTTATTTTATTTAAATTAATTATACAATTTATAAGCCTATTCTATTTTAACTTTAAGGCAATGAGTGTCTTAAGCCCGTATTTTTTTAATTATGTTGCAAAACTTCTGGATAATTTCAAATGTCTTTATAACAAAATAACGATGTCTTTACTAACACAGCAACAATAACATTAAAACAGTCAATGAGTACGGTAGTTAATAAGCAATAATATAAACTAAAACAAAAACGTGGTCTTGGACTTACAGACTGTAAATGGCGGCCTGGGCCCCACTGCAGACATGTGCAAGTTGCAGTCAAATGTTTGCTTGGACTGATCTCTTGAATTAGATTACCAGTTGATGTCTCCCATAAATTGACAAGTCCATCTGCACTTGAATAAGCTAAATGTTCGCCATTTGCTGAAAACGACGACAGCCTTCTTTGGCCTGCCATCTTTAAGAACACGTGGGTTTACTACGCATGTCTGAAAACTTGAAAGGATGTGATGTTTCCCATCATGCTTTCTCAATGTGTACACGTAGAATTTCTTTCTTTGGCCGCAGGCTAACTGAATAACAAAAATGATGCGCTTGTTATTACCACTAAGGCGTTTTATACATTAATTTTTCTATATGACCTTATCTTTCATGAGATATATTATTTTAGCTATAATTTTTACTTTCTGTTGTAGCATAATTCCGCGCAAATGTGTAGACGCCAACACTTTTCCCCAGACTAGGCCTATATATTATATATTGTTCATTACATACAATACAGAGATTTTTTAACTCAATCTGCTCATTTTCTTTCTAAATGCGATTTGCTATCCTTAATTTTATTCGATACTGAAAGCAAATAGAACTTACATGGACATTAGTTATAAACTTTTCATATACCAGGAAAAGAAGGATCTGTACTGTACAAGCCTACTTTCAGATTGAGGTATAATAATGAGAAGGGTATGAACTGAATTTGGGGATAATAGTATCTTCCGACCTGGTCGATTTCGCTGCTTGGCACGAGGTGTGTCGTTGTTGGTACAGTTGAATAAGAAAGACGGTGGAAAGTAGTAGACAGGAAAGTTGTATAGTGGTGATGATGAATGTGGCCTGTTGTCTGTGGCGCTCGCTCATATCTGGCCGGTAGAGGCATAGTTATCCCGGTAGTCCGTGGCTAATGTAGTGGAGGTTGGTGTTGCTGATGTAGTTGTAGTTGCAGTCCCTGATGTTGGAGGGGAGAAGGAGGGTGGGGGTCTTATAGAGTCCATGCTAGTAGCACACTAAGTCTGTACCTAGTGTGTGTGTACAGACGCCTGGGATGTTCAACTCCCAATGATGCCGATGCTGTCAAACATGCTGTCATCGTTGTCCCCCAATGTCCGTTGGGATAGGCGTAGACGGGTGCTGGTGGCCAGTAAATGAGCAGTAACTGGATCTTGTCCACAATGGGGTGATTAAAAAAAATACCCACTGTATATACTGCTGCTCTCTGTGTTGCCATTGTCGTTGTTGGGTGTTGTTTTTTTTCTGGTGTTTTCTTGGCCTGTTTATTGTTGTTGTCTCGTGTCTTGCCTTGATGTGGATCTTGTGGCGGAGGGAGAAGACATGCTTCAAGATGTTGCCATGACTAAGCCAGTGAACCTCAATGTGGTAAAGCAGATTGCTGTAATCAGCCTCTGCAGCTATGCACATGTGCTTGAAGATGTAGTGGTTGAGAGGACGAGCAAGCACTGCATTCACTAACTTCACTACAACAGACATAATGTTCTTCATGCCTGCTGCTTTGGCACACAATGACTCCTGATGGACGATGCAGTGCATCTTGTTTATCTCCTGCACACAGCCCAAAGAGCAGCAGTGGTCGATGAGCAACTGTGAAAGTCCCTTGTAGATCCAACAATGGCAGGTGCACCATCAGTAGTTACCGAGATGAGCTTCGACAGGTCAAAACCACTCAAAGCAGGTAAGAAGACATTGAGGACATCTTGGCCAATTGTCATTCCCTTCATCAAGATGAGAAACTCCTTGACTACCTCCAGGTCTTGCATGACACCATGCATAAATATGGCCAGCTGCGCAGTGTTCGTGATATCACAGCTCTCGTCCAAGGTGATGGAGAATACTTACACTTTTCAAAGGCATCATATGCTGGAAAGATAAACTCTCAAGTCATTATATCTATATGTGATGAGTTTAAGTGCCAAATTAAAAAAATAACTTTCGTTTCCATTAAGATCACATTGTTACAACAGCAGTGATGGGGAAATTTTCAGAATCATCGGCGTTTCAAAACAGCTAAGATTTCTGATAATCTCGATACATTTTAATTAAATTGATTAACATCATAAATAGCTTACTTATTTATGTACATATCCAAGTGGTTTCATTTGCATTTAAAGTTTCACATAACTGTGTATATGTTTTAAACCTGTGCTAGTAAGGGTAGAAAAACCTGTGAATTACATTTAAGAATATAAACATCGTGATTGGGCTTATTATATATTTAAAACGTTATATTAAAAAAAGATACTTTATTTATTACTTAACATTGTCTTTGCAGCATAACAATTTAGCCCGTTTTATGTTTAGTTGAGAAAAATAGAGCTTATTTTATAATGGTTCATAGTTTTGTACTGGGAGAGAAATAAGGTTTCCACCTTACGTATTATAGTTATATACCCCACATTGAATAAATATGTATCCAAATTAATAATTTAGGCTAATGAAGAAAATATATTCATTGTAAAGAGATATTATAATACTTATTTAATATATTTTCCTGGTAAAATACATCTCAGCCTTAGTTTTCAACAGAAAAATGCTTTTTACATATTTCAAACTCCTATAATATCAATATTTTTATCTTTTCTTGATTTTCGTGAGCATTATGTACTGTTGTAGACTGTAACATGTAAAATAATTATTTATTATAATCCACTTTACTTCATGTCTCAAAATAATACACTTGCCCAGAGAAATAGCTACCCACACACACATAAGATGCGCGCGCGCGCGCGTGTGCGTGCGTTCGTGCGTGTGTGTGTATGGTTTATGTACATGTAACAGGGACATAACTATAAAATAATTGTTTTGGGTTATTGTATAGAAGTTAATTCAGTTAACAATGGAAGAAAAAGATAACGATCCACTATTTTGTTTGGGGGGAGGGAGGGGGCTCCGTCGATTTCGCACAAGGCGGAAAGCCTAGAGGACGATGAACGCAATCGTGGCAGAAGTTGCTTGTTTTTGTTTTTTCTCCTCTTAGTTTGGAGATGTAGTGGACCATAGACCACTAGCCGATAGGGGAGTATCGACGGAGGCCAGGATAGTACCTCACCACGTCTGTACCTGGTGGACACACACACACACACACACACGCACACACACACGAGGTACTCCTGTCATTATTGACCTCGCAATTATCGTTGGTTGTTTTGGAGTATAGACAACTTTTGCTGTTGTTGTTCCTCACACCTTGCTGTTCTGTCGCTGGCCTTCTAGCAAACAGCTTTGGTTCTTCTGAAGTATGGGCAACATTAAAATAAAATTCTACTACTGATTGTGCCTTTGTTGCTGTTCTTATTGTTTGTTGTGGCTTCGGTATTTTTCGTTAGGCCCGTTTCTTTGTTTCATATTCAGGGTAGTGGTAGTGTATGTGGGGTGGGTGAATTAAAGGTGATGAGTAACTGTCGTAACATATCGGCAAAAGGTTGGCTGAAATATTCCGTATGGTTGATGTTCCCACCACTAATGTTAAGGCTGTTGTCTGTTGCTGTCGATGATGTTGTTTCTTTCCAATTAGACTGGCCTTGTTTGGTTGGGGTGGGATATTCTTGTTTGGGCCTTTTTCCTGATGTGTGATTGCGACCCTTGTGTTTTCCGCTTTTCTGGTTGTTTTTCCTTCTTCTGGGTCGGGGGGAGGGGGTTGTACTGTTTCAAATTTAGTCTCAGAAAGGAAATGAGGGGATAATGGAGATGTGCTAAGTTTATCAGTCCAGAAAGGAGATCCCAATCTGATGATAATTAGTTTTCTAATTGAATTTCAGTTTGGGTGTAAGTTTCTATCTTTTCTATAGGCTTTATCTGGTTTCAGTATCTGTCTTCTAGTGATGGTTATTACTGACAACACAAAGGCTTAATCAATGTATATAAAACCATAATTACCATATTCATAACCCACCAGTTGATGCAACCAACTACCGTAGACCATCATTATTTACAACAATATTATACAAAATTGTCTGAACACAATGTTCAACTAAAAAATCATCACACGCCTTGGGAAGCATAGCGCTCCCAAACTAGCAACTTGATTTCTACAGAAAATCGAATATGTTTATATTCAGATGACATCATAGTTTATATTATCAGTGCAGAGAAGACCAAATTGATGACCAACAACACCAGTGGCATCGGCACTGAAATCATGATTGGTGATCAGAAACTGGAAACATCAAGTACTTAGGAGCCATCATGACAGACGAAGGATCAAAACCAGATATAATGTCCAGGATTGCGCTGACATATAACAGCAATGGCAAGACTGAAGAAAAACAGTCAGCTCAAAGATCAGACTGATGCGCTCCTTGGTTGTATCTGTGTTCTTATATGTATGTGAGTCATGGATACTCACAGTCACAGTGGATCTTAAAAGAAGGATACAAGCTACTGAAATGAGATACTTTCGAAGGTTGCTTGGCATTTCATACAGAGATCATATCACGAATGACGAAGTGAGAAACAGAATTAGACAAGCCATTGAACCATATGAAGAGCTATTGGCCTTTGTGGAAAAACGTAAAATGAAATGGTATGGGCATGTCATACGATCAACAGGGCTTGCCAAGACAATCATGCAAGGCACTGTGCAAGAAGGGTATAGGAGAGGAAGACAGAGGAAAAGATGGGAGGATAACATCTCAGAGTGGACAGCACCGAAGCTGAGCGATACAGTAAGAAACTAAGATATTAGAGAACAAATTGAAATGGAGGAAGCTGGTTGCCAGGTCATCAGTGGTGCCCCAAATGTCGGCAAGACTAAAGGATAGATAGATAGACTGCTATTTAAAAAAATAATATGCATGTATATCGAATACAAATGTGCTCATATTAAAGTGCAATTTTAATAAAGTAGGCTACGTTTAGGCCTACATGTTACAGATATTTATTTTTCGTCGTAATGTTTAGCGTGTTGCTTATCTAATGATCGAAGTTGAATGCACTTAACGTAAAAGATTCATCTGCATCTCACGGAATTAAAACTCGGTGACTTGTCAACAGGTAAAACCTTATCGCTAAGCCTATATTATTAATAAACACTTTTATGTTCATATGCAATACGTACACTATGACACCACTTCCGAGCCATTTGACTATTGGTACATTTAAAAACTACTTTAAAAATTTATATTTGTGATAACTTCAAGAACTCAAAATTTAATATAAATGTCAGCTCTATAAAGAAATAAATCTTATACTACAAGAACTTGAAATGTTTTATTTAATTGTCTGAACATTTTTTAAAAAAGGAATTTGATAAAGATTCTTATCTGGCTTGAGTAATTGTTCTTGTAACATCATGTGAACGCTAAACCCACTCATTTACTCTTGAGAAGAAAAAAATGCATAGGCCTAATCTCTGTGGTTAGATAACATATTCGATGTGACCTACGGATGTGTTAATATTATTGACACTTTAGTAATGATTGTCTTCTTTTATTTGCAAATGCAGACCCTAAATGTATTTATTATTTACAATTACATTCTTTGTGAAACGGATCTTTCAGTGCCTCGAGCTTGTATGACAGCAATTTTTAACACTTCTCGACGGTAAAAGGTAACTACTGAACAGTCACAAATGAGTTTATTCTTTATTTTACATATAGTAAAGTGTGAACAGAGGGAACGAGCGTTGGAAAATGTTTTCAATTTCATGTATATTTTTAATATAAAATTAATATAGTACTTTAGTAGTTATCGCCTGTGGTGAGGGTAGGGTTGGGGGAGCCCACCGTTTAGACCCTACGTAACTTGCATATATATAAAACTGATAATGATATATGCCAGAAAACATCCAAAATGTGAGGGCACGATAATATGAATATACATTAACTAACGGATACATTATTATTAGTTATTATATAGTGGGTGATAACTATGATCATTCTAAACAAACTTTTCTGACTTTCTATTTATTTATTTTATTGACAAATGGACTTGAACTAAGCATGCACTATGTGAATACAAATAGTGTATATATGTATATATATATATAAGTAAAATAGCATACTTGTTAGTGGTGATATATTATAGTAGGCTTATATTTACTCATTATTTTTAAAAATCAAACTGACATTGCTTACCAAAATAGCATGATGACCATCATAAAATCTGGCTATGCTTAACTAGTAGTATGACTGACAAGTGACAGTAACTTAAAACATAAATAATAATGGTAACAGTTAAAAGAGTGCTTTACTTGTGCCTGTAAAAAGATTCTGTGAGTGCTTTACAATACACTGTACTTGTAAACATACAAAATGAAATAAAATTATATTTAAAAAATTGTACAGTAGCAAACAGTAATAACATACATCAACTGAGAATCACATAATATAAACACATGCATATTATATATACAACAGTGACTTAATTCAGCACTTTTATGAAAGTAGCAGCTCAAAAAGCTGCAAATTTCAGGTTGAAAGCAAATGAACATTGACCATGTGACTCAAAGTTTGCTCTTTGGAATGCTGAAATGTGTATCTGATGATGATTAATAATAAATTAATAGTTTAGTAAAGTGAATGCATTAATATTATAATAATCAACTTTCAAAAAGCTGAGAGGTCATTTGTATGACATTTTTTTCCTGATTTCATCACAGTTTAATAATTTAGGATATAGCAGCTTGAGAAGAAACTAGGCACAAAGCCTCAGCATTTGGACCATTTCTAAACAACAGTTTTATCTTGTTTGTCAGTTTAAGTTGATAGTCTCAACCAATTTTTAAAACTTCATTCAGAGTAAAACAAATGTGTTTACATAATAGTATTAGATGATATAAGGTTGCATACAAAGTTTAAAAGAGAGAGATCTTAAATAGTTTATGAAATATCATCATTTGTGAATCATTGTAAAAATTAAAAATGGCAGTATTAAAATTATTACATAAGGGTATATATTCTAAATAATTAAAATGCAGGAGTTCTTTTCAGAGAATGTATTGTATTTTATAAACTGTGTGCAAACGTGGCTCTTCATTGCATAGACATGATATAATATATTATAAAGTGCATTTTAAAGACATTATAAAAATTAAAATTCAAAGAAATGGTTTTAAATATATTCTTTAAAATTATAAAGTACCAAGATGTCTTAGCCTATTTTTTCGCAAAGACACTGATCATAAATCCAATGATATATTAAATCTCAAACATGATCAGACTAGCAAATTTAACATATAACACATAAGTTATAACTAAGAAAAGATGGGGAAAAAATCATTGAACACAAATTGTTAAAAAAAATGTGATACCTCTGAAACTATATGTCTTACAAATTTGTATACAGTCTATCTGAAACAATCATTTTATGCTTACTTTTTATAAACTTGAATCACTGCAATTTACTTTTAGTACTTATGATTATTTTATATACAATTACACATGTTTACTGTAAAGCTTATATGCAGCTTTTAGTTCTTAGAGAAAACAATTATTTTATTTTAATAAAACTATGCAATTAAATTTCTAGAAAAAAGAAAAACAAATTTTTAGGGAGGGGGGAGGAATATAAACCTCTTAAGAACCAATAAAGGAAAAAAGTAGACTGTTTAAAAAGTAAACCATCGAAAAACCAAAGTATAAAGTTGGAAAAAAACCACTTAGATAATATAAATATGTACTCTATGTATTTAAGTTAACTATTTAGTATTATTTTACTATTAACAATTAATTTTGTACTGTTTAAGAGAACAGTTGTAAATCCTAGACTAATTTTATATATATGTACAAGTAAATTATTAAACAAACAAATACTAATTAATGTTATGTTTATAATACTATTTTATGTATTATTTGTAAAGCTAGTATCCTGAAAATATAAATTGCTGGATAAGTTTTATCACTAAATCAAATGAATTTGTACACTAAGTACATTTTTTAAAAAGATGAAAATAAGCTGCAGGAAACTTCAGCTTGATTGTCAACATAGTGCTGTTCCTTACTAGTTTGACTCTTCAACCAAAAAAAAACAAAGAAAAATTGCATTAAAAAGTAATCGTGATTTCAGTAAAGTTTAACTTTAGAGAAAGATATATTGTTAATCAAATATTAATGCAGTATAAATAAATAGGACTATTAATATTATAAAAAGCTAAAGTATTAATATTATTTTTACCGAAGCATGCTATGTATATAGTTTTAAATTGGTTTGAAATAGAGAGGGTTGTCACAAATTAACTATAGAACTGAGGACCTGAAATCCATCTTGCAATTATATAGCTGCTAAAATTAACTTGCAGTTACTAAATAAATTCATAAACAGATTTTAAAATACCTATATTTATTAAAAGCAATATTAATTGATATAAACATAATAAGTACCAGAACTCAATGGTTTCAAACTTTGCTGCAGTTCTAAATTTTCTAATAATTAATATGTTCAACAGGACCATTGCAAGATTTTAAAGCAGATGCTTCTTTTGGTGAACCAATGGAAATACTTGGCACAAAACTGCATCAAAAGCTATAGGTCATTTTAAATAACAGTTTCATAGATGAATGAATACTCTTATCTGTACAACTTTCAGTGAGAAAATATTCAAATTTGGTTATATATAGCAACAAATTCTGATATGAGCAATTGTTTAATCAGTTCTCAGAAGCTTGAGTTTTAATATTCTGGTGAAAAAAGGGGTATCAGAAGAAAGCTTATGGTGATACCTTCATTTTTATTCTTACTTATACTTATAGTTATAAAATTATATAATAAAAATTTGTGTGCGGATGTGCGCCAAAAGAAATCCTGACCAAAGTGAATTTTTCAACACAGACTGCCAGGCCCCATTTTTAGCAAAAACATATCTAACACATGGTAAATGTAAGTAAGTGTCATTATTTTTCCTTCAAACATGGTTTAAGTCACATTAAATATAATACATACATAGTGTGTTAGATAAAAAAAAATATCTTGTTTTAATTTTTATTCAAGTTACATCAACAAATAATTGTATTTAAGTCTCTAACATCACCACATAAAATCACCAAATTTGTGTAATGCTACATACTCCTGCAAAATAGCAACATTAGGACTACCAAGACAATGATGGGGCATGAAAGCGTTGCAGATGAAGGCGAGCCACAAGATATGGAGACTAATGTTTTACTGCCGCCAGACTCTATCATTGCAGTGCCTCCAGACAGGTAATGGTGTCAACCATTCATAATTATTATTTATAAAAAAAATAATTAATCTGTACATTTAAAGAAATGGTCAGTATTTGACTTTTGAGTGCTTTCTTTAAGAACTTCCATTTGTAGTAGTGGTATAGTATCTATTTAACGTACCTGATTTATGAGGAGAAATATTAAATTAAGTTGCATTTTGCACTTGTAAGATAAAATTTTCTAGTCTTATCAAAGATTTTTTTTATTGATTTCAGTTTTGTAGTTGTTTTAATTCATATAATTAATTATAATGTATTAATTGCAGATTCCATTTGGTTTACTGCATCTTCACATTCATGGGCATTTCAACCCTTTTGCCTTGGAATTTTTTCATAACTGCCAAAAAGGTAAGCTAAAAGTTGTAATAAGCACATTTTAAAATGACATGTTAGATCTTTAAAATAAATCAGTAAAATTACATTTAATTTATTAATTTTTAAAAAATCTTTTTGTTTGTAATTTTTTTACAATTTCATGTAATTTAGGAATTTAACTATAAATTAACACCATAGTTTACTAGATGTTTTATCATTAGAAAAATTAAAATAGTTTGTAATAACTATTCCATTTTATCTGTGTGTGTTGTTTGGGTGGGTCACACAATAGTGTTCACACGTGTGTGTGCGTGCGTGCGTGCGTATGTGCATGCATGCACGTTAATTTTGTCTGTTCTATTGTTCTTATTGCTGCCAAAGTCATTGAATAAAATAGTCTTTGCAGCAGGCACATAATTTTTTTTATAATAGTAATCATGAAGAGAAAAGCAGAAATATATCTATGTAAATATTTTTCCTAATATATTTTGTTTCAGTACTTTGACTATAAGCTGCGCAATGTATCACTACCAGAGGATGAGCCATTTGACAGTTTAAATGCTACCACACATTTACAAACCACATTCGAGAGTTATCTTTCCATTGCATCCATGCTGGCCAACCTTGTTTTTATGTTTTTGACCATGGTTCTTGTCAGAAAGTGAGTACACATTTAAAAGTCTTGTGTGTTAGTGTTAGTAGTATTGGGACCTGATTAATGGAACTCTCTTCTAGTTCTACCAGGCTCTTCACACAGCCGTGACACTTTTTTGAGTTAAAACAAAACTCCATTTTTTTTTGGTACTCCCCTACATCAGGTCCATAACTGAATCTTCAATCTTCAGAGTATGTGAATCTCATAGTCTCTCCTGTTTTCTGTGTCTCCTTTTCTCTCATGGCAAAAACATAAGATTATATTTACTACAGTTCCCAGGGCCCATTAGTTGGCTAAAATAAAAATGCTGTACCATTAGCTAGAAAACTATGTACCAACTAAGACATAGGTGAAAATAAACACTAATTAAATGTTAATAAAAAAGACTGTCCCCTCAGTATCTCTGAGTCTCGTCTTAATTTCATTTCCATCCCTGTCTCGTTAAACCAGTGGGGTGTGATCTGCCTCCTATTGTAGGCTGATGCTTAATAGGTTCATGAGATTTCTTGAATTATTGAATTATCTACCACCTCAGGCACATAAATGAAAAAGTTAATTACCTTGAATTCACTTTTTAAGTTTAACTACTCCATTTGTTCTAACTGCTAAATTCTCAAACCCTTAATACATTTAATTACAAGTAATACATGTAGTAAAAATATTTCACACTGAATTGCTGAATTTATACCAAAATTTGAAACATTCTAAAACAAGAGTTTCAAAATAACAGAATTCTGTTTATCACAATAGCAAAACTAAAAACACCTTTATTAGAGTTCATGTTTCAAAATGTATAGAAAGTAATAATATTGCCCTTAGCATTAGAGTATACACATATTTATTAAAACAGTGTTATTAATAAAAGTTACAGCTTAGTTTTCAAATTATCAGTAAGTACATAGCTTGTTAGTTATATTCTCAAAATTAAACATTTGGATAGAATTCAACCTTACCATGACTGACATGACTGATGTGTAATTACATGGTTTCCTCCCTTGACCAGCCTATCAAAACAAAACAGGAAAAACCATGCGTGATAAAATGAATTTTAAAAAATAACTCTGGCAAGTCCACAGCAAGATTTTTGTGACATGCAGAAACTTCAGCACTTCAAAACATAGCTACATGTACTTAGATCAGTCTGTTGTCTCTGATATCCTATACTATAATCAAGCATTTGTCCCAGTAACCAGGCACACTACTCCTTTTCTAATGTCCCTCAGCACTACTCTTTCTCTAATGTCCCTTTAAACGGGTACTCTTTCTTTAATGTTCCTGTAAGCTGATAAACTACTCTTGTCCCTATCACTAACACACTACTCTTTCTCTATGTCCCTATCACAAACACACTACTCTTTCTCTAATGTCCCTATCATAAACACACTACTCTTTCTCTATGTCCCTATCACAAACACACTACTCTTTCTCTATGTCCCTATCACTAACACACTACTCTTTCTCTATGTCCCTATCACAAACACACTACTCTTTCTCTATGTCCCTATCACAAACACACTACTCTTTCTCTATGTCCCTATCACAAACACACTACTCTTTATCTATGTCCCTATTACAAACACTCTACTCTTTCTCTAATGTCCCTATCACAAACACACTACTCTTTCTCTAATGTCCCACTAACCAAACACACTACTCTTTCTCTAATGTCCCTTTAACTTGGCACTCAATTCTTTCTCTAGTGTTGCTTTAACCACACTACTTTTTTCCTAATGTCCCTTTAACCAAATGCACTACTTTTTCTCTAAAATCAAAAAAGATTACCTTTTGTCTGGAACAATTTATTTTTGAAACTTATCACTGTTTGTAAGAATTTATCAGTACATTATTATCAGGAGGAAATTGGTAAAATAGCAGGTTTGAGCACAGTATATCACTATATGTGCTTTTTGTTTGAAATTTTCTGATTTGTTTAATTTTTATTTTTACAGCATATCAATAAATGTTCGGATGATATCCTCACTAATCATCATTATGATTATTTTCATAATTACCGTCATTCTTGTTGTTATCGACACAGATTCATGTAAGTAAAAGAAAAATATTTATCTTCTTTCCTTTTTTGGTCTTTGTAGAATAGTTTAATTTCTGATCGTTATAAAGGAATTTTTTGGAAATAAAAGTATTTTTATGTAGAACAAATTTTTTTGAATACTTAATAATAAGTTAAATCAATAGCAGTATATCCTTAAAATAAATAATAATCATATTACTATAATCAGAGGTTTTTTGAAAGATGCTAGGGTATGACTAAGTCTAAGTTCTAAAGTTAGGTACCAGTTGACAGTACTCTGATATAAGAAACACCATTACTTGTACGTAACAAATGTTTGGTTTCATGATGGGTACACTAAGGATTTAAACATTGAAAGAAGAGTACAATTGTTGAGCTAGAATGTAGGTTGGATAGATACTTTGGAAGTATTTTTTATTTTAAAACATTAAATATTTGTGCTTGATATATGGTCATGAGCACTGTTGATCAATAGTAATGTGCACATGCATAACAGTAACTGAGAAAATGTATAGCTTTTTGCTAGCTTCAGTGGGTGGTGTTGCTTGTGCATTAAACATATACATGAAACTATTTGCTATCAGTTATATGGCCTTAGCTGTTCATAAAAAAGTGTATGTGGACCTCTAGTTGCCAAAAGTGTTGTGTTAATATTGTGAGCATATCTTCACTGGAACATAATTAATTTATGTACAACTTTTCAGCTTTCTTTAAGTAAGAATAGGTTATATGTACAATTTTAGAATAATATATCATTAAAAATAGTTCAGTAAATACTTGATTTGAAAATATACCAATATAATTTGTTTAACAACTCAATAATTTGAACTCTTGGATGATTTTGAGCATTAATAATTTTCTTGCATTAATTAATTCAGACTACAGAGGTTGTTCCTGCCAAGCAGACCAAATGAAATAAATGTGTTTTTATTTCTTTAAATTTTGAATACCTACTAAAAAAAAAAATGTAATATGTAAAAAAAAAAAAAATCAAACATTTTCAACCCATTCTATTTTTAATTTATGTCATTTATCTCTTTATTTATCATAATGTATCTGTTCAGATGCACAAAGCCTTTTTTTTTTTATTATTATTATTTCAGGGCAGTTTGGATTTTTTATAATATCAGTTGTCTGTGCTGCAAGTATGGTTGGTAAGTGAAATATTTTGGTTTTTCTCTCCATTTTATTGAATTTATATTCTGTATAATTTTACCACCCACTGCTGCAGGGAGACAGACAAAGGGGATTTCATTGTAAATATAAATTGTAAAAAGAGGAAATAATTGACAGTGAACAAATTATGAATAGTTTTGAAAGCATGTGCAATGTATGAAGTGCATTTGTACTTTGAACAAATGTGGTAGGTAATTGAAAAACTCTTACTTATTATTTTCTTGAGATGACTAAAACAGTAAAAGCAGAAACCATTGTTGAAAAAAATTTCTAAATGTTAAAAAAATGTGTGTTGAAAACAATTTTATTTGAACATTTTGGTAGTAGTTGTGTATTTCATTTTCACAATATATAGAATTTAAAATGAAGACAGTTTGACAGGTATCTCAATTTCTTTTTCTTTATCAGTCTGGCTTCATTAACAAATTTTACTGTATAAAGTCTCTCATTTTCACATTCAGATTGACTACTATAAATAATTTTAATGTCTTATTTCTCAGTTTCACACTCAGACTGGTTACAGTAACAAATTTTAGTGTGTCTAGTTTCTCTGTTCCACAATCAGAGTGGCTAAAATAACAAATTTTTTTAGTGTGTCTAGTTTCTCAATTTAACAATTTGGACTGGCTAGAGTAACAAATTTCTCAACTGCTAAATCAGACTGGCCTGTGATATTGTTTAACCTCTCAGTTTCTTATCAGATTGATTACAGTAATGATCTATATCAGTTTCTCAATTTCTCAGTTATAATATCGTTATTATTTGACCAGTATGATAACAATATGCTTCAGAAAACCAGTGCCTTGTTCTAATCCATTGCCTGATCCTACCCAGTGGCTTGTTCTAACCTATTGCCTTGTCCTAACCCAGTGCCTTGTTCTAGCTCTGTGCCTTGTTCTAAACCAATTTCTTATTCTAACCTCCCCCCTCCCAGTGCCTTGTTCTAAATCAATTTCTTATTCTAACCAGTGCCTTGTTATAACCCTGTGCAACTAGAGAAAATGTTGACTACATAAATTACAAGAATCAGACAAATAAAATGTTTATTTTTATTTGTATTTATTTGTATTTTTGATTCTTATCATTGTTTGTGGTTTTACATTTCCTGCCTTAGATTACCTAATGCTTGCTTCCTAACTTTCACATTTTGTAAAATACTTGGTTTCTAATTTTCACATACTGTGAAATACTTGGTTCCTAACTTCCACATTTTGTGAAATACTTGGTTTTTAACTGTAACATTTTGTGAAATACTTGGTTCTTAACTGTAACATTTTGTGAAATACTTGGTTGTTAACTGTAACATTTTGTGAAATACTTGGTTCCTAACTGTAACATTTTGTGAAATACTTGGTTCTTAACTGTAACATTTTGTGAAATACTTGATTCTTAACTGTAACATTTTGTGAAATACTTGATTCTTAACTGTAACATTTTGTGAAATACTTGGTTCCTAACTGTAACATTTTGTGAAATACTTGGTTCTTAACTGTAACATTTTGTGAAATACTTGATTCTTAACTGTAACATTTTGTGAAATACTTGGTTCCTAACTGTAACATTTTGTGAAATACTTGATTCTTAACTGTAACATTTTGTGAAATACTTGGTTCTTAACTGTAACATTTTGTAAAATACTTGGTTCCTAATGTAACATTTTGTGAAATACTTGCTTCCTAACTGTAACATTTTGTGACATGTTGCAGGTCTGACATCAATTATTACAGGCTCCATGTTTGGTCTTTCTTGTCTTTTTCCACCCAAGTATACTCGTGCATCCATGAGTGGCCAGGTCAGCAAAATGTTTATATATAGCACATCAGTGCCCTTGTTTCTGACATATTAATGTGACATTTTTATCCATTTGATAATCAAACCAACATGTATGCCCATCTTTCTAAATATTAATGTGACATTTTTATCCATTTGATAATCAAACCAACAAGTGTGCCCATCTTTCTAAATATTAATGTGACATTTTTATCCATTTGATAATCAAACCAACGTGTGCCCATGCTTCGGAATATTAATGTGACATTTTCATCCATTTGATAATAAGACTGGCATGTGTGCCCATGTTTCTGACATATTAATGTGACATTTTTATCCATTTAATAATCAGACTGGCATGTGTGCCCAAGTATCAGCCATTCATATTAATTTCTATATGTGTGATGATCAGATGTGTATGTCCATATTTCTAACATATTAATGTGACAATTTTATCCAATTTCTAACATATTAATGTGACAATTTTATCCAATTTCTAACATATTAATGTGACAATTTTATCCAATTACTCAAATCAGCAGGAGCTTGAATAAGACAAAGCATGTTTAAGAGAAGATTCAAGATCTAAATTCCGGATCACAACCGTGTCACTTGTGTGCAAACAGATTTTCCTGTGATCAGCAATTACTTTTGCACTCATAATTATAATCAAACCCACATTTGATAGATCCACAATGAACAAGTTATATAGCATAATGAATCGTCCTTTTGAAACAAGAGAAAGAGATTTGCTTATGAATTTTTATTTGGTTTCTCATTCATCAGGCATTGGGAGGAACACTTTCAGCTGCTGCAATGATTCTAGCACTGATTGGGGGGGGCAGTGCTCAGTCAAGCGCCTTTGGCTACTTTTTGACTGCAGCTGTCATTACTCTATTGGCTGTCATGGCATACTTGGCTCTTTGGCATTTGGTAAGGACATTTGCAATTGTTAAAGCCATCAGCACTGTAGTTATTCAAATTAAGGTATGTAAAGTAAAAAGTTAAGTACATTGGGGGGATCAAGAACTAACTTTAGAATTGTATTTGTTGTTGTTGTTATGTGGAATATTAACAGATTGGTATTTACTTTATATATATATCTATATCTATCTATCTATATATACTTTAGATAGTGTAGTATTTGCATTTTATTATATAGATTCACTTATTGATGATACACAACATGCTGATATATCATTACACATGACTTCTCTTTTATGATGTATTTATATAGAAAAGGAAAATGAGAAAAACACAGCTAACTGTAAATTGTGATTATGAATAATTTCTGTGATACAAATATTTGAAAATGGTAGATATTAAAAATACTCTTAGTAATTTTTTTCATAGTAAATGGACTTTAATTTTTTTAATATTTGATAGTTAATGTAATTGATGTGTACCAGATTTTTAAAAAAATAATCTTACCAGATTACAGAATGAAGTGAAATATGCATTCCCAGCCTCTATTTGTAATAGTTTGTGTAGGAAAAAAATTCTTAAATTGAATTTTCTTCTTGTTTATTTTTATGCCGTATATAAAACTTTTTCATTCTCTTGCAGGAGTATTCAAAATTTTTTCTAGCAAATCCAGGTAATGCTCTGTTGTGTTTTCTTTTCCTTTTCAACTCTATGTACAGTGATCTTTTCACTGTCTCCATGCTCTTTATTATTATTCTGTATTAGTATTTAATTTTTCATTTTAAAATATTTTTGAATTCTTTTTGAACTTCAGTGGTGTAGGATAAAAGATAGATAAATCCCACACAGAAAATGTGCTTAAAAGTACTTACAAAAATTTTTTTTTAAATATGGACTGCAATACAAAAAATACAATTTATTTTTTAAAAGTGCTATAATTACTATAACATTTAAGTAACTTTACAGCTATGTTTGTCCTTGTAGTATTGATTTTGAGCATATTTCCATCACTAAGCCATTAACAGCAATTTCTCTGGTTGTAGCTCCATTTTAATTTTAATTCTAAAAGACATAGCTTTGTCCTCACAACCCTGTACACAGGAGGGTGTTTTCTTTTGTAGCACCATCCTCCCAGTTAACTTAAGTTTTGGACTTGTTGGCTGTTGTATGGTGTGCAATGGTTTTGGTGGCATGCAGTGGACTTGGCTATTGCAGTGTTGTATATATATATATATATATAGACTTATTGACTGTTGTAGTGTGGTGTACAGTGGATTTGTTGACTGTTGTAGTGTGGTGTACAGTGGACTTGTTAGCTGTTGTAGTGTGGTGTACTTTGGACTTATTGACTGTTGTAGTGGGTGTACAGTGGACTTGTTAGCTGTTGTAGTGTGGTGTGCATTGGACTTGACTGTTGTAGTGTGGTGTACAGTGGACTTTTTGACTGTTTTAGTGTGGTGTACAGTGGACTTGTTGACTGTTGTAGTGTGGTGTGCAGTGAACACTTCCTGTAAGAGAATGAAAGTTTTCTTTCACAATTTGGAACTTTCACTGGAAATTTTCTTTCCATATTGAGTTGGTTGTCAAGTTTGAAGCATTGTTGCCATTAAAAAGGAGAAAATTTTTAATGTGTTGTAGTTTTACTGCATCAGATTCCTGGTTTTCAGTCTTTTACCATTGTATTTCTTAGTCCTCTATCACCATGTTTCTCAGTTCTCTTTCATAGATTTCTCAGTCCTCTATCCTTGTCTTTTTAGAGTTCTATCATTGTGTTTCTCACTCCTCTCTCATCATGTTTCTCACTCCTCTATTATGATGCTTTTCAGTCCTCTATCATTGTGTTTCTCAGTCCTCTATCATCGATTTCTTAGTTCCCTATCATTGTGTTTCTCAATCCTCTATCATTGTGTTTCTCAGTCTTCTTTCATCTTATGTCTCAACCCTTTTTTATTTTACTTAGTCCACTTCATTATGTTTCTCAATCTTCTTTCATTATGTTTCTCAATCCTCTTTCATCCTGTTTCTCAATCCTCATCTTATTTCTCAGCCCACTTTCATCATGTTTCTTGACCTTCTTTTATCCTGTTTGTTAGCCCTCTTTCATCATGTTTCTCATCTTTCTTCATCTGCTGAATCATAGTTTTGTAGAATAATTAGAAGACATGATGAAATGATGAGCCTAGCTCCCAGCCTCATTTGCAGATGCCATAGATTCCTCAATGTTCTGGCTTTAATTGGGTTGTTCTGAATGCCCATTTTCCAGCACTCAGTGACCTTCATGGAGGATGGCAGTATCCTCTGGCCCCCAAATCACATTGAGTGTCATGTTGCCATGGTAAACAAACTGCTCTACAAGAGCTTGGATGGTTCATTCATCCTCATGCTGCTTGTTCTCTCCTCACTTTCTGCCTGGATCTGATTCCAATTCCTTTCCTAATGCCTGACAGAACATGTCTGGGTTTGTCACTATATGAACCAAATTTTAACTGAGAACATGATTTTCTAGTCTCATATTGTGACTTATGTAATGTTTGATAAGTTCTTTGCCTTTCTTTTTTCTCCATCTTGGTCTCTCATCCTCCAAGTGTCTGTGTATGTTCATATTTTGACTATACTTTCTGTTCCAAATGGTATTTTTCTTTCTGTTCTATTTAAGCTAATTGCAACTACTGTGCCACTTACCTGCAATTATTCATCTATCAACAGAGTAATTTAGGGTTCTTAAAGACAGAGACAAACCTGGTCCATTAAGAAATAAAGCTCTAGAGTTTTCTCAGCATCCGTGTTCATGTACATGTATTACTGTCAGGTTGTTTATCTTGGTTAAAACTGTAATTATATATATTCTTTCAGATTTGCTAAGGTTCTCTGCCCAAGTTTCTAAAAGTTCTTGGACATAAACCTGTCTCTATGGTTCTGTGCCCAACTTTGTAAAAGTTCTTGGTCATAAACCTATCTCTATGGTTTCGTACCCAACATTGTAAAAGTTCTTGGACATAAATCTGTCTCTATGGTTCTGTACCCAACATTGTAAAAGTTCTTGGACATAAACCTGTCTCTATGGTTGCGTACCCAACATTGTAAAAGTTCTTGGACATAAACCTGTCTCTATGGTTCTGTACCCAACATTGTAAAAGTTCTTGGACATAAACCTGTCTCTATGGTTCTGTACCCAACATTGTAAAAGTTCTTGGACATAAACCTGTCTCTATGGTTCTTTGTCCAATTTCACTGAAAGTTCTTGAAGCGAAAACTCTTAAAATTAGAAATATTATTATTATTTGCTTAAGAATAATTGAGTCAGGAGAGAAATGCTCTGACTGCAAAGGAAAAAGAAAGCAATGTGTTTATTGCATACACATGCACTCACACGTACATAATACACAGAACAATGCATTTACATGTATACATAACACTCATAACAATGTATTTATGTGTATATATAACATACATAACAATGCATTTACATGTATACATAACACACATAACAATGTATTTACATATATACATATATTTATATTTCCTGGCTATTTGTTTAAGGTAGAAAATGAGAGAAAAAATGCAGAAAAATATAATGGTTAATTATTTAAAATTTATTTATTGTTTAATGTTCTTGCTATGTTGGCACTAATGTGCATTTATATGTATAAACATTTGAGGTGATGTTAAGACAGCTGTTAGTAGTATTCCTCATTCAAGTGAAATGTAACAGACATGTAGACACTTTTATTTGTGTGGGTAATTGTTTGTCATGAAATGAAAAGCATGAATCTTAAAGGCAAGGTCACTTGAATTAAATGCTTGATATTATGTATGGTCACAGCTTTAAACAGTATTGTTTAGAAAACAAGACTCCAGACAACCATTTAAGATGTATAGTCTTAAAACGCAAAAACATTATATAATAAAAGAAACTGCATATGTAAGAGCCTCAATTTACATGCACAAATTGCCATGACAACAAAATTTACAGTGGGTGGGTTTTTTTTTTTAGAACAATGTTTTCCCATAATATACTCAAGTAAAAATAATTGTAAGTTTATTAATTAATTATATATCACTTCTTTTTGTTGAAATACTAAAAGTCTAATTTTAGCATAATGAGAAATGCATTTAGCAGACCTCCTTCATTCCTGAAGTGATCACCTTGCTAGTACATTTGTTTATTTATTTCAGAATCCAGACATCTAGAAATCAACAAGGAGATTCCTTCGTATCAACAGTTGGTAGGCCACAGAGAATATTTTTCTTCCATTTTAAACAAGGTAATTTTTTTCTTTGAATTTGAAATACTAAAATGATGATGTGAGAGTTAAAGATTTAAAAATCTGTTAAAGTACAAAGCACAATGAAAGTATCATAATTTAGTTATGAGACATAATAAAATTTGTTTGTTTCCTCCACAGGTCAAACTATACTGTTTGAGTGTCTGCCTTATCTTTTTTGTGACTTTAGCCTGCTTTCCTGGGCTTTGTTCTATAATAAAGTCTGTTAACTATCACCCAGGTGACACTTGGACAGGTATGTTAATAAATTATTTTGGCATTATCAGCAGAATGTTGTTTGTGTCTTTTAAACGGGAATTTAAATCCATAACTGAGTAACACACATTAAAATAAGTAGAGCTAGTTGAATTTTATTCTACATTAAAATTTAGCTATCCAAACTGTGTGTGTCTCTCTCTCTATATATATAATTAATTAAAATTTCTGCATTGTTTAATAGACAACTATTTATTTTTATTTATTTTATGTCATCTTGCTGCATCACACACTTGAATGAACATTTTATGAGATGTCATTGTCAGTTTTTATTTGTCAGTGCTGGCACCCCTTTGTGCATTTGTGTCTCAATGTTCCATCTGCCAGTTTAGTGCTATGGACAAAAGTGTGCAGTTTAGTGCTATGGACAAAAGAAATATTTTTGTTAATTTATATTTCATTTAAAACTTATATAAATTCATGAGTAATTATTGTGTTTAATTGTTCATTGTCACAAAACGGGATGGCTCGTTACAAGCCGACCCGAGCTGAAGTTAGAGATGCAAAGGGTGAAGTCTATTTTTAGCCTGCTCCGGTGCACCTCCAAGAAAAGCCCGTGACGTGTGCCAGTACTACGTCGTGTCAGGTTGTTACATAGACACACATGACATACACCATTGATGTTTGGGTGGGGCCCAGTTTATTAGTGTCATGCCAAGGAACGTTTTATTGGCGGTGTGTGTTGTGAGTGTGTATCATAAATGTGAATAAATGGACGAACAGACGAACGGTGCAAAACAATAGTACAAATTCTTTCGTCCCTCTCAAAAACTATGAATAACAAGAGAGTTGAAAGATGTTTAAATCAGGTTATTTATTTCCCGATTTAAAAGGGGCACTACTCTTTCGCACAGTGATTAATCATTCATTCAACTTTCCAATGTCATACACTCTGTGGGAAATAAGGGGAGATGAAAATGATGAAATTCAAAATATAAAATAAAGATTAATTACACAATTCTTATGCGGCAAATGGGGCCGCTTTAACAATAGTTGACATGTAAAATAAGCATTACTTTTAACATTAGAGTTCTTATTTTGCAAACGATATAATAGTGTTCATTTTCTTAGAGTTCTAGAGTTAAGTATGTGCGCGTTAGCCGTGCGAATTATTACTCACTATTAATGTCAGAGTTCCAAGGAGATGACGTAAACTCACACGTCACTTATAAGCGGCACTTCAAAGTGAAGATCACGACGCAATTGAGGCGTCGCATTACAGGTGAAGATTCTGCAGAATCTAGGCACCACTTTCAGATTATCACTGGGGAGAAATCTGAAATTTAGCTGACTGTTGTCGGCCTCGATAACTGTCGTTGGAAACGGACACCCCAACGACGTTTAGCATTATCGGGTAGAGTCGTCCAGTGGGATGTGTCGTCGCATTACATTGAGTGTAGAACTCCGGATGTCAGAGACGATCACGGTGCTAGCCTTCTCAATAGCGGGATAGACTGCCAAACGAACTCAGACAGGGGGAAGAACAAATTTGGTCCCTCGTGTCGTTAACTGCATACAACCAGCGTCGCATACATCGGGTTTTTTCTTGGCAGTGAACTTTCCACTTTGCCAAAAATTATACTGAGTAATTTTGCCTCGTTACTCAATATATGGCATCAGACGGATGGAAAACGGATGGAAAGAGATTATTGCAGCTTTCCTTTATGAAATCTCTGTACATGAGATAATTCATACGTGAAGTTAGACTGGCTTCAGACGAATCGACGTTTTCAACATTGAGAGTAAAAGTCTTCATTTTGCCTCTTATATAGCTTTACTGAAGGTCTCCAGAACTTTCCAGAAGCTATGCCGTGTGACATGATTTTTGCCTTGGATATATAGTGGTAATCGTGATGCACGCTTTTCTGTGGTCAATTCTAATGCGCATTGGTCATTCCTCTCGTCAACAACATGTGACTGTAGTGCGCAGTTGTCCCAATTTATTTAATATACATATTCTTCATAAACTAATATATATATTCAATATGATAATTGACACACACTGCGTCACGAACGTCTGTCTACTAAAGAGATCTTAGGTGACCGTTACTGGAAGTTACATGCTACATACGAAAAATAACAAAACTCGGATTACTTCAATTAGTTTTGTTAGCGGTTTTTTTTAAAATGAAATAAAATATAATTTCGGTCCCTCATTTCCTGTGACATTCATATTATTATCATGTGTACATTTATTAGTAAGTTATAAATACAACATAAACTGATAAAAAATATTTTTGAGGAGTCAGATACAGATCATAACACTCTGCTATTAAACATTTTTCTGTGACAAATTGAGAGAACTCTTATTTTTGATGCAGTCCATATCATACTGTAACACTTAAATGAATGATATAATGGTTGGTGTTGTTCCATTCTCAAAGGCACCATCTCAAACACATAATGAGTACTTTTACCATGGAGCACTTTGTATTATTCAATTCCAAATTAATTAAGGAAGGTAGTTTGGAAGGAAGAAAGGAAGGAAGGTGTTTATTTCTTAATGACTTTATTATTATTTATTTTATTTTATTGTGTTCCAGATACTTATTTTTCACCAGTTGTATGTTTCCTGTTATTTAACCTTGGTGACTGGATTGGACGTACACTTACTCATTGGTTTCATTATGTAAGTAATTTTTTCTGCACTCATTACTTTGAACAGATTTTTAAGTCACAACATTCTAAACTAAATTCTACAAAGGGTGAACTGGTTAACTGTAAAGCCAGAAAAATTAACATTGTGAAGTAAATATGCATTATTAGGTCAGCAGCTAATGAAGCTTAATTACCTCATTAGGTTCTTAATTACAACAGCTTACCATAATTACTTCATATACTTGTTAACTAAAACAGCTTGGCATAATTACATTCATGCAATAGTTTGGCCATAATTATTCACAAGTTTCTTAACAAAAATAGCTTGGTCATGATTACCATACACAGTTCATAATTAAAACAGCTTGATTATAATTACCTGACAGGGTTCTTAACTAAAATAACTTGGCCAAATCTACTCCCCCTTTTTTTTTTTTTACTACAATGGCATGTCATAATTACTCACAATAAAGGTGCTTAACTAAAACAGCTTGACCATAATTACAAGATGTTTAATTAAAATAGCTTGACCATAATTACAAGATGCTTAACTAAAACAGCTTGACCATAATTACTCACAGGATTCTTAACTAAAACAGCTTGACCATAATTACTCACAAGATTCATAACTAAAACAGCTTGGCCATGAAACAGCTTGACCCATATTTATTCAAAATATTCTTAACTAAAACAGCTTGGCCATAATTAATCAGATTCTTAACTAAACAGCTTGGCCTTAATTACTCAGATTCTTAATTAAAACAGCTTGACCATAATCATAAGATTTTTAACTAAAACAGCTTGACCATAATTACTCAAAATATTTTAACAGGGAATCCAAGGAAATAAGTAAGTGAGTACTTGCAGATAATCAATAACAACATTTTAAAAAAATGTTTTATTTCAACTTACAATCAATATTTGAATATGTATTTCTTTTTCTGTTCAGCCACGTAATGGCCAGGGCTGGAAGTTAATTCTGCTGGCATTTTTGCGAGTGGTGTACCTGCCACTGTTGATGTTATGTAATGCTCAGCCTCGCAAACATTCCCTGCCAGTACTTCTCAAGCATGATGCATGGCCCATTGTGCTTATTTTAACACTGGGACTGTCCAATGGCTACTTGGGTACACTCTCCATGATGTATGGGCCCAGGTCAGTACTTGCTTTAGAAGTTATGGGAGGTAACTCTTAGCAGATTTGAAAAAGAAATAATTGCTTATAATACTAATAAACATTTGACTGTAAGCACTTTTTCCCAGATAACAGAGATAAAATAACCACAAAAATGTCATCCAGCAAAACAAGATAATGTTTATTTTAAAAGTCCTTCATTAGTGAAAGAAATCATTTAAGAGCTTAGTATCCTATTTGATGATTCGGAAACATATTTGTTGATTTGGAAAGATATAAGTAAAAGCAAAATGGGACATTATTTTGTTGTTTTTCCTTGTTACCATTTCCCTGGTAATTTGCAAGTATACTCAGCTCTACAGTATGGTACTCGGTGGTGTGTTTGTGTGGGGGGTCAGCAGTTTTACATCACCACTGGAGCTAGTGTTGATCATTTTGTCATCAGATGTTCTCTGGTCTGGAGTGCCCCAGTGGGACCTCACAGACTCACACTTGTGTTCAAGATGGAGGGCAGAATGGCTGGTAGAAGGGGGTGAAAAAGGTCGCACCAGTTTGGCGCACACTTTCAGTCTGTGGGTCTGATACTCGATGGCATATTTATTAATAACTTTTGTCCTTTTATAGTACTTTTTATAGGTGTGATTTTAAAAAGTTGGAAAATGGAGATGCTTTGAGAGAAGAATGAAAAGATACAAATAATTACATCAGATAAGAAACATTAATTAGAATGTGTTATTTCTAATGACATTTTTATAGATGCTGTATCATGACTTTCTGATTCACTTTCTTTGTGATAAATAGTTTGGAGTTATCTTGTCACGAGACTTAGCTCTCTTTGTGATAAATAGTTTGGAGTTATCTTGTCACTAGACTTAGCTTTCTTTGTGATAAATAGCTTAGAGTTATCTTGTCACTAGAGTTAGCTTTCTTTGTGATAAATAGCTTAGAATTATCTTGTCACTAGAGTTAGCTTTCTTTGTGATAAATAGCTTGGAGTTATCACTAGACTTAACTTTCTTTGTGATAAATAGCTTGCAAGTTAGCTTGAAGTAGTCACTAGAATTAGCTTTATTTGTGATAACTTAGAGTTATCTTGTCACTAGAGTTAGCTTTTGTTGTAAATTTGCAAAAATAAGCTTGCAAATTAGCTTGAAGTAGTCACTAGCGAAAGTGATTGAATTGTATAAGACTGAGTTTAGCTTTCTTGGGATAAATATATCTTGCAAGTAAGCTTGCAGTAATCAACAGCAAAGATTAGTTACTGTTGTAAAAATACTGCAGTTTGCATTGCTCGTGACAAACGACTTGAAAGTAAATTTGATGTTACTAGTGACAGTTAGTTATGTTTGTAAGACTGAGAGTGAGGCTAGTGTTTTGCATCTCTGACATGAAAGTTGTATATATTTTACTAATACGATAAAATCTTACAGCATACTTAAAGTTAACAAATGTCCTGCTGCAATCAAATGCATCTTAAGTTGGTATTTGACATTTTGAGTTAATGACCAAAGTTGGTACTAGAATCATTCTTCTAACTTTTAGAGTGAGAAAGATATATATATATATTTGAAGTTGCTGTTTTATACATTTTGAAAGAAAATATAATTTAATATAAATAAAATATAAAACATCAATGATATTTCAACAGTTTTTCCTTAGCAACTGAAGTTTATTCATAACAGATCGGTTGTATTTTGAGATCTTCAATCCATTTTTGTATTACTTTTAATTCGATGTCTGAAGTAATTTTCCACCTTTAAAATGAATGAACTTGCAAGCATTTGAAATTTTATGTACATGGATTTAAAGTAATGAAATGTTCTCTAATGATAAAACTATAAAAAGAGTAATAGTATTTTGTCCTAAGAGAAAACCAGATTTTTCTGATATAGATTATTAGAAGATTGAAGTTATCTTTCTTTATGATAAATATCTTGAAAATAAACTTGAAGCCACTAATGAATTTAGTTATGACTGTTAGATGATCAAGGTTAGTGATATGCATCTGTGATATAAATGTTGCAAATATGTGTTGCTCCACCACGGAAAGAGTCTCAACATCCCTCAGGTCAATTTTGTTATTAGTATATTCTAATAGTATTTTTAATGCTGAATTCAATGATGAAAAGCATTAGCTAATCAATTAGTATAAATGCTATGAACATTTGACATAGGTACCACCCAAAAAAACGTGATTTTGAGAAAATTAAGTTTTTATAATTGAAAGAAATGTGTAAGTCATTTCCTTAACAACCATGATTTTAATTTGATAATAATTGGCACACTGGCTTAATGATATATAAACAACAAAAACAACAATTTAAAAAAATTATCCATTGGACGCTTTATTGTCAGGAGATCTTTACAACCCCACCCTCTAAAAGAAATTTGTTAATATTAAACATATTAAGATACCTTTAAAATTTATATTTGTTTTCTTATAGTTTTAAAATGTAACTTTTAGGAGGAAAATAACATAACTAGCAGTAAATTATAGCTAGTAAGTTAAACTTAGAAATGTATCTCTTCCTTCCCCATTCCCCACCCCCCACTGTCTACCCACACCTCATCAAAATTACAAAAAGCAGTTTGTTTGCCATTTTTATTGTTGAAAAATTGCTTCATACAAGATTTTTATGAGATAAAAACTTAATTCAGTTAGTTATTTGAGAAAATTAATACCTTCCTAACCCCCTTTAGTCCACATTCACCCTTAGCTTAATCCTCTGACACCGCAGAGTACTGGTAATTTGTGCTTGCTTAACTACTCATTTTCATTTAAAATTAAATCCGTTATATTTTTCGGTGGAGTGCACGATATTCGCACATTGAGCTGAATTTAATGCTGAAGCAAGTATTTCTGCAGTCACATTGGAAGATGCCATGTTACTGAAGACCGTCAATCTGCTTGGTGTATTGATGTCACGTGTAACTCTGTTTACAAAGCTCCCATTGATCATCTGTTTAAAACTTACCCACTAGCTGGCCACAGAGTTCAGTTGTCAAGACAAAGACCTTTCGATTCATGTATAGTTGAGTGAGCTTATTCAAACAAAAGAGGGGGAACAAGGTGTGAAAAAAGTGAAATTACAGGCATTCTTACACAAAATATCTGATGGCTGGTTGCTTGAAATGCTTTTTAAACATATTTTAGGGCTGAAATATAGTGTTTGCTTGATGAAAAATATCAGAATGATCAGGTTGACAGTCAGCAAGCACCATAGTCTTAATGTCACTTTGTTGAATGCAATTTAAGACTCATTTTGCAATACCCACATCTTATAAATAATTCAACACATTCTTCACTGATGTGGTGACATGGATTTATGTTGCAGTTACGTGCCATTGGAGCAGGCTGAAGGCGCCGGTCTCGTCATGTCTTTCGGCATGGTTTTAGGGCTCGCTAGTGGTTCTCTCTTTTCTCTTCTATTAGTGACTTTTGTATGATATCACTTAATTCATGTCACAGATTTCTTGTGATAAAGATTGTGACAATCCAACTTTTTAAACTTGTACAACGTCACTTGCTAGATGCTACACTTTTGTTGTGTCAGAGGTTTTGACAAACCAGCTGTTGATAGATGGAGGCATGATAGAAATCATCTTTGTTTATTATTGCAGTCATGGAGTTTAGTAAGTGGGCTAAAACTAAAACTTCCAGTAATAAGACATTATTAAATAATTTGGAGTGTATGGTTTGTGACAGTCACAAAGGAGGTAAGCTGCTTTTTTAATTGTTTATCTATTTTCATGTTTTTCAGTGATTCAGTATTCAACTTATAAAATAAATATTACATTCACTTTTTGCAGAAATATTTTTGTAATAGCAATATTATCTCATACCCAGTTAGTAAATAGCAATTCAACAAAATAAAATGTTCCAGACTGCAAACATGATGATTAACTATTCATAGATTAAGGAGTAGCAACCATTTGTTCCTTATTGAATACCCTATTGTCAAGTCAGAAAGATCATTGTGACTAACCTAATGCTCGTTGTCCAAGCCAATAGAACAAGTATATGCTCCAAGAACTTCACCATACAGAACTACAGAATCAGACTGATATTCTCTGTGAACTCAGCTGACAGATCTTATTAGTAAGAACAACAGAACCACTCCCATTCACTTCAGCTAAATCTCAGTACTAGAATTCTAGGATATGAAATGTCAGTGTTGTTGTTGTTGAGTATCAGCACAGTTCATTTTAAGAGAGTGAAGCTGCAGAGTACCCTTCTCTAATTAACCTAACAGTTTAGTGTGATGAGTACTGAGTTCTGTTAATGTCATCAGATACACTCTAATAAATAATTGTATATATATGGAGCTTCTTAAACCTTGTAGTGTTAAAGCGACCTCTGTGTTGTGTATGAAATGGCTTTGATGATGACAGAATTGTAGGCCATATTTTCATTTGCTGTGATCATTATCGAACATCATGTAGATAATTCTGATTCTTCATCAGAGTTATGCATAAACACCTCTCTGATATTTACATTGTGCAATAATAGTTCATACTAAATCATCTTTTTGTAAATAGTAAAAAATCAAGTTAAACCTAGCTTTTGAAGATCATACTCAGAATCATTTGAATTATATTTTATAGATTTGTTGTTGTAAAGTAAACATCTGTAGCAATTTTACAAATTTGTGAAATTTAAAGTATATATAAATAAATAATAAATACATGTAAAAAAATGACTTTATTTGTTTTATATAACTTTAGAAAAATATATTTAAATTAAGCATGTACATTTCTAAAATACAAGATGGAAAGGATAGATTAATTATACTTGTATACTAATTACATAGGTTAATTATACTTGTATACTAATTACATAGATTAATTATACTTGTATACTAATTACATAGATTAATTATATTCATATACTAATTACATAGATTAATTATACTTGTATACTAATTACATAGATTAATTATACTTGTATACTAATTACATAGGTTAATTATAACTTGTATACTAATTACATAGATTAATTATACTTGTATACTAATTACATAGGTTAATTATACTTATATACTAATTACATAGATTAATTATACTTGTATACTAATTACATAGGTTAATTATACTTGTATACTAATTACATAGGTGGAGTATGGAGAATGTTATGCAAATCAGGGACAGAAAAATATGTTTTTCATCTGCTCACAACTACAAAAATATTCAGCTCAGATTGATAAACTTAAGCTAAAAAAAATATAACTGCACAGACTTTGAAATCAACTAGTCTTCCCTTTGTATGGGTACAAGTATGTATGTATTATGTGTGAGAGTGTGTATTTCTTTCCCCGAATTAATGAGTTACAGAAATATTTATAGTTTGAGAAATGATTTCATTCACACTAAAAACCATAGTAAATATATTATTTCCTTTAGTAATCTTATTTTAATTTATTAAAGAAAAGATATTAACAATTTATCTTATAATTTCTGATAGGTGTTTGATAAATGTTTACATGATTTTGTTGGGAGTGAGACCATTTGTGTCAAAGGGAAATGGGGGAATTGTCAAGGTGAAAACCCAGCAGTTAAATTATTAGAGTAGTACATGCTAAAACCCAGCAGTTAAATCACTAGATTAGTGAAAACCCAACAGTTAAACCTGGCAGTTAAATTGCTAGAGTAGTACATATAAAAACCTGGCAGTTAAATTATTATAGTAGTACATCACAAAAACCCAGCATTTAAATACTAGAGTAGTACAAGCTAAAACTTAGCAGTTAAATTACTAGAGTAGTACATATGAAAACCCAGCAGTTAAAATATTAGAGTAGTAGATAAATGTATAATTTATATATAATCACTTGTGTTCTCTCTCTCCAAAACAAAGAAAAATATATTCACATTAAATCTGATATACTTATTTTTTTCCAGTTGGTCATTTACCTTCTTGAATAGAATTTGTATTTTTACTTTTATTCAACCATTCACAGCCACTGTCAAGTGATTGGTGAATATTTTACAAATTATTTTTTTGGTGAATTAGTAGCACTTTTATTGACATGACATTGCTTGCAGTGAAATATTCTAGTGTCGAATTTCATCTTAAAGAATTATCTCCCTTATACTTGAATATTTAGTATTTAGTGGATATCACTTTGGCCAAAACCTAGCTTTCCTTGAAATGCTCCAGTTGATTAGGTACATCTTAAGAGTTATCTCCCTTGTGCCTTATCTAGGTATTTAATAGAATATATTATGCTTTTTGCATCTCTTAGATAATGAAACACTTCAACATTTTGTTTGTTTCTGTGTATTACTCCAAGAATATTTTTGTGTCAGTTCAGTGAATGTATCTAATGATCTTTTGGAGCCTCCAAGAAGTAGTGTACTGATCCAGAACTTGAGTTAAGGTATTAACAATTTCAAAAGTAATGAAATTCCTGCAAAAAAGTTATACATTTTTAAGATGCAAGTGGTGGGGGAGGTACTCATATTTATACCCTCTGCATAAAATTGCTATTACATTATTTTAATGAAATATAAATTACCAAAACATAAAAGTTAATAGGATTATAGAAAAACTTATGAAAGAAAACCACAACTCTCTGAACATTTTTATAAGTTTATGTGTTGTCAGAATTTTGAAGGAGCTGATATAGAACACTGATAACTTTTACAACAGATAAAATGGTAAATTTGCCATGTAAAGAAGGGGTTAAATATGTTAATAAGAATATATGTGACTTTTAGCAGGTTATTATGCTTTTTCTTGTGGTGACTCAGTTGATAAATATAATTACTCGTATAAATTATATAGTTAAACTCCCTTCCATAAATTATATAATCTCATGTTCCTTGTATAATTATAAAACAACCTGCCTTTTCTGTTAGTTTTTATAGTTTTCAGCAAATATAAAACTATTGATCATTCCATTGGTTTAGTTATTTATAAATGGAAGATTTTTCAGAATTTCATTTTGAACAGTGACTTCATTTTATATTTCTTTTGTTAATAACAAAAATTTTGATTTTATTATTTGATTGATTTTATTCTCTGCTTATTTTTGTTCTTTTCTAAAGTTTAACACTCCATTTGTAAAATGCTGTTTATGTATTAACTAATTAAGAATGTAGAGGGGGGCGGGGGCATAGATTTGTATGTAGTTAGTTTTATATAACTTTTTTCTCTCCACAATGATCTACAATTAACTGTCTATAGTTATAGCCTTGCTACCAGTAAATCTGGCCAGTCTGTATAGAAATGTTTTTATGAATCTGTATACAAATCTTTATAAATTTCTCATGTCATATATATTAAGTGGCTTTGTGTTGCTTTTTTGTGTGTAAATTTTTGTTCACATCATGACCTTGACTCAGTATATTATCTGTTCTCAGATTATCATATTTTATTTCTGTTTTCCTATTTATTTTTGTAATACAAACAAAGCATTCTCTTCATTATCCTTACAATTAATAGAAGCCCCACATTGATAGCACATATTCATAACATTTTGGAGGGCTCATATTGGTTTTTATGCATTCCTTGAATGACATCCAGTTGTGTGGTGTTTGAAATTGCATTTTTTAATTAAGCAGAATTGTGTGATATATGACATGTTGTTTAGTCAGTGTTTTACAGTTGAATTTATTTGATGACATATGATTATGTGATGTTTGAATTTGTATAGTGACATAAAATTATGTGAAGTAAGAGAATTGTGTTTGTATAGTGACATAAAATTATGTGATGTATGAGAGTTGAATTTGTATAGTGACATAATATTATTTGATGTAAGAGAGTTGAATTTGCATAGTGACAAATATTATGTGATGTAAGAGAGTTGAATTTGTATAGTGACATAATATTATGTAAAGATTAACAGTTTTTCTGTCTCTTTATCTTTTCTCTTCGTACCTTGTGTTGATTGAGTTACATGCTGTTTAATAACTGAGTACTCCATTATAAGTGTATATGTACTTAGTATGTTGAACTTGTGACCTACATTTGCTAGTCCAGTGTTCAGGTATATCTGTTCACATATTTAAGATCAGTTGAGTGTTCGAGTATAGGTGTACACTTATTTAGGGCATTAATTTGGGCTAATTGGTATATTATTGGAGGTTTGCAGCCTGGTGTTCCAAACTACATCAGAATGTGTATAAGGGCATCATAAAATTTCCATATAACTAAGTTTGGGATGCAAATTCATTAATGTCCATAAACGACATAACAAATATAGGCATTTGAAGCATAATCTTTCTTTCTTTTATTAGAATGTGATCTGTTTAATAAAATGCCATCACTATTCGTGATGATTATTTCCATTCTGTTTCGACTAATATTGATTATTGCACTGACATTCATGTCTTTCTCTCAGTTCCATCTCCACATAAATTGTATGTCTTTCCCTCCTATTTAGGTTCTCACATGCACAGATATCCACATCTTTCTTTCAGGGTTTATCTTCATTTACATTATATCAGTAATTCCATCCTATTCAGGTTCTCATATGTATGGATATCCACATCTTCCTTTCAGAGTTTATTCTTCATGTACATTGTATCAGTAATTCGATCCTATTTAGACTATCAAATGCACAGATATCTACATTTTTCTCTCAGAGTTTATTACATACATCATTTCAGTAAGTTCATCCTATTTATGGTATCACATATTCACATCTTTTCTGAGTATATCTTCATCTACATTGTAGCTGTGATTCCATTCTGTTTAGGTTATCACATGTACAGATATATGTCTTTCTTTCTATACATATATTGTATCAATGTTATTGTTTTGGCCATATTTGTGACACTGTGCTAATCCTTAAATTGTCAATCCTCAAACTCATTGTTTTTGTATATTTTTGCATCTATGATAAAACTATTAAAAAATTAATGGCATTAGCTGATCACTAAAAGAGAACTGTTTTCTTGAAAGAACTGAAGTACTTTGGATCTAGAGTTTTTTTTTTTTTTTAATATTCAAATAATTAAACATTAAATTAAGAAAAATAAAGAAATATTACCTCAATATTGCAGATGTGTTAACAGTGAGCAAAATACTTGATCTTTAGTTTTAATGTAACCAGTATTGTCATTTTTGAAATACCTGTTTTGAAATGGATAAACTCAGGGCTTTGTGTTATTTAGCATTGCAAATTGTTGCATTCTTTTTTTTTTTTAACAGTTTTTTTTTTAAATATAAAAGGTCTTATGACATGCACCCCTTGTTACTGGTTATGATTATTATTATTATTATTATTATTATTATTATTATTAATCACCCATAACTAATTACAAGTGATGGAGAAACCTTAATTTCTTAATAATTTTCCCAGGAGACACCAATCGCCTCTCACTTGGCAGATTATACGAGTTTAATAAAAGTCTTCTCTCTTCCACACCAGTAAGATAGATGTTTTACTGTCACACAATATTTTTGCAGGTGGAAACCTCTTACTAAAAGAGTAACAAATCCATCTTTAATTATATTTAATGAGCCCCCATCCACCCTCTGTCACTCAAACATATGTTTTATTAACATGTAAGAAGGTTAACAAATTTAACAATAAATATATTAAATCAACAGTCAAATACATATATGACAAATACAATGAAAGGATTATTTGACATTAATATTCCATGAAACAATGTCCAGATAAATTCAACATTTATTCAGTCTTATATCCTAACACATATTTCAGCAGTCAGATTAGTATCAACATAAATCACAGGACTATTCTTATCATAAATGAAATGGAGTTATAGAATGATATGGTAATATTTTTTTACATAATCAGTTCAATGATGTAAGCCGCACACTTTTGTAACAATGTCAAGTTTATTGTTCACAATAAAATAGTCAATATTTCACATGCTCTGCTGAGTATCTTGTAGAATGCAACACTGTAGATCCCTTGAGACTAATCCAGGCACACATTCGCTGTATTAGCTTCTCGAGTAGGCAATCATATTAACAAACTTCTAGCACTCCTTTTGCTAGAAAGTTCCCCTATGGAGTCAGACACACTTGCTGATGCACACAAACAGGGTGCAGTGAATCAATACTACTGCTACACTCTAGGATGGAAACTTCTCAAATCCACCATAAGCGTACAAATAAGAAAAGGGGGAAAAAGGCTTGCTCATTTCTGTCACGTCATATCAGAGAGCAATGCTAAGTTCCAAGTTTAACCATCTCTATTCTCCATTTTTTCTTACAATCATTCTCAACTTAAATTCTGCAACAGTGTTTATTAGCCTAATACATCCTTGCAACATAATAAATATGATATAATCAATTATGAACGTGTTTCTGCTAGAAACAATATCAATATATGTTTAACATATTACATACCAGTATCATTAACTTACAACTGTAGAAATAATAGTCTTAACACATAATACATATTTAGATTAAATTACAAATACAATATATCAGTAGCAAAGTCTGTGAATTATTTCTAAGCCCATTCTCTCTCACCCAATCAGTTAACTCACCATTAAACTAATGATCGCCTTTTCATGACCGGACTTGAAATGAGTTAAATCAAAGTGATTTTTCAAAGTGATTAGAATATAGAACTTGCTTCAACAGGTAAATTTCAGTCTCTACCCATTGGCTAGTTCGTTATTTGTAAACCTTAAAGTATTGTATTGCAAAAATTAATCTCAGACTGGTTTGGATTACATCAGCAAGTTCTAGCATATTCTTTACCCAAGTTGTTATTTTAACTCCAGTACTTTTACAGGAAATATTGTCAAGTGCAGTAAAAGGTCATGTCACAGTGACATTTAACGAACTATGTAATAATTAAGTTTTAAATATGGACAAGCAAATTTACTTCTCCACATGTTCTTTATTGCTTTTGTCAAAATGGTATGTATGGAACAGCAATATTGAACTATAAATAACTTCATAAATAAAATATAGAAATGAGTTGGCAAGGTTTTCTTTTGAATCATATTATTTTCTTCTTTTTTTTTTTAAATAAAAATTTAGAACACACCTTCTTTTCTTGATTTTAACAAAACAGGGAAAGTTATAATGTTTGGAAATATCATTTTCTCTATATACCTGATTTTTCTTGATTTTAACAAAACAGGAAAAGATATAAGGTTTGGAAATATAATTTTCTCTATGTACTTGATTTTTTCAAAGATGATTATACTTTAAATTTCATTTTAAGAAATAAAAGCCCTAAATAATTGGATCAATTTATAATTATCATAATCAATGGGAAACAACTCTGCCTAAACTGATAAATCATTCTGTTCACTATATGATTTGAAAAGGCGTTTAGAATATATATGAAGACATATGTTTGAGGGTTAAGTGTGTGGGGTTTTTTCCATATTATTTTCTTGCACAAGGGATTGGGGTTGTTATTTAAAGTGTTTTGCATTGTTTTTCAATGGGGTTGGGGTTGTTTTTCCAAGTGTTTTGCATTAAATCTTAATGCATGAAGCTTGTTGCCACTCATCATAATGATCACACACTGGTCACATTTTAGCTCCACTTTACTCTTTGTGTCTTTGATATTAAAGTAGTTGTAGGCTTGGCTTTCAGAAAGGAGTGAAAATTCTCTGTATTTAAAAAAAAAAAAATGTTAAGTCATTCCCTGTAATGTTGGTTCAGATGCTATATTTCTTACTCATTCACAAGTGAAATTATTTCAGAATTAATTTACATCATGTATAAAGAATTGTTAGCTTTGGTGTGGTTTTTGTTTTAGTTACTGGATATTTTGTTGTTTATGTGTGTGTATGATTCTCTTTGATAACTTTTCTAGTGCATACAAGATATAATCTTCTGGAAATTATTTTTATGTTCTACACTATTCTGTTTTTTCTTACTTAAAATTTGCTATTAAGATTTACTATATAATATTTTATTAGTGGGTGACTGTTATTTGCATCTACCAATACCATTGTGATCAGTTAATTTGTGGTACCAACATTAAGTTTGTAACAGGATGATAATGTAGTTCAGCAGTATATAGGGTATAGGTAAAAGGTATTGAATCAGTTATTTCACAAATATAAACAGCACAATTTTATAACTTTATGAAATAAAGAAATAGAATAAATAAATTTGTTAATACAAAAGTAAACTGTGCTTGTTTGTACTAAGATTGATATTTATCTTATCTTATTTGTTTTTCTTCTGAGTATTGTACATCATTTAGAACTTGAAAAATGTTACTATTTTACTTTTTGGTTTAAAATATATGTTTCTGTAGTTGAGTGTGCTGGAGGTCATAACAGTTAGAAACAAAATATCAATAACACTAATTCCCTAGGCAGTACTGTTTTGACATAATTTTGTTTGCTTAAAAGGAAATAGATAATATGGAGATCATTTAAAGAAGAATCCTTTCTGGTGAAGAACAAAAGAAAAACTATATATTTTCTCATGTTATAATTTCTGTTTCAGTTTCTAAACAGCCTAAATCAGGACTTTGGTGTAAACCATACCATGATCATGGTAGACCATTTTATGATTAGTGCAAACTATACCATGATCAGTGTAAACCATTTTATGGTTAGTGTAAACAATACCATTATCAGTATAAACCAGTATCATATGTTCAGTGTAAACCATTTTATAATTAGTGTAAACTATACCATGATCAGTGTAGACCATTTTATGATTATGTAAACCATACCATGATCAGTATCACATG
Source organism: Sinotaia quadrata (assembly GCA_028829895.1). NCBI lineage: Eukaryota > Metazoa > Mollusca > Gastropoda > Architaenioglossa > Viviparidae > Sinotaia > Sinotaia quadrata. The sequence goes on from CM054177.1 coordinate 85,146,901, forward strand.
GTTAGTGTAAACTATGATCAGTTTAAACCAGTATCATATGTTCATTGTAAACCATACCATGATCAGTATAAACCAATATAATTATGATCAGTGCAAACAAGAGTAAATGGGACCATGCCAACATGTAACATTTTGGCTTCTTAGCTCTATCCCTCATAATAACTCATTTAAAATATTTGGATAGAGAAGGCAGCTTGGGGACAGGACCCGACCCCCTCCCCATGTCCATCATAAGGTTGGGTGGAGATAAATCACATCTTACAGGCAAAATGTATGCCTCCTAGCACTCTTTCTGTGAACCAAAAGACACAGATATTCAACTTTATTTATTAGTTTACTCTTTGACAATTGAAATTTACTTGCTCAAATGTGCAGTTACTCAAGTGGATACTTACACTTGTTTCAGTGTCAAATTAGCTGTCTTATCACTTGTTCAATGTACCTACCTTCATGTTGTTTGTCATTTCTAAACTTGATGGGCTGCAAGGAGAAATGGCTAGAGAAACAATCTGAAGTTGCTTATAATAAATCTAAACTAGGAAATTCTCACAATATTTATAATCTGATTCTACTTTCAAAAGAAAGTGATAAAAGTATTTGTTAACAGTAATATATTAACATGTGAATTTTATCAGTTAAACTAACTGTATACTAATACATTTAATGAACAAGTATGATAATGTTAAAATGATATCAAGTAAGCTAACTGTTACTAATACATTCAAAGAACAAGTATGATAATGTTAAAATGATATCTGATAAAGATGAAAAGTTAATTTTGATATTAGAATTTCTCTTTTCAGGTGCCAACTACTTCATGCAGTCATTATTAAAAACTTTAGTTATATCTTTGAACTCAGTAAATTTATTATAGAACTCAAGCATTTATGTATATCGCACAGTTAATTTTAATTTCATTTGTGCAAATGAAATTAAACAAATGAAGTAGTTGGCTGGCCCTATTAAATAATATTTTCTTTGTACATACTATAGAGCTTGAAAAAAATATTTTAAAACTTTTAAAATTCCAATGTGTCTAATTTGCTTTAAGTTTTATTAATGTTTATATTAATAAGGATTTGCTACATGAGCATAGGGCATGATTTAAAAATTTAATTTTTTAGTTACCACAAATTTTGAATTTATATTATAAAATAAATAAATATATTATTATGTTTACACTAATTTTTTTTAATTAAAGTTGTTTTATTCTGAATTACAGGTTTTGTGTCTTTCTTTTCTAAACAAGCACAAAATTTCAGTCACAAAGTTTTCTTTATAAGATTGCTAAGTTAACTTCTGGTCAGGCAAATTATTTTTATTGTTTATACTTGCATTATGACAATTCTTTAAATTGAAAAGGCTGTTTTGAATGCAGATTATTTGCTTTATATGATGACATCACTGGGGAGAATGTGAATCATCATGGCAGTAGTCACTCTACACATCTCAATTCTATAATTTTGTGATCACTAGCACACAAGTATTGTTTTCTTAATAAAAATAGTAATAAATTTTGACCAGTAAGAAATTGTTTAATCTTTAAATTACCCTTTGGGAAGAGTTCTCAGCTCTTTGGAATATGAAATAAATATACAGTAACAATTATGCACAGTACACAAATAAATATGGCATTGGTGAGTGAATGTGAGTATGTACTGTTGGTGTCCTATGCCACTCTTGCTGATCTCTCACCTCAGTTTAAGACATGAGCCAGGCCACAAATGACATGATCCCATGCATCAGACAGATGGTAGATGGCTTGCCATTTGTCACGCAGAGCCATGCCTAGACAGACTGGTAGATGGCTTGCCATTTGTCACGCAGAGCCATGCCTAGACAGACTGGTAGATGGCTTGCCATTTGTCATGCAGAGCCATGCCTAGACAGACTGGTAGATGGCTTGCCATTTGTCACGCAGAGCCATGCCTGGACAGACTTGTAGATGGCTTGCCATTTGTCATGCAGAGCCATGCCTGGACAGACTGGTAGATGGCTTGCCATTTGTCACGCAGAGCCATGCCTGGACAGACTGGTAGATGGCTTGCCATTTGTCATGCAGAGCCATGCCTGGACAGACTGGTAGATGGCTTGCCATTTGTCACGCAGAGCCATGCCTAGACAGACTGATAGATGGCTTGCCATTTGTCACACAGAGCCATGCCTAGACAGACTGGTAGATGGCTTGCCATTTGTCACGCATAGCCATGCCGAGACAGGTATAGACAAAATTTATAAATTGAACAGACTAAATAAGTTTTTTTCTTTACATTATTTTTTTTAAAGCTGCAGATTTGCTGCAATGAAGTGTTCAATTCATTAGACAAAATAATGTTTACAGTTGACACATTAGAAAATTTACATAGATCATTAATGTCATAGTTAATGCTACAGTCACACATGCAAATATTTGACTCTTAAATGAGCACAGGTAGGTATGGATAAGAGCCTAGTCAGTATAAAGATTGTAATGTTTACCCTTTACTAACATCATAACAAAGATTGTAATGTTTACCCTTTACTAACATCATAACAAAGATTGTAATGTTTACCCTTTACTAACATCATAACAAAGATTGTAATGTTTACCCTTTACTAACATCATAACAAAGATTGTAATGTTTACCCTTTACTAACATCATAACAAAGATTGTAATGTTTACCCTTTACTAACATCATAACAAAGATTGTAATGTTTACCCTTTACTAACATCATAACAAAGATTGTAATGTTTACCCTTTACTAACATCATAACAAAGATTGTAATGTTTACCCTTTATTAACATCATAAAAAAGATCATCTGGGCTGGTGTATTTATCATTTACTGTCATAATTTATTATCTTCCAGATACCAATCAAGATATAGTCATAACGTGGATATATAAAAAATATACTTGAGTTCTTGGAGCAATATATCATGGTCAGTGCCTGTGAATAAGTCAAGAAAAAAATAATATAGTAGTGAAACCTCTGTTATCTGAGTTCACTTATTTGACTTCCTTATTCAATCCAGTTGGTCAGTTGCAATCGTTTACATGTTTTATTTGTCAAGTAACCATTTTATTAATCCTTTAAATGTATTTCAATGCCAGTAATAATGTATAGTTGTTGTTTTCTAATTTTATATATCTATGACCAAGTTCCCCTCCTTTGTGTGTGTGTGTTTCGCTTACACTCACCCCAGAAGCCGCAATAGAGACCTTTCATCTTCACGATGTTCTCAGTCTTGGTCTTCTTCTGGGGGATCCCCACAGCCTCGCGGTGCGTCTGAGGTGGAGGGCAGGAGAGCTGGCGGAAGTGGGTGTGTGAAACAGGTTGCACCAGTTTGGCGCACACCCTCAGGCCCTCCGTCGGGGGGGGGGGGTTGAAGCCGCCTCTTGGTCTGCTTCTGGGGGATCCCCACAGCCTCGCGGTGCGTCTGAGGTGGGGGGCAGGAGGGCTGGCGGAAGGGGGGTGAAACAGGTTGCACCAGTTTGGCGCACACCCTCAACCGCCCTCCGTCGGTGGGGGGGGGGTGAAGCCGCCTCTTCCCCTCCTTTGGTTGACCTTCAGATATATATAGCCTCTCCCTGTCACTCCATCACTGACAGTTAACAGGTTTCACTGTATTATTGGACATTTTACTGTCACTTGTGTTGTGTATGCTCATTGTAAACAATTTATATTTTTACACTTATTAGTGGATTAATCTAATCATTCTAATGTATGCCCCATTGTAATTGTCTACATAGCAAAATTAAAATTGCGACTTGAAATCGCAATTTTTGACAAAAATCATAGCGTTAAAACTTCGCCAATAGGGTGATAACTGAGAGGGGGAAAAATTAGCCACAAAGGTATTTAGGTAAATGAAATCCAAAAATTAAATAGTGTGAAATAGTATATAAAATAATTATTATAAGGAAAACATTAACTGCAAAAGAAAAAAGTTCTTGACAAAATATAAATGAGACTTAAAATTTCTTGTTTCTTTTAATAAGCAGTTTTCTCACTGCTATACATAGCCTTAATTTATTATTATTATAATCTATTTAAAAATAAAAATATGAAGGGAACTAACTAAATTGACAAATTCAATGTTCAAACTATAAATATTATTATGTTATGAAATAACATTATGAAATGGGGAAAAAAGATGCGCCAAAATAATTTCGTTCGAAAAAATAAACACAACTTTGTAAGATTAAAGAAGAAAGAATATAGGTTAATTCTAAGTTGAATGGAAGCACAACAGCAGCAATTTTTTGTGAGACTATTTGAACGTTCCTTCTCAAGCAATCATACGAGTTCTCTCCCTTAACTATAAATTTATTAAACCCAACCTTATGGTGTGATCTGCCGGTTGACTGATTTCGAAACGCTGTTATTAAATCTGTCAATCAGAAAGCATGTAACTTGGTGTATAACGGGGTAGACTTTATATAAATTTCATTCTGTTTATCTTGGAATTAAATTATATGAGCACGACTCAACGCAATTACCTTAGAGGCTTAGACGCTTCATTGCTTCGGTCTTATCAATATGGCGATGTTTGGCGACAGCAAATTTGCCCTTCGCATGTAGTCTATAGATGTGAGTACATAACATCGCAGGCTGGATAAAACTGTTCGAACAGTTCGCGGACCAGATAAACGACTAAGTGGTATGAGTCAGTATTGTGATTTCTGTTGTTTCATGCAGAGCCTTATACTTTTATCTCATTCAGTAGTGGTATGGCTCGGCAGTTGTTAAGGTTAGCGTTTGTCTTGTCTTTATAGAGGAGCTCGATGTAAGAAAGGCGTGGAGATTCAAAGTGCCAAAGTTCAACACGGCCTGTGGGGAATCTTGAGAGATATGGGACTACAGTTTTTGAAAAGAAAGAGTAAATTTCTTTTACTAGGGCGTTTGGACCTGGATTTTTATTATTCTCTATGTTTGCGATTAAGGAAAAAAGTGTATTTATTCAATGGATAGAAAGTCTCCATGCGTCGTAGTCATCTACGTTTAGGGTTGGGGACAGAAGCACGTTTGTTGCATCTGTAATTTTCTAGGGATACATCAATTTTAGATGCTACGTAAACTGTCGTTCATTTTCTTTGTTGCTAAAAGGTTTTGTAAGTAAATGTAATTTTAAAATAGAATTTTTGCAAAAGAATGTATGAAATAATTATAAATAAACAAAGCATAAATTAAAATTCCTATTACAAAGTAATATTTTAACAATATCGTATTGCTTTTCAACACATTAATCTCTGTAACTCTTATTTCAGATTACTTAATAATATAGGAAAATAATACTTTAAGCACATGACAAATGCATTACACCCTCTATTGCCACAAATAAATATGTTAAAATTAAAATTGCAATTCGTGTGAATTGCAATTCTGGCAAAAATCAGAAGTTTTCATTTTTGTTAAACAATTTATATACGACAACACGTTGCCTCGAAGATGGTTTTAAAAAATATGCAATTAAATCACGAATTTGAAATTGTATATGAAAGAATTGTTATAATTAAGCAAATGTTTACTACAAGTTAAATACTTTTCTAAATTATAATATTATTTTTAAAAGTGTTATTTCTTGTAAAAAAATATTTTAATATAATTTTAGATTACTATTAAAATATTATACTTAATTTGAAAAATAACATTAAACTTAAAGGGAAATAACTTTGCTAAACTCTTAAATAGGTGCATTTTAAGTAAGATTTTTAGGGAAATAATCCTGATTTAGAATGCCCTCCTTAGACCCTACACTTACACTGTATTGTTGGACATTTTACAGTCGTATTGCTTTTCAACACATTAATCTCTGTAACTCTTATTTCAGATTACTTAATAATATAGGAAAATAATACTTTAAGCACATGACAAATGCATTACACCCTCTATTGCCACAAATAAATTGTTAAAATTAAAACTGCAATTCGTGTGAATTGCAATTCTGGCAAAAATCAGAACTTTTTTGTTGAACAATTTATATACGACAACACGTTGCCTCGAAGATGGTTTTAAAAAATATGCAATTAAATCACGAATTTGAAATTGTATATGAAAGAATTTTTATAATTAAGCAAATGTTTATTACAAGTTAAATACTTTTCTAAATTATACTATTATTTTTTAAAGTGTTATTTCTTGTAAAAAAAATATTTTAATATAATTTAGATTACTATTAAAATATTATACTTAATTTTAAAAATAACATTAAACTTAAAGGGAAATAATGCTGATTTAGAATGCCCTCCTTAGACCCTAGACTCGGCCTAGAGAAATTCAGTATGAGTTTGTACTCATAACAAAATACTTATGTAAAAGTGCAGTCTGTTTTACTAAGAATTTCCTATGTCGTAAGTTAGAGGACACCCCTAACCCTGGTTTTTAACTTCCCAGCAGGCCTATTAAGTACAACACAAAGACTTTTGCGGCTTCTGGGGTGAGAGAGCGTAATCATCAATCACATTACAGAAAACTAACACGGAACAATAAATATTTTAGCAAAAGAACTAAAAAAAAAAAAAGCAATTGAAATGTAGTAGGTATTAGCAGCAATACTTCACATATCAGGTTAGTAATTAAACACGAAAATACATTAATTACGAAAGGAGATAATCACAGATTACTTACTACAGGATAATGATTAAAAGATTGATTTTAAAAAATACATTATCTTTCCAAGAAAGAAATTACACTGCTTCGCCAAATGACAAAAAAAATTACACTGTCAATCAAGACTGAATAATATCCTCTCATTTGAAGACAAATTATACAACTCACTATCACCCATACGAAGGCTGATAAAATTCCTACCAACGGCAAACAGTACACTTTCAAATAATCAATACATTGATTTTTACTTCATCATACCTGTCTATATTCTTTATTTTGCAGCGTCTCCCAACTTTTTGGGCACATCACCCGATCTTCGCAGGAGGTTTGAAAATTGTTGGTTCTCCCATATAAAAAGACAGGATTTCCTCCACCTCCCTCCCTCCAGGATCCAACACTTACTTGTTATTATTTAAACTGTCCAAACCATTTCTCCTCAAAACTATTCCGAAACAATGTGTGAAATAATTATTGATAGTATTAGTAAACAAATCGTACACGATATACAATCTTATTTATAAGGAGTCAAATTAAAAATCCATGTAACGTTTGCACCCCTCAAGAAAGAGAGATCACATGATAACAAGTCTATTTTGTACTAGATTTCAGTAGCAGTTTCTTTTGATTTAATCATTAATTAACTTAGGTTGAGTCAACACTACTATTAATTATCCTTGCTTGCTAATGTAGGGGGCGCTTTCGGCTTCCGCCGCTTTAGCGCTGTAATTATCCTGCCTTTGCGGTACTACTTATTGTGTACCAATTGCTTCTTATTTAACTTTCATTATGTTGAATACATTTTGTTATCTGTTAATCACACTTCCAGTTCTGTATTTTAACAAAGAAAGAAATATGCTTGCTTAGCGGGGTGTGGGCTTAATTTTAATTGTGTTAAAAAGTCTGACAACAGCATATTTTGGGAAGTGTTTCCCTGAGCTAAGAGAGAGTGTGTAGGCCAGGATTTCTACACTATTAAGAAGTGCCCCCCCCCCCCCCCCGAGCTAAGAGTGTGGGCCAGAATTTCTACACTATTAAGAAGTGCCCCCCCCCCAGCTAAGAGAGAGTGTGTGGGCCAGGATTTCTACACTATTAAGAAGTGCCCCCCCCCCCCCGAGCTAAGAGTGTGGGCCAGGATTTCTACACTATTAAGAAGTGCCCCCCCCCCCGAGCTAAGAGAGAGTGTGTGGGCCAGAATTTCTAAACTAATAAGAAGTGTTCGAACTTGCAAGGTGGGATAGGAATTCTGTATAGGTAACGCTTACAAACAGAAATAAATTATTAATTAATGTCTCTGAGGCCTGACCAAGTTCTCTGTCTACAAATTACGAATACCTATACGGGTGGAATTAAGTAGATTAGGGGTAGGTAGCTAATCTGTTTAAACCGCCCATCACACTTACTAAACAAATCACCAAGCCAAACATCACTATTAAACATAGAAACATAAAGGGATACTGGACCAGATCACCCCTCTTACCTACCCCACCACACAGGCAGACAATAATTCCAAGACAACATGAAATCGGGTACAAACCACCTCAAAATAAAAAAAAAAACTTATATAGGAGATTTATATTCCAATCATTACATTCATACACATCACAAAATAATAATCGCATATACAAATACCAAAGAGATACACAATGGAACCACAAAAAAAGATATACAAGGCAAACATTAACAACCATTTGATGAAACAGTGCTAGTAAGGTCATTTTCTGGGCAACCTAGCCAAATGCCTTGACCTGTAGGGTGTATAAAACTCACCCAGTTTGTGCTGGTCTTGGTTCGAAACAGAACTTTTGCACTCCGGGACAAACAAGGCATACTATATTCTCTAGGTAAAATGGGCCTAGTTTAGTGAATCCGGTTATCTTTTAACATGCATTTACAGTCTGCATAGCCTTGACGATTAGTATGCACTATGACCAATTCACCCAGTGAAGTTAGGCATTAAGCCATCTGCCAAAGAACTATCACACAGCAGATACCTTTTATTTATGATTGATCTAATACCGTTTTCTACAACAGCCGACCTTTATTTAGTTTTTCCTGTTATATTATCAATATTGCAATTTAAATCTGTCTTTTAAACCAGAGCTGATGTCCTTCTTGTTAACTTTGTGTAGCATTGTACGAACGTCAGAGTAAAAGAACAATTGTTTGGGGGCTTGTTTAATTATCCACCCTCGTCTATCATATTGTTTCAGTCTATGCTCCTTAACTCTGACGGTTGATGTCCTTAAAGTGTGAGTGAGACTGTGTATTGTTGTCACACAGTTTGGGCGATCCAGACCATTAAGTAAGCCGACTTATGCAAATGACCTACACATCAGGTCACAGTCTTGTATCCCAATCTGCTGCCCATCTGGTTCTACTTCGTTGTCTGGGCATATTAACTTTATTGATGGCACTAACTTTTGTTAACTTAAGGGAATATGTCCAGAGATCACTGAGTATAGGGTTTCACTGAACGTGTTCACAAACAAACAAAACAACAACAACAACAAAAAAGGGGGGGGGCAAACTCTGAGCTTGGTCACCAGTGTTCTCAACCTTTTTAGGGGGCGTGGTTCACTTTTGAGATTAAGTTACCTCAGTTGCTCCACCCCTAGCAGTAACTGCTGGTTGTAAAATGAAAGATGATTAATCAACTGTAATATTTACTTAATATAAAATATCTATTTATAATAAACCTTTTGTTTGTTGACAATAATATGTACACTGTTTGGGTAATATGCCCCTAACAAAAATATTGTCATAATATTATTTCAGTTTGTTTAATGAGATCCTTGTGGCTGAAACAAACTAATAAGCTTTTGAATATCTGGTTGCAGCATTTTAGTGATAACCGAAGATCACCTCTATATAATAATATATCAAGGCACTTGTGATCAGTCGATAACAATAAGTGAAGAACTCACCTAAAACCACAATCAACCAGATAAGAAGTAGAAATCCGATAACTCTAGTAAAGATAATAGGATATATTCTTTTAATTTTTTCTAGTAATTTTACATACACATCTGAAGTTAAATAAATTGAAAAAATAAAGACCACGCGCGCGCGAGCTTATCAACTAAATGGCATATAATCTCAACAATTGTTGTCTCATCTTTGTTGATCCATGTACAAAATAAAGTGTCGTCAACCGGATATTGCTGGTGTTTGCGCATTGTCCTTTCTGCCTCTCTTCTTGATGAAACGGGGAGAGATTTTTAAAAAAATAAAAGTTGCTTTGGAAATGCATGACTCTTTTAAGAGTCATTTTATATTTTGAGAAAGAAATGCAATAATATTTTAACTATTAAAAGTAATATTTATTCGTTTAAATAGAAGCATTTTAAAGGGTTATTTCCCTTTAATTTTAGAATTGAAATAGATTTATGATTATCACTCTTCAATACCTTGAATTTAGGCCTACATAATTCACTATTGATATGACGTCATCGACAATACGACACACAATAATTATCTTTAGAAAAGAAAAATAATTTTATTTTTAAACATAATTCAATTACTCAGGAATTAAAACTTACCTATTTCAAATACGTGTTTTGATTGTACTATCTTATACCAACCGACAGAGGGCGGTTGAGGGTGTGCGCCAAACTGGTGCAACCTTTTCACCCCCTTCTGCAAGCCCTCTCGCCCTTCATCTCAAATGCACCGCGAGGCTGTGTGGTTCTCCCAAAGGCAAACAATGACTGAGTATATCGTGAAGATAAAAAGTCTAATGCGGCTTCTGGGGAAGACCAGCGAGAGAGAGAAAGAGAGCATTCATGATTGTACTTGGCGAAAGAACTCGCTCTTAACTAATAACAACTAGTTTTTGTCAAAGTCTCACGTGGTCATTCAAATTTAACATATAAAAGTGCAATGTTTTGTTTACTTGTTGTTAACATTAAATGAATAGTTTGTCAATAAGAACAATATATTACACCTTTATAATTTGTCAGAATTACTGCTTTTTGAGATGTGAAACAGAATGTACAGGTATGAATCACATAGTTCCATCGTAAATTAAATATTCACAAGCACATTAATTTTCATTAGAACAGAGGCAGAAGTTACTTTTAGCATCAGCATATTATATTATATGCCCGTCACATGACGGGTGGAAAAATGAAAATGCATTGTTAGGAACATAAGTGAATTTTTTATTGGAAGGCTTGATTATAAGTCACATTACTAGTGAAAATTTGAGCATCATTTTGCAAATTACTTTGGCTGGTTTTTTTTTTAATAAGTACTTTGATGTCTCTGTTTCAGAAACGTGACAATGCAACATAAAGCTGGCCATGTGAAAATACTGGCTCACTCCAAAAAACTCCCACGTGCTTGAAGGTCTGAAATGGGTATGACATAATCAGGATTCATCTCGATCTTATTTGATTCCAGTATTACTATGTTGTCATAAAATGATGGTTTTAAAACCACTAACTAACTACCTGACTTGTCGATGTCCCTATTGTCAGTTAATAATGTTATCAGATAGAAATGAACTAGACAGAGTCAGCACTGATGTGATCTGGCCAATTAATCATTTGTATTGCATATTGACATTTCTGCCTTCTTTGATTGTGGTTTGCTGTTTCCAGAGATGATTTCACACCTTCTGCTACTATGTCTCTAAAATCTCTGTTTCAGTTAATGTTATATTAATGTACTTAATATAGTTAACTGAGAAAAATTTTTATTATAGATATTTCTGCATCTAGATTCTCATACACAACATAAATGAATCTGGAGTTTAAAAAAAATATGTTAATTTATTTATTTTAACAATTTTCAACTTACTCAAAGCTTGCAAATCCTTATCCTGTTTTATAGAATTATACAGAATTAACTCTCAGGAAAATATTAGTTTATCTTTTTAAAAATCTTATCATCAAATCTAAAATCATTAGCATGATGAGCAGAGTTTCTGTATAAGATTTTGACAGGTTCTATTAAAGTAAACAATGCAATTATAAATATATGCAAAAATGTGTTATCAACACTCAGCAATACTTTGTATCTAGACCTGAGGATATTAGAGATTGAGGGAGGGCAAGAATGAAGGAACAAAAAAGGGATGGGTATCTTCACATAAGTTCTATATTGCTAAATTAATTTGCTTGGAAACAATACATTTCAAATCCTTTAAGAATTATTTTCGATTTAGATAGTAATACAAAACTAATTTGACTAATAACAGATTTATCCATAAAGTTTTAAAGTAGATAGGAAGACTAATTGGTATAAGTGGGCATCAGTTCAATATAATTTTTAAAGCTATGCTATATACAAGTACCTTTTGCATTACATCACAGGAAAACTTTAACAAAGGAGACAAATATTTGATTATGTTGACATTACATGACACATAATTACAATATAATTTAGGAGAAGAGATTGGTGGACGGAATATGTTTGGAGACAAAGAGATTTAGTGTTGAAACAAAATCACTTAAAAATTATTTGTATATTAAAAAAATAAATACCAATATACATTCTAAACATGTAGAGTCCGCTCCCATGCACTACATTCATGTAGTATTTGCATCAGTGACACAAACCCATGGAACATTTGTTAAATATATAATGCAATCAAGTCAATCCAAGAGAATTAACTATACTAACAAACTTTGTGTTGTAATTAATCTGACAAATCTTGAAAAGTTTATTGTTTTTTGTCCAGTCATTCTAGTTGGTGTCATCAACTCAAAAGTTCAATGTGAATGCAAGTAACTTTATCTGGAATGGTCTATGTCTGCTGTGCAGGAGGAACTGGAAGTTTCGGTAGCACTGGATCCAAGGATCCAGTCATGTCTATATCCACATGTGTCTGAGTAAGAAATGTGGCATCTGATTTGGTGGCTTCATCTTTGGCTCTGTCAGACAGAGAATTTGAACATGTGAAATTGAAACAATGTAGGAAAAATACTAAAAATACCAAAGTATGTGAAATTTTACTAACAATGATTCTAAGGTATCTTAGCAGAATACAACTGGTGTGAAAGGCCAAGATACCAAAATATATGAAACTTACTAAAAATTATACACTAAAGAGTGTCACAAGAAATGCAACTGGTATGAAAGGCCAAGATACCAAAATATGTGAAACTTTACTAACAATGATATATAGCAATAAAGTGACATAGCAAATACAAATGGTATGAAAGGCCAAGATACCAAAATGTGTGAAATTTTACTAACAACGATATCACTATAAGGTGTCATAGCAGAATACAACTAGTATAAAAGGCCAAAATGCCAAAATATGTGAAACCTTACTAAAAATTATGTAACTTATACAGTCATAGGAAATGCAAGTGGTATGAAAGGCTAAGATGCCAAAATATGTGAAACTTTAAAAATTATGTACTTATAGAGTGTCATAGGAAATAGTATGAAAGGCCAAGATGCCAAAATATGTGAAGCTTTATTATTTATAGAGTGTCATAGCAGAATACAAATGCAATGTTCAGTCCGAACATTTGCTTTAAAAAATTATCATGAGCACCAACTAGAAGTTAAAGTTTAAAGATGGATGTGACTGAAAGTTAAGATTTTTTGCTAACTTACTCCTATTACCATAAGTGAGAACTCTCTTTCTATGATGTGGATGACAAATTCTGGAATTAATTGTTCTTCTTTAATTTTATGTTACTTTAAACACGGTAACACATAACTACAATTGTATTTGTGTAGTAATTTGTTTTAATTCAAATTTTATTACATGTACTTACATTTTGAAATAGAAAACCAAGCTTTTTATCCTTCATGAATGCATCCCCTCATAATTATTTTGCTACTTATAACATAATTCTTATGTTCAACATGCCAAGTTTTCTAGATTGCACTCCCATAAAATATAAATTATTACTGTAACCAAGGAGACAAACATTCTTGTTCTAATCTGGTTAACTGTCTTATGCTTTACAAACAAAAAAATGTAAATCCTAATCTTACTTGTCAATTGTGCTGGATGTATTGTTGTTGTCTTGTAGTTAACTAAACAAATTAAAGGCTTTAAATTGTAAATCTTATTTGTCATTTGTGCTGGCTGTGTGTTTCTGTCTTACACTGAACAAACTAAAGATTTTTAAATACTTATCTTATTTGTCATTTGTGCTGACTGCATATTGCTGTCTTGTACTGAACACACTAACAGTTTAAAATCCTGATCTTATTTGTCATTTATGCTGGCTGCATGTTGCTGTCTTATACTGAACAAATTAAAGGCTTTAACCATTATCTTACTCATCATGTGTGTTGGCTGCATTGTTGCTGTCTTGGATGGCTGGAAGCACATGCTGCCTAGAGAAAGTTGTCACAGCTTGCTGCGTTCCATTCATGCGTGCAAACAGATAACGCAAGACACGTTCCTTTTGTTCCCAGGTCAGGTCACTAACATCTACATTGCCAGTCACACCATATCTGGACATCATAAACCCAAAACCTAATTAATATAATTATTGCACAATATAAGGACTTTCTAAAGTCTAAGTACTGGAACACATAGCACCATATATGAACAGTATGAAAACCTAATTACTTTAATAAGTAGCACTACATCTACATTGTAAAACCTAATTACTTTAACAGGTAGTACTACATCTGATATTGTAAAATCTAATTACTATAACATATACTAAGTGCAAAACCCCAAATTAATTACTATAATACACAACACTATATCTAGACTTGGTAAAGCCCAAAACCTAATTAGCTTAATACATAGTACCACATTGCAATATCTTGTTCTCTATCTGGACACAGTAAAATATTAAGCTTGTGCCATATCTGGACAGTTTTAAATCTATGCACTAAAAATATTGTAACATATCAGACATTGTAAAATCCATGAACTAATAAACTGCCCTTTGCACCACATCTGGATACAAAATGACAGCTTTAACTAATACACTGACTCTAACACTATATATTATGGATGATGAAAATCTAATATACTGAGTCCAGTGCACCAAAATCTGCATCATATGAATGGATGAGAACTGAAATCCTTAAAGTTTGTAGAGTAATTGATTTGTACACTGTAAAATTAGTAATGTTATGCTCTGTTCAAGTACCTCATATATAACAACAACCATCTAGTATATAACCATTTATATATATTTGGATATTGTCAAACCCAAACCTAATAAAGTGCCATTTGCATATATCTAGATATTGAAAAACACTTACACTAGTAAATTGCCTTTTATACATTATATGGATAGTGAAAAACTTCTAAACTAGTAATGATTCTGCCAAGTATGCCATACCTGAATATTGTAAAACCCATAAACTAGCAAGTGGCTAATTACTTCATACCAGAATGCTGCAAACCCCTTCAATAGTAGAGTGTCATTTTTACCATACCTGGATATTACAAAACCCATAAACTAGTAAACTGTCATTAACGCCATATCTATATATATAAACACTAACTATAACTGTTGAACTATTTGTTATATGTCTTATGTTATTTCTTGTTAAATACATTTATTATTGATACATAGACCACTCATGTTAGTGTCACTCATTTACATGTTATATGTTGTTGTCTGTCACCTGTATTTACTTACTATCTTGGCTGTATGTATTAGAGGGCTTGAGCTATCTTCTAGAAATATCACTCTTCTATTCTACATTATCTATCATTCATCTTTCTAATGTATGGCCAACCAGAAGGTGTGTTTTTGAGATTAGCCTAAGGTTATGGGCAGCCTGAGGTGGTGGAAAATTCACATCTTGCCCATGTCCCAGCAAAACATCACACTATTACGCAACCTTTCAGCCAGACTGGCAGGGATATCTTTCACTGAATGTAAACTTAATCTAATATAATCACTATTAAACAATTTAACTGAACTCAAGTAAACACCCTTTGGGTTACATTTAGTTTTGATTTTGTCCAATAACAAAAAATGAAATTCATATATATATATATATATATATATATAGTTCAAGGTGGCTATTTTTACTTACCATTTTCATATCTAACCAGCTATGACAAATATCTCATGCTTGCACTCATCTTTTCCTTTATCAAATTAAAAAGATTACCTGCTAATAGAGATCACCTGTATCTGATGGTGGTTTCTAAAGAATAATTAATAAAAATAGCTATCACTTACTTCAACTCCTTCCTGTTTAATGTATGCAAGGAAAAAAGAACATTTCATGAGAAGTATAAAAACTATTCCTTTATCTGCCATCAAGTTTTATTACTGATCACAGAAATAATAACACACACTTTTCCCTAAAAAGTACAATATCCTTGTAGACCTATGAAAAGAATTGAAGACTTACTAAAATAATTGAAAAATCACAAATGACATTCATTTATGCAGACACAATAGCCAATTTATGGCTGGATAACATCTATCATATTGTTGAATTTGGTTTCTTTATAAATATATTTATATCTTTATAAATCTTACCATATATGCAGGTTTCCTATTAACATTAACACATGAATTGGTAAACAATATAAACATATTTTCCTCTTTTCATAGAAAAGATAATTAATAAACCAAACCACATTTTTAACTATGCAGCTATATTAATCTAATGCACTTCTAAAAAATTACTACTCAAGCACATAGAGCAAGAATGGTAAAAAAAAATTTTTTAGCATTTGCTATAAGCATGAAAGCATCCCATTTGAGTGGAAAAACATTCATGCTTCTTCTGAACATGGATAACACATCCAACTATATATTTTATTTTTTTGTCAACAATAACAGCATCCACCCAATTTACTGTTCATGTTAGCACAACATCCAGTTTATGAACAAAGTGACTCAAATGCCATCATTACCTAGGCTATTTATTATGTTAGCACAACATTCATTTTATGTGCAAAGTGACTCAAACACTACAAATATCTAGGTGATTTTTATATTAGCACAACATCCAGTTTATGTACAAAGAGACTCAAACAGCATCATTACCTAGGCTATTTTTTATGTTAGCATAACATCCAGTTTATGACAGGCTATATTTTATGTTAGTATAATATTCAATTTATAACAATTATTCAAGCATATGATAATTATCCAAGTGACTTTATGTAAACACAGCACTCAGAGTATGTATGGATAATTTAAGCATATCATCATTAGTCATTATTTACTAATATAGCACAACATCCAGTTTAACTATAGAGTAGATAGCAAATGATCATTATCCAGGCTACTTATTTGTATTAGCACAACATCCAGTTTAACTATAGAGTAGATAGCATATGATCATTATCCAGGCTACTTATTTGTATTAGCACAACATCCAGTTTAACTATAGAGTAGATAGCATATGATCATTATCCAGGCTACTTATTTGTATTAGCACAACATCCAGTTTAACTATAGAGTAGATAGCATATGATCATTATCCAGGCTACTTATTTGTATTAGCACAACATCCAGTTTAACTATAGAGTAGATAGCATATGATCATTATCCAGGCTACTTATTTGTATTAGCACAACATCCAGTTTAACTATAGAGTAGATAGCATATGTCATTAGAATATAAAATAAAACACATGCACAATGATATATATAGGGTGTCCCTCCCAAAATATATACACTTTGGTTATTAATAACTACTATGTTTATTTTCTTAAATTTAATTTAATTAAGAGTAAAGATCAGATATAAAAGCATTACATGAAATGATACATTAAGAAATGAAAAGTTTCTACAGAGTGATGGGCTGATAAAGTTGGTATGAACTTTGGGGGAACACCATATATGTGTGGGGTGTGTGGTGGGGGGTGAAAGCAAAAAAATACACCATAAGCAAATATGCACCAATACTACTTCTTCATATACTAAAATATACATAACAGTCAGTAATTTTTCAGAAGCATGCAGTCTACATATCATAACTAAGACTTCTCTAAAACACTCATCTACCAACACCCAGGTTAATTACTAAGTTGAGACAATGTGCAATGTTTATTTTTAGCTGACTGCAGATGAAATATATTATGCAAAATTATCACTAATATAATATGTTTGGTATTTTATTGGTATTTGTTTTATGTTGTATAATTATTTTATTTCACTTTTGATGTAAAGATGCTGTACAGTATTTTCACATTTTATTTAAAAGTAAAAATGTATAAGCAACACAAGTCATCCCTATAGTTAATTTCATGTAAAAAAAAAACTAAGCTGAATTAGAAGATATTGTGACTGGATAAATGATTAATTTGGGTTTAATATCTGCTTCCAGTATATTTTTATTTCATGGACTAATTAATATAAATATTTTCAAGAATTGTAGCAAGAAACATAAAAACATTAAATGTAGATTTCAATTACTGACAGTGTTATGGATTCCTGAAATTACACTGAAGGACTACTATAGTTCCTGAATTTACTGGAAATGAGCTGAATTAATCATCACTGAACTAAATTTTAGTTTTCAATTTTCATATTATCTATATCCACGAAAGCAACATTCCAATAAACATTGTAAGTGGTTCGAGTACAATGCCATGCCAAAGCAAAATACTCACAGTCGTTCAGCAGCCTCAGTGTCCTTGAAGACACTGTTGGTACTAGTTTCTGAGTTGATGAATGTGCGGATCTTGGGAAATTCACCCTTGCCTGCTTGTGCAAGCTGCATCTTCTGCAAGTATGCAAATTGGGCATCGCGCCTGTATTGTGCTCTAAACAAATAACAGAGACAAACAAAAATCTTTACAAGAAATGTATTCAAAAAATATATATATTTGTTGGAGTTGTTCAGCTGGCTGATTGTTTGTTGTGATTTTGTTTCTTTTTACAACGCATAAATGTGAAGAGAGATAGATAGATTCATTGACTTGACATATAAATTGATTTATTACACACTTTAAGAAAAGTGATGCAACACTCAAAGTAAATGATACATGAAAGCACATATGGCAAACACAAATACAAAAAGATGTGATATGTTGCAAAAGTGTAACATGCTTACAAAATTATGCCACTCTAGGCAGTGATGTGAATCCGTAAAATCATGTGCCATTGAAAACACACACACATAGCGTCAACACAGATTGGTCTACGAGTCTGACATGACATTAAGAAAACAAAGATAACTGAATCTATAACATGATGCTCTTTACATGTGATTCTACAATTGCACTGAATCTTGCTGCTAGTTACAGAAATACTTGTTGCAGAACTACTTGATGGTTACAGAAATGCTTGTACAAAAAATGCTTGATAAGGAAATGTTTGTTATGGAAACCAAAAATGCTTGTTGTGAAAAAAATTAACAAAAGTTGTATTTTATCAATAAGTATACAACATAAACTAATAAGATGATATTCTGGAGGGTAAAAAAACACTTTTAATCTACAATATCCAACTAAGATTCCATTTTACTTTAAATCATACAAAGAACAAATTGTATAAGTTAATTGTGTTAAATAAATGTTTATTATTAATATATAACAGTTTAAATTTATAGTGCAAATCTGTAGATTTAAAACATATAATTATGTTAGACAAATCAACATGTACAGATATATGGTAATTATGCTAATTCAATCAATATGTTAGTTTTAATGTAAGATTATGTTTGAACATTTTAGCTTGTGTTACTTATGCTTGCTCACCTGATAAACATGTTTCTGTTGACAAATTGGTGTGTCTTTCTGTGGATCAAATCATTGTGTATTTCTGTTGGACAAATTGGTGTGTATTTCTGTTGGACAAATTGGTGTGTATTTCCTTTGGACAAATCAGTGTGTACTTATGCTGGACAAATTGGTGTGTATTTCCACTGGACAAATCAGTGTGTACTTCTGCTGGACAAATTAGTGTGTATTTCCACTGGACAAATCAATGTGTACTTCTGCTGGACAAATTGGTGTGTATTTCCACTGGACAAATTGGTGTGTATTTCCACTGGACAAATTGGTGTGTACTTCTGGACAAATTGGTGTGTATTTCTGCTGGACAAATTGGTGTGTATTTCTGCTGGACAAATTGGTGTGATTTCTATGAGGTAATAATGCTCACTCAGTGTACATATAATTGCATGTTTCAAAATATTTGTACCAAAGTGAAATTTCAATACATGTTTGTGTGTGTGTGTGTGTGTGTTTAAGTGAAGAGATTAGATTTAATCTCTAAAGCATCAATTATCTAGGGTTAATAATTCTTTAATTGATTATCAGGTGAGCTGACATTCAGAAATGATATACTATTATAATGTGGTGGATCAGCAAGCAATCACACGGTGAATCAAATGCAAAAATTAAATTAACATGCAGAATACTGAATTGAGATTTACCTCTCCTGCTTTCACCAAACCAGTAAGCTGCACCAAAACACATTTAGTTTTAATTTATTATCACTTATTTTTTAATTAAAAAGCATTTAGTTATTGATGAAGTTAGAAAATTTGAAACTGAAATAGTAAAAATGAATATCGTGAGTTAGGAGTGTGTTTCCAAGAGAAAATCATATTTCTTAACAATGTCAGGATCTCGGTATTTCTAATACAGGAGCTACTTCACAAACCTTTTCAAAGTTCAGTGGTCATTTAAAGTGCATTAAACTGAATGTCCAAACAAATGTCACCAAGAGACTAAAGGATGAATAAAAGTATGTATCATATAAACATAAAACTGATTTTTATTTAAAATCATTCTAATCAAAAAGTACTTTTCACTTGCATTAAATCAGAAAATATCAATATCACCTCTTTTCTGAAGATTTGAAATAAAATTAATTTATTTTTTTTAAAGTACTCACTGGTTAGCTGCCACTTCCGTTTTGACCTGTTCAAGGGCTTCCAGGAAAAACCTTTCAAGCTCTGTCCGCTGGTCCAGGATGTTCTTTGCGAGGCGTTTGACCTTGTTCATTTCTTTGGTCTTCATCTCAATCACTCGCTGCAATTTAGCAAGCTCGACACGAGCTGCTTCACTCTCTGTACGTGCACTGTCCGTGATCAGTTTTCGCTCTGTCTCAAATTCTTTCACTACATGACTCAACGATTTCTCTAAAGTATGCACCTTCTCTTGCAACTGAAAGACAAAGCACAAGAAAGATGGTAAAAATGACATTTTTGCTATGTATGGAGGTTTTTAAATGCATATGTGTCAGTATGTATCTGTAAGTGATTGTGTTAGTGAGTGTTATTCTGCACAATTTAGCTCCAAGACTTACTCATGATCTTGACAAGTGCCATTCTAGTCTTGCAAAATTCAAAATGCATGCTCTTGTAAAGTTTACTATTATATATATAAAACATTAGACAGGAAATTGTTTTTAGTACAAAAATAATATTTCCTAACAATGGGTCAGAATCAGCATTTCATATGAATGTGTATTCCACTTACATGTATTTACATATCACTTAAACACACATCTCACTTATATTCACTTAAACACATACTTCAGTTTAAACATATGCATCACATATATTCACTTAAACACATACTTCAGTTTAAACATATGCATCACATATATTCACTTAAACACAGACTTCAGTTTAAACATATGCATCACTTACATATTCACTTAAACACAGACTTCAGTTTAAACATATGCATCACATATATTCACTTAAACACAGACTTCAGTTTAAACATATGCATCACTTACATATTCACTTCATACTTCATTTTAAAGACATATTTCATTTATATGTCTTGCCTGGATCCTCCCATTCAAACTCTTATAGAATTGCATAGTATTAGTTTTGTATAAGCACATATCACAAAAGTACATAAATCAATTTTCTACATAACATTATCATGAACCCTAACTTATTCAGTATGGTTTATGAACTCTTGTTAAGCACATAACAGTAATATTGCAGGTGAACTGCTGCTGGTGCAACCAAATGAACTGTGCATAAAATGGGAAAGTAGGCCTTTTCTGACTTTATTATATACAGTTTAAAACATACACTAGAATGGAGTATTTGCTGGTGGATTAAGAAACCACTTTAACAGTTTTACAGCAATAATTTTTTTTTCTCCAGAACTGCCTCAGTATACAAAACTATCTAAAACTTGGCATAAAATTATGTCCATAAATATTCTGAGGCCAATGGAACCAAACATTTTGATCTCAGTGATATATTCATTGCTATCATAAAAACTCAGTAAACTGTAACTTTCTCTTTATATAAAATTACAGTTTTATTATATATGAACTCTGTGGCATATTGCTATTGACCTTTTAAAACTTTTTCATTACTATCATTATCATTCATGTTATCTAAAACTAATATTAGTTAATTAAAGTCTATATTTAAGTTTAGATGTTTTGTTGTTCAGTCTGACACTAAAATAATAGTCCTGAACAGTATATGAAGATGGAGTATTTATGAAAGTAAATCAATTAACAATATGTGGTGCTGCATGGCAAAACCCGCCTAAAGTTGAAAAAAATTCAAAAGCATGTTTTTTGTAATTTATTAAAATTCAGAATCTCATGTTTATTTTTAAAAAAAATTTAATTTGTCAGATAGTTTTTTCACTATACATTTTTTTAAGTACATACCCCCCCCTCCCCCCAAGGACTATCAAAGGGGATTTACGACTACAAATGGCTGTAGCGCAAAAGTAATTTTAGCATCTTTAGCCAGATTTTGCCATGCAGCATCACATATATGTACAGTGCACACTTTTGATTGTGATTGAAGCCCTACATAACATTCATGTATAATTATGTTTATTTATTAAGTATTTGTTTATTGTGTCAAATGTAAACATTGTTTTTGTAGTTGTATTTTAATCTCTGTGATATAATGAATTCATATTGCATATTAGGCACATAATATTTTATTTAAAGAAAAAAATATTTTTTTAAAATGTGGAGGATGGAAGGAAGATGGAAAGACATTACAAATGAGCTGTCAATAAAACTTTGTTAGTATTTGTACTTAGGGCTTCATTTATTAAAAACTTATTTGAAATTCTTTTCCCATATTTGTTGTTCTCAGCTTTTCTGGTGGCCCCATTCTCTTATTTGTGTAAATAATCTGCCTCATTTCTCCTATTATGTGCAAATACAAATGAGGATGTATATTTATAAGCTGCAAGTCAAGTTATTGCTTTGCTATTTATCTCACTATTGAGATAAATCCAAATGATTTTATATTATTTCAGTATCTGTGAATGTCAGAAATATTTCATTAAATCATTTCTCTAGTTTCTACACATATTTTACTGGTCAAAGATTTTCCTCTCAGTAACAGTTCTTTTCATGAACCATATTTGTGAGATCACTTCTGCATTTATCAAATAAATTTCTTTGGTAAATATAATTTCCCATCATTTTCATATGTCATTTTGTTTACAGTTAGTAAATACATGTAGTTGACATTATTCAGTTGTTTGTGTTGGTAGCATGCTTATGCAGTAACGTGGCTGTACTTTGTGTACTATTATATGTGACTTTATACTTTGCAGTTAGCTAATCAAAATCATTTGTGCTAAAGATTAAACAGTCTCTGCATACATAACATCATGTGATGAGCATGTTAGAGTATGCTGGATACTTGAATGACATAGAACACTATAATTGAGGGCTAGAAGCCTGCTTGCCAGGTGACAATGTTATAGACTGGAACAGTGTATCAAGTAACTAAAGTACCCCAACAGCAGCTCACGAGGGTGGAGCAGTGTATGCTGTGCAGTGGTTTTTTACACATCAGTATTCATTTTACACACAAATACTTATTTTACACATGAGTACATATTTTACAACAAGTACTCAAAATCACTTCCCACGCACAAACAGTTATACATTGTTGTACATGCGTATGTGCATCTATCAACGAGTTGGTTTATGTACCTTTTGTATATGCATATGTTTTATCTATCTATGAGCTGGTCTATGTACCTGTTGTATATGCATATGTTTTATCTATCTATGAACTGGTCTATATACCTGTTGTATATGCATGTGTATCTGTCTATGAGCTGGTCTATGTACCTGCAGTATATGCACATGTATATCTGTCTATGATCTGTTTTATATATATTGTATATGCACATGTGTATCTATCTATGAGCTGGTCTATGTACCTGTTGTATGCACATTCAGAGTGATAAACTCAACAAGAAATGGTGTAAGTTGTTATTATGAAATGTACATTGCTCCGCTGTGTCTGTTAAATTCGTCCATGATTTATTTACCCCTTTAATGGTCTCCTTGTGCTGTTTAGCCTGTATGACCTTCTCCTGCACTAATGTGTCACTCAGCTCTTTTTGTGACATTAGCTTTTCATTCTGCTCACTCAGTCGTTGACGCTCGTGTTTCAGCATGTCCCCTTCTTTCATGTGGTAATTCAGAGACTCTGAGAGACGGACATTTTCCTTGTATACAGATTTAGTTGTTTCATCCAGATTTCTAACAATGCAAATGAAATAATTTTTTAAAATAAAATATTTTGTAATTATTGTAATTATATGGTATATTATCACTACTGTAGAAAACAAAGAAATAAAAAGCACACATTAAAAGACATCATTTACTTGTCCTGAAACATGCTTTCTGATCTTTATTGTTCCTGTAAGCAATATAAACTAAAACATAAATATAACATGTAGACTTGTCAAACTCATGATCAAAATAATTATGTGGTTTTATGTCGATCTTTTTCTCCATGTGGGCCTCAGTGATCTGGTTGACTGGACTTTTCTGAATAATATGTTCAGGGCTGTGGACCTCAATGGCCTGGTTGACTGAACACTTTTTACTGACACACAAGACTCTGAACCTCATTACCTGGTTCATTGGAATTTTCTGATTAACATAATCTCTTCCTAATTCAGACTCTTGACCTCAGTGACCTGATTCATTGGACACATTATTTTACTGATACACGCTAGCTCAGGACTTTGGACTATAGTGACCTGGTTAACACTCTCTTTCCCTACCTCAGACTGTGGACTTCAGTGATCTGAATGATTAGACTTTTTTTGATTGATACACTCTGTCTATAGCTCATGAATGTGGATCTCAGTGACCTGGTACATCAAACTTTTCTGATTGATACAAACTCTCCATACCACAGGACTGTGGACTTCAATGACCTGATTGATTGGACTTCTTTTCTCCTCAGCTCTTAACTATGGACCTCAATGACCTGGATGATTGGATTTTTCTGAATAATTCTCTCTTTAGTTTAAGACTGTGGACCTCAGTGACCTGGATGACTGGACTTTTTTGAATAATTCTCTCCTTAGTTCAAGACTGTGGACCTCAGTGATCTGGTTGACTGGACTTTTCTGCATAATAATAATAATATGTTCTCTCCTAAGTTCAAAACTGTGGGTCTCACTGACCACATTGTAAAATGTTTATCCTAGCATAAGATACTAATGAAAATCAACAATATTATTTAAATGATGGCAAATAAATGTTAAAGCATTCGGGTATATCAGTATTGAAAAACTAGTCATTAAACCAAACTGTAGATTTAATACAAAAATCTTTAAAGAATGAATAGTAATAAAATGAACAATGAAACTTTCAACTGAAATAATATGAACAAGTCAGTGAAGTAAACTGTGTCTATTGAATATACTGTTGAATTAAAAAGAAAAATAACAAAATTGCAGTGTTGAAATTAAATAAGAAAGCAAACTTTTTTAGAGTGAAGCAAACATTATTATTATTAAAATTAATCAATGAAAGTATTTATTAAACATGGGTATTGAATGCCTATCGTTTTATTATTGCAGTGTATTTTAAACTACAATATTGTGCTTGCTCTATATTAAAATCATTTTATTAATGCAGTGTATTTTAAATTGTGCTTACTCTATATTAAAATCAGTGTATTTTAAAACTGCAATGTTGTGCTTACTCTGTATTAAAATCAGTGTATTTTAAAACTGCAATGTGCTTACTCTATATTTAATTAAAATCAGTGTATTTTAAAACTGCAATGTTGCGCTTTTACTGAATTAAAAGCAAAGTTTTATTAGTTCATTGTATATTAAATTATAATTTGTTGACTATAATGCTGTGTGAATATTTAATCATTTATATATACTCACGCTATAGCTTCAGTATGTGCTTTCTCTGCTAACTCTGCAATTTTTTGATTTGCTTCTTGCTGCAAGCGCATCTATAAAATAAAATAAAATTTATTTAAAACTCTTCAGTGACTGAGCTTTCTTTTACAATAATCAGCATTATTTGGGACAAATGGTGTCATGGATATTCTGCCATGTGTGAAATATTACTAGTCAATCAAAAATTTGTAAATAATGTTCCTTGATCTAAAATTGTAGATACATTTATATAGCTACTAAATGATTCCATGATAAATGGCAGCAAGGGTTGACACAAGCACACAACTATAAATCTCTTTTTAAATGTCAAGTCTATTTTATATTCACTGCTTCCTACGCTATAGTCAGAATTAGCCTAAGCATATGGATGAAGCATTTGATTGACTCTCTATAAATTACCAAAGAATGTATAATATTTTCTAATGTTTTAAATGTTTACTCATTGGTGGATCAGGTGAGTGAGTGTGGAATAGTATGTACATCACAGATACATGTAACTGAGATACATATAAAGAATAATTTGTAACTATAACCATTATTATTGCTAAATATGTCAAATATAATCAAAATGAGAAATAAATTTTACAGAAATAATATAATATTTTAATATAATAATAATGTTGATTTATTAATTATTGTTAAAATATAAGCACTTTTCAATATTAAGTGATATATAAAATAAACATTTTGTGACACCTCTGGGCACCCTTTGATCATCATGATTATTATTATTTATTAATTAATAACATATAACTAATTACAAGTGATTGAGAATCTTAATTTATATTATTAATAATTCTCTCACAAGACCAATGTGTCTCTCACTTGGTGGATTATAAGGGTGTCATAAAACTCTACTCTAACATAATAATAAGATAGACGTTTTACCATCGAATAATGTTCTGCAGGTAGAAACTTCTTACTAAAGGAGTAATAAAAATATGTCTTTTATTAATATTTAATTTTCCCCCATCCACCCACTATTACTCCAACATGAGGTTTAAATATATGTGCAACAATCAAATATACAAGATATGAATATAATCAAAAGAGCATTGACATTTACATCACTTCACAACAATGTTTGATTAACGCTATACACTCATTCAGTTTATCTTAGCATAGACATCTGCAGTCAAATTAACATATATATTTAATCAAGTTCATAGATATAATTCATCGTAGAAATGAAAGTGAAGTTTTAGAGAGATAATTATAGTCAATATACATAACTTTTCAAAGATGGCAGCTGTCGCTGGCATGTTTTCACAATCATGTAGTTTACAACAAGTCAATGTCTTTCTTATTTAGGTGATGTTCCAATGTACCCCTTCTAGGCACATTACACAACTGTTCCAGAATCTTCGAAGCACTCACAAAGCACACCATGTAGAAAAGTCCAGAACTTTGCATGTGCTATCAAAGCACATCATGCAGAATGTTCTAGAATCTTCAAGTGCGCTACTCAAGCACACAACAAGGAATGTTCAAAGTAATCTTCGTGAATTTTTTAGTCCAAACTCAAGCCTCATTTTTCATCATATTGATTCTTGAATGGAATTCACAGGAATCAACTTACAGCAACACATTTACTGATAAATTTGATGACAAAGCTGGATTCACACACAATATGATCTGGTAGAGTACAGTAGGCCCTGTAGTCTGACGCTGGTACAAGACTACAAAATAATAAAAGGCACTCCTTTCTGCAAAAGTCAAATTAAGACAGCACTAAATTTAAGGTATATTTATCTCTAAACTCCTGTCTCTCTTACACACATTCTCAACTTAAAAATCCTGCAATGATATTCATTAGTCCAATACAAACACAGCATAAGAAATATAGCATTGATCAAAATTCACAAGAATAATGTACAACAAATCAAATTAGTGAACATAGAAATAATGGTTCAATTACATAAAGCATCCTTCAATTCAAATCATAGATCAATAACAAACATATATGAAATATTTCTAAGTTCATTCTTTCTTTATCAGTCAGTTAAAGCTAATGATTGCCTTTATGAATGGACATGAGTTATGTCAAAATCACAGTGATTAGAATATAAAACTTTTTCTACAAAAAACTTTCAGTCCATCCCCATTGGATGAATTTGTTATGAACAAGAGTGAGACTATTAGTCAGAAAAACTATTCATCCAGTTGGAACTGGTTTGGATTGCATCAGCAAGTTCTAGCATATTCTCCACCTGAATTGTTTACTCCAACTTTGGTACTTTATGAAAATATCATCATAAGCAGTGCTCAAGGTCATATCATGTTAACATTGCAACAAATATCTAATTATTAAAAGTTTTAAAATAAAGAATAGGCAAATTTACTCTGCCACACATATACAAATGTACAATAACAAACTGTGATATTAGCATATCATGCTGGAGGGTAAAAGTTGAAGAGAGAAAACATTAATTTTGTTTCTATTAAAAAATATGAGCATGCCTCTCTATAGCTATCAGTGACCTCTCAATACTGCACTGTTGGGTACATACTTGGTCATACTTGGCCTAGATTTTTGTTTCTAGTTCCATTACAATAATGATAGAAATGACTGGACATATGTTGACCTTTCCAAATACTAGCAGTCTCTGATTCTTTTGCATTTTTGTACCAATAACTGAGGATTTGTGTGTGCGTGCGTGTGCGTGCATGTGTGTGTGCGTGTGCGTGTGTGTGTGGGTGAGTGTGAGTGCATGTGTGTGTGCATGTGTGTGTGAGCTGAGTGAAACAAAGTATGAAGATGGTATTCATTTTGGAATTATCATTGGCTTCAGTCTTATTCTTGTTTCTTGTTCATCTGGAGATATTTATTTTTCTTTCATGACAACATCAGAAATGCATTCTCAATGCACTGGATGATAGCA
Source organism: Sinotaia quadrata (assembly GCA_028829895.1). Lineage (NCBI taxonomy): Eukaryota > Metazoa > Mollusca > Gastropoda > Architaenioglossa > Viviparidae > Sinotaia > Sinotaia quadrata. The sequence goes on from CM054177.1 coordinate 85,175,414, forward strand.
TATACAAGTGAACAATGTAGCACATATAAAAAAATCAGACATGGACTACATTTTTTAATAAATAAATACATACCTTTTCCTCAAAGAATTTTTGTTCCATATTAGCTAGGGTGCTTTTGTGTTCTCTGTTAGCATTATGCAATGAATCTTTGATCTGCACAAAATATTTGATAACTACTTGAGGAAAGAAACATACATCATTATGAACATATTAATGAATACCCAAATATTATGTTAATGCATACTCAAATATATCATTAAAATGTTAACGTATATCCATACTTATAAAGGAAATGAATGCTTCAGTATATCATTATGAAATTGCATTAATGAAAACCAATCTTATAATAAATTTCTTAATAATTATCAAGTATACCATTATTAAAACGTTAATGATTAACCATCAGTTACAAATTATGAATGTGAATGAGAATGAGAAAAAAAAGAACGGTTTCTTTAGAAACTCAATCTCATTATTTTGTGCCCAGGTTTTTAATATCTCTAGAGAATAATTTTAACAGATACTATAGCTGATTTTACACTGACATAGCTACTCAGTATCCATACATATAGACAAGCACTTCCTCTAAGAACAGCCTACAATACTATCATTATTCAAAGTTCATTATTATAACTAAGCAAATCTGATTACTAATCAGTATGCCAACTCATCAACTACATACAGCATTGTATGTTCACTAAGACTGTTCATTAATGTCACTACATACAGCATAGCATGTTCACTAAGACTGCCCATTGCTATTGCTGTATATAGCATGTTTACTAAGACTGCTCATTACTATCATTCATACAGCATAGCATGTTCACTAAATTGCTAATTACTATCTCTGTATATATATAAGCATGTTCACTAAGACTGCCCATTACTCTTGCTACATACTTCATAGCATGTTCACTAAGATCACCCATTACTATCTCTGTATATAGTATAGCATGTTCACTAAGACAAATCCTTACTGTCACTACATACAGCATAGCATGTTCACTAAGACTGCTCATTACTATCACTACATACAGCATAGCATGTTCACTGACACTGCTCATTACTATCACTACATACAGCAGAGCATGTTCATTAAGACTGCTCAATACTATCACTACATACCGCATAGCATGTTCAATAAGACTGCTCATTACTATCACTACATACAGCATAGCATGTTCACTAAGACTGCTCATTACTATCACTACATACAACATAGCTTGTTCACTAAGACCACCCATTACTATCACTGTATACAACATAGCATGTTCACTAAGACAGATATTACTATCATTATATACAGCATAGCATCTTAACTAAGATAAGAGCAATTCATACCAATCAAAATATAACATTTTACTTGTTTAAAAAGTCTTGAGAAACATAGTAAAAAAAAATTATCAGATCAAAATACAAATGTTTTTACTGTGTCCTTTCAACCATGATCCACCAATCCAACTTAAGTGTAAGTCAACCTGTCTAATTCACTGTTCTTTGATACAACCAACTGTGTATTCACCAATCCATGCAAATTACTGTCCATCACTACAATCAGTTGAGACAGCCAATCTATTCAATTCACTGTCCATCAATATGGCTATTAAAATAACTAAATATATCCATCAATCTATCCAACAAACTATCCAGCAACCCATTTCACTGTCTATTAATCTATATAATTATAACTAACCTTGAATCTATCCAACTATCCATCAAAAAATCTAAATAAATATATCCAACTAACTAAACTAAATGAAGTGGATGGAGATCCAGAGTGGTAGTACCCTGGGTCATAAACAGTGAGACAATACTGACGAACGACGATGATGGACGGCAATCATGATAACAGAGTTAACAACGCCTGGTTGCTGTTACATGGTCTTTATTTGCATGTAGACAGGTCCTCAGAGACAGACTCTCAGAGGCAGGCAGACAGACAGACACTCAATCAAACCACACACGCTCATTATATCCTATGGGAGCGGCCCTCCCCGAAGCCCACGGGTTATGAAAACGAAAATCTAGTGTGGAAAGGCTTCTAAAAATAACTTTTGTGTTTCTTTACTTGCTTTCCACTATCAATTATAGCTATATGCCTAACAATTACATAATAATTCAAATATACAGTGAAACTACTTTAATTATACTTTAATATACCAATCTTTTTATATATATAATCTGAAGAATTAAACCTTTAATAAAATAAAATCTGTGTTGGCGGGCTTCAGAAAAAGCATTCACACACACATAAATTGCAAAATACACAAATACAATAACATTATACATCATACAAAAATACATCAATTAAAAATATAAACTATCTCCTTTCTAAATATATAAATATCAACTTCAATTACTAACTACCTAGAACAGTATATGATAATAAAGGCACGCACTCTAACACAGCTAGCGCTAATATAGCGCGCGCTTTAAAACAAAGGGAGCGATAAAATAGTAAAACAATAAAAATATGCACTCTAACACAGTCATACACATTACTATATAGCTGTCAGCAGACCATGCCGGGTGATTCAAACTAGCGGCCGATGACCTACTTTGCTGCAGAGCGTGGGGATGCGACTATACACATACATACACGATGACACACACAAATACCTAAACAAGGGCTACATAAAGAAATAGCCATCATTCCATGCAAATGAAGATCAAATGATTCATCCCAATATAATTAATCCATCCCAGCAACTAAATATATTTCAAAACATCCAACTGAAAAAGTAGTCAATCGATATAATTATAAATATCAATGCATTTATTCAAATGTCAGTCCATCCATCCAACTCTCATTCAGTCCAACCAAGCAAACTATCTGTCAATCCATTTAAATAACTATCAATTCATCCAATCAGTCAGTCTCTCTGTCACTGAATCCAATTTACTAAAACTACTATAAAAATACTAGCAGTCAGCTAATTCATCCAAACAGTCAGTCTCTCTGTCACTGAATCCAATTTACTAAAACTACTATAAAAATACTAGCAGTCAGCTAATTCATCCAATCAGTCAGTCTCTCTGTCACTGAATCCAATTTACCAAAACTACTATAATACTAGCAGTCAGCTAATTCATCCAATCAGTCAGTCTCTCTGTCACTGAATCCAATTTACTAAAACTACTATAAAAATACTAGCAGTCAGCTAATTCAGCAATAACAAAACACTGAATTCCATCTTCCTTACCTCATCTAGCTCTCTTTGCATTTGTCCACGTTTACGTCTGAATTCTTTTACCATCTTCAGCTCATTCTGCATGAGCTCGATTTCACGCATTTTTTCACCCAGTTTTTCTTCAAGGTCATTAATCTGCTTACTGAAATCTTCTATCATGGCCTCCTTCTCATGGTGATGAGCTATCCGTAACTCTCGGATCTGGTTTTGCAGACTGTCCAGCTTCATGTCCTTTTCTAAATCCTGTTTCTTCAGATGTGTTATAACATCGATAGTGTCATGCTCTGAGCGCATTATCTGGTTCTGTAGTGCATCATTCTCCAGCATTAGCTTCTTTGCATTCTCTCTGTAGGAAGTGTAAAATAAAAATAAAATGAAACAAGACAAAATCTGTTTTATTTACATGTTTCACTGCATTTTGATTTTCTCTATAGGAAGTGTAAAATAAAAATAAAATGAAACAAGACAAAAACTGTTTTAATTACATGTTTCTTTGTATACTCTGTAATAAGTGTAAAATAAAAATGAAATGAAACAACAAGAACTGTGTTACATTTAAATGTTCTTTTGCACACTCTCTTTAGGAAGTGTAATATAAAATAAAATAATAAGTTTATCATTTAAATACTTCTTAGCACTGTCTCTATATGAAGTGCAAATTTGTTTCATTTAAATGTTTCTTTGCAAAAAAAATTCTCTCTGTTCAAAATATACAACAAAAATCATATGAAAAAATAAGAATTGAGTTTTATTTAAATGTTTTCTTTTGCACTCTCTCTGCTGAAAGTGTAAAACACAAATAATATGAAAAAATATGACAAGAACTGATTGAGTTCCATTTATTTAACTGTAGATAAAATAAATTGAAACTGTATAAAATGAATATAGAACAGTCTCATAACATTTTTAAATGTTTAAATTAAACACAGTATTTATTCTTAGCATGTGACTCACCTGTATTCCTTTTTAGATTTCTCTAAGACTTCCAGACGAGCTTCCCATACCAAAGAGTTGGCTATTGCCATGGATGTAACTGACTCAGTCTTTTTAGCCTTCTTACCGCCATTCTTTCTGTTAACAAGTTATACAGACTTGAATCAGTGAACATTTTATGGTACTGTAGAATTTTTTAGACTGATAAATGTTAAATGATATAAAAGTATAAATATTCAACATAACTATTACAGCCTTTTAATTTAGAATGTTAAGATAGAAATGCAGCTGACTGCATTAGAAATGTGATTTACATGGAAGATAAAATCTATAATTCAGTGCATTACATTTCTAAATTTACTTTTGTAAAATTAAAATTTTTAATATTTCTAGTTAATCTCTATAATGGTATGCACTTAAAATATGTAACTCTATATAATTTGAAAGTAGTTTATCTTAATTATTTATTCCTGAACACTTTCAGTCTCTATATACACATCACACTGTGGCTTTTAGTCAATCTTTTGCCAACCATCAACTAACAGTGAAGATCACAGATAAACATGTGTGATGTGAATATGCAACTTGAATGCTAACCACAAACAAAAGGGGTCAAGTGGATTAAACCTCAGAAAAATAAGAAATTAATAAATACACTTACTGTAAGCAGTTATTTCACTTTTTACTCTAAATTGTGTTTCAGTTTATCTTTTTTTTTTGTTGTTGTTAAATGTATTCCTTTTTCTCAGTGAGATCTTTTATCTCTACTATAAACTTTTTATGCTATATCTTTCTATAAAGAAATGCTACATGAGTTCTTAACATTATTTCAAATAAGTCCATTAAATGGTTTAGTCATATAAGTCTTCATAATCCATTGTTGCTGGAAAGTATCGTTGGTTAGTAAATAGTATGTTAAACTGTGAACTTCATTAAATAAATTCAATAAATAATAAGAGTTACGTTGGTTAAATATATATGGGGTTTTGTGTGTGTGTTTCTGAGTAAATATGCAAAATATCACATTAAAAAAGTCTCATTACACATTAACATATTTTGTATAATAAACTTGATATTTCACTTTAAAAAATTTAAAGCCATGTACAATATTTTACTCAATTAATGACTAATACAGGTGTATACTAACTCAGGAGGCTCTTTCTTTTTAGACATGACAAATTCAAATAAGCTCAAACGTTCAGATAGTGTGTCAGTTTTACAGTTCTTCTCAAGGAATGCGGTGGTATTATATTATAATGTCACCATAACATACACTGATCTCTATAGAGACCAGTGGTCTATGACTCTTCAATCGGTTATTTAAAAACAAAACAACGCATTGCGTGTTTTGCGTTGACGTCATACGTATGACGTAAGTGCCCGTAATGTGTACTATGACATTAATCTTTGTCGCAGTTCACAGGAACTGATGGCGCACAAAGTGTACACGATGACGTTTGATCGAAAGGGCCGATGTGGACAAAATAATGTAGGAAGCATTTATTGAGATGGAATTTATAACTGTTACTCATAGATCGTAAAAAGGCGGATTTTCAGAGAGCGAAAATATCTGGGGGACTTTGATAGTAAGCGGTCCACCTATAATCCTATATTGTGATCGGAACCCAGAATACAAAGAAGGATCCAAGGTCAGCCCATAAACCGAGAACGTCTGAACAACGAAAAGTTTTGCAGTCCTTGGAGGTGAGAATTTGTCACATTCTACTACTCTTTGTTGACAGTAGGTAGGTAGAGCGGTCTAACTAATTACACTAACAAGAAAAATTACGTCCAACTACATGATATTTTAGACTTAGAAATTCTAGGGCAGCTTTTCTCAACCTATTTTTTTCTTCTGGAGAAACCCTTGAAATAATTATCAGGTGAACCTCAGCATAAATTTTACTATTTTTTCCGTTTATTAAACAGCATTTCTTGCACCAACAATTTTAGCCTTTTACCATGCAGCTTTCCTTTTATTAAACAGCGTTAACCTTTTGCAATACAGCCTCCCTTTTCCCAAACAGCCTTAGCCTTTTCCTTTTATTTTACACTTCCTTTTATAGCGTTAACATTTATTTTACAGCCTCCCTTTTCCCAAACAGCCTTTTCCATTTATTTTACTCTTCCTTTTACAGCGTTAACATTTATTTTACAGCCTCCCTTTTCCCAAACAGCCTTAGCCTTAGCCTTTTCCTTTTATTTTACACTTCCTTTTACAGCGTTAACATTTACCTTTTATTTTACAGCCTTCCTTCTACCAAACAGCCTTAAGCCTTGTCCTTTTACTATACAGTCTTTCTTTTACCAAAAAAGGTATAGCCTGCATTGTTACCAAATGTCTCTTCCAGAGAGATATTAATGTTTTGAAACTATAGGGTCATGCTGGGTGAAGGTCACATGTGGGTGAAGGTGTAGTTATAGGTATAGGTGTAGTTAAACTCAGGTGGCTGACAAACGGTCTTCACTTTCTGATTTCTAACTGCCAAAGAATCTTTAGCATGTAAGACCTGCAGCAAATGGGACCCAAATTATGATCCTCTCCAAGGATTGCCAGTAGACATAAGTTTATGTCCTGTAGCAAACAGGACCCAAATAATTATTATGATCCTCTCTAAAGGATTACAGGCAGTAGACACTAAGTGCATGACTTTGAGGTAGAGAGTGACTAAGGATCACCTGAAATTCCTTACTCCATATGTCTCTCACTTGTTCGGAGGTGGAAACTTCATACCCATAAAAACAGTAGCTGAAATGTTAGTAAATTTGTATGTAATTATGCACATACTAGAAAGAATTAATCCATAGCTGAGGAATATATATTAACATACTGTATATAATATGCATAAGAGTTTGGACATATTATCCAGGTGAAATTTATTTATTCTATTTCTTTATTGTCAGTCCTGACAAAGATGGTTACAGAGATCACACTTGAAAGGTATAATAATTCTGCCTCACTCTACAGGGTAAAATGAGTTAAATTGTGACAACTTTGGCATACACATACTTGACAAACTGATTTTCTATATATTCTGAGGGAAAATGCTGCTGCAATTAGTGCCAGAATGCTCATGAGGCAATGGTAGTGTTAAGTAGAACTTTGTAAAGAGTGGTGTTTAACTTCATAAGCCCTGGTGAATTATGGTAATTGAAACTTGACAGCTAGCTGTGGTAGTGAAACTGTGACAGCTAGTTATGGTAGTGAAACTTGACAGTTATGGTAGTGAAACTTGACAGTTATGGTAGTGAAACTTGACAACTATGGTAATGAAACTTGACAGTTCTGGTAGTGAAACTTGAGAGCTAGCTATGGCAATGAAATTATGACAGCTATGGTAGTGAAACTTGATAGCTAGCTATGGTACTGAAACTTGACATCTAAATTAATGAAACTTGATAGATATGGTAATGAAATTTGACAGCTATGGTGGTAATGGAACTTGACAGATAGTATGGTAGTGAAACATGACAGTTATGGTAATGAAACTTGACAGCTAGCTCTGGTAGTGAAACTTGACAGTATAGTAATGAAACTTGATTGCTATGGTAGTGAAACCTGACATTTAATGAAACTTGACAACTATGGTAATGATATTTGACAGTTGTGGTAGCTAGCATTGATAATGAAAGTATGAAAGCTAGCTATGGTAGTGAAACTGTGACAGCTAGCTATGGTAGTGAAACTTGACAGTTAATGAAATTATGACAGCTAGCTATGGTAGTGAAACTATGACAGCCAGTTATGATAGTGAAACTTGACAGCTATGGTAATGAAACTTGACAGCTATGGCAGTGAAACTTGACAGCTAGCTATGGTAGAGAAACTTCACAGCTAAAGTAATGAAACTTGACAGCTAGCTTTGGTAGTGAAACTTGACAGCTATAGTAATAAAACTGGACAGCTAGCTTTGGTAGTGAAACTTGACAGCTATTAGTAATAAAACTGGACAGCTAGCTATGGTAGTGAAACTTGACAGCTATGGTAATGAAACTTGACAGCTATGATAATGAAACTTGATAACTAGCTATGAAACTAGGTAATGAAACTATGACAGCTAGTAATGTTAGTGAAACTTGACAGCTATGGTAATGAAACTTTATAGCTATGGTAATTGAATTATAGTTATCATGATAACTATGGTATATTTTTGGCATTGGTAAATTAGGTTAGCTGACATCTAATATGTTCAGTTAATAAGTTGTTTTACTTCATTATGTATCCACACAAGAATGAGATTGATCTAACTGTATTCAAATGATGATTGTTTATTAGTTAGGTAAGATTAGATTAACTCTAGTTTGATTAAAATATACTCTACTTAAATGGTATAGCATTTAACATGTTTTATGTCACTGCTAATATCTTAATTTTCTAGTGATAGTTTTATATTTAAATTTTCATTACCTTTCAGTGTGTTTAATTTATTTTAAAATGTGTATAAGCTAGTTTATTTGTATTACTATTATTATAATTAGAGTATTGAGGACTATATTTATTCTGTTCTTAGTTCCTCTTTATTACAGAGAAGATAATTAAGGATTGTGTATTCTTTGCTGGGCTCTTTGCAATTACTGGTAATTGCAGAAGATAATCTAGACCTGTAGCACTGAGCTGATTCAAGTAGCTAAACTATTTATTAGTCAGTAGATCACAGCAGATACTTGACAACATTGCAGTAGATAATGGTAGACACTTGACAACATTGCAAAAACAACAGACCATGGTAGACACTCAGCAGCATTACTACAGGTCATGATTGACATTCAGCATCATTGACCTATTATTATAGGTCTTGATAGACATTCAAAAACATTGCTATAGTTTATGATACATACTCGACAGTATTGCTCTATAGGTCATGGGAGACATTTTGAAATTATTGTACATCATGTTAGACTCTAGACAGGACTGGTATAAAGGTCATCATAGACATTGCTGCAGGTCATTTTAAAGAATAACATATATTGTTTTAGGCATGATTTATGAGCAAAAACTTGATGAACTGCTATAGATCATGGTATACACTTGATAATCATTGCTATGGATTGTGGTATACACTTGATAAATCATTGCTATTGATCATGGTAGACATTAAACAACATAGCTGTAAATCATAATAATCATGCATGCATTCAACAGTATTGATAGATCTTGATAGACACTCAGTAGCATTACTATATACCATGGTAGACAATTTATAGCATTACTATAGATCTTGAAAGACACCCAATAATATTGCTATAAATATTAGTAGACTTTCAACAACATTGCTATAGATCAAGACAGACACTCAACAGCATTGCTATAAATATTTGCTGGTATTTGACAGTGTTGCTATAGTTCATGTTAGACACTCGATAGAATGCTATTGCAATAGATCAATATAAACACTCAACAGCAATACTCAGATAGGATAGATACTCAACAGATTGCTACTTGCTATAGATCGACAGTAGTGCTATAGCTGCCATACATATAGGCCTATCGTTTGCTGACAGGTGCGTGCTGATTAAATTAAGCGGATATTAAGTTTACGAAATAGGGAATGATACTTACCCCTTTTTTCCTTTTCCCTTTCCCTTTCCTTTCTTTCCTTTTTTGCCCTTTTTCGGCATGTTGTCTAATAGTGATATTGAAAATAACCAAAGGAAATGATACTACAGTAGCTATCACTGAGTTTACAGTGTACATAAAGATGGCTACTAGTTTATACGTCACCCTAGCAACGAACTTATTAAATCGTGATAATTTAACAATATATTTCATAATATGTGCATGAATATATGTTCTCAGTTTATTTTCGTCTATAAGTACTTTTGTCCTTTAAAAAAAAGATAAAGTAAAATATATATTTAAAAGGAAAGGCATGCCAATTTCACATTTCAAGGGAAATAAGCATAGGCCTATCAATCAAATGGTCTGCTTTCTCGTAATAGACAGGAGAGATTGTCAGGGTAAATAATACAAATGAGCATGGATTAACATTTGCCAAAGTTTGTTGTAATTTAATTTAAATAGCTTTTCTTTTTTTTGCTTTAGATTAAAATGACATTTTCTGTACTTTGAAGACTGGTACAATTAACCATATGGTGACTTTATGGTGTGTGTGTGTGGGGGGGGTTGAAAACCAAAAAAAACACAACTAAATAATTTTATCTTTATATAACTCCCCATAACCTGTTATTCTAATTAACTGAAACATTAGTTACTACAAATGATATATAGTTATTCGATCTATGCCGTTTTTAAAAGTGTAACGGTACTTACAAATAGTTTACAGCTTTGTGTGTAGGCCTATATATTAATTGGTTTTATTATATTAGTCCTAAGAGTCTTCTGCCATGTAATTTGCTTTCTCGTTTTAATTTTAAAATTGTTTTCTTTAATAAGTTTTTAAATCATGTGCACATCTTTCTTACTAAGATATTTTTATCCATTCTTTCTTATAGCAATTCTCGTGGATAATTGTACAGTATATGGCTTTCGATGTATTCTTACAAAAGAACGGGTCATGTACACAAAAGTGGCGATCAACAATTCAGTCAACAATTTCTCTCAAAGAGATCAGAGAGTAGTGTGACCCCTGCATTTGAGGCTGGCGATGAATCAGTTACACACTCACAAAAATATTTCAAGTCTTCGTTCTGGATCAATTTAATTATTTTTATGGTAGTATCTGTACTGATGCTAACTTTTCTCCAGAAATTTTACTTGGATGCTTCTGCTGAAACAACAGACAGTTCAGCAAATGATCTTCTCAAGAATACTAGACGTATAAGCTATGTGGTAGTGTTTGATGCTGGCAGTACTGGTACACGAGTGCACATTTATCAATTTCAAACTGAAAATGGTAAGAATAATAAAATGATATTTGTAAACAATTCAAATAAATTATAATTTATCTCATAACTTACATTCATGGAAGAGCAGTTTGGATAAACTCACAAGTCATATAAATGATACTCCATTGCAAGGTCCATTAAATTAATTTGCAAAATAAATTCTTTAATAAAGGGATATTTTACTTTGATGCATAAATGTAATAATTAATAGAACACAGTAAGCCAGATATCCATTGTTAGTATATATTCAGTATTATATGTCAAGCTTCACAATGTAATACATATTGAAAACTAAATCTTGTTGTTAGCCCATCTATCTTATTTATCTACCACTCATTCTGTCTATCTCTTAACTGTTTTTTCTAGAATATTATAAGATGGGGATATTGTGGTCTTCCAGCAATGTTGCGAGAACTTGAGAAAGAATCCTTAGAGCACATTTTTTTAAAAGGGGGTGATAGTATATTCCCAGATAAAAGCTATCCTTCTCTATCTGTGCCTGTCTATTTATCTGTCAGTTTATCTATGTTTGTCTATCTGATTGAACTGACTCACTAACTAACTTCTGGCTCCCCAATAAACTATATATCTATTACAGACACAAATAAGAGTAATTTAATGTGAATTGTGAGTGTATGGGCACTGTGTTGCATGCCCTGTTGTTGTTTGCAGTCATTAATTTCAAATTTGATTCTTCAAAATTCTTTCATACTTTATTTAACATTTATATTTCTTATTACAATGGCCAACAAAGAGGTACTGAACTGGTACATGCCAGTTTCATTATATTTTATTTTGATAACTTAGTAAGAATAAATATATGTAAAAGTGTAGATGAAGTGCAAATTTGTTTCAAATCAAAGATTGCAGCTTACAAAACATTTACAGGTCCTAGACTGCATCTTGTCAGTGAGATCTTTAAGAAAGTTAGTCCAGGTCTGTCCAGTTATGCTTTGAATCCAGTGGAAGGAGCTGCCAGCCTTCAGACACTGATCCAGGCTGCTGAAGAAGCAGTGCCTGCAGACCAGTTCAATATGACACGATTAGTATTTAGGGCCACTGCTGGCCTGCGTTTACTGGACCAGCACACAGTGGATAATTTATTGCATCAGGTTAGTGTGTCAAATGTTAAATTACCTGTATAATAAGGAAGAAATGCTCCCCTTCTCCTCCCCCCAAAAAATCAGCCTGAGTAGTGTTCTGGATCTGCTATGATGAAAAAATATGGAAAGTTAATATGAGTTATTAACATCTCCCACTTTCACCTCCACAACTGTGTATCTATTTATCTGTCTGTCTGTCTCTTATATATATTGGATGAGTAAATGTATATTTGCTTTATAAAACTATAAAATAATTTTATCTACCCATCCGGTCTCATTTTTAAAATATTTTTTCTTTGTTATTTAATATTGCACTGTACAGGAGACATTCAATTATGTTTTTACATTTTCACATAATATTATTTCTGGCCATTGATTAATATAATTGATGAGTTTGAGACAGAAATCACACATAAATATTTAAATGGAATGTGATAAAAGATATGGCTGTAAAAAAAGTGTAAGTCATCAATGACTTAAAGGGGCTGATGATCAGAGTTTGGAAACTGTCATTTAATGTCTGTATGGGAGCACCATACTAGCATTGATAGAATTGAAAATATCAATAAATATATTTTTTAAAATATATCATCTTCTATTTGTGCTAGAGTCAATAAATGTTTTTAAAAAAATATCTTTCCATTTGTGCCAGTTTTCTGTTTATACTTCACAGGAATACACCAATAGCACAAATTGTGTCACCTGTAAATATATACAGTGAAACCTCGCTATAACATGATAATTGGGGTCCATAAAATCAGATCACGTTAATAGAGGGGTCACATTAATGCGGGGTTTTGCAATAGAATGCATTATTAAGATATATATTTTGGGAACCATGCCATGACCGCATTATATCTGAATTTGCGTAACCGCAGGGTTCCACTGTAGTTCTCTTCTGGCTGCTGGAAAAGGATCAATAGTTTATTGATTTTAGCCATGCTTCTTTGGTTTGTACATATCACTCACTGCTTGTCCTCAGGCTTTTAAAACATAAGCTTAATTTTTCAGAATGATTAATTTTATAGTATAAAATCATTGGTAAAAATTCAAATAATGAACTTTTAAAAAACTTAGTATTATATTACTATTAGTATCATAATGTTCCTCCTTGTATATATTGTTCATTATTGCATTTAATTTATTCCTTGATAACTTAAAGCATTGTACTTAGTGACTTTTTAGAATTCTGTTGAATTTTATTTTTTATTGTGCATGTATTTCTAAAAATTCTAGGTAAAACAAAAACTCACTACCTCTAAATTTCTGATTCAACCTGATGAGGCCAGTATACTGAATAGCAATGAAGAAGGTGAGTGATAGCTGGGCCAGGAATCTACGCGTTTGTATTTTATTTAGAATGTAAAATATATATATTATATTTACATTTCATTATGAAGATTAATTGTTAATGTTTTAAAGCTGAGTGTAATATACCAGTCTGACTGTATTCCTCCTAATGTTCTGTATCATCAGAAAGAAATATAGATCATTTATTTACTAGTATTTAATAGTTGTTATTTAATTACTACATTAACAACTTAATTATTACATAATATTTTAAGCTCTATCCACTTGATATCTGATCAAGTTTTACATGCAATCATAGAAGTTAATATAGTATTACAGTATTATGTAGATGTAGTTGATGTGGGAGTTGTTAACTATAGTAAGAATCAAATGCTGAATATAAACTGAAACAGTTTTGGAGAATATCAGTTTTGAAATGGTATTAATAATTATAATATTAGTCTTTACACAGTTTTCTATTTTGAATAAAAAAAATTCTAAGCTTACGCAATTACATTCTAAGTTACTTTGGCCAGATGAGCAGTATTTGCTTGGTTTGTTCTTTTGGTTGATATATTGACTTACTATATATATATATATATGTTTCCAGTAAAGACAGTGTTTGGTATATGAGTTCACTCATCATATACATTTGTTTTCAGTAAGGGCAATGATTGGTTTGTTCTTTTGGTTTAATGTGTTCTATCTATCTATCTATTTATTTGTCTGTCTGTCTATCTATCTATCTATCTATCCATCTGTCTGTCTGTCTGTCTGTCTATCTATCTATCCCTTAGTCTTGCTGACCGTTGGGGCACCACTGATGACCTGACAACCAGCTTCCTCCATTCCATTCTGTTCTCTGCTAATTTTACTGTTTCACTCAGCTTCAGTCCTGTACACTCTGATATGTTATCATCCCATCTTTTTCTCTGTCTTTCTCTCCTTCACCCTCCTTGCACAGTACCTTGCATGATTTTCGTGGCAAGTCCTGTTGATCGTGTGACATGCCCGTACCATTTCATTTAGCATTTTTTTCACATTGGCCAATAGCTCTTCATAGGGCCCAGTGGCTTGCCTAATTCTATTTCCCATTTCCTCATTTGTGACATGATCTCTATACGAAATGCCAAGCAACCTTCGAAAGCATCGAATTTCAGTAGCTTGTATCCTCCTTTTGAGATCTGCTGTGAGGGTCAATGACTCACAGGCATATAAGAACACAGATAAACTAAGGAGTGCATCAGTCTGATCTTTGAGGTGACTGTGGTGTTTCTGTCTTCAGCTTTGCCATTGCTGTTATTGTCAGCGCAATCCTGGACCATATTTCTGGTTTTGATCCCTTGTCTGTCACAATGGCTCCTAAGTACTTGAATTTATTAACTGTTTCCAGTAATGTGTTCACTTACTGTATACATATTTCCAGTAAGGATAGTGTCCATTTGGTTTATTTATTCACTTATATATGTGTTTCCATTAAGGGCATTGTGTGTTTAGTTTATTTGTTCACACTTCTATATACTTTGTTTCCACTAAGGGCAGTATCTATTTTATTTGTTCACACTTCTATATACTTTGTTTCCACTAAGGGCAGTATCTATTTTATTTGTTCACACTTCTATATACTTTATTTCCACTAAGGGCAGTATCTATTTTATTTGTTCACACTTCTATATACTTTGTTTCCACTAAGAGCAGTATCTATTTTATTTGTTCACACTTCTATATACTTTGTTTCCACTAAGGGCAGTGTCTATTTTATTTGTTCACACTTCTATATACTTTGTTTCCTGTAAGGGCAGTGTCTGTTTTATTTGTTCACACGTCTATATACTTTGTTTCCTGTAAGGGCAGTGTCTGTTTTATTTGTTCAGTTTATATACATTTGTTTCCAGTAAGTCTGCCTGGTTTATTTGTTCATTTATATTTACATTTATTTCCAGTAAAGATAGTTATTACATGGTTTGTTTACTTATACATTTGTTTCCAGTAAGGGTAGACTGATATTAATGAATTAGTTCACACCTAAGTGGAATTCAGGGGCAAATAATCTACTTGTTAAATATATCTGTAACTGAAAATCAAATAACCTGAATTCATGAACAAAACTGAAAACGTAACAAAATGCTTATATTTATATATTAGTATTTTTTATTAAAAACATTAAAATTTTATCTCTTAGCTATAACAATAGAAAGATTTTTTTAAATCCTAAAATTTGTTGACCAAAATTATATGACTTGATATGTAGAGTTCTCATCTAGAAGTTGCTATATGCTGAATAGTCTATCTTTCACTATCATTGTGGCATTGACTTTGAGTGAACTCTTAACTACTTAAAAATAGTGAGTCTTTTCATTCTATAATAATTTATTATTTATAATATTTTGATGTTTCTTTTAATTATTATTTATAGGAATCTTTGGGTGGATCACTATTAACTATCTTCTGAGTAAGTTATTAATCTTTTCATTTTACTAACAAAGTAACAGACATAATACTGATTCGTGTTATGGTCATTTTAATTTGTATTAACATCTTAATGTGTTTTATTAAGCTATGCATGCAATGACTTTTCTTTCTTGAAATGTTTATTACTAGTTTTCTATTTCTTTAAGAGCTTATTTATTTTGCTCATGGTTTGTAAGTACACATACTAATATAATATTTCTGGCTGCCATCTTTCAACAGACAATCTAGAACAAGGGAAGATTACTGTTGCTTCAATTGATCTTGGTGGGGCTTCAATGCAAGTTGCATTTGAATTGAAATCAGCTGTAATTGGATATTTTTTTTTCTTCTTTTATTCTCTCCCTCGGAATCTTAACCATGACTTAGGTAGAGGTTATGAGATATTAACATGAATGCCTTAGGGTGTACTTTTGAAAGAGTTATAAATATATTTCCTTATTTTTGTGTGTGCATGCTTTTAAAAGATATATAACTCTAGCTTCAAATTAACAACTATTAAAAACTTTATTTATTCATTAATGGTTAATGGAATAATATTTTTAAAGTTCCAAACTGAAACTTGAATAGTAAGAAGAATGAAAATGTAATGATACTTATAAATAGTGTGCAGCTTTGATTGTATCCTTTCAGAATTGATTTTTTGTTATTTTCTTTAGAGAAGAACTTATAAAAGTGTTCATATTATATTTTTTATAAACATTTATTTATATCGTTTTGCTTGTGTAAAATCCTCTTTCGTTACACCTACCCCCTATTGCATTAATGTTGCATAAATAATATTGCAGTAAATTTACAGTAATACATGAATGCTCATAAATTATATTACAAATTAGATTGCATTGATCCTACAGTTAATAAAAATAATTGAAATATTTATTGACTTTCTGTTTTAATTGTTTTAACAGTAATATATTTTTTAAGAATTAAAGGATTTAATTTCTTGCTGAATAATGATTTCTTTAGCATCATTTAACCACAGTTTTATTAATAATAATAATACATAATAGAAACAGTTGAGTAATTATAAATTAATTTGAGGCAATACTTTGTAAATTATTATAAATTCATTTGAGGCAATACTTTGTAAATTATTATAAATTCATTTGAGATATTTTAAAAAAATTATTATAAATTCACTTGAGATAATTCTTTATAAATTATTATAATTTGAGGCAGTTCTTTGTAAATTATTATAAATTCATTTGAGGCATTTCTTTGTAAATTATTATAGATTCATTTGAAGGAATTTTTTACTAAAACTAATCAGCATTAAGAATCTTTACCTTCTCATTCTTACCTTCAAATCCAAATTGCAAAGAATTTACAATTCATAACTTTTATTTCTTGTATGAGATTTATGAGATGGGATTTATGGAATATCTTTGTTTTAATTTATTTGTATAGTAAAGCAAAATAAAAAAAGTCTTATTTAAGCATTCAGTGATAGAGTTTGTTATTGTTAACAGGAACTCATGAAGTGAAAAAAACTGTATAAGCTGTTTATGTTGATTTGTTTTTACCTTTCCTGCCTTCTTCCAGACTGTACAGAGACTAGATGACTTCGAGGGTGATGTCTTAATTAACCAACTACCATTATAAGTTTGTTTGTTTGTACCCTTCCTGCTTCCTTCTACAAGTTCTAGTGAATAGATGACCTTTATAGGGTGATGTCCTAATTAATCATTATATACCATTGTAAGATTTTATTTTTCCAGGATATTATGGGAAATAACATACACAAGTTGACTCTCTTTGACTGGGAATATATTCTGTACACAAAAAGGTGCTAGTTTTTATACTTATGTTGGTCTTTTATTTACTCTGTATACCTAAATGTGCTAGTTTTTATATTTATGTTGGTCTTTTATTTGCTTTATTTACTAGTTTTTATACTTATAATATGGGGTTCTACCAGAAGATGCTAGTTATTTACCAAAATATGCTAGTTTTTATACTTATGTGGGATTTTATTTATTCTGTTAACCAAAATATGCTAGTTTTTATGTATGTGGGATTTTATTTATGCTGTTTACCAAAAGATGCTAGTTTTTATACTTATATGGGATTTTATTTATTCTTTTAACCAAAAGATGCTAGTTTTTATATTTATATGGGATTTTATATACTCTGTATACACAAGATGCTAGTGTTTATATTTATGTGAGATTTATTTACTCTGTTTAAAAATAGTGTTAGTTTTTATACTCATGGTTTTTTTTTCTTTACTTGGGATTTTATTTATTCTGCACACAGAAAGGTTCTAGTTTTATACTTACATCGGATTTTATTTATTCTGTACACAAAAAGGTACTAGTTTTAAACCTATGTGGGATTTAATTTAGTTGTCCACCTGAAGGAGGGAGGTTTGATGCCTGCAGTTTGAGATGTAAACTTTCAGTTTTGTTATACTATAGTGATAGAAATAATAATAACCAGTGAAACTGATCATCATTTCCATTGATATATAATGGGGTTATCATTGGTAGTTTATGAGGCTTTTGGGCTATCATTCTATGGACTTTAATAGATGGGTTATAGGGCTATCATAGACAAATTATGAGGCCATCCTTTCAGTGCAGCAGAATTACTTGGTAGCTTCTTTTCTGTCTCCAACTGGTGGTTGTTGTTGAAAGACTGTTACCTCCTTTCCTTTCTAACAAGATGGTGCTTAACGAATGTTGTTTGTTGAGCTTTTTCCACTCTGGTTTTGACTTGGTAATTGTTGAATGATTTCATTAGAATTTTCATTATATTTGTCCATGATAGTTATCATAAAATATTACTTTCTCTTTAGCTTAACAAGAAAATGTTTTTCTGTTTAGTTATCTTGGATTTGGCCTCATGGCTGCACGCTTTGAAATTATGCACATTGGTGTGTATCTTTTGATTTTACACTTTACATTCTTGTTTCATTATCTTTTAAAATGACCTCTCTGCTTTGCATATTTTCAAATTAAATTTGTATTATATAGAGTGTAGGTTTTTACATTTTTACTTTAACTCATTTATCAAGTAATACTTGTTTTGATACTTGTACAAATATCTACACATAATAACAGTAACACAGTATTATTCTTATATTTGTTTCAAATATCACCTAACTACATACAAGTAAGTCGTTACAGAGGTAAAAAAATAGTTAATGAGATCTTTCCTTTTTCTCATTAAACTAACACTTTTAGTCATTCTGAATGGCACATTTTATGTGGCCTGTTAACAGGAACCATGCATACAGAATTAATAGGCAACTGTCTTCCAGTTGGCTATTATGGAATTTTAGAAAATGAAGGGGTGGAATATTCAATCAAGTGAGCACTCTTTTGTATATCTTGCATGAGTTTACTACTATAAGATTTGTAAGTGAAGCTGTATATAATAGAAATTAAAACTTGTTTTTCTTTCATAATGACTAAACTTTGAAAATTATTGATATTGGTTTTTGTCAGCACTTCTTTAGAAAAGTCAAGGTATCCAAATTACTTTTTTCTTGGTATTTAATTGCAAACTTTAAAACAAAGAACTGGTTTTAAATTTTAAAAATGCTGTCAAGAATAATTATTTTACCAGACAGCTCATAGGAGTTTTGTCTTAATTATTTAATCTTCACATTTTGAGAAGCAGATGTGATGAAATATTTATCATCATTTTGACTGGTTAATCCTTAAATATGTTGTAAGATTTATCATCATTGTGACTGGTTAATTTTTAAATATGATGTTAAGATATAGAATCATTGTGACTGGCTAATCCTTAAATATGATGTAAGATTTATCATCATTGTGCCTAGTTAATCTTTAAATATGATATAAGATTTATCAACATTGTGACTGGTTAATCCTTAAATATGATGTAAGATTTATTATCATCATTGTGAATGGTTGATCTCCAAGTATGGTGTAATATATAGCATAATTGTGGCTGGTTAATCTTTTGCATAAACTTTACCATCTTATGTAATGAAATTTACTCATCCCTTAATTTATTTGAATTATCTGTCATAACATTGTGTTGGTAGGGGACCACAATTCCTGAACTTTGACAATTGCTGGAGACAAGTTGCAGAATTTCTTGCTCACAGTGGCAGTTTTGCTGCATTAGATTTTCAGGAAATTGAAGTATACCTGTTTTCCTACTTCTTTGATGTGGCACAATCAGCTGGTATCATTGGTCAGTGTTTGGATTTACCCATTCATTTCATTTAGCAGCTTTTATTTCTTTATTTTCTATATTGTATATCAGGTATTCAGAATAAATGTTAGAGATGATTGTTTAGATTCATAGTAATAGCAGTGCTACTATCTAACTATCACAAACATTCACAAGTTAAATGGCAGTCATAAACGGATCTTTGACAAGTAACTTCATTGGTCAGTTTGTTATTTTTTATGCTAATTATAGATATGTATGCTGTCTCTAATCTGATATTAAGTACTGTGTATATAATTTCATTTGTATCTGATATTGGCTAGTGTATATAATTTACTTTTATCTGATATTAGCTTCATTTTATCAGATCTTTTTTGTAGCTACAGTGTATATAATTTATGTTTATCTGATTTTGTATACATTATATATTAACTCTTTTTATTCATTTATGTTCCTTTATCTCTTGTTATTAAGTACTAAGTTTAATTTCATATTTTAATTATTTGTTAATCTTTTATTTTTATTTATTTCTTTAATTTACCAGAAAAAATAGTATTAAATATACTAAGTAAGTTTAAATACTTAAATTATTCTAAGAATATTTTAATTTATATGCAATATAGCCAAATTTACAAATTATAAGTAATTTAACATACAAACACATGCACATTGTTTTTAGTGATGTCTCCATTGGGTTTCTCTGATCCAACAAGATCTTTTTCTCAGTCATTTACGGTTTCAACTATATATGTTCAAACAACAGCTTCTATCTCACAATCACTTTCACTGAATTCAGTAGCATCAATGGAAGCAGCCATTTTGCATTACTCTATCATGTGACATTGCTATAAATGGTATGAAGGTGGGGCTCTTGGAAATCTTAATTGACATGTTTTGTTAAGATATTTCTTACTGTGTACAGAGACCTTTTGGATGTATTTGTTATTCAAATGACAAATTGATTTACAACCTGAGTTGTGGTCAAGTAATAATTATAGCATTATTCTTACTTCACTCCTGTGTTCTATTTTTAAGTGTATTAGTCTCGACTTTAGTTCTTGTGTTGATTAATTTTTCATTCTTACTTCACTCCTGTGTTCTACTTTTTAAGTGTATTAGTCTTGACTTTAGTTCTTGTGTTAATTAATTTTTCATTCTTACTTCACTCCTGTGTTCTACTTTTTAAGTGTATTAGTCTTGACTTTAGTTCTAGTGTTGATTAATTTTTCATTCTTACTTCACGCCTGTGTTCTACTTTTTAAGTGTATTAGTCTTGACTTTAGTTCTAGTGTTGATTAATTTTTCATTCTTACTTCACGCCTGTGTTCTACTTTTTAAGTGTATTAGTCTTGACTTTAGTTCTAGTGTTGATTAATTTTTCATTCTTACTTCACGCCTGTGTTCTACTTTTTAAGTGTATTAGTCTTGATTTTAGTTCTAGTGTTGATTAATTTTTCATTCGGACTTCCATTTCAGCCTATAGTCTGCATTATCTCTTCACCACTAGTTAAGCCAGCAGTGTTTTATTCCACTTTTAACAGGTCAGTTGCTTCACCCCAATGTTATGTAACTGTCCCCAGTACATGCAGAATTGCATTGCTTGTCTGGTTTATACTTAATATTTTACTTTATTTACAGTTATTGCAGCCTGTTTCCAGTAGTGATCAATTTACTATTCACAACCATACACAGTAAATAATAGTAATAATAATAAGTTATATGTGTATAATTTAAGCTATTTTATTTTTATAACATTAATCAAACAACAGTTTACTGCATTTAGGTCAAAGTGACAAGACAGCCATTTTAACTTCACAGGACTTCTTTCAGGCTGGTAAACAAGGTAAATGGAATACTCTTAGATTAATGAAAACTAGATCTATCAAGTATAGTTTAGTGAAATAATTGTTTCAACAAAATATTTTAATTTTTCAGTCAAAATTGTCACCATACTTTATCATCTGATATTCTGAAAAGCTGTATCTTGTAATTATTTGCACTGTTTTCATTATAAACAGTGAATTCTAGGAATAAATTCTTCTTGTGATATCAGTTTTGAAAATAGACTGTTTTCTTTGATGCTGTCAGAGAAATTATTAGAGAAATATTGAGTGTGAAATTGGCCCAGGCCAGAAGTACTCCCCATAAATTAAGTAAGGAATATTTTAATGACATTGCTTTCTTCTGTGCACTTGTAGAATATTTTAGTGTTAAACTGAATCAGATTTTTGTCATTCACATATAAATGCACTTCACTTTGTGAATTCTTTTTCAAAATTAAAATGCTTTTATTTATAGTTATTTATATATTTAAAGTGTGAATGAATGTATAACTTTTTAAAAACCAAAATATCTTTTTGGGGCTTTGCTATGTTCTTTTCTCTATCTCTAATTATAGTGTCTTTCATTTTATACTTGTCAAATTGTTCTATCTCTAATTATAGTGTCTTGCATTTTATACTTGTCAAATTGTTCTATCTGTAATTAATGTGTCTTGTTTTTTTTTTAATTGTTGAGTTTGTTCTTTGATCTGTCTGTAATTATAGAGTCTTGATTTATATTTTTCAAGTTTGTGAAACCAGAGATGCCAAAGATCCCTTTCTGTGTCAAGATTTGATATACATAGCATGTCTGCTGCAAGAACATCTGAAATTGGGCAAGAAAGAGCTACATGTAAGAATTTCAAGTAACAGTACACATAGAAACTGGGCAAGAAAGAGCTACATGTAAGAATTTCAATAGTACACATAGAAATTGGGCAAGAAAGAGCTACATGTAAGAATTTCAATAGTACATATAGAAATTGGGCAAGAAAGAGCTACATGTAAGAATTTCAAGTACATGTGTACAATAGTACACATAGAAACTAGGCAAGAAAGGGTTACATATTAGAATTTCAGGCAATTGTACACCAAAAAACTGGGCAAGAAAGAATTACCTTTAAGAATTAAAGCAATAGCACAAAAAGTCTTGAGTAAGAAAGAATTAAGAAATATAAGCGATAGTACACCCCAAAATTGGGCAAAAAGAGCCACATCTAAAAATTGCAAGCATTAGTACACACAAAAAGATAGCAGTTAAAATTTTATTTTATATATCTCCATGACTGATGTATTAGATAAGAAAATTTCAACAAATCATATGAAACACTTACACCTTCCCTCGTTTAGCTATCTTTATAGATCATAATGTTCAGCAGATACTAGTGTCAATGACTGACAGATAAGAAAATTTCTCTATATCATAAGAAATCACTTTCACCTTCCCTCATTTTAGCTATCTTTATAGATCATAATGTTCAGCAGATACTAGCATCAATGACTGACAGATAGGAAAATTTCTCTTTATCATAAGAAATCACTTTCACCTTCCCTCATTTTAGCTATCTTTATAGATCATTATATATATATTATAGAGCATAGTTTCAGCAGATACTATCATCAGTGACAGTCATAAGAAAACATTGTCATCTTCCTTTATCACAGCTAACCCATGACAGCTGCATTAGATAAACAAAGGGAAATAATGCCAATGCACAGTGAGTGATATGGATGCTGCAATTATTGGAAAGGCTAAGTGCAAACAATCTCGTCGATTAGTTTTTGTGTATTGCAAGCATTGTTTTACCCCCAAAGGCTTGCAAAAATTGTCCATACATCATATTCTCACTTTATGGATTGACTTAGGAGGTTGGTTCCATCACTATATTCTGATTTCCATTCATTTGAGATAGATTCACCAGGATGCATATTAGTGAGGATTTTAATTTTAAAAGTAATAAATGTGTATAAAAAAGATGAGATACAAAAAGATAACTGTTTTAAAAAAATAAAATTATGTTAAAAAATATGATAAAGGGTGACTAAAAAGGCTACAATCATACTGTGTGTTTTTTTATAAAGTTGAAAATCTGAAAACTTACATAACCATATTGAAATGTTAAGGGCTGTTCTTGCAAATAAAAAATTCTTATCACTAAGTTTATACACTTTTTTTTCTAAATACACTGCTGAGTGTACTTTTAAAATTATTTTACATTCTACATGGATGGTGGATTAACTGGTATTTAGATTATCTGTTTAAGTTAAATAAGTACTTACATTGTTTGTTTCTATGGACTTGCAGGTTGTGTCCCAGATCAGATCAGTGGAGGCAAGTTGGGCTCTTGGGGCAGCACTTATACCATCGGATATTTAGCTACTAAGTGCATTGATTTTATCACGTGTTGTTTATTTCGCTTTTTCACATCAAATGATTTGATCTTCAATTTTAGCATTTTTTTCTTTGTATCTTAATAGCTATTATTGTCATAGATTTTATTGCTACAATTGTTGTAGATGTCATCTGACTACAATGTACATTACATTTTCTCATATTTAATTATTAATTCTGACATTGTCTATTAGCTTCTCTGCATTAATTATGGTCTATTATTGCTATTGATTTTAAGATCACTTTCCAACATTTACTGCTAATATCACGGTTTTATGATGGCTTTTTCTTACATTTAATTATTAAAGCTACTATTTAAATCTTATGTCTTTAGTCTTATTTTTATAACTGTTAGTGATAGATAATCTGCCCAACATTATATGTCAGACTTTAAATTTTTCTCAAGATATGATCTGATTTTCCGGAAGATGTGATCTGAATTTTCCTGAAAGTATTTAATTTTTCTAATGACACCAGCTTTATGTTTGTTTTAAGATAGGATCTAATTTTCCTGAATATATACAATATATTGACTGGTTTTGCATAGCATAAATTTGCTTGGTGATTGGTCTCCCATTTGTTTATATAATGGCTGCAACCTCACTTAGTCACTTGACTTACCAAAGACATGGAGGGAATGCTCCAGCATATGCATGGATTGACCTTATCTACATAATTACCATTGTTCTGGATATGGGGTTGTTACACTTTAATGTGATTTTAGGTAATTTGATATAAATTATTTTAAAGGTCAGATTTTAAAATAAATAATTTACATTATTATTTATTTTCAAAGGATGGTTGTATTTTTATATTTATTATTTTGCTTCTTATGTATTTGTATATTTTTAAAAATTAAATACATATCAAGAACTTTTTTTGTATTTGTTTGGAATCATTAGAAATGGTTGCATATAAAGGCATCCTGTTCTTGCATGTGATCAGGTGATGAAAATGATTTAAACGATTGAGAAAAGTGTGGATATGTTTGCTGTGCCTGAAAGAATAGAATCTGGTTAACTAAAACATTCTGGAAATATATTAAAAACATTTTTAGATTATTTATATTTATATATAAATATGATTCTTGGCTGCAGAGAAAGAATTAGGAAGGTGACATTTTGCAATGGGAGCTGGTTTAAAACCAGGACAGATACAAAGGTCTCTAGCAGGATGTCCCCTCACCCAACGTACATAAGATCAGTTATTAATGAGGGAGAGATCTACAAAGAAATTTTGCACCTGCAAAGCATACTAAAATATTAGATTATACGTGTTTGTGTTAATTGCTTTCTATGCCCAGGCTAAAGACATGTACTACCAACACTGACTAATGACAAATATACTACCATCACAGGCTAATAGAAGGCTACCAACCATTGAATAATGGCAAAATCCTTATTTCCAACCAGACTATCTAGCAAATGTTAGGCAATGGACAAACTGAATATCAGTTTTTATTTTATATTTTACAAGTATCTAATGATTTTCAAAAGTAGGAAATGTATGATGTGCTTCAGTTTCTCAATGCCAGGGTATATCATTACATTTCTAACAACAGTACCTGCAGTTCTCTGGGGCTCATCAATATATTTAGAATTATATTATAAAATCATTTATTCTACTACATCACCTTACAATTTGGGTTGTCAAAACATTATATTGAGCCACTGACTAATTATGTTGACACAATTAATAATATTGAAACGGATTAATATAGAAACTCCAACCAGTAATTAAAAACTATACTAAAAATGAGAAGAAATATTCAGAAGGCAAAGTTAAATTCATACAATGACTGATAAGTATAAATGATGGAGGGTTTTTTAGGATATAAGTAATAATTAATCAGGAACAATAAAACAGTTATTTCCAGGCTGTTGTTAAGGAAAGCATTATGTCTGCATTGATTAAGTTTTGCAATTATAGGTAACTTGTAAATTACATTTGTGCCAATATTGAGCTCTTTTAGTTTTGAGTTGTGTCAGTTCATTGAATGGATTTACAGCACCAACTACATCTGCAGCAAAGATATTGAGTAACAGAATAGACTGTAAGAAAGTATTGAATGGTGACATCATGTTTAGGCTGTGCACTATTTGAATGGATAAAGAAGTGAGTGTGGTTTGTTCAATGATCATTCTGCTATGACAGGACAGTTTGTAGGTGAAAGAAAAATCAGGATTAGTGCCATTGTGTGTGGGTGACCTGTTAAGTAAGTTACTCCATGTGTGAGAGTGTAATTGTAATCTACCAGTGGGATTAGGTAAGCAGTGATTAAGATCTAATAAAGATATAGTTTCGTACTGGAATTTCATTAAAGTGAATATCTGTATTAAATAATGAGGTGTAGTTAATGATGTAACTTTTAATAATCATATAATTTGAGAAGTAGGGGGTGTCACATTTAGTAAATTCAATGTCTTCAGTTAACATCAAACCTAGAAACAAATATTACACAGAATCAGATTGAAATACAGTAAAATATGCACATACAAGTAAAATAATAATTAATATTATTAAAGTATACATACTACTGTCCAATGAAGTCAAAGTGCATTTACCAAATCAATTATAGAAATAATTAGTTCAGTTTTAAATTTGTGTGCAATGAACTTTTAATCTAAATGACTTGAACTGTTGACAATAAAGCTAAAATGTCAGCTTTCGTGCCAAATAAAATAACCTTAAATAATTTCCTAAAGTAGTATGCCCAATTTTTTTTTAAAATGCTTTGCAATGATCAAAATTAATCATAAATTAATATAACAAGTGAAAATGAACATGATCTCTTCTATGTGTTGACTTAAAAAATTAAAATAAATAACAAAATAGATTCATGTGACTGTTCAAACTTCTTCACCAGTCTTGTATGATTGTCAATAGCGTTAGTGAAAGAGATCTAGTCTGAAAATTTCATTGAATTAATGTGATGCTTATCAAACCACAGACACGCAAAGTCTGCAAGAATATCGACACGAAACATTGTATGCCGCAAACCACATGCCACTTAACCTTTGTGCCTATATAGCAGGGGTGCACAAACATTTTAGGCCAGAGGGCCAGATTTCCAATTGATAGTGCGTGGAGGGCCGCCACATGAATGGCTCAGTAGAAAAAACAGCACAAATAATGAAATAATGTGCTTTACATTCGTAATAATGGTAACATCTAAAAGTCCTCCGGGGTCCGCATAGAGCCCTGTCTCGGGCCGCGGTTTGTGCACCCCTGCTATATCAACCCCATAGCGATAGTCAGTGGTGATCATAAAGCGCATTTGAGATAAGGGGAGGAGATGACATCATAAACGCCGTATTCCTATAGAATAGCGACACGAATACATTACAATATTGAGATCTTTAAAATTAGGTCAGGAAAAAGATCACATTTGAAACAGTTCGCTGATAAGAAGACGACTACATAATTGTTTGTTCTAGTTAGAGCCGGTCGGGAATAGAAACCCGGAAACCTAGTTATTCCCTTGTCAGAAACAGCTGCCATCGGCTCTCGTGTTCATTATGTCGCTTTACCTTTGACCTGTGAAAACTGTCGACTATGTATGACTTGAATTAGCAAACCGATCGTGTCTAACTTCTGTCAAACGGCAAAGTTTCGTTTGAAGGTACAGCCTCGGAATTAAGACCTGTGTAAAACAGGCCTATGGATAGAACAGGCCGTTAGCAGTCTGAGTAGAAGGCTTGAATATTCGAGTGACCGGAGCTGCTCGGTGACAATGAGTTTGAGAACTATGTGTGTAACTGTCTTAGCATGTTTTAACCGTACAGCAATTGAAGCCTCTTGTGCTCGGTAACAAAACACCGACTTGAAATTCCATTTTTACTATAGCAATTAGCAGAGATCAGAACTGCTTGTCTGCAGACGAATTTATGATTTTAGTTAGTCACATCAGCTCATTGTGAACCAGGTAAATAAAGTCGGATTCGTGGACAATACTACTTTGATTCTGAATTTTATAATTTGCACCTGTCTTTTGTTGATCAACCTTGGATATCGCTGAGCATTCAAAATTATTAACAGCATACAGCGATTTACCCCTACAACCTGTTCGCATCAATATTTAAAATCTTAAATAAAAATTTACAATTGTTCATAATTTTATCAAGCTACTTGTGAAGTGGAGGGTGAAATCGGGTCGGATAATGACTACTATGCAGTACAGTGTAGACCACCCTCCGCCACATTGCGGGTTCCACTTTCGGGAAGGCTGGCTCTACTGCGACGATGTTCGGATCAGCGACCTAGGCCAGCAGCTTCAGGCTTCCGGAGTCTTCCCGGCGACCCCTGTTTTTGTTTACAGCAGACGTCAACTGGAAGATAACGTGCAGCAATACCGCAGCGCTCTGCACGTGCTGCCTGTGGCTGCACGCCTCAACTTTTCTCTCAAGGCCAACTTTAACTTGCAGGTTAGCAATATTAGGGTGGAGGCAAGATCACTAAAAAGTATTCCTTATGATTTATTGAGAATTTTGAATGCTAGGGTCAACTCTTGTGTTGTACGACAGTATTAGCTGTTTGCCAGAAAAGGGGTGGGGGTGGAGACTAAATGCTTGCGTGGCGTTTGGAGCTGGTTTTAAAGAAAACAAGGGATGTAACTTTTTAACAGTGTTGTCAGTGATCCTGGATTCGCTGCTTTTGTTGATCAATTTAAAGTCACGTGCCCGAAGATGATACATCAGTTGACTTTGTCTGTCAACATTTGATGCCATTTGCATAAATTAATAATTTGGGTTATAATTCTTAATAAAGTAATATTAACAAGTTCCCAGAGATTCTGTAATTTTATATAGGCCTAGTTGTATCCCGTAGTTATCTTTGTTATCGCATAAACCTAAACTGGACTACTTAATGTTCTTTTATTTTGAGCACTTTGATGACTGACTGTTGGAGAACGGGGGGGGGGGGGGGGGAGAGAGAGAAAGAAGACATGCGATTAATGAACTGAGAATTTTAAAAGAAAAATATTTCTGCCGAAACACTCTAGTGACTATCTATGACTGTCTCATGGTGTCCATGTGGGACTGCCTCATGATGTCCTGGTACTCTCTCTCTCTCTAAGTATGTCAATTCAACCTTTTAGGCAGGTAATCTGTAGATCTCATGATGAAGATGCTAACCTTTCGTCCTCATCCTGTAGACTCTAATCTTCAGACTTCATAGTAGAGACTCTACTCTTTTTACCCTCTTCATAGAGACTCTAATCTTTAGACACCATGTTGGAGAAATTTTGGTCCTTGTGATGGAGATTCTAATCTTTAGTCTCCATACATGTACTAAGTTTTAGATCCATGCTGGAGATTTTAATATTTAGTCTCTTTGATTGGGGCCTAATCTTTAGATCCCATAATGAAGACTGTAATCTTTAGTTTTCATAATGGAAACGCTAATCTTTACATCCCATGCTGGAAATTCTAATCTTTAGTCTCCAGATGGAGACTACTCGTTGAGAGAGACTATAATCTTTAGTCTCCAGGATGAAGATTCTAATCCTTAACCCCGTGAGAGAGAACTGTAATTTTTCCCTTAAGCTAACTTGCTAGTCTGGTTGCAATATTTTGCACTATCACTGATTAAAAGGGTTAAAGTTTCTCAACATTTACTTATTGCTTTAAATTAAACAATAAAAAGTTTAAAGTTTATAATTATAGAGCTGATTATCCACTCTGCGATATTTGTTAACACTATTGTTCTTAACAGTCATTGTCGAGCAGATCTTGAAATCGGATTGTAATCCAAACCGCCATTTTCCTGTCCTACAGATACTGAAGCTGCTACAAGAACTAGGATGCGGAGCAACACTGGTGAGCGGAACAGAAATGCGGTTAGCCATGATGGCAGGTTTCGAGCCTGCGCAGATGCTCTTAAATGGCTCAGGTAAAACGCGTTGGGAAGTGGAGGCAGCCGTGCGGGCAGGAGTCATGTTGAACGTCGACAGCGAGTTTGATCTGCAGCAACTGTTGTCCGTGTGCAGAGAACTAGCATTAACTGCCCGGGCACTTCTTCGCGTCAATCTGGACATTGACCCGGTTTGTAATGCTTCAGTTAATAATTTAGGTGCATCGTATCCCATCGCTAATTTAATTTGATTATAAGGGTCTGCTTTTTAAATGATACATTTTAAAATATAAAACGATGTCCCATTACTAATCCATACTTCGTTTGATGAGTGTCGATTTGACACAATATTAGTATAGTCATCATTATGGTCAGGGGAAATAATCGACGTTTCATCCACTCGACATTTCCGGTGTGTGCAGAAAGTTCACCAGTATGTCAGCACTGGCAAGGCAGGTTCGAAGTTTGGCCTAGACTCGGCCTCCTTGGCCCACGTGATGGAAGCACTCACAGCTTCTGATTGCCCTCTTCAGGTGATAGGTCTTCATTGCCACCTCGGTTCCACTATCAACACTACTGATGTACTCAGGTCAGTAAGGATGCATTCAGGGCAGATAAGATGTAGTTGGAAAACTGCCTCATTTAACCAGTTTGCGAATATGTCTGCAAGTGAAATGCAGTTCTGCCTGCTGTAAGCAATATTCACAGGCTAGGAGGCGAAATTCGTTTCATTTTCATACATATCTTCAGGCAAGATTCACTTCTCAAGAAGCACATGCTATAACATTAAAGATATATGTTTTCTTTCTGTGTGTTTGTATGCATGTATGTGTGCTAGTAACATAACCTTATTTTATATATCGCTTATATGAACTGCATCATCATTACCTATTTTGTCTCTGTAAAAGTCACACAAATATACCAAGATCGATCAACTTGTTTTCATTCAAAATCAATGCACGTGATTTCTGACTTTACTGCATGGAGATGATGTGCTTCTTAAAAAGTTCCTATCAGAGAGTATGTGTGTGACAAATAAATTTGATGCTGTTCAATGTCAGACGTGTGCCACTCCATTAATGTATAAAATCTATTCAAAGTAATCATTTTGTTTGTATTCAAATAATATGACGTCTTTGATAGAGGAAAATAAATATTAAACTATAAACTGTGTATAATGTGTTAATGTGCAATTGGTATTGTTAGTTAAGTCTACTGTCTTTACCAAATCACAATTGGCCCAAGCATAGTCTTTGATATTTCTGTCATTGAAAAGTATGCAGTCTAACTAAAACTGACTTTTGCAGGGAGAGTGTGCAGAGACTGCTAGCACTGAGGCAGGATCTGAAGTCTAAAGGTCTGCACAATCTGCAGCTACTCAACATCGGAGGTGGTCTTGGCATCGAGTACATGCATTATGTGAGTGTCAGAGTTACCTCTATTTTGACATCTGCTGGTGCTTGAATGTCCCATATGTATTATTTGTCACATTTATCCCACTTTAACCAGTCATATAAAATTTTGTCACATGTTCCACTTTAACCAGTAATATATTATTTGTCAAATTTGTACCAGTTTAACCAGTAATATAATATTGTCACATCTGTCCCACTTTAATCAGTCATATAATATTTTGTCATGTTTATCCCACTTTAACCAGTCATATAATATTTTGTCAGATGTATCCCACTTTAACCAGTCATATAATATTTTATCTCTGCTTTGACAAATTATTGATTAACTTGGTTCAATACTTTGTCATAATTAGCCCCATTTTGACTACAGTCACTTATATAATTTATATTAGTCTTTTATAATTATGATTTATAATTATCCCTTTTTTGGCCACTTTCAAGGTTTAGATTCTTATGATCTACACAGTTATGTCCACTTTGATCACATCATGATTTACACAATTATGTCCACTTTGATCACACCATGATTTTACACAATTATTTCCACTTTGACCTTATCATAATTTACACAGTTATCTCCACTTCTGATCACATCATGATTTACACAATTAATTCTACTTTGATCACATTGTGATTTACACAGTTATCTCTACTTTATATCCCATCATGATTTACACGGTTAATTCTACTTGATCCCATCATGATTAACACAATTAATTCTACTTTGATCATAATGCGATTTACACAATTATCTCCACTTTGACCATGCTCAGTGCTTGATTGCTTATAATTTACAACTTGGCCTTATTATCTAATAATCACTATGCACTATGTCTGGGACATACAAAAACTAAAAGACCTGCAAATAATTTTGACCACATTTGGGGGTGGAGGGTGTAATAAAAATATACTGTAACATGTAATGAAACCGAATATATTTTCCTTAATATTCATATAGAAGGATGTGACTAAGTACATACAAAGAGAAAAGATATGTCAATGTCAATCATTTTTTTTTGTTTGTTTTGCATTCAGTGAGAGCAAATTGGAAAATTTGTTGCAAAATAAAAATAACAATTGAAGAAAAATAATGGTATTACTCACAATGTCTTTCTTCATAGAGAGCAATGCAAGGGGAGACAAGCACTGTCCTGTGGTTTGATCAGAAACAGCTTTTAATTAATTTTAGCTTTGAGAAGGGATGCTACCCTTTACATTTTGTTCCCAAAATAGTAAGATACATCCCTACAGCAGTGAAAACATTCTTAAAGCTGTTGTTCAGCTTGTGGTATGTTTGGACTTTTAGTATATCTGCCACTGTTGTTGTCTTTGCAGCCATGTGCAGGAAAAATAGGAATTCATCACTAAAGTGTTTTTTAAAATCTACTGGATATGCTGCAACCAATGCATTGTCCAGCAAAACAATTTCTTCTGTGATTAGTGATCTGTCTACAATTATAGTAAATTTATCATTAACTTTGGGGGGGGTTCTGGACACTTTGAGCAAAAGGGGCATTTTTCTTCATATTTGAATTTAATTTGACATGGGTTCTTAGCTGAACTCCCATTAAATATCTACATTTACTGCTCTGGAAATGATAAAGACTTTAAGGTAATTGACTGAAATGTTGCTAGAATTTCCAATGTTACCAAATTAATACCTTTAATTTTAACAGATTAACTTCCAATTATGTATGGGTTTATTCAGCTTGATCAAGACCAATGAACAGGATTAAACTAGAGGGAACTAGATAAATGAGCTCTAAAATGTTGACCCACACATATTGAAACATGTAAGTCCATAAAATTGCATCCACCAGAAGGACCTCTGAAATGGTAGTGCTTTGGGCCTACGGGAACCTTAATCTGGCCCTTATTTACAAATTACCTCCACTTTGACTGCATTCAAGGTTTAGTTGTTTGGATTTACACATTTATCTCCACTTTGACTCAGTCTTTTGATGTTTGCATTACTATTGGTCAGTTATTTCTAAATTAACCACAGACACTTTTCAGATGTTATCATATATCGCAGTTATCTCAACACTCAATTTATTGTCATGTTATCTTCCCTTCAGCTACAGACAGCACCCAATTTATTGTCATAGTTATCTCCCCTTCAGCTACAAACAACATTCATTTTATTGTCACAGATAGATATCTCTGAACCACAATCATATTTTAAATATTGTCTCATTACCATGCCTGCTTATCATGCTTTGGATGGTGTCGGTTTATTTTTAGTGACTGAATCAGCACAACACACAAATTAATGTTGAACAAGTTAAAAATGTTAATTAATTCCTGTTACGACATTTCAAAACTAGAAGTATACTGCTATAGATTCTGGTCCCTGGTTACCTCTTATACACCTCTGATATACCATGGATAAACCACTTATACGCCATCTATATAGCGCTCATATACATATGAGCCACTGACTGAAACGAAATATAGTACAAATACTAGCAAGCATGTTTATTCAACACTTATCAAAACACTGAAAATTGATCACATATGTAAGAAGACAAATAAATACACTGACTCATAAGAATGCTTGTATAATGCATTAGTAATACATGTGTGATGTAATTTGCTTCCCTGTGACTTTACAGAGAGACGAGACAAAGCCATATCGATTGGAGGTCGACGAGGTCAAAAGTGAGTTGGCCCGAATGAATGGCTTTATTGGGGATTTGATGGCCAGTGAGAAAAAAGATGAAAGGGTGACCTTATTTCAGGCAATTCAACACACATTGAAAAACTTTGTCTCAGAACGGTAATGTAATTTGATCATTATTATTATTTATTTGCTTGAATATTTCAAATATTGTTACACAGTAAAATATATTTAATTGAGATTTATTCATTTCTTAGGCTAGTATCTATTTATTCAGACTGTAGTAGATGTTGTTCAGTGACATAATCCCATTCTTGTCAAGCTCCATATCTCATTGTCAAAGCTCCAAAATTCTGTTATTGGTCATTCCCCACAGGTCTGTTTTTGTGAAGCTTCACATATAATGTATATTCATTTAGCTTCACAACATCATTTTTGTAAATCTTTATTTCTCACACTTTTCAGTGTTTACCATTTGCTGAAAGAAATGGCAGTCTTGTTAGTAGTTTACAGAATCATTATCAGACTGTATTAAATATAATCAGTTGTGAAAGATCATGATTCAGAAATGGGCTTGATTTGGCACTATTTGGGGAAAATTACTTCATTACTTTGCTTTAGAGTTTGAATCAATGTTCACTGCTGCACTACATCACACATTTAATCGCCTTTGATAAGGGAGATAAACAGACCATCACCTCTGTAAGACAGAGTGTTGGTGCAATAATGATTTGACAGTTTTGACTAAAGAGACTGAAACAGACCATCTCTTCTGTAAGATAGAATGTTGGTGCATGAGTTGACAGTTCTGACTAAAGAGATGGAAATAAACAATCTGCATGAGAAGATTATCCATAATATTTTATCACAACTGATTACAGAATATCACGTGCGGAAATGGACAGGTGTCTGAAAGAGCTTCTGGTCAAGTTGAAAGTCAAGGACCTGCTACATAGGGAGTTTCCATTGCTTTTTCAAGAAAAGGTAAGCTGACCGTTTTCTTACTGGTCATTAAATATCCTTCATCCATCTTGTTAAATTGCTATATGTATTGTCATGCTTTAATTGTAATCACATATATTATTATTATTATGCTATAAGTTTTGATGCTGTAATTAACAAGTTGGTTTTTTTTATCCACCAACCCACTGCCAGCATAAACAACAAAATGTATACACTCTCTCTCACACACACATACATAACACACAATGCAAATGCATCAATAATGTTGTACATGATCACACATTTCTGCACATTTTGTCCCCAGTTGTATGTTCATTATAAATCTTTTAAAAGTTGTGTTGCTTGTTTATTTTTATTGCATGAAAACGCTCAGCGATCAGATTGTTGTCAAATCTACAAAGTATTCAGCAGATTGTTGACAGATCTAGCTGAAAATGTTCAGCAGTCAGATTGTTGTCAGATCAACAACATATTCAGCAATCAGATTTTTGTCAGATCTACAAAATATTCAGCAATCAGATTGTTGTCAGGTCTACAGAATATTCAGCAATCAGATTGTTGTCAGATTTACAAAATATTCAGCAATCAGATTGTTGTCAGATCTACAGAATATTCATCAATCATATTGTTGTCAGATCTACAAAATATTCAGCAATCATATTGTTGTCAGATCTACATGAAAACACTCAGCTATCAGATTGTTGTCAGATCTATATGAAAACATTCAGTAATTGGATCTACAAAATACTCAGCAATTAGATTTGTTGTCAAATCTACAAAACACACAGCAATTGGATTGTTTGTCAGATCTACAAATCACTCAACAGTTAGATTATGGGATCTACAAAACACGAGGCAGTCAAATTGTAGCCTGATCTACAAAACACACAGCACTTGGATTGTTGTTGGATCTGCAAAACACTCAGCAGTCAGATTGTTGTTGGATCTACAAAACACTCAATAGTCTTATTGTTGTTGGATCTGCAAAACACTCAGCAGTCAGATTGTTGTTGGATCTACAAAACACTCAGCAGTCTTGTTGTTGGATCTACAAAATACTCAGTAGTTGGATTGTTGTTGGATCTACAAAACACTCAGCAGTCAGGTTGTTGTTGGATCTACAAAACACTCAGCAGTCAGATCTACAAAACACTTAGCAGTCATATTTCAGAAAATCACTCAATATTCAGATTACTGTCTGATCTAAGAAGGACTGATAGAGATAACTGTGCATTCAGTTTTCTGTCATTGTGATTAGTGAAAACTCTAGGACCACAAATCCTGGCAAGACAACATAAAGTGATCAGTTAAAACTTGTTGAACAAACAGCATCTTGACACTTCCTGATTTGAACATCTTTTCTCACAAGATCACAAATATTTTGAGCCCAAAATGGAGTATTGAATTATTTCACTGAATCACTATTTCTTTTGACACTTTTGTATGTGTGTGTGTGTGTGTGTGTGTGTGTGTGTGTGTGTGTGTGTGTGTGTGTGTGTGTGTGTGTGTGTGTGTGTGTGTGTGTGTGTGTGTGTGTGTGTGTGTGTGTGTGTGAAAGTATCTGCATTTAAAAAATAAATGCACATATAAATGCAGTACATGTTTATGGAATGTCTTTAGACAGTCTATTTATTAACGTTCTTATATTTTCTGTGTTTAGCAACAAACACCCTCCCCAGGTGATCTTGTGAGAGCTGTTGCAGATCTCTTTGAGGACCCCAAAGCCAAGGACATCACAGTGATTGTGGAGCCTGGACGCTCAATTGTTGGAAATGCTGCTGCTCTGATTACCACTGTTGTAGGATGCAAGTCATCCGGAAACACATGGTAAGTCAAGTATAATTATATTTTATAGGCTGAAGATGGTCAGCCAAGTATAATTATATTTTGTAGGCTGAAGATGGTCAGCCAAGTATAATTATATTTTGTAGGCTGAAGATGGTCAGCCAAGTTTAATTATATTTTGTAGGCTAAACACAGTGGTAATAGGGCTTAGTGTTGTTTATAACATGTACACCAAATGCAGTCAAGTGTTAAAGAGACCTTAAAGACAGCTAATCACTTACAGACCGTAGACTAAACATATAGTTAGACAAGAGTGTCAACCAAAGCTCATTCATAATTTGTAAACTATAAACATAGTCAGTGTTAAAGGGAGTTCAATTTGTTCATTACTTGTAAGCTTAACACTTCGTTTGACAGTAATTCTTGTTAGACCAAGAGTGTCCTCAATCAGTCAGATATATCCCTGAGTTTCTACATCATTCTGACCATTGGCCAGTATTTCAGTGGGTTTTCACTCCTTTCTAATCTACATCTCATTTAGATGGTCAACTAATTCATTTATTCCTTCACAATCCACCTCTCATGTAGATGGTCAACCAATTCATTCACTTCTTCATAATCCACATCTCATTTAGATGATTAAAACTACTTTATTCATTCCTTCATAAACCATTTCTCATTTAGATGTAACTAATTCATTCAGTCACTTTAGGAAGATGTCAGATTTGAACCCAATAGAATAACTACCTGTTATACCTATTACCCAGGTAAACAGTTATGCCCTTCCTGTGAGAAATAAGGATTAGAAATGCTAGTTGCCAGTTCTCACTAATTACAGTAACAGATAAAAATTGTATATTCATATATATTTAATACAGCACTTTGGTAATTAATTGTGGAAATAGGTATTAATAACAAAACATGGATAAGATTTTAACTGTTATATGTAGTTTGATTCTGTGTTAAAGGGGAGCTTATATTTTCCCTGACTTGGCTTAATACTTAGCATTTAAGGAACTTAGTTTATTCCATAAATGACCTAACACTCAGACATTGTTAACAGAACTTAGTTTATTCTTATCTTTTAGACTAAACACAGTTTGACTCATTGTCAGACAGTTTATTCACAACTATTATCTGAATTCACTGTAACCAAGTGTAACAAGGTGTTCAGTTTATTCATAGCTTGGGTGCTACAATAAACAGTATAAGTGAATACTCTAAACAAACTGTATACTTCATTGATAACTGATCGGAAAGCACACTAACACTAAACACAGTACAGCATTGTTCACAGTACATATCTTCATTGTTGTTACTAACTCGTAATCATGCTATGTCATATTACTCAGCATTTTTTTTCAATGTTTTGCTTTAACATGTTCCCCCACCCCCGCTTTAAAAAAATACCCAACTTAAAGCCAGCACATCAAATATAACGTCTATCATTACCTGACTTATTATTATTCATCCTTTTTCCACGACTTCTGTTTGACTCTCAGTTATGATCCAAGGTCTCAGAATCTTACCAAGATTCTGGGAGATCCAAGGTTTTACGGAGGATGTGGGCACTTCCGAGGAGCGCTGCTTTGAATAGTGGAGTGAGTCTATGGTCTCCAGATAGCTTTCCAATTCAGATATTGTTATTATTAGTATTAGTATTAGTATTATGTTGTTGTTTTTCTTGATTTCTTGTATTGATTATTGTATTGCTTTTACCTTTTCCAGGTATATGGTTATAGATGGGTCAATGACAGATGTGATAAGGCCCAGTCTGTATGGTGCCTACCACCACATACAGCCAGTGGGACCAAATGTCAATGCTGCTGATTTGCATATTGTTGATGTTGTTGGACCAGTTTGTGAAAGTGGTGATTTCCTGGGCAAGGTACAGAGTGGTATAGCACACTGGGATGTATGTGTGTAGCAGTGTCATATTATGATACAACAAGGGTTTATGTATAAAATTTATCTGTACTTTGAGATCAAAATAATAAATATTATTAGATTGTGGTTTATATACAGAACATTGAGATCCATAGACATATATATTATGATACCAGGGTCCATGCATAAAATTTTCCATTGAGATCAAAATAATAAATAATATTAGATTGTGGTTTATATACAGAGCACTGGGATTGATAAACTGATACAAGCACACACGCACACAGATTAAAATAATAGATGTAATTAAATTATGAATATTATACATAGCATAGGGATGCATGTCAACTGAAAGTCAATTTTATAACTTAAGCACAGTCAATGTGACTTTTTATCTTGATCTCAATATTGTTATTTCTAATGCAAAGCACAATCTAATGTGACTTTATATCTTGATCTCAGTATTGTGGTTTCCATATAGAAAGTTGTAAATTGACTGCTTGTCAGTTCACATATAGTGATTGAGGCTCATATACCTGAAATATGTGGTCATTGTATGTTAATTGTTACCATAATACACATGCTTCAGGTAAGATGTACTAAATCATATTTGGAGTTGAATGCAATTCTATCAGCTGACATTTCTTTCTTTTAGTATATTGTCATTTGCTGCATCCTCCACTAATCAGTTCTTTTTAATAAAATCTTCTTGAAAAGAATTTTAGAAAACAGTGCAAAATGCTTTTTATGTCATATAAAAAGTTCGTTAAAAATTTTTTTTGCTGTTGAAATTCCAGTAATTCCATTTTGTATTTGTAAAACTTGACTTTGGCATCAGAGAATCTGTTAAGAAGAGAGTGCAGAATGAAATAAAGCAAATATAAGAAAAGTTGATATTATTATAACCATCTTTTTTTTTTAATCAACATTATCATTATAATAGTGTTATCAATTCTTAGAATACTGAATGTTGTCTGAATAAATAACAAGTCTTAGAATACTGAATGTTGTCTGAATAAATAGCAAGTCTTAGATTATATTTATTGAATGTTGTCTGAATAAATAGCAAGTCTTAGATTATTTAATGTTGTCTAAATAAATAACAAGTCTTAGATTATTGTTTATTGTCTGAATGAATAATAAGTTTTTGAATACTGAATGTTGTCTGAATAAATAACAAGTCTTAGATTACTGAATGTTGTCTGAATAAATAACAAGTCTTAGATTACTGAATGTTGTCTGAATAAATAACAAGTCTTAGATTACTGAATGTTGTCTGAATAAATAACAAGTCTTAGATTACTGAATGTTGTCTGAATAAATAACAAGTCTTAGATTACTGAATGTTGTCTGAATAAATAACAAGTCTTAGATTACTGAATGTTGTCTGAATAAATAACAAGTCTTAGATTACTGAAAGTTGTCTGAATAAATAACAAGTCTTAGATTACTGAATGTTGTCTGAATAAATAACAAGTCTTAGATTACTGAATGTTGTCTGAATAAATAACAAGTCCTAGATTACTGAATGTTGTCTGAATAAATAACAAGTCCTAGATTACTGAATGTTGTCTGAATAAATAACAAGTCTTAGATTACTGAATGTTGTCTGAATAAATAACAAGTCCTAGATTACTGAATGTTGTCTGAATAAATAGCAAGTCTTAGAATATTGTTTGTTGTCTGCTAAGTGAATAGCAAGACTTAGAATACTGAATGTTGTCTGAATGAATACCGGGTCCTAGAATATGGAATGTTGTCTAAATGAATACTGGGTCTTAGAATATGGAATGTTGTCTAAATGAATACTGGGTTCTAGAATATTGAATGTTGTCTAAATGAATACCAGGTCCTAGAATAGTGAATGTCTAAATGAATACCAGGTCCTAGAATATTGTTGTCTAAATGAATACCAGATCCTAGAATATTGAATGTTGTTTAAATGAATACCAGGTCTTAGGATACTGAGTGTTGTCTGAATGAAAACCAAGTCTTCAATTATTCTGTTTCAGGATCGGCTTTTGCCTCTACTGCCGTCGGGTGAGCAAGTTGCAGTGTTTGACACAGGGGCCTACTGCTCTTCCATGGCTTCTAACTATAACCTTAGGGTAAGGTCAAAGTTGTAAGATTTTAGTCAGTGACAATAATAGACCTCAGCTTCAAATTATAATCTCAGGTAAAGCTTAAGACATAAGATTTTAGTTTGTGATAATAATAGACTTCATATTATCTTGGGGTAAGGTCAAAGTCATAAGATTTTAGTCAGTGATAATAGTAAGCTATGACATCAACTACAACTTCAAGACAGTGATAGTAAAATGCCCTGACATATAGCCACAGAATAAGGCCAAAGATTCTAGTCAGTGATAATAGTAGGTCATGATATCTCACTACATTTTCATGGTAATATAAACCCTCATCCTCAAAAAACTCTTTGCATGAACAGTGTAATGTCATGTCAGCACATTAATATGTAAAACAGTAACATCAAACTACAGCTCGTCATAAAACCAAATAATATATCATGGCTTTTCTTGTCTTTATACTAATAATATATAACAAGTCTGTCTCATTAGGATCAGAGAACTTGTCTCAATTTGAGAGTGACAATTCTTTTTTAGGCTTCTTTGCTCACCTCTTTCTGTAGTCGTCTATCGGGTTTTTGTTCTTGGTTGGGTTGTTTTTAAATTATTTTTATTTTATTTTGTAGATTTTAGAATATTATGCATAAAAATATTGTATCTTTCAATAATTTACCATGAACTCTGTTGTCAGCTACGTCCGGCAGAAGTACTTGTGGAAGGAGACACATGGCGTTTAATCCGAAAACCGGATATTCTGGATGACATCTTGAGACCATACCTGTTAGACTAATACACTTTCATACTTTCAATTGGTCTATAGAGTGGGGCATCATGGAGGTGGGTGGATGAACTGAGAGGAGTTATCATGTGTAACACTCCTGAGCAACCATCTCCCATTAGAAGTTCCTTCATGGTGCCCTGTCCACTTCAACATCGTGTGCTTGTGGCACAAATAGCACTCATTCTTGCTAGTTCTGTTGTTGCTGTATTGATAACGTTAGAAC
This sequence comes from Sinotaia quadrata, assembly GCA_028829895.1. NCBI lineage: Eukaryota > Metazoa > Mollusca > Gastropoda > Architaenioglossa > Viviparidae > Sinotaia > Sinotaia quadrata. The sequence continues at coordinate 85,217,219 of CM054177.1, forward strand.
TGGCTTTAATTAGAACCATGAAAGTAGTATGCCTGAGATTTTATGTTTTCTATATTGCTGACCTGTGATTAATGTCTTCAAAATTAGTGTTAGTTTATAAGTATTAAAAAACTACTGTAATAGTCAGTATAGGTATCTCATTTCTGTCAAGTGTTTCATAATTTAGTTACAAATATCAATTAAGTATTAAAATGTCAATTCCAGTATCAAGTTTCTGTTGATAATTTCTTCGGGATTAGTTTTAGTCAGAATTATTTAAGAAACTATTCAGACATGTATATGTTCAGAAATTAAAGCCCCCAGACAAGTGTCCATCTTATTAAGAAAATAAAGTAACTATTTATAAATTCATTCAGTCCAGAACATAAGAAAATACTTAGATAATCATTATGTTGCAAATTAAAATAAACTACATACCTAATATTTTAATAAATTAATCATTCATGCATTTTTTATAGTTAGGAATTAAATCAACAATGTTTATGTCCATTATGTTCAGAAATTAAAGAAACTATTCAGAGCATCCATTATGTTAAGAAATTAAAGAAACTATTGTTATCTACTGTGTTTGGAATGTAACACATCTATTCAGTTATCAATTATGTTGAGAAAATTGAAGCAACTGTTCAGGCATCCATTATGTTCATACATTAAAGCAATTATTTAGATAGCCATTATGTTCAGAAATTTAAACAACTATTTAGGTATGCATTATAATTAGAAAAATAACTATTATTCTTAACCTATTACGTTCAGTAAAATGAAGCACCACCAAAAAGGCATATGCAAATGTCTTTTACATCTATTTTTGTTAACACTTAGCCATTAGAAATTGCACTAAAAGTATTTTATTTGCATGTGTGAGAATAAATCTTTAAAATAATCATATGCAAGTCATTTGAAAGTAGTAGCTGGTCACATCATGCACAAAAGATACATACAAGGGTGGATCAGAAAGCATCCAATTAATTATTTTATATCCAGTAGTACAGTTAAGTGAATGCATACAATATTATCATTTTTTCTACATAGCCCCTCCTCTTTTCAACAGTCCACCCGTTCACAAAAAAGTCCACTAGCCCATGAACTTCTGTATGTCCAAAGTCCACCAGTCAACAGACTTGTGCTTGCCCAAAGTCCACCACTCCATAGATTTCTGCATGCCCATAGTACACCAGTCCAGAGATTTCTGTATTCCCAAATTTCTCCAGTCCACAGACTTTTGTGTGCCCAAAGTCCACAGATTTCCATATGCCCAAAGTTCACTAGTCCACAGACTTCTGTATGCCAAAAGTTCACCAGACCTCAGATTTCGGTATGCCTAAAATCCACCAGTCCACAGATTTATGTGCAAAGTCCACCAATCCACAGACTTCTATATGCTCAAAGTCCACCAATCCACAAACTTATGTATTCCCAAAACCCACCAATTTAGACTTCTGTATGCCAAAATTCAACATACTTTTGTGTGCCCAAAGTCCACCAATCCACAGATTTCTGTGTGCCCAAAGTCTACCAATCTACAGATTTTTATTTACTATCGGAAAAAAGTTTTTGGCTGGGTGACATGCCACACATACACTGCTTGTTCACTTCTTGTTCACTGGCGAAATGGCAGTCTCCCAAAGCATCACTGAGTGGGCCAAGCAGATGATAGTCAGAAGGTGCTAAACAAAGCAACATGGAGGATGCTTTAACCTTTCACCTTTTGTCATCCGCTGATTATCAAGAACTCGTGCAATGTTTTCCTCTGTAGTAGATGCGGATAAGGATGTGGATGTGGACAGGTGTCCAGATTGTACGCACGACTGAAGTACAGTGCTGTGCAATATTGTGGTCAAAGTATGTGATGGATTTCTCCCCCCCCCCCCCTTTCCATCTTCAGCCCATTAAATGAACTCTACTCCTCTGTTGCGCATGCGCAAATCAGTGCAACCATGTTAAGAATGTTATGGTTGCATTATAACTGGCCAGTCAGGGTGGAACGTTTTCACAATCGCAAAATGACTAATTGACTAATGCTGTCAGCAGTCATTGCGGAAGAGTTTCTATCTCCAAAATATTTTATTTTTTGTTGTTTTTCTATTGTTTCTTTTTTAAGTGACAAGTTATAGAGATGTGCTGTAACTTTTGAATGTGACAAAGTACACAAATAAAATTGTAAGCAGAGGATGTTTGTGGACGTATAAAGAGACCTATCATGTAGTTTTATTCAGACACGATACACGATAAACTTAACTTATTATATATTATTATTAAGTAGGGACATAAATGATTACGTATTTACTCAGATTCGGTCCTAAATTGATTACACAGCTTTGTATGTAGATACTGTAATACGTTGATTACCTGTTACTATGCTCACAGAGATAACAGAAACAGTGCTAACATGCAGACACATATAAACACACAGATGTGCACATTATACACCACAAACCTGAGGACCACACGCACACACTCACACATAATCAACAAAACATGCCTAATACAGATATTTGGCGAATTTCTCATTACTCTGACTTTGTCCATTCCTTGAATCGTTGATGACGTATTTTCTTATGTAAATAAATTACATACTTAATCGAGCTGTGGGTATAATATATCAATCTGTCTGACTGTGTGTATATGTGTGTCAGTATCTATAAATTCATGTGTGTAACCTCTTTCAGTTTCTGTCCGTCTGGCAGTACTCTTTTCGTCTCTCATTCACAATGCCAGTGTATTTATAATAAATAATTTTGTATGACATCTCTGTATATATGTAATCTCTGTGAGTCATTCTTCCGGTGAGTCTTGACGTCATGAGATGTGTTTTACCACCATTAAAAAGAGACGATGGTTTCAAATTAAAGCTGTTTTACCTGGACTAAATATTTACAATTATATGATTATGTGATTTATAGGTCAAAAGTCTGTGTGGGCTGCTAATTCACAACACTCTGATCTGCATATTCTGTTATCACGCGGGCTGTTTTGCAGCACGCGCAAAAATATGACACATACTATTCAAGTAAATCACATTAATGTGTGTTGTTTGTGCCAATAATTGAGAAACAGAATTAAAATTTGATTTCATTTATTCTGTCAGATAGTCACACCCTGGAGACTAGATCCAGCACAGCCTAACTGATATCGAATGAGTGGAACCAAAATTTAAAATGAAAGTTAACATTCTCAGAAGTGACGTCAGACTTCTTAGATTGAAGGACAAGTAGTATCCCACCTCTTGCTCAAGTTTTCCGAGTTCGATCTCCGCTCATGGTGAAAAATATTTGATTGGTTCCTCCTCACCACAACCACACACACCCCAAAAAAAAAATCCAACAAAAACTGTTTAGCTCAAAAAGGGGCAATATTTTTGTTTTGTCTGTCGAATTGGATGATAATCTGGTCTGACCTGAGCTACCGGCTGCACACCCAAAAGATCCCATTGGCATTTAATGGTAGGCCATTTATCACTGCTCAGAGTAAAATCTCTATTTCTTTCCACCCAAAGCACTCAAATCTCTTCAATCCAGCTCTTGTGCCTGTCTGAAATGAGTGAAAGTTGAAAGCATTTCCTTAGTCAGACACGAGAATTATTTTTATTATTCCTGCTGCTAGTCATGTCACTGACACGATAATTATTTTTATTATTCCTGCTGCTAGTCATGTCACTGACACGAGAATGACGTATAAATTATTTTGAATTACTTTTATTTTTCAAACTGACCCAAGAATGACGTACACTTTTTTTCTTTTTAATTTTATTTAAACTGAAGTGAGTCATTTATGGCCTTTATAGACTTTTTTTTTTTTAAACTGAACCATCTCTCTGACATTGACATGAGAATGACGTGTAAATTCTCTTCTCTGAACCGAGTTATATCCCCGACCTTTATGAAGGGAATAAAAACAAGAAGTAAAAAGTCAGTGACCGAAATGCCAACGCTACGAAAACTATTTACGACTTCAAAATGTTATCTTGTCAGTTGGGGTGTACATGCCAGTCTCATACGTAAACACTGGCACATCACGTCAGCATATGCACTGGCACTCGGCGGCTGGCTAACAGTTTGACGTCTGCTGTATGCTGTGTAAGCTTCGCTTTTTCACCTGGAACTGGTCCTTGTCTACAACAAACATTTCTCCCGTGTCATTTCAATGCCAGGGTCAAATCCAACTGACTTATCAGTTGCAGTTTTGTTTGCAATTGATGTCATTTCATCAAAACCCATTAGCTATATCTTCTTGCTGACTTACACACTCGTGGAAAATTACGGTGGTTGAAATTATACTGTCAGTAATTGCAGGTATCTGTATGAACGGAGTTGAATGGAAAGGTACCTATTGTTATCTCTGGTTTCCCGAGAATAAATAATAATAAACCTGATCTAAGAGAACTCATAATATTCCAAGTGCTTGATAATAATTCCATATAAAGACAAACACATAATTATATCTTCATGCAAACAACAAATACAGTCAAACGAATGCAATGATATACAAAATGACAGCATGTATCGAGCCAACGAGTCCGCAAAAAGAAATAACGGAGCCAAATACAATATTTTGTTTTCCTACAGATAAGAGTTGCAGACAAATAAAGACCAAAGATAATTATAAGTATTCTTGTGATGAAAAATATACCTTGTCAGTCTTCGTTTCGTGTCTGGGCTCTAGAACAGACGGGCGTATATTGCAGGGTTTTAGATCTTGGTGAACGAACGTTGAGTAGAGTGTGTGTTTTTACGTCCCAGAGTGTCAGAAGATAACTACCTTGTGTCTACTAAAAGATAACACAAAAATAGCCAAACAAATTCGTTCAGGGTTAAATGTTGCAAAATTTCCAATCACTTCACCCTAGGCCCTAAACTTGCAATTAGGCCTATACACGAATCAGTCCCCATCCCCTTTTGTAATACATTTTTATTTCAAAGCCAGAAACTTAACCATCTAACCATAATTCATTCAAATATCATCTGTCAGTTACAGTTAACACTTATCACCAACAGTATTTGATTGAAATTAGAGAAATGTTTATTTTATTTGGAAATATGAGTGTGTGTGGAGGATTATTGTTTGTTATCTATCTCAGCTGAAATTGTTTAATTTATAACTACATTTTTATTTCGGACTCGCTTGGCATACTTCACTGTGTAATACAATTTGTAGAGCATAGAGTTATCTCCCTTTGACTTTCATCTTTCAAACTACTGTCATTGTTCTTTCTCTCAGTCACGGCATTGATAACAATATGTATAGCAACCATCATTTCCTTTTAATTTTATTTAGTCTGCTAATCTGCACAATTTTTAAAAAAGGTTAGGATAAAAGGTTTCGCAAATATCAAAAGATTAGGTATGAATATGCAAATACAGGGACATGCATCTACTTCATGAATAATTTTAAACGCTTTACTATTTGTATAAGCCCTACAAATAACAAATTATACATCAAACATCTGACCCCAGGTGAAGGTGGGTGGGGATTTTGATAATGAGCGGTCTACTTTGGGTGGTCGATTCCCAGAGTAAAGTGAAGGGAACCAACTCCCTTCAGAGCTCGTCAAGGCAGGATCGTCGGAAGAAGAAAGGCCCACACACACACAAGCCCTGGGGAGGAAGGAGCTAACGCAACACATAATTATAAGATTTATAGAAATACTTTATTCCGTTTGTTTGTTTTATTCATTGATCGGTGCGGATTACTTACGACTGTATAATACAAACTTTCTTGTTTCTTTTTTCTTAACCACTTATTCATTGGACACAATTGATGACGTCAACAGATTTAAAACAATATCCATTCCGATAGTCTGTGTACAATTTATTGTTAAAGTAAACTGCACATCTTCACCGGGACAACACAGGCAGAAAAAGACACTTTTCTCTGTGTCGATAACTTCACCGGGACAACACAGGCTATGGCAGAAAAAGACACTTTTCTCTGTGTCGATAACTTCACCGGGACAACACAGGCTATGGCAGAAAAAGACACTTTTCTCTGTGTCGATAACTTCACCGGGACAACACAGGCTATGGCAGAAAAAGACACTTTTCTCTGTGTCGATAACTTCACCGGGACAACACAGGCTATGGCAGAAAAAGACACCTTTCTGCGTCGATAACTTCACCGGGACAACACAGGCTATGGTAGAAAAAGACACCTTTCTGAGTCGATAACTTCACTTCCTGCTCGCTTCTGGACCTGAAATATTATATCTTCTGAAAATAGCGTGTGACATAATCCAAACTCGCAATTCCAGAGTATGTCAAGCGCCCCCCCCCCCCGCCCCCTGTAAAACAATGACTGTGACCTGTCTACTGTTTCCATCAAACGTTAAGAGTCTGTAATACGCAAAAAAAAATAAAAATAAAAAAAAAAACGCGCGCGAATGGCAACCATGTGTTTGAACAATGCCCTTGCCTTTCACGCGATTCTACGAATACAGACTGCCGTGTGGTACTCATTCAATCACATACAGACTGCCGTGTGGTACTCAATCAATCACATACAGACTGCCGTGTGGTACTCATTCAATCACATACAGACTGCCGTGTGGTACTCAATCACATACAGACTGCCGTGTGGTACTCATTCAATCACATACAGACTGCCGTGTGGTACTCATTCAATCACATACAGACTGCCGTGTGGTACTCAATCACATACAGACTGCCGTGTGGTACTCATTCAATCACATACAGACTGCCGTGTGGTACTCATTCAGTCACATACAGACTGCCGTGTGGCACTCATTCAATCACATACAGACTACCGTGTGGCACTCATTCAATCACATACAGACTGCCGTGTGGCACTCATTCAATCACATACAGACTGCCGTGTGGTACTCATTCAATCACATACCGACTGCCGTGTGGCACTCATTCAATCACGTACAGACTGCCGTGTGGCACTCATTCAATCACATAAAGACTGCCGTGTGGTATTCATTCAATCACCTACAGACTGCTGTGTGTTTTCCTCGGTTGCACCAGCGCGAAAGCGGCGGAAGCCGAAAGCGTCCCCTACATTAGCAAGCAAGCCTCGGTCGCATAAAAAGTGTCGTGTGTACTAGAGATCAGATGATGGTACAAACTCGATCACATAAAGACTGCCGTGTGGTAACAGATCACATGATGATACAAATTCGATCGATAAAGATTGCCGTGTGGTACCAGAGATCACGTGTGGTACTCATTCAATCACACAAAGACTGCCTTGTGGTACTAGAGACCACATGATGGTACAAACTCGATCACATAAAGACTGCCGTGTGGTAACAGAGATCACGCCGTGGGTGTCCCAATCGATCTTCAGAAGTGTGAAGCGATCGAAAGCAAGATGTTTCACAATAAATGTGTTTCTAATTAGCCTAAAAGCACTACTCCACCCCAACAAATGAACTTTGAAAAGCGTGAAGTTGCTTTATTCCAACTGACTTGATAAGTATTCAGTGTTCACTGTTCATTTCAGAGAAAAAGGAAATTTGTTTAGTATGATTATTGCTGTTTGCATTATTTCTGTGCTTTGTTTATTAAATATAATTATTCTATTGTTATCTCCTCGTTTACTTTGTTCTTAATCTGATTCACTGTTTGGTTGGGGGGGGGGGGGGGGCGGCGGGGGCAGAACCAAAGTTTTAAAATCAAATCAGAGCTTTAGGAGAACCGCACAAAATGAGGGCATGGAGGTGGCCTAGACTAAGATTATAATTTTTTTCAAAATAAAATAGTTCCGGGTTTACGGATAACCGTTTCTAAGGAACAGTTGATTTCTCAGCTTTAATCCATTCTGCATCTAAGTAGTACTAATCTGTGATAAATTAAACTATTAATTTATATTAGATATAGATTGTTAAAGACTGTCCCAATTCCCATTAATTTATATTAGATCTAATTTGTTAAAGACGGTCCCATTTCCCATTAATTTATATTAGATATAATGTTTAAAGACTGTCCCAATTCCCATTAATTTATATTAGATCTAATTTGTTAAAGACTGTCCCATTTCCCATTAATTTATATTAGATCTAATTTGTTTTAAACTGTCCCATTTCCCATTAATTTATATTAAATTTGTTAAAGACTGTCCCGTTTCCCATTAATTTATATTAAATTTGTTAAAAACTGTCTCATTTCCCATTAATTTATATTATATTTATTAAAGACTGTCCCATTTCCCATTAATTTATATTAGATATAATTTGTTAAAGACTGTCCCATTTCCCTGATGACGCAATAGTCAGTATGTGTATGAAGAAATGGCAATAGAGGGAAATATCAATTCATCCATCCATCCACCTATCTATGGATTTGTTTTGGGGGGTGTATGTAAAAGACGGGGAAGGGAAGACATCAGCAAAACGCGATGTTACTTGTGTGTGTGTGTGTGTGTGAACGAAGAAAGACATCAGCATAACGTGATGTTATTTGTGTGTACCTGTGTGTTTAATATGTTTGTATATGCAAGAAGGAGAAGAAACATAACGTGAAGTTACTTGTGTGTGTGTGTGTGTGTGTGTGTGTGTGTGTGTGTGTGTGTGTGTGTGTGTGTTTAATATGTGTTTGTATGTGCAAGAAGAGGGAGAAGAAACATAACGTGAAGCTACTTGTGTGTGTGTGTGTGTGTGTGTGTGTGTGTGAACGAACAAAGTATTGGGGGAGAGAAAGATATCAATTTAGTGTGATGTTTCTTAAAACATCGAAAGTGTGTGTTTGAATGCGCTGGAGAATGCAATAAAACTCTCTCACAAACACATACACACACACACACACACACACACACACACACACACACACACGCACACCCCTCTACACACACACACTTTGCAGGAATCTTCATTAAGAGCTGTCGCGGCATTCCAACAGAACCGCACGCAGTTGGTGGGGAGATCCGCCAGCCATCGTTGCAATGACGTCACGAACAGAAACAGAATGTTAAACGCATCAACACAAACAAAATATTCCAAAGCTGGGAACGCGGTTGGGAGTTGGAGGCAGGGTGGGTGGGGAGAAGAATCTAACGAATGTTTTATTTATTTCGTGTTTGTCTTTTATAATGAAGAGCATATATGTTTTATAAACTGACCAAATACCATAATGCCACGAAATAGTCCTGATTAAAACCTATGTAATTAAGTTAGCAATAGGAGAGCTGTATAGATCGGTTGTCTTAAATTCAGTCATAGTTGAGTTAAAACAAACATGTCGGGGTTTTATGTTTTATTTTGTTGTTGTTGAATGGTGTTCTTTTTTCGCTGTCCTTAGCACGATTAACTTATTTTTTTAAATTTCTAATTTAAAGGTGTTGTCTCCCCTGAACTAATATAATAATGTAGCAATTGCCCCCCCCCCCCCAAAAAAAAAAAAAATCCAACAAAAAAAGCCATGCAAGTGTTTTAATCTTACTGATCCAACATTCAAAAAATTTGTCAGTGTTTTAATCTTACTGATCCAACATTCAAAAATGTGTCAGTGTTTTAATCTTACTGATCCAACACTAAAAAAAATTGTCAGTGTTTTAATCTTACTGATCTAACACTCAAAAAATGTGTCAGTGTTTTAATCTTACTGATCCAACACTAAAAAAATGTGTCAGTGTTTTAATCTTACTGATCTAACACTCAAAAAATTTGTCAGTGTTTTAATCTTACTGATCCAACACTCAAAAAATGTGTCAGTGTTTTAATCTTACTGATCCAACACTCAAAAATGTGTCAGTGTTTTAATCTTACTGATCCAACACTCAAAAATTGTGTCAATGTTATAATCTTACTGATCCACCACTCAAAAATTTTTGTCAGTGTTTTAATCTTACTGATCCATAGCGCAAAGATGCTGCTAATGTTTCAAACCTAATGACCCCGAATTTAAATGCATTGCCAACAAAGCCAGTGTATTCAAGACAGCTTACTGGGAAAAGTCAGAAGAAAACAAAAAATGAACACTGAAAACACATGCCAGTCGCCAATTTTTTAAAAAACTAATTTTATCAAATAATAATATTTAATTAGTTAGTATTTCCTTCGCAGCTATAGTTGACTCCATCCCAGAAGCCTGAAAGGAAAAACTTTCTTCTTCACTGGTCAAACTGGCTGGCAAAACACAGATCACCGAAGGCACAACCGCTTTGCTTCATCTGGTTAGTAACTGGCAAATGCAGAATAGTGAAGGCAAATCGTTTTCTTCACCTGGCCAGAGAGACTGGCAAATGCAAAATACTGAAGGCAAATTGTTTTCTTCACCTGGCCAGAGAGACTGGCAAATGCAAAATACTGAAGGCAAATTGTTTTCTTCACCTGGCCAGAGAATGGAAAATGCAAAATACCGAAGGCAAATCATTGTCTCCACCTGGTCAGAGTGACTGGCACAAAAATAAATCGTTTTCTTCACCTGGTCAGATCTACTGACGAATTAATAGAATGGGCTGACTTCTGCATGCAGCCTGCACGCAGGTCGAGCGTAGCATGAAGATATTTTGAAGCGGAATGCTGCAAATCAGCTACGATGCTTGACTGACAAGGCCTTACTAATGCTGTGTGTTGAAGTGGGAGGGGGGGAGTTAGGCACTAAAACACATAAGCACTGCACATCCCAGCCGTATTCCATCAAATTTTTCAACACACAGACCTGTAGGCTTATACGAGCAACGTACAGTTGATAAAGTATATGCCCGAATAGGTCTAATCATTCACTGAGCTGTTGAAAATTTATTCCTCAGTAAGTTCAGTTATCAATCACCACAAATTAACAGACGCACTAAAGTTTTTAAAAATCCCAGCTTGGCCAATATTTGGCGACAGACTTATTCAATCACTCATGGTGACGGAAACAGAATTAGAGTATACTTCAAAGCCACACACAATAAAGAGGCGACACCATCTTTGGCATCAATCAGCAACTTTCGACGGTTTTGTATTTGGAACTCAATCGATGGTTCACTGGGTGCTAGGCATGGAGACTGAAGAGCTAAGAGTGGGGGAGGGGGGGCAACAGCACATACTGTCGACGTACAACAGCTCCGATGCTGGATGCCTCATGTATGACTGATCTATCGACCTTGTGCCTTCCTCTTAGGAGCAGTTTCTAGGGTTTTCCATCTTTCAAAATCACAAACGTGTGCTTAAAAAATGCTTGTGAAGTCTGGGACAAGTGGTACCTGTTGCCCTTATAAGGCACACCTGTGTGTTGTTCTCACTGCGAGTGTTGTCCACGCACGCGTGGAAGTAGTTATTATGAATACGCATAAAGCATATAGTGCTGTACCTCGAACCAGGCTATTTCTGAATACTTTATTGCTTTAAGTGCAGCCTGCATCATTTCAAAAATCCTGTAAATGTGAGCGAACTGACAATAATACCAATGTTTACTTTCTTTATAAATGACTGAAGTAACTTTTTCTTTTAAAACCCCCAAAGTATGTATCTAAAGTTAGCACCAGCCACAATCGTATAATATTCCTCCGCACAGAAGCAAACGGCTCCGCTACGAGGCTGACGCCAAGAACAGTAGAGAACATTTAGACTTCAGAGAGAATTTTAAACTTGCTTTTTCAACATGGTAAGTTTCTTTCTTTATTATATTCAGTGAAATTTTAACCAAAAATGTTATTTTACGAAGTGAAAAATTACTGAGGACAGCAATCAATTTCTAAACGTCCATCAGCTTCCGATATGCATGTATTGTTATATACCGTCTAACCGCACTGGCTCACGCCAGCTTAGCCATTCGAATCTCAAGCAGACGATAGTTGTAGATTCACGAATTTATGCTTACTAGGCCAGTAACAATGCGGTCTGAATACTTTCAGCCCTCCCGACCCACTCTAATCCAATTAAGTTGAACAAAGAAAAACATCAGTCAGTGATCGGTTGGTCTCTTGATAAAAAATAAATTAAAAAAAATATCCACCGGCGCTTTAGACTAGTTATTTAATCTACGATTAATTAACGAATAGCAAACGACGGCAAGAGGGATTTGCATTGTTTGAAACTCTGTATTCATCACGGACTTGAAAAAATTACTTTTTATAGATGGACATACAGCGATTTGTGTTCAAGGTTAACTTTAAAAGACATCGAAGAAAAAATCACAACAAAACCAAACAACAAGAACAAAATCACTTTAACAGTTCTTGAATAAAGAGTGACTTTTCAGAGAGAGAGAGAGAGAGAATTTTCTGGAATTGAGAGATATAGCTAATGAGAGTGACGGTTTAAATGGATTTGGGTGCAATTTGACTTGGGTAACGGCCAACAGTCTAACCCCCTCCTCCCCCGACTCATTTGAAACTGCCAAAGGATTTTAAACATGATTGCCAATTTATTATCCAGTCCGACAAAGTAGACACTAGGCTCACCAGCTTTCAAGTACAGAATCACCAACTTTAACACAGACCTACCAACTTTAATTAGAAAACGGCTACTTATCTCAGGCCAATTTAATCTTTCTCTCCCCTACCTTTCCCAGTCCACTTTAGTCTTCTCTTTTGATTTTTCTTTTTTGTTGTTGTTTTGTTGGGGGGGGGGGTATTCTCTTTCTGTTTTTCTGTTTACTATTGTTTGTCTGCCTCTCTCCCCTCCCTTCTCAGCGTGTTTGTTTATATGGCTTTGTTTCTCTTTATTGTTGTCGGTTTCTCTGTCTTTGTTTCTCTTAATTTTCTTTTGTAGGTTTCTCTTTCTCGTACGAGCGAGCGTACTGCTAAGCCAGTAATTGGACTTTTTTGTCAGTCTGTTGCCCCTCTGCTGTTGACATTTTCTTCTTGTTTCAGTATATGTATTTAAAAAATTATTGCTCCACTTATAATTGATTTAGATTTCATGTCCGCTTCCAGCTATTGCAGTTTTCGCAGACGTTCTTAAACGCCATGGAATATATTGTTATTCTGGAATGGAGAGATGTAATACCATTAGTAGAGAGAAAGGAAGGTTTCGGTGGATGTCTGGTGAATTTTCTTGATGCAGTTTTGGTAATATCATTGACCAAAGACCTTGCTTTTCCGACTTATTAACTGCCTAAGGATCTTCTACGTGCTTGGTCTGTAGTTAGACGTACTAATGATCCGAATTATTGTTAGTAGATGTCGCCGCTATACTCTGGGGTGACTTTGTAATAATGACTTATACCAACTATGTATAATTAGCTATGATACAAGACATCTACAAGTGCCGGTGCAGAGTATGGGTCACTGGTTAAATATGTATATTGTTGTTAATGTGGGGAACGCTTCCGGCTTCCGCCGCTTTCGCGTTTGGAGGGGGGGGGAGAGGGAGGGGGTCAATATGTATATCTGCAACTGTTACGCTGATATACTGGTACGTCGTCGATTTGGCTCCGCCCCCAACTCAGATTCAGCTGAGATTTAATGTTTATGAATAATAAATAAATGAAAATTTATATATATATGGGAACATTTCCCCATCATACAACAGTAGATTCCACCACCTTGAGCTAGGGAATAGTTAAGAATCACCTGAGCGGAAATCGAATCCCTGCCATCAAAGCAGGGAAGTAAGAGAATATGTACTGTGCCACCTCTTACAGTCAATGTTTACTCTCTCTCTCTCTCTCTCTCTCTCTCTCTCTCTCTCTCTCTCTCTCTCTCTCTCTCTCTCTCTCTCTCTCTGTGTCACTATGTCTGAGTGTAATGGGTTGTTTCTTGCAGGCTTCGGGTGTTGGGGTGCAAGATGACTGTCTCAGAGCATATGATGAGGTCAAGCTGGGCCACCGCTGGCTGTATGTAATTTTTCGTGTCTCTGATGACCTGTCCCAGATCATCGTTGAAGAGAGAGGGGGACTTGGTAAGACACTACTATTTAAATTTGTCGAATTTCTCTCCTCCTTTACTGTTTCGTCGTTGTTTTTACTGCCACTGCCCGACGGACTTCAGAAAGATAATTAATATAAAAAGGCTGTTGAGCTGGTCTAGCTATTTTTTAAAAATAAAAAAGTAATATGTTTAAACCATTAAGAGAACTGTTTTGAAAATTATTTCAGCAAATAAACGTGTAATATATCTTGATGGACATTTAAATAGAAAATCATGGTAAATCGTAAATTTTAGAAGTTTGAGAATGTTACAATTAATACTTTTAAGTAATTTTTATGTTAAATACTTGATTTGTTTATAATACTACTAAGTATTTTAATGCTAAAGTATATATTATACTAATGTATATTAATTTTTTAAGTGTAATTAAATATTTGTCGGTAACCATGAACATTTTTATATCTTTAGAGATCCATTTGATATAGTTGGAGATTTTTTGAGAGGTTTAATAAAATGTTTTAAGCTGCCTATTTACTACTGATGAGTTGCAAAATATCACTGAAGCCAGCTGTTTATCAATATTAATTAACTGTATTTACTTACAAGTAAATCAAAGAATTTGCATGATGTAAAAAGTTCTTTTGAATCATCAGAGATGACCTGAAATACCACATCTTCATGTATTTAAAAGAGTGCAAATGGTTAAGGGAAATAATATGAGGATACCTAAGCTTTCCTGGCATTTCTTATACAAGGTGATAAATTAGACTACTAGTACTGTTTATTTTGTGTAAAGCCATGTATTTCAGTTTTTTCTTCAAACATCTATTTTTTAAAAGTCTTGTATTGACTTGTTTTACCTATGTGTAAAATGTAAATCCTTGACATTTACCAAAAAATGGCTTAATCAGAACTTTAAAATTATAATATCCTCAACCCAAATCTTTAAAAAACAAAGCATATATAGACAAAGCAAAGCATCTTATATGTATTTCACTGAAAGTACTGTACTTTGAATGAACTGCCATTTAATTTCAGATACAGTGGTTCTATTGATTTCAATGAAAATTTAATCACTTAGTTCACTTAGGTCATATCAACCTAGTCATGTTTTATGTATAATTACAAGACCAACTGAGTGTCCTATTTTATGTTTAAGTATTGTTCTATAACTTTTAGAAGCATCCAGTGAACCAGTATGTTTAAAATCAGGATCCCTCCTCCAGTTGTTATTTATTGATTTCATTTTTACTGTTGTTTAGTTGACTATTTTCCATTTCAGTCAGTCAGTCATTTTAATTATATACTACCCAGGATGAAGAGATTACCTCATTAATAATGCTTTAGATGATAAGTTGTGAAATTTATATAATAAATTAAAAAGAGCTACTATACCCATACTATTTAATCTTTTCTGTATATAGTTAAAAGCCTAATTTTATTGATAAAATTTTTAATCCGTGAAACATAAAAATTCATAATGCTTTATAGGGTATATAATTAAAATAACTTCAGGGTTTGATGTTTTAGCTAAACAGTTCTCATCAAGACAATATAGTTATAATTATGCTATATGAATAATGAAATGATAAGCTTGTTGATGCGTGATAAACTTATCTGAATAGATGGTTGGTTTAATGTTAAAAATAGTTGCATCACTTCTTCCTAATAAACTCCTTGTGTAACTAGGAGAGATTTACAAACAAAGATATGTAACTAGAGTTTATTTTAAAACGGCGATAGTAAGACCTCTTCTGTAACATGAGATGTTAAAACAAGGATATTCAGACCTCTTATGAAACTAGAGGAGATTTTAAACAAAGATAATCATATCTTTTATGTAACTATAGAAGATTTTAAAACAAAGATAGTTGGACATGCTTTATAACTAGAGGAGATTTTAAAACAAAGATAGTCAGAAGTAATTAGAAGAGATTTTAAAACATAGAAATCAGACCTATTAAGTAACTAGAGGAGATTTAAAACATAGAAATCAGACCTATTAAGTAACTAGAGGAGATTCTTAACAAAGAAATCAGACCTATTAAGTAACTAGAGATTTACAACATTGAAATCAGACCTATTAAGTAACTAGAAGAGATTGTAAAACAAAGAAATGAGACCAATTAAGTAACTATAGAAGATTTAAAACAGAAATCAGACCTATTTCATAACTAGAGGTGATTTAAAACATAGAAATCAGACCTATTAAGTAACTAGAGGAGATTTACAACATTGAAATCAGACCTATTAAGTAACTAGAGAAGATTTAAAACATAGAAATCAGACCTATTAAGTAATTGGAAGACATTTCAAAACAAAAACTTCAGACCAATTAAGTAACTAGAAGAGATTTTAAAACATTTAAATCAGACCTATTAAATAACTACATGTATAACTAGAAGAGATTTTAAACAATGAAATAAGACCTATTAAGTAATTAGAAGAGATTTCAAAACAAAGAAATAAGATTTATTAAATAACTAGAAGAGTCTTCATAACAAAGAAGTCAGACCTCTTAAGTAACTAGAAGAAATTTTAAAATAAAGAGAATCCAACCAGTTATGTAACAACTGATTTTAAAACAAAGAGAGTCAGACCAGTTATGTAACAACTGATTTTAAAATAAAGATAGTCAGATCAAAACTTGAGAAGATTTTAAAACAAATAAAAATGTTATATATTTTAAGGAGATTTCAAAACAACGATAGTTAGATCTGTTATATAATTAGACAAGATTTTAAACTAATGAGTCTAAACCTGCTATGAAAACTAGAAAATTTAAAGAAAAAAATATATAAAATCTGTTATTTATAACTAGACGATATTTTAAAACATGGATAAATCATTAAAATATTGCTTCTAATGATTCTGCCACTTTTTATTTAAAAAGTTAAAATTCTTCCACAGCCACTGAATAAATTTTTTAACATTATTTATTATCTACATTATAATATGAAGGAAGATCTGCTGCAGTAGCTGTAATATAGAAAAATTATGGTTTGTATTTATGAACAAAAGCATTCTAAGATATAAAATGCAACTTTAAATTTTCTCAGTGAGGTAGTGATGGATAACTTATGACTCTTGTGCTGGGTATTGCATTAAAAGACGCACCATGATTTATTTAAAATGGTTAAATGTATGATTAAATTTATATGTAATCTAGACAGGCAACAATTTTATGGACGATAGATGGCTATTTTGTTTAACAATGGTTGTACAACATAGATACCATTTTTATTTTATTTATTTAAATCCAAGGTATTTTCATCTGGCTGTATTCTGTCTAGTTTATAATATTTACAACTATTAGGTCATTAAAAAAATGTTTTATTACTGAGCTGTTGAATTATTGTTTGTTTTAGATAAGACATATAATGACTTTGTTGCAAAGTTGAAAGATGCAGAGAGGAGGAAACAGTGTCGATATGCTATCTTTGATGTTCGATTTGTACAGAATGAAGTTCCACAAGAAAAGATTGCTTTTTTCTTATGGTGAGTCCACAGGAAACTCATTGTGACTGAAGACAAAAATTTCATTTTGACTGAAGACAGTAATCTCATGCTGACTGGTGACAGAAATTTGATGTTCACTCATAACAGGAATCTCATATTGATTGAGACAGAAATCTCATGCTGACTGAAAACAAGAATTTCCCATTGACTTAAAACAGGAATCTTTTAACAAGACTGGAAGCTCATGATGACTAAAAACAAAATTCTCATTAACTTAATACAGGAATCTTATTATCTGAAGACTGGAATTGAAAACAAGAATATCACTGACTTAATGACAGGAATCTTATTGATGAAGACTGAAATCTCATTGACTTAAGATAGTAATCTCATTGACTAAAGACAGGAATCTCATGCTGACTGAAGATAGGAATCTCATACTGACTGAAGACAGACATCTCATATTGATTGAAGACAGTAATCTAATGCCGACAGAAGTAAGATATCTCTAAAGACAGGAATCTTCATTGACCTTATATAAAATACGGCTTTTGAATAATTGTACATACAAAGATCTACCACAAAATGTAATAATAATAATAATGGGTATTTATTTTTGCTAATTCTTCGAACAGCCCTGAGTGTTTAAAATCATGGTTGCTAGATTAATTAATTAATTAGCTAAGTAGTGAATGATGATCAATGGAGAAAATTCCTAATAACCAAGGCAATGTTTGAGCTCCTGACCATTTGCTTATAAGACTAGAGCCTTTATTTCATGGGTATCCACCCCAAAATCAGCTTTGCTAACTAGCTCAACTATTATAAGTGATTAACAGAAACCAACATTTAATATAAGCCCTTTAAAAAAATACCTTTTGAATTTTTGTCCTACTTGTGCAATGATCTGGATTTAAATATACCTCTGATACTTAAACCTAGAATTTAGGCACAACTCAGAATTATAAAAAAGCTTTGGATATACAGTATGATAGAATTATTTGATTGTCATATTATAAAATACTTGTCTTCACATGATAGCAGATTTTTTTTAATCCAAAGAATTTAATGTAGCTAAAAATACAATAAATGTAATGTACAAAATTAACATTATAGTTTTATATATAGATTTCGTTTCTTAATTTTATCATATTTTAAAATTTCTTTTAAATAGAATTTTAAGCAATGAACCATGGACTACTGCACTTGTGTCTTTATTTTTAAGAAGGAAAGAAAATCACCAAAAAGTGTTAGCATTTCATGCATTTGTAAAATACTTCTTGTTTCTTTCTTGATTAACTAGGCTAAGTAGAAACTTTTCCATAAAGTCTGCTTGAATATAAATGATGTCCTCAATATTTTAAAGAAATATTGTCAGAAACACCTTCAGACTGAAATTTACTGTCTTGAATTAGAACTAAAGAAAACCAGTGTTTCTCAACCAATCTCTGTCATGTTTTTAGTCACTGATTTACTGATTCCCATGTGTTGTAATTGGCATTGATCTTACATTTTTAGTTTGTTGTATGTCTTCTGACTAGAGATAATAAGATTTATGAACAATAGCTAAAGTAATGAAATATTTAAGCTTTCAGTGAAAATACTTTACACTAAAATTATTAATTGCTTGCTTCCTTCATGTTCAAAAAAACGTGTGCAGCAAAATTAAAGATAACTCTGTATTGGTTTTTGCTGCCAAAAATGAAAGGTAACTCTGTGTTGGTTTGTGCTGACAATAGAACTTGAATTATAATATTATATTTTAAAATTTTTTTATCATCAGTAAGATTTAATTATTTTTTTCAATCTTAATCTTCTATAAATAGATGCCAGGTGATAGAATTTCCATCATTTTAATTATAGCTGAAAAGTAATTTAGAATCAAACCCAGGTTGTAAACATAGTTCATTGCAATATTAGAAAAATATTTTTTGATTGATTATTTTTAATGATTAATGCCAACAAATAAAAATCAGAGTTAGAAAGTACTCACAAAGCTCCCACCAATTACAAGTTGTTTGATAAAGTATTTGCTATAGTTTAATAACATAAGCAGTATGACTGCTAGGCATTAACAGTCAAAAGATTTCAAAGTACTTTACAAGTATACAGTGGAAACAGGAGTAAACATTTTGTTTAAATAGCCTTCATGAGGAAAATGCATTATCTCATTGACTAAAAAAATTAGTGGCATTAATAAAAAAGCTTATATAAAACTTTCCGAATAATAGATTAATTCTTACAGATAAGTTTTTTTAAGGCTTACACATTTCATTGTTTATTATTAAATGTTATTAATAATTATATTCTTGTCATGAAGATATCATTTAGTCCATCTACTTTTATAAATGCTTTTAAAAAAACAAACAAACTTTTAGTGTGCTTTGAATTTTCACATAGATAGAGAATAGTTTAATAAATAAAAATGTAAGTATCCATACCATTTTTAAAACAAAATAAATTATTTCAGCATTTTTTATTGTTGAAGAGAGAAGATAATTTTTCCATCAGAGGAAAAGTAATAATCTTTACTATTACTTCTCTTTTACACTTTCTGTGAAATGAACTGAATTTGAGTACTTAGCACAACTAATCTGTTACATGATAAAATGCATTAGTAAATGTTTATTCTTCAGAAATGGTGTGAATAGACCAATTGGAAGGACTAAAGCTTTAAAGTATTTATGGAGAAAAATTATTTATGCATGGACCTAAGCTAAGCTTAGTCTAATTTTAGCTGAAATGTTAGTCCTGGTATCCCCTAGGTCAAAGCATACTAAGTACAGACTTAGCCTGTGAAATGATTGCCGTGAATAAGATCTACAGAATCATATATATATATATTAAAACAAAACTTTTTCAAGGCAGAAGTAAATTTATGAGAGGGACTTGTCAGTTTGAAATATTAAAATACAGACACGCACAAACACACATATTAGAAATAATTACTCACTATATGAAAAGTGTTATTTTAATATTTTCTACTCTATAAAAGAATTAATTCTAAGAGAAAATAATAGTCAGATGAGAACTCAGTTATGTAGAAGCCACTTGACTGGCTCACAGTCACTAAAACTAACAAGTTATGCAAGTGTAAAAAATAACTGCACAGTATAGTAAATTTTAGCCTAGATTGACTTAATCTAAAACTTACTAGACAAAGTAAGTGTCATTTCTGTACTTATCAAAACTCTTAGCTATAGTCTGAAACTTGAGTTAGGTTAAGAGACTGTTTTCACTCTTTACTATGCATAAAGGTCCTGCTGTAAATTATTTTAACCTTGATACTGAGATATATATATTGATCAATATTGGTCACATTGATTTTTTTAAATATAAGTTGATCACAAGTGAGAGGTTCAGTAAACATAAACAAATAGGGAGCTGAGAGACTTTCTCACCAATAAAGAGTTGTTTGCTTTTTAACAGGTCCCCAGAATCTGCAACCGTTAAACAGAAGATGTTGTACTGCTCCAGTAAACAGGCACTAAGAAATCAGATGCGAGGCATTCACATTGAAATTCAGTGCAATGATGATTCTGACCTTGCCATGTCCAATATCCTTCAACGATGTATGAGCAAGTATACATGACAGCAACAGTCTGTCATTTTATGATGTCAGTGACTGAGGAGGAATCATCTGAGCTGAATCCAGTAACAGAATTGAAAGTTTTCTAATTTGAACAACCATCAGTATTTGAAAAGTCTGATCATTCTACTTGTTTGAGAGTTAGAACACTACACTACAGTGAGAAAAGTGTTGAAGAAAAAAATCTGTGATATCAATTTGAATGCATGTAGTCACAATACCCAATGACTCATCTTCCAGCAAAATTTAAAAAAAAGTGTAGTATACTTCTCATTTCTATCAAAGTGCATTAAACATCATGCAAGGAAGTCATGAAGATGGGTACCTAAATATATTGGGTCGGATTGTGATTATCATTTGGAGTTTTGTGATTTATGAAAGTATTTCTTGAGGTTCTTGAAGATCTAATTTATACACTGATTTTTAGAGTGTACTGAACATGTTCTTTAATCAAGTGGCCATTAGGTGTGTTTATACTGTGATAAGACATTCTCAGAAGGAAAAGTTTTGGTGTAATCAATCAAATTTGACATTCAAAAAAGACAGATCTTCAATTTATCATGCAGCTTTCAACACATTAAATGTACAAACTACAATAAAATAAAGATAATACCACCTACTGCATATTTGTAGTTTGTTCAAACTAATATAAATCAACTACTTTCAGCATATCAGTCACTGAAATAGTAGCAGTGTGAATTAGGTTGCCTTGGGTGTTGGCTTGCTTGACTTTTGTGAAATGTCATTTATAAGATATCTTTGACAACTATATTCTATTTCTAATTAACTTGCCACAATACACTCTGAATAAATTATATCTTAGCAGTTTTATTCAATTAACTCACCACAATACAATGCTGAGTAGTTTGGAAGTCCTTTAAAATTTCATTCAGTTCGTTTACCAAAACAATTCTGAGTAATTTTATACTTTAACAGCTATATTCTAACTTGGTACAAGACAGTACTGAGTAAACTATAAACCTTAAGCTTTAGCATGTTTATTGTAAATAATTTGCTTTGAGATAATGATAATAATTTGTAAGCTCTGAAACATCTGAAACATCATGTAAGCTCATAAACAGCAGATTTTTGTTTACCACAAGTTAGTGCTGAGCAGAATAAATTTACATGAGCAGGCACCATTTGTTAATATATTATGCTTTTAACAATACACACACTGAGTAATGTAAAATTTCTAAGTGAGAATCTTATTTTCTGTTTGAAGTTTACATATACATTTCACAAAATCCCTCTAGTGTTCTTAATTATAAAGTGATCCAAAGTCTGATGACAGTCTTTTGACATTCTGGAGTGGTACATGGTTACTAGGTACAAATCAGAGGAAAATGATTTTGGTGAAATGATATTACATGTTGTGAAAATTAACTCTTCACTGTGATACAGCTCCTTGCAGTGCTGAGCAAGGAGCAAATTACCTTGTGGATATGTCAAAAAAAAGCACATAACTTCAACAAATAACAATATATTTTAGAGAAATCATTGATTAATATGACCTGGGATACAATCTACAGAATGCTGTTCATGAGTAGTAATTAATGTACAAACATGAATAGTACAAAAATATTGCATGTTGCTTACACAAATAATTTAATTTAGTGAAACCATTGCTTAATATGACCTGGGATGCAAACAGCAGAATGCTGTTCATAATTGGTAATTAATGTACATACATGAATAGTACAGTACGGCACATTGTTATAAGTCAAATTAGTTTCAATGGTTAACTGAATTAAACATTCTTCTATTAGGAAGAAAGGTCAAATATTGTTGATAATTCAAATATTAAAATTACATACCATGAATTACTAATATAGGAGATTTCTTTAATATATTGTACTTTTATTTTCTTCCCAAAATATTTTTTGTTAATATTCTTACATTCATACAGTGAAAATGTTTTAACAAGTTTTAAGATTTTATATATATAAAATAGGGATAATGCAATTTTTAAAGTGTATATATATATATATATATCAAATGTAGAATGATCATGAAGCTAATATTGGAAAGTTCTTCAGTATCAGTTGTAGTTCTATACTGAGAGGAAAGTGACACTCGCATATAATGGTAAATTGACCAAGTATATTCTTTATTAATTTTCATCTTCATCTCTTATAAATGCAATATATTTCATTTATAATTCGTTGGCTGTCTAGTACTGGTACAAATGATATTTTCTATGAAATTTTCCCTAAAATATATTAATATTATCTGGTGTAAATTATTTGTTTTACCTATAATTATAATTAGTTGGCTGTACAGTATTGGTACAAATTATATTTTCTAAGAATGAATTTTTCCATAAAACTATATTATAATGTGGTTGGATAAAATATTTGTTTCACTTATAATCAGTTGGCTGTTCAATATTGCTACATATGATTTATTTTTTTTTAGAATGAAATTTTCCCTGAAACTACATTATAGGGTGGTGAAATATTTTTTCACACATATAATTAGTAATAAACAGTACTGATATAAATTAAATTCTAAGGAGAATTTTTCAATAAAACTACACAGTAGGGGGTAATAAAATGTTTTGTTTCATTGACCATAAGTTTTCTGTCCAGTATTGATAGAAATGATACTTGAAGAATGAATTTGCCCCTAACACTGACACTAAACTTTTGTCAAAGATTAGTTTGTGTTTGTTTCAGGATAAATAATTTTTTCTTGTACTGTGTTCAGAGAATCATTTAGTTTGTTTATAAGAAAACAATCATTCCTTGTTCATAATGGATTTCCTCTCATATCTTTAAACTGCAGCTTTCTATTAGTCATTAATTTTTGCTGGATGGTAAAGTTTTTATAGAGTCGCTAGCATATTTGAACATTAATTATGGCCAAGAATCTAGAGTTAAAATCAGAAGAAGAAAAAGAAGAAAAATAATTATAAAAAAATTTTGCATACTATTTTTAATAAATATTTGCAAAATATGTGTAATTACAACACATATAGCTAGCTGTTTTTTCAAACCATTGAATAGCCTCCAAACTATTGACAAGATTTCATCAGAAATGCAGTAGCAGTCCTTTTGTGTGTGTGTGTGGGAAGTGGTTAAAGTGCTAACATTTCACTTTTTATTTAGGTTGGGTTCATAAATATGATTTTGAATTTTTGAAGATATGTGTGTACTACAGTATATTGTGTCCCATATTAAATGTTGGCAGTGTTAGATCTTCTAGGTTATGTACTTCATTTCCCAAAAACACTATTAATAACATGTTACTTGTTTCCTTGCAAGTATGTATTGTCACTTCTACATGTGCAATTACTATGCAGGTTTTAATTTTTAAGCGTGAGTTTAAACAGAGTTTTGGCAACATTTGACATCAAATTACACACACGCACATTGTATTTATGTGTCTGCAGTTGTCCATTAACAAGGACTTGTTATGGTGTGCATTATTCATTCATCATGGACCTGGTGAAACTGCAGTGAATTTCAATAATTAAATTTGCAGTGTGAAATAAAGCTGTGCATTCTTTATGGATCTGTATTATACTCGTTGTTAGTCTGGCTACAAAAAAAGTTCAGAGGTGTATATCCTGTTATAACTTACTCAGTTAATAAGAATTAAGTCTGTTCAAAATGTTATGCAGCATTCTTGGTTCATGTATTGTTGCCTGATATACCTTATCTACTCTCAGAAGTTTAAAATTAAAATGTATAATAAGCCATTAATGTGATAATATGGAACATTATATTGTAAATAATTATTTTGATTTTAGTGTTGTACAAATTACTAATGCTATATATTCTTTACGGATCTGTATTATGCTATTATATATGTTGTTAGTCTGGCTACAAAACAAAATGTTCAGATATATCACACAACAGTACTATACATATAGGTAGCCTTTTAAATGTTATGTGACCTGTACTAGTAACCATTTAAATGTTATGTAATATGCTTGTTTTTCTATCTGTAGTTCACTTAGCATTACTGGGTAGGTAATATTTTAAAATCTATACTTTCAATAATAAAATGTTATGGTAATGGGTTTGTGCAGGCTTAAGTAAAAAAAAATTACTGGACAGATTTTGATTGGATTTTTTCCTGTTGTATACCTTAGTGTCCTAGAATCAAGATAGGTTTATAATATAGCATCATGCTATCCCATAGGGATCTCATCAGTAGCCCTAAAACTATGAAAGTAAAGCACATGTATGTAGGCCTCTCACCAGTAATCTAAAACCACAAAAAATTTCCTTTAAAAGTGCATGTAGGCCTCTCACCAGTAATCTAAAACCACAAAAATTTTCCATTAAAAGTAAAGTGCATGTGCACACATCTTGGCAAACACATCGCTGTGACCTCCATACACAGTGGACAATTCATGTTTTACTCAGATTTCATTTCTCATCCTGGGTATTAGATTTTAGGTTGTAGTAAATACTGTACTTTAGATTTTGATGTTTGCAGTACACCGTCTCTCTTATTTTGCAGTGCCTACCCAAAAGAGATTAAACCACATTTTCTTTCTAAAAATTATCTCTCTTCTTTTATCTCTTTTTCTTGATCATGTTCTTTTTTTCTATCTCTCCCACTCTCTCTTTTCCCTTATTATCAGTCTATCACTTCTTCCATTCATTTATTTCTCCCCAAATCTTTTTCATTCTCCTTTTCTCTAGCTTTTCTTTTCTTTTTTGCATACTGTATTATGGTTCTTACCTGGTGATAAAAGAAAAACCTACAATAAATAATTTTACTTTAAGCAAAATACTCATTAAACTGGTATTTGTGTAGTGAAGCTGTTGGCAAAAGTTTGTGTTACCTATATGTGTAGTTGCAGAGTTTGTAGTGCATACTACTGTTCAAAATCAAAGTTTAAAAAATATGTAGTAATGAGCACATTTCATTGGTCTTTAACTCACAGTACAGATTTGTACTAGTAGCTTTTTATTTGCTATATAACATTCTACTTTTATTAAACACTAATTCCCACTGGTCTTCAGCTCCCAATACAGTTTTTTATGGGCAGCTTTTTAAATGCTGCATAACATTTTACTTATATTAAATTGGTAATTCTCAATGAATAAGTTTTTATCATAAATATTATTTGATATACTAGTTTTATTCCTCACATCATTCTGATACTGGTAACCATTAAACCATTGTCTAAAAGTCAGAACTGTTAGCAAGATGTTTATTATTATATTAAAGGCTACTTGCTTTCTCACTACACTCAAGAGTCTCTAGATTTTAAAACAGTGTAGTAACCAGTATGTTTCTTTGGTAAATAATTCACATAGCAATCCAGTGGGCTCACTATATTTAGCTGATGTACATCAACAAGTGAAATGATTACATTGTGAAATTCAAGCAAAATGCCACTTACTTTCTTCAGTTCAACTGGACCTTACCAGTAGTCCAGAATTTGTAGATTTCTGAATTTATTTTTCATTATGTTTTAATTCTGCATGCCATTCCCACAATGCATTCCAGGAGTTTTCCACCATCTACAATCTACCCTCTATTCTTTCATTAAGTCATAGTTGTCTGTCAGTTTACATGTTCTTGTCAGTAATCAGATGTTTGTGCTAGTTTTTAAGTCTGCAATAGTTACTCATTCAGGAAATGTATTTTGCAAAGCAATGTTTTCTTATATCCTGCCTCATTTTATAAAAATATTTAATAAAAGACTTATCTGTATAATGTTTAGCCTTCAGTGAAAAGAAAAAAAACCAATACAATAAAGTGTACATACATGCATTCTGGGTTTGTGTGCATTTTCAAGCATAATAGATTTGTATGAATGCGTATGTTTGAGTTAAACTTCCCTTGCAAAAATCTTAATTTACTGTTGTAATGCAAATAATCATATCTCTGTGTAGACATTTATTTTTTTAAGAAAAAGTTCTGTTTCTCATTTTAAGTAGATATGTTATAAATTTTATTTTAAAATGAGGGTTTGTATTATTTCTGATGTGAATAATTCTACTTAGTAAGGCAATATCATAATAAAAAATATTAGATAAGTTGAATTCTAATGTAGTTCATTACTTACTGCTGGTTTTGATGCACTACATAAAAGCTAGGACTTTTTAAAATCTGTTTTTTCCCCAGTATTTTGTGTGGTACATTTTTCATGTCTTATTTTCAACAAATCCAAACGGTTTTACACTTATGCATTTGTTATATACTTTTTTCTTTAATAAGATAATACCTCTTTCTTTTGGAGATACTTTATAGCAAACTACATACACTAAACACCTAGGCTACTGTTCTAGAAAACTAAAATAAAGCACACATGCACATGTACACATTATTATTTTGTTTAGTCCCCAAATCAAATTTTTAGTAAAGCCCCCAAATCACACACATTTTTAGTTCAGCCCCAAATATGAAAATCACTTATCAGGCACCAGAATATATTTTAGCGACACTTAACCATAATGATGTCAGTGATTCAAGTTTACATATGATACAATAAATTTTGACAGTCTTATGAACCAGAAATCCAAATGTATGGAAAATGGCCCAACAGTCTGGCACAAGTATCTGAAACTTGCACTATTAGCTGATTGAGTCTACTACTATTCTCTTTATATGCAAGTCACTTATTTAAACTTTATATCTATCAATTTTATCTATGATTTGGCAGAAAACCTCTTGCTATTGGTTTCATAGTCCAGACCAATCTTTGCTGTGCTGTCAATTGCTAACTTTACAAGCTAAGTTATAATTATTGCAAATTATCTACTTAATTAACCCATCTATCATTTATAATGTCTGCCAACATGAACAATGCCAAGTCTGCTATTAAAGGTGCTTAGAAAAGAAGTCTATAACTTTTACAATTCACTAGGAAGCAGATATGTTCACTATTTAAAACAAGGCAAAGATCACATGATCATCAAAAAGTTCTAATGTTACTATATATTATGTTACTCTATATACAAAACCTTGTGCAATATATAGTAATTAAGTATTATTATTATTATGTAAATTACTATACTTTACATATATTTTACTGAAATTCACTTAAAGAACATAATGTTCAATAAAACAGAATGCACTAGTCTCAATGAACAACAAAACAGAACACAGTCCAAATTTCAATTTTTATATTTTTATTGTTAAGTGGGATCAAATAAATACAATAAAAGTGTGGGATAAATAAAGACACTAATATTAAGGTCAAATAAGTCCGGATGTAAACTGTTCTGAGAATAAAGTGACAGATAATTTGAGACGGGGAAAAGAGACTTATAAGTCAAAACATAAAAAGTGGAAGACTGTTTTTAAAAGAAAATAAAAATAAAACAGGTTATAACAGAAAGTGCCAAAAGGGTAAATGTTAGATATTTAAATAATAAAACTAAATGTATTTTTCAATACTTTTATTTATAGCAAAATACCTATAAAAACACATCTATTGAAAAACACTAATTAACCATACAAATGTAGCATATTTGGAAAAAATTCAAGAAAGACCAAAATATCACACTGAAGACACACCAAACTTTGGGTGCAAAGACTAGAGATGCTAGAAGAGAAGTGGATGCATTAAACAAAAATATCTGCACAATCCCTGGTGCATAAATTTTGGAAAAAACATATCTAACAATTAAAAAACGACCTCAAACTTAGATGTGTCTGCCCAGCAGAAGTAGGTTTTTAAGAGGAGATTTAAAATTGCACTCGAGTCATATTGCACCAAACCCGGATTAGTACATAATGTGACCTGTGACCAGCTGAGTACTCATCCAGATAGAAGGCAAAACAGGGGACACAACCTTTCCGAAAGTGAAGGCATGATGGCTGAGAAGTAGAAACGCATATGACACAGCATACACAGTAAAAATTACGTATCCATTCTCAATCCCATTCTGACCTGCCACATGAAGTGCTTTCATGTTCTAATCACCCTAGTTTTCACCAGCCAGTGTCCAACAAAGGAGATGATTTAACAAATCAACAAAAATGTCTAACAGTGATTGTATTAAAAGCTTTCATATTTCATTCTCTACCCTGTTAGTGTAAACAGTTACTATGTAGGTGAATATATAAAGGCAAATCACAACTATTATCTCTTTCCTAAAATTAGGAGGACTTAAAAAATCTTTTTAATAACAATCCAGAGAACTGTGCGCTTTGATAATAATCAACAAGGACCAAGTAATGTTTTAACTACATACAAGAAATTTAAATTATTCAATACAAAATATCTAACAGCAAACCTAGATGAATCTAAATTTAGGTTCATAATGTACAAAAATGTCAAACTGTTACACAGAGCTAAACACCAATCCTCAACAATTAAATTGATACTTTACCTCAAATAAACTAAACAATAACACAACAAACTATACCTGTTTGTTGTGTGAGAGTATTATTTTATTTTGGGGGGTGGGGTGGACTGGGGTGAGGGATTTACACATTATTATGTGATATAATTACAAACTGTAAAATTACTATAAAGGGTATTTAATATTTTAAAAACATAGGCAAAAACTAATCATACCCTTCAATTTTCACCAGTTTAAGAATGAGACCAATAGAAAAACAATCAACAATCCTAAGACTTGATGAACCACAAGATGAATTACATAAACAGTTTTCTTTCATGTGTTACAGCAATAAGAAACATTGCATGAATGACATTATAATGTGAAAAACATCATAATATGGACTATCTCAGACAGTTATCAACAACTGCATCACAATAATTCAAAGCAGGAAAATAAATTCTAAAACCCTGATACCAGCAATTTTTATTGAGCAGCACAATTTAGGTACTCACCTCAAGAAACAATTAAATCAGTTCAAACAGGGTTTGTATTTCAATTGTTAACAAAGAAAATGCTTTACAAAAATAACATTCTGAGTTTGAGGAAACTTGTGCTAGTCTTGAGACAGATATGTGTCTACTTGCTGACTACTCTTGTGGGTGAAATGCTAATTGCACACACCTAATCCCGCTCAAAGATGTGCAAGTACATGAGACAATTTATGACTGAACAAATGGAAACATGGCATTACTGGGCGGAAAATCAGCAGTATATCAAAGTTCATTTCTCTCTTCCCCTCCTTCGATAAGCACGCCTTCTTTCAACTGTCATGCAAGCAATGTAAGTACACTCAAACACTTGTTCATTCCTTTAGCAAAATACTCATTGGATTGAACTGCTTTTGTACTGGGAGAGACAGTTCATATATATATATATTGCATTTATTTTGCAATGAGACAGCCCATCATCAAAGGGAAACAAGTCAATTTTCTTGTCCAAAGTGTGTAGAAGTTCTCAAGAGTTTTGGATGCTAGGTAGGGGCAATATGGAGTCCACAAACTCACAGAAAATCCACATAAAAATCTCTACTCTATGTCCATTAGATCTCAAATGCACAATTTATTATTTTAATTGATGTTCATTAAATCTCAAAGAATTTAAGGCTATCTACACCAATACAATTCTACTCTCTGATCATTAGATTTCACAGAACAAGGCTGTATGCACAGCTTACATGAGAAGTTGTGTCAGTAAGACAACAAAATATTAGGCTCCAGCTTCAAGCCTCAAGCCATTTAGCTGGATTGTTCATTTTCATGCTGCTTGATGAAACAATCTCCAACAGGGAAGAAGTCCCAGCATCGCTGTTGGTATAACTCCCACACATATGTCTCTTGACCCGTGTACTCCGTATCGGGTTTGTTGATGAGGTGCATTATGAAAAACCTTTAGAAACAATCAAAATAGAAAAGGTCAATTAATTCTGAAGGAAATATAAAACAATTATCATCTTCTAATAAGAGAAGCTATAATTTGATATGATGTGAAATATTCTTATTAACTCCAATTCAGTGACTAATTTCTAAACAGAAATAAAAAAATCTTGATACATTAATTTTCCTTGTTTAAACATCTTTGACTTGTTAAATGATCCAACATATTCTTGCAGAAACAGTTGACTCATAGTAACTTACACATAGTGACAAAGGTTTTCTTGCTTTTGGTATCACACTGATTCTGTTGTGGATGTAGAATTTCTTTAGAACTTAAAAACTGTAGCAAAATTTATTATTTGTGCATATTCTCATAGGTTATATACTTCTTTCTTTAATAAGACAATACTGTTTTCATTTGGTGATACTTCAGCAAATTACATTAACTAAACACCTACAGTTTTGGGTAATTAAAATAAAAATATTTATACATAATTATTAAGAGTTGTAGAAACTTTCTCATGATTTAACTTAATATGTGTGCTTTCACTTTTACCGCTAGTGATGGTACACTAGTACAATGATATGCCACAATTCAAATCTTGAATAATAATTAAGTTATTATTGATAGCATTTAGTTAATAAATAAAACTAATTATGTAAAATAGATGCAATTATCATTTAAAATTAAGACTAAGAATTGTACAATTAACCACAGTACAGTAACATACTACAATCAATCAACCACAGTACAGTAACATACTACAATCAATTAACCACAGTACAGTAACATTCTACAATCAATTAACCACAGCAAAGTAACATACTACAATCAATTAACCACAGTACAATAACAGACTATAATCAATCAAACACAGCACAGTAACATACTAAAAATCAATTAACACAGCACAGTAACATACTACAATCATTTAACCTAGCATAGTAACATACTACAATAAATTAACCACATGACAGTAAGAGATTACATACAGTCAATCAACCACAGCACAGTAACATACTAAAAATCAATTAACACAGCACAGTAACATACTACAATAAATTAACCACATGACAGTAACAGATTACAATCAATTAACACAATAAGCAACATATTACAATCAATTTGCCACAGTTCAGTAACAGCTAGGACAATTGGGTAAACACACTATGACTAAAAAAGATAAGCAAGAATATTACTACTTTCGTACTGAAATACGTCCACCTAAGATTCCAAAACATAAAATCTGTACCTAGTTAACACTTTGTTTGGGACAACAAATAAAATGTTACCTTTGATATGTATTTTCTTTTTGATTCAAGCTTGTTACTCTAGGTCCCAAGATCTCTGATAACAAACTTATTAAGTGTGCATTTCAGTTAGTTTCAGCTCACTATTAAACATTTGTAAACTGAAAGTGTACTTACATGTAGTTAGCGAAGTTGTGTTCATTCATCACATGTTTTTCAAAGCCATGTGGCACTTTATCAAAGTACTCTTTTCCAATGCCACAAATAAAACACTTTGACTGAAATCAAAAGAAAATACTATTTCATGAAAGCAGAGAAAATTGGATTAATGTGGCTTCAGTTATATTTACAGGTGAGTTTCAGGTTATGGTGGCCCTCAATTACAACAAATCATTGTATAGGCAAGTTCCAGAGTGGTCTCGAGTTACAATATAATGCAAATTTGTTTTCAATTCTGATGCAGTAACATCCATTCCTTTCTTACAAACTGAGCTGAACTATTTTTGATGGAGATGAACCACAGATGTATGCTACTCGGTATTACTGAGGTGTAGGAACCAGGCTCTTGTGTACTACTATGCCAAAATACAGATCATTTACACTTTCTGAATTATGTACTAAATTGCGTTATGAAGGTCTTTATGAATGAAACTTGTTTGTAACCTGGAACTTGCCTATATAACAATTTCTAAATAGTAACAAGCAAGATACATTTTTAAAAAAATAATTCAGACAAAATAATCAGAATATATATATGAAATGTGCAGAGTGAGATGTAGGTTAATTTTGTATTTTTGTTTTCAAATCTATTTCTCTTCCCTAAAGTATGTGTTGACTGCAATGAAACAATTCAGAGGTGTTATTTTTTAACAGGATATTCAATGCTTCTATATCAAGTAAGATTTTAAACAGTATTTACTGCTTGCATCAAGATTTTGTGCAAAGCAATTTTTAAAAAAAAACAACTTTCTGCATTAATTGTTTTTACTTGATGATAGTGACAATTAGCATAACATTTCCTTGTTTTGAATTTATACAGATTTACATGACCAAATGGTATATAAACTACATGACAAAATGGTGTATAAACTACATGACAAAATGGTGTATAAATTACATGCTAAATGGTGTAAAAATTGAATGACATAAAGGTATGTATTAACTAAAAATAGAAAGTATGTTGGATCAGTTTTCAATGAATATATGAACACAGGAACAAAAAGGAGGATGCAAAACATCATTAAGTGTCAATGTTCACAAAACATGATCTGCAAGTATTATTATGTAAAACCAACACTACCAGTATTTTCATTAAAACGTTCACTGTCCTCCGCATCTGCATTGACCAAGCTGGTGACCACACCCACATACAAACATTTTGGCTCTGACTTAAAGACATTACAAAATTTTCTGTACTACCATTATTATCAAATTATTAATATCAAATTCTCAGTGTTGACTTCACTACCAATCCTGACAATCATTGGGCAATTTCCTGATAATCATTGGGCAATTTCCTGACAATCATTGGGCATTTACCTGACAATCAATAGCAATTCCCTGACAATCAATGGGCATTTTCCTGACAGTAAGCATTTCCCTGAAAATCATTGGGCATTTTGTATATGATCAATGAGCATTTCAAATGAATCAGAAAGTGTATACTCATAACCATAGACATGAAAAGCCACTTTGAATGAATAGATTGAAAACAATTTTGAATTGCCAAACACTAGCAAAACATTTACAACAATAAGAGTAAAAAAGCTAATATAATGCTCAAGGAGACAGAAATTTGCATTGTGTGTGTGTGTGTGTATGGGAGAAAATTTCAGCTGATACTAAGACAGTAAGAAAAGCATTTATGTTTGGCAAACTAGCTTTCTTATGCATCAACCTATGTACATGAGAATGAAAGGGTTAACTAAGAAATGTGTAAAGTGTCCATGTTGGCCATAAATTATTTCAAATGGTATGCATGTGACATCCATGAATTGTTCAAGACTCTGTTAAAGGAATAGTCAAGATTCGTTAAATGAGTAGTTAGAACTTGCCTAATGAGTAATTGGGACTCAATTAATGAGTAGTTGGGATTCACTAAATGAATACATAGACTCAAAGGAGTAGTTGGGACCATAAAATAAGTGAGATATTTTGACAGATTACCTCCATGTCTTCTTTCACTTGTTCCAGCTGGTCTCTCAGTTCTCCAAATGCATCAATGATCAAACCTGACCACACAGTATGTCATTCAATGCTTTAAAAACTTAACAAACCTGACCACACAGTACATCATTCAATGCTTTAAAAACTTAACAAACCTGACCACACAGAAAATCATTCAAATGCCTAAAAAAAAAAAAATTATCAAACCTAGCCAAAAAAAATATGTGTGTAATAGTGAGTCATTCAAATTCTTTACACATGATCAAATCTGTCATGTTTTAAATAAATACAAGTCTTCAGATAATAATGAGTGTGATGACATGATTCTGATGATGTTTGACATATAAGTATGTTTATTAAATCATAACCCAGATGCCACAGTCCATTCTGAGCAAAATCAATCATTTTGTTGCCAAACAAATATCAATTATTTATTGCAATAATAATTTTTAATATGTTAAATCCCCACCCCTAGCATAATAGTGAGAAAATATTTTGCAATATTAAAAGAAAAAGAAAAGAGTTTGACATGAATGTGTTATCTGGACATTTACATACATGTACTGATAATAAATATTGATGAAACCAAAAGAGAGATCTGTTAACAATAAAAGCAAGAAAGAAAGTTATGTTTGTAGAGTAATTGCAAAGTCATGTCATTTGATGTTATGTTTGTAGAGTAATTGCAAAGTCATGTCATTTGATGTTATGTTTGTAGAGTAATTGCAAAGTCATGTCATTTGATGTTATGTTTGTAGAGTAATTGCAAAGTCATGTCATTTGATGTTATGTTTGTAGAGTAATTGCAAAGTCATGTCATTTGATGTTATGTTTGAAGAGGAATGCAAAGTTGTGTGAGTTGATATTATGTTTGTAGAGTAATGCAGTCATGTGATTTGGGTGCAGTATAAACTTACCTTGAATAATTGCAAGGAGAATAACAATAACGAAAAAGAAGAAAGTTATGTCAAAGAGGATACGATATGTTTCATAAGAATCACCATCTGCAGGCTCGATTTCATCTCCTGTAAAATACATAAAGAAGTGGATCAGGCAAAAGCTACCAAGTCACTATAATTCCAGTCAAATTCAAGCACACAAATATTCAATGAGTAATTCCAGTCAAATTCAAACACACAAATAAGTAAATATTGACAGTGAGTGTAAGAGCTATTTATTTTGTTGTTGCTATTGATATCTCACAAAGCACTACTAATCAACAAAAGGCTTAATCTTTGTTTTCTGAGAAAGAGTTATTTTATAGTTAACAATGATTTTGGGATTTTATATAAACACACACACACACACACACACACACACATTATTGTTTGCTGATTGCTGCTTAGTAATTCTATATATACACAATTAGTGGTGTAAGCATTGTTTGGCCATTATATATTTCAGCATTTAGTGAAATTATTGTCGATATTATTATGATTCTATATTTAAACAACTGTTAAATACTGTTATTACTGTTAACATTATTTTTCACTGATTCTATATTTAAACACATACTATTTTTATTGTTAGCATTACTGTTTGCTGCTTCTATATTTAAACAACCACTGATATTACTCTTACCATTACTTTTATTGAGTCTGTATTTCAACAGATACTACTGTTAACATTCCATACTGAAACAGCTATTGATATTATGATTTAACACTAGTGTGTACTGATTCTATATTTAAACAATTATTGATTTGAGTTAATTACTGTGTACTGATTCTATACTTAAACAACTGTTGATTTTAGTGTTAACTACTGTTGAGTAAATTTATATTTAAACAACTACATATATTTATGTTAACACTATTTTTTAGTGATTCTATGTTTAAAGTAGTTGTACTTAACTCACCTATGCCACCACCGGCTCGAACTCCTGTGTGAACATGATAAATGAAGCACTGCAACACAATTTAAGTCAAACATTATCAAGTTGTAAGAAGAAAAAAAAAGAAATATTCAATATTAAACAGTTATATTACTGATTTATAATGTTGTTGTTTTTCAATCAGTAAAATCAAATAAGATTTTGTGATTAAAATATATAAAGCAATTTTGCATTCTAAACCAGGTTTTCTCGACCAGAGTTCCATGAGAGGATGCTAGGGGTTCCCTGAGAGATCATGACTCCAAAAAAATAAACATAATATAGTAATATTTTTGCATGGGTTCAGAGAGCTGAAAATAATATCAAGGGTTCCCCCTAGGGTAAAAAGGCTGTTCTAAACAGACACTTAAATCTCATGCAGTCCCTAAAGTGGAATTGATGGAGAGGAGATAGTGCTTCTACCATTTTAAAAAGTATTGTAGTAATATAAATATGAATGGAAAACCCATTTCCAAGATGTGAAGACTAAAAATTATACACTTGCATATATAATGATGAATGTAAAAATAAAAAATGTATAAATGTATCTACAGTGATGACTGTGACAATAATACTTTGTGCACCTATATCTATAGGGATAGTGACAATAATACTTTGTGTAAATGTATCTACAGAGATGACTGTGACAATAATATTTTAAATACCTGTGTATACAGAGATGACTGTGACAATAATACTTTGTGTACCTGTATCTACAAAGATGAGAGTGACAATAATATTTTGTGCACCTATCTCTTTAGAGATGACCATGACAATAATACTTTGTGTACATGTATCTACAGAGATGACTGTGACAATAATACTTTGTGTACCTGTATCTATAGTGATGACTGTGACAATAATACTCTGTGTAATGTATTTACAAAAATGACATAACAATAATACTTTCATCTACTGAGATGACAGTGACAATAATACTTTGTGTACATGTATCTACAGAGATGACTGTGACAATAATACTTTGTGTACCTGTATCTATAGTGATGACTGTGACAATAATACTCTGTGTAATGTATTTACAAAAATGACATAACAATAATACTTTCATCTACTGAGATGACAGTGACAATAATACTTTGTGTACATGTATCTACAGAGATGACTGTGACAATAATACTTTGTGTACCTGTATCTATAGTGATGACTGTGACAATAATACTCTGTGTAATGTATTTACAAAAATGACATAACAATAATACTTTCATCTACTGAGATGACAGTGACAATAATACTTTGTGTACCTGTATCTATAGTGATGACTGTGACAATAATACTTTCATCAAATGAGGTGATTGTGACAATAATACTTTGTGTATCTGTTATCTATAGTGATGAATGCAAAACACGACTGTACCATAAGTGATGTCTGTGAAAATAATACTGTGATTGTAATTTGACGAAATGCAATGTGGTGTGATCTGATGAAATATAATTATGTCTGTTATAACATTCTTAGTGAGATTCTAAGAGGAGAAGACTTTGTGTGACTGTGGCCAAAGTGAATGATGCGAAGATTTGAGATTGTGTGACTGTGACCAAAGTGAATGATGCGAAGATTTGAGATTGTGTGACTGTGGCCAAAGTGAATGATGCGAAGATTTGAGATTGTGTGACTGTGGCCAAAGTGAATGATGCGAAGATTTGAGATTGTGTGACTGTGGCCAAAGTGAATGATGCGAAGATTTGAGATGTGAGTGACCTCTGTGGTAATTGTGTATATGTGAATACAGTAACAGATTGTGAAGATTTATTTTTGTGTGTCTCTGAATACAGTCATAAAATGTTTCTATGTGGCTGAGAATACAGTGATAAACATGAAGGGTTGTTTTTGTGTGGCTGAGAATACAGTGATAGATGTGAAGATTTATGACACTGTATGACTGTGAATGCAGTGGTAGTTATGATGAGTTATATCTTTGTGCAACTGTGAATGCAGTGATGGATGTGAAGAGATATCTTCATGTGATTGAATCCAAGATAGATGTGAAGAGTTCTTTATATGATTGTGTGAATGAGTGATGGATATGAAGGGTTGTATCTTTATGTAACTGTGAATGCAGTGATTGATGTGAAGATCTGAGCCTTATGTGTGATTGTAAATAGTGATGAAGATTTGTGCCTCAGTGTAGCTGCGAATAAAATGATATAATGATGGTTGTGAGATTTGTGGCTCAGTCAGCTGAGAACATAATGATGGATGTGAAGATTTGCGTCTCACTGTAGTTATGAAGATGGATGTGAAGATTTGTGTTTCAGTGTGGCTGTGAATATAATCATGTATATGAATATTTGTGTCTCACTGTAGCTGTGATGATGGATGGAAGATTAGACTGGAAGTACTGCATGTAAAAAAACTCAAACACAAAGGTAAGTTGCCTGTATGCATATAGGAGAGAAGAGCGTGTTTATGTGAAACCAAAAGTGGTGAGAGAGAAACCAAGATATGAGATCGAGACTGAAAGAAAAACAGTAAAAATAAAAGGTACAACAGGGAGAGAAAGAAAACACAGAAGTAAGAAAAAAAGACATTATGTACTGAATCAATAAAGTTGTAAACTCACAGTGGCCATGTCATGACACTTGTAGTCCACTTGTCCATCCTCCTCTTTGACATAGAATTTGCGGAAAAAGTTAAAGGCCACAACCGTATATATGTAGACAACCACACATGTCAGCATAACAGTCAGGACCAGCTGTCAACAAGGACAGTATTAAAATAAGAACAAAGAAATAAACAAATTTATAATCAAAGCAGTCTGGCAGAGTTAACCCTCCTTGATATATGTCAACAAGAAAGTCAAGACCAAAAATCAGCAAGGATGAGTTAAAATCAAAACAAAGAAATAAAAAAATTCACATCAAACAAATATGGCAGAGTTACCTCTCCTTGATAATGTCAGTAAGGACTGAGCTTGAGTGAACAAACCTGAAGTAACTTGATAAATCATATCAAAAACATTTGCATAATTATGTACCACTAAATAAGACTTCCAGCTTTTATCTTTCATCAACACTAAAAATTTTGCTGAGTGAATAAGACTTGTTCTTGGCAATGGAAAGGGAGTGAATTTAAACACTTGCCCCAATAAAATTGTCAGAATTACAGAAGACCACTACGATGAGTGTATCAGCTACCTTACTTACAGCAAGAACAAACAATAATCACTTTCACATCAAATCAAAAAGGAAACTGAAAAGAGATCATAACCTGTTTGCCATTGTGTGTCACTGATTGAAGAATGGTACGCAGTGTTTTGAAACCAATGGCAACGTCCAATAAGTGTGCTGCAAAGAAGAAATAGTTGAAGTTGCCCAGGACGGAAAACAAGAAGTACCAGGCAATGTACAGGAATGACTGCAAGAGAAACAGGAAAAAAATTGCTTAATACAAATGAAATCAAAGGGGGATAAAAGTTACATTTTGTAAGGAAAGAAAATATGCATAAAATGTTTATTAAAGGGAGAGAATGAACATCAAATAAATGACAAATATGGGTGAGGGTACAGTATTTATCAATATATATGGGTAAACTTTAATGTTTAATTTTATTTAATTATAACTATGAACCAACCCCACATGATTGACTTCATGTCAATTCAAACAAAGAAAACCATTCAATTATAAATGTTTTTATTTTAGTATTTTTAAAAGAAAACGTTTAATTATTTGCTCTGTGCAAACTGAATATGACATCTGGTTAAATGGTATTTATTAACCCCATTGAGTGTCTTGATTCCAATTTAAAAACATGGTATGTTTGTGGTTATAATGTTTAGGGAAACATTATTTATGCATATTATACAACTGAGAATTTAAGGTAAATCAATGTCCATGAAAGTGATATGACTAATAAACATAATTAAAAATCACCATTAGTCTGCACTCACATTGTCAGTGAAAATTACTCCCCACTTCCAGATCTGGTATTGGTAGTCGACATTTTGCAGGCTAAGACAAGAATTTTTTAATTAAAAAATGGTTCATCTTAATACCCACAAACCCACTTTATTTTTATTCATACACACACACATATAAACATTGGCAATCAAATTCAGACCACATATATTACATTTAAACTGTTTTACATATAAATACAATTTCACATACAGACCACATACATTACATTTAAACTGTTTTACATACAGACCACATACATTACATTTAAACTGTTTTACATATAAATACAATTTCACATACAGACCACATACATTACATTTAAACTGTTTTACATACAGACCACATACATTACATTTAAACTGTTTTACATATAAATACAATTTCACATACAGAAGCTGGGATGGTGTAATAATATGAAAATCTTTTAAATAACAATATTAGAATAGCAGTATAACCATCTCAATTATTAAAATAGTATAACCATCTCAGCTAACAGAACAGCAGTTTAACTATCTCAATTATGAAAACAGCAGTATAGCCATCTCAATTATTAGCATTGCAGTATAGCCATCTGAATTACCTGTACTATGTATTACTTAATTATATGTAATATGCAAACAATCATATTATACAATACAGAATGAAAAAACAGAAATGTCACTAACAAAGCTGGAATGAATCGTGACTTAGAGCCATCGTCTTGTGGGGTGGTAGTCTTGTCCATTCCCAATAAACCAGTTATAGCTTCATAGTCATACTGTTCTGCATAGCGAGATCGAACCTAACAACAATCAATTCATAATAAATTGTATTTTGTTTGACAAAAATAAACACTACAAAGGAATGCAGCAGAAAACAAAATAAACACTGTGACAGAATTTAATATACCAGGCTACACTGTGAGTGAATTTAATGTACCAGGCTACACTGTGAGTGAATTTAATGTACCAGGCTACACTGTGAGTGAATTTAATGTACCAGGCTAAATGGTGAGTGAATTTAATGTACCAGGCTACACTGTGAGTGAATTTAATGTACCAGGCTACACTGTGAGTGAATTTAATGTACCAGGCTAAATGGTGAGTGAATTTAATGTACCAGGCTACACTGTGAGTGAATTTAATGTACCAGGCTACACTGTGAGTGAATTTAATGTACCAGGCTACACTGTGAGTGAATTTAATGTACCAGGCTACACTGTGAGTTTAATATACCAGGTTACATGGTGAGTGAATTTAATGTACCAGGCTTCACTGTGAGTGAATTTAATGAATCAGGCTACACTGTGAGTTTAATATACCAGGTTACATGGTAAGTGAATTTAATGTACCAGGCTAAATGGTGAATCTGATGTATCAGGCTAAATGGTGAGTCTGATGTATCAGGCTAAATGGTGAGTTTGATGTATCAGGCTAAATGGTGAGTCTGATGTACCTGGCTAAGTGAGTTTTATGCAGGATTCTACCTATCCTTTTTGGCCATTACTCACTGCTGCTGAAGTCAATGTTAATAGGCAGTCCCAACATTGCTGTTTTGCAGGAATAAGTAGCATTTAGTGCAGAAATTTGGTGATTTACTGAGCAAAGTGTGATAATTTAATACAATTATTTGCTGATGCAACTTGGATAAAATTAAAGATAATTTCTTTATCTACACACTATTGTTATTTTTATTTAATGTAATTTTAGCCATTTTTGATAGAAAAGTACTTACTAAGTGATGAGTGATGGGCACGCTTTTGCTAAAAATGGGGCCTTGCAGCCATATGTCGACATGATCAAAAAATTTGCTTTGGTCCAAATTTCTTTTGCATGTGACTGCATTACTGATATCAGTAAGAACAAAACATAAAGGTACAACCCTAAGCTTTCTCCTGATCCATTTTTTATTAGCATAACTTTAAAACTCACACTTTGGTAATCAATTAAAAGCTTGGCTATTTTGAAAGCTATGATGCTCATGCATTTGAATAAATTTTCTCCCACTGAAACCTGTGATGAAAAGATCATTCCTTTGTGAAGCTAGTTTTTAAAATGTTTGTAGCTTCAGCTGTGGTTTAACACGAACACTTTTTGTCAGGTAATTGAAAAAGCATCTGCTTCAAATTCTAGCAATGGCTGAGCATCATATTTTGGAAAATTTAGAGCTGCAACAAACTTCAAAAGCAATTAATCTTGGCATTTTTATGTTTATATCAGTTAGTATTGCTTCTATTAAATAGAGCACTTTATTTGTGTACGGATTTATTTAGTAATTGCAAGTTAATTTTTATGACTGCAAGAATGGTGTCTTTGATCCTCAGTTCTATAGTTTCTAATTATTTCTTTGCAACCCCCCTACTCTATTTCAAACCACACAAAACTCTATATGAAGCATGCTTTGGAAAAAATAAAACTTTAGTTTGTTACATAGTGTATTTATTTTGTGCTCATTTTCTTTTGAGACTGTCTTATGTAAAATAATACATCTTACTCTAATGTTAAACTTTACTGAAATCATGACTATTTTTTTTAATGTGATTTTCTGTAAATCTCAAATTTTTTTATATTTTAAATTTACGACTAATAGTAGCTGGCTGCAGGACATAATTAATTATATCAACTTTAGCTGGGTTTTCACAGGCAATGACACATATGTGTAAATATATATAAATTAAATATATATAAAAAAATAAAGCATGTCAGTATCAGAGGATAATAATTAGCATCAACATATGTCAAATAGAAAATTTCTCCACAATATCATTAACTTTGTTTTCTTCTTGAGATTTTCTGCTGTTCTTTATTTTATTATTAGTTTTCTTTAAATTAAAAAAAAAGTGCCTGGTATTTGTAAGTTGAATACATAGAAAAAGAATTTGATGTTGTTGCAATTTTTCTATCTGCATGAGCATTTGGTTGTGTCACTCCCAAAAGCTTTTCTAATTAAGATATTTCATCTCTTGTTATATATTCACTGAATACTTAGACTTTACTGTCCACTCTTCTTCCATACAAGAGTGACTTGATGAATTGTATGTTCAAATAATGAAACTTAAGATGCATGACAAGCCTGGAGGGTGGATGGGCGAGGGGTAGATCACTCTCATTTCTAAGTTATCAGAAACTTGGATGAGATCCCACAGAACCGGATATTTTTAATATCCATATCTATACCTATATTGTTTACATTATACAATAATTTACAGAAAACGGAAGTTTCTAATAGGAAAAGTAATTTGACTGAAGTCAAAATGAAGTCTAACTGATAGTTGTTCAGTAATAATAATACCTTTTTCTTGACAAATTTGTCCCAGTAACTCTCTGGAAATGATTGAGTGCTAAGAACCAGCTTGTCCCAGTGTGCCTTGATGTCATCGTCACTAGGTTGCTCAACAATATAAAGGCCTTCAAACTCGAGCTTGCGAGCAATTTCTTTCTCTCGCTTAAATATCACCAGAGGCACCTGTGTCAAATTTAATGAAAGCACATTCCTATTAAAATAATGAAGCATTTAAAAAATTTTGTTACACATATGATAAATCACACACAATAAACAAAAGCTGTGGTGGACACACATCAAACTAAATGGGAGTTCAAAGGGTCATGAGTTTCATATAACAAATATCAAACAAGGCATGTCAGTGTACTCCAGAGAAAAACAGTCATGTTTTACAGCCAGGCCACATTCTGGTATCTGGTTATCTGTTAATGAATAACTTCTTATAATATTTTTTAAATCTTCCTTGTTCTTAGAGATTTGGAAAGTGAACTTTAATTACAGACAAAACTGTGGACATTTTGATCTGACAACTGTGTGATGAGAAATTTTGTGACTGATTGGCTGGCCTGAATAACAATCATGCTTTTGAACAGAAGCATTCTTAAGGCAAGCTTGACAATAATACTTTTTCAAAATAGAAAAAAATACAGTTCAGCTAGTGCCTTCAAATAAAAGTAGGCTTAGGCAAGCTTGACAACAACACTTATTCAAATTAGACAAAAGTACAGTTCAATTATTGCCTTTAGACTGAAGCATTGAAACAATATACATTTATAATTTAATCTTTACAAAAAAATACAGTTAAGTGATAACCTTCAGACTGAAGTAGGTCATAAGCAAGCATTAAAGCAATACACATTTATAATTTAATCTTTAAAAAACTACAGCTCAGTAATAACCTT
This sequence comes from Sinotaia quadrata, assembly GCA_028829895.1. Lineage (NCBI taxonomy): Eukaryota > Metazoa > Mollusca > Gastropoda > Architaenioglossa > Viviparidae > Sinotaia > Sinotaia quadrata. The sequence goes on from CM054177.1 coordinate 85,261,088, forward strand.
CAGACAATAGTAGGCCACAAGCATGGAAAAAGCCGTCAAGCTGTGTAGCAAAGCCAAAATGCGCATGACTGGCTCCAGGTAGTAAAAATTATCATCAATAACAACGAACTCATTGCTTCCATCATCCACCTCTTCTTCTGCATCAGTTCCATTGCCTAGGATACCATCTTCACCTTCCACTGTTACTTTGGATACCTGTGTCAAGATAGATTGTACTGATTTTAAATACCTGTGTCAAGATAGATTGTACTGATTTTAAACACCTGTATGTTATATTGCACTGATTTTAAATACCTGAGTCAAGATAGATTGTACTGATTTTAAACACCTGTATGTTATATTGCACTGATTTTAAATACCTGAGTCAAGATAGATTGTACTGATTTTAAATACCTGTATCAAGATAGATTGTACTGATTTTAAATACCTGTATCATGTTATATTGCACTGATTTTAAACACCTGTATCATGTTAAATTGTACTGATTTTAAATACCTGTATGTTATATTGCACTGATTTTAATTACATGTATCACGATATATTGTACTAAAACCCACGGATAGAGGGTGGTTGAGGGTGCAACCTTTTCACCCCCTTCCGCCAACCCTCCCATCCTCCACCTCAGGACACAATGTGAGGCTGTGGGGTCCCACTGGAGCACTCCAGATCAGATAACGTCTTTTGACGAAATGATCAATGCTAGCTCCAGTGGTGAAGTTAAAAGGATAGCATAACCACCACCTATACTGTACTAATTTTAAACAATGGCTATATTTTATTATACAAATTTTAAACAGATGTATCATGATATACTGTACTAATTTTAAACAATGGCTATATTTTATTATACAAATTTTAAACACATGCATCATGATATACTGTACTAATTTTAAACAACGGCTATATTTTATTATACAAATTTTAAACACATGCATCATGATATACTGTACTAATTTTAAACAATGGCTATATTTGATTATACAAATTTTAAACACATGCATCATGATATACTGTACTAATTTTAAACAATGGCTATATTTGATTATACAAATTTTAAACACATGCATCATGATATACTGTACTAATTTTAAACAATGGCTATATTTGATTATACAAATTTTAGACACATGCATCATGATATACTGTACTAATTTTAAACAATGGCTATATTTTATTATACAAATTTTAAACACATGCATCATGATATACTGTACTAATTTTAAACATGTGTATTATGTTATAATTTTAAAAACCTGTATCAAATATACTGTACTGAACCAACAGGTTCTATGTAGTGTTGAAAATCAATGAGGGACTAAAGTTCTGACAGTGGAGACATGATGTAGACGATAGTGATACCATACAATGACGTTTCCTCACTGTTCATGTTTTTGTTCAACTCCCCCTTTTGTGACAATTATGTTATATAGTACTAATTTTAAACACCTGCTGTATCATATTATGTTGTATTAATTTTAAATACCTGTATCATATTAATTTTAAACACCTGCTGTATCATATTATACTGTACTAATTTTAAACACCTGCTGTAACATATCATATTATACTAATTCTAAATACCTGTATCATATTATATTGTACTAATTTTAAATACCTGTGTCATGTTATATATTGTACTAATTTTAAATACCTGTGTCATGTTATATATTGTACTAATTTTAAATACCTGTGTCATGTTATATATTGTACTAATTTTAAATACCTGTGTCATATTATATATTGTACTAATTTTAAATACCTTTGTCATGTTATACTCATTTTAAACACCTGTGTCATGTTATACTGAACTAAATTTAAACAAATGCCACAATACACTGTATCAATTTTACCCTTTTGTATTATGTTACATGGTAATGACTTTAAACATGTCTCACAATATGGAATAATATGGAATAATAGATTGTTAAAGACTTTGTGTCAGGACAAATTAAACTGACTTTAAACACAAGTATGTACAGAATAATACATTGGAAAAGTCTAAACACCTGAGCATGGAATAATAGATGACTTTAAATTTCCACCAACATGAAAGACTGTACTGATTTTAAATACCTGTTTATGGAATAGGTCATGGTTGATTGGCATATATGATCAAGAAAGACTGATAAAAGAGAGGGTTTCGGCCCCCCCCCCCTTTCCCAATGGAGAGCAGTTGAGGGTGTGCACCAAACTAGATGCGACCTGTTCATCTCCTTCCGTCAGCCCTTCTGCCCTCCACCTCAGATGCACTTATTAACTATTGGATGTTTGCATTCTCTATTGCACAGTATGAGCTATTACCTTGTAGAAAAGAAGAATAGTGTTGATGAAGAATGCCATTGTAAGAGCCAGGTATTTGAAGTTATAGAAATTCCGAGCAAAAAGACTCTGAAACACATGATACAAATTCAACTTATAAGAAGTCTATAATACTGAAAAAAAACAACAACATATATTCATGATTAAAACACCATGTAAAACAAGAAGGAATACGCACTTTTATAAAATGGAATTAATAAGTAAATGTTTCTGATATTTGCAAAACATCATACAAATTGCTCATGGCAACACATTACTAACTTACCAGGATATATTTCCCATAATCGAAACCCTGCACATCAACAGGCGCTTCATCCTCCAGGTTCATGGGAACAGGCTCTGGGGTCATTGGTACAGATCTAGATGTCAGAACACCACAAAGTAAGATGAAATGGAACAAAATGCTATTATTAATTCTTTTAATCTATCTTAATGTACATAATAGGCCCTTTGTTCCACGAGGAATCCAAGGAAATAAGCAAGTAATGCACACAACAAAAGTAAACACTAAAGAGATGTAATATGAAAACAACACTGCAGTAAATAATCGAAAAACACCATCTGCATTCATAGCTATGAAAGAAAACAATGAAAAACAAAACATGCTTACCTTACCGAATAAACCTTAAAGCATTCCTTACCTTTGGTCAGGTGTGTAGGCAAAAGGAGTCATTTTGGGGGCTGATGATTGTGCAGCATTCTCAGGCAAAAACACCTCATCCTCCATCTGTAAGTAATATGCAGACAAATGATACATAATAGATATGCTGATGCATGGTATGTAATAATTGACTTATGACAAGTTTAATGTAGGGAATTAATATACAGACACAAGATACGTAAATAATTTGTATTAATATAAGGAACTGAGAGAGAGAGAGAGAGAGAGAGAGAGAGAGAGAGAGAGAGAGAGAGATGTAGATAAGTGATAAGTTAGAGGTAGAGAAGTAAAATATAGACAAGTGATATGCAAATAAATGATGAGTGACAAATTCAAGGTAGAAAACTAAAACACAGACATGTGATATGTAAATAAGTGATGTGTGATAAGTTACAGGTAGGAGGAAATGTGTGTGTGTGTGTGTGTGTGTGTGTGTGTGTGTGTGTGTGTGTGTGTGTGTGTGTGTGTGTGTGTGCCTGCGTGCACGCCACATGCATGATAGGCAAATAAGTTAAATGTATTTGTGATGGTGATATTCTAAAATGGGATTTGATGATAATATACGATAGAGGATTTATAAATGGGGTGTGATAGTGGTATATAATAAGAGATTTATAAGTATAGCATTATGGTATTATATTAAAAGGGATTTATAAATGGAATGTGATGTTGGAATATGATAAGGGATTTATAAATGGAGTGTGTTGGTGGTATAAGTGATTTGTAGATACTATCAGCATAATACAAAATACCATAAAAATCTGTACAAGAAACCAACAAGCTAAACGGCCATTAAAATGAATGTGAATAACAACAAACAGTATTGTGAACATGCAATCAACATTAAATGCTACCTCGCTTATCTGACGGACAGCCTGAGGTGGAATTAGCGAGGTGGATGACTCATGTGTGCTGCCTGGCTGGACTCCATTTTGTGTAGGGACTGACTCTCGAAGCCTGCACACAGAAATGAGGTATGGTAGTTTTAGAAATTGAAAGTAGCTACAAAACTCTGAACAAAGCATTTCTAACAAGAAACTACAAATTAACAAATCATTTATGACAAGAACTTCAATGCAGTAAATAAAGAATTTCTAAGAAGAATTACAATGCACTGAATAAAGCATTTCATGTCTACTCTTACTCTTGATACCCAAAGTCTGTATATATTCTCACACTCATGGATCAATTAAGATAATCTTTTTATGGGCTTACAGAATAATTATTCCACTCATAAACACAACCACCCACCCATATTCACTGGAGATCAGATTCATTGGATATGCTCTAATCATATTCACCATGATATACAGATATTCACCATGATATACAGCAAGACTGCTAAGTGTGAAGAATTAAAAATAAAAAATTCAACATGAAAATTCTAAATGCTTCTACTGTTCTAGGTGTACAATAAAAAAATGCAATTTGTACTGTATGCTTATAAAACATATTTAATTTCCATGTTGCATTGGTTTCTATTCACCCTACTTAAATCTCAGTCCAATTCACCACACATACAAAAAATATCCCCAAACAAGCACAGTATGATAAAACAATCAAGATCCCAACTACAAACATACAACTTGAGATAAGTCAACAACAAAAAAAGATCCCATCTACAAGCATTAACTAGGGATAAGACAACCTCATGCATAATTTAGAGACAAGACAACTACATACATAAACTAGAGATAAGGCAACTATAAACATAAACTAGAGATAAGACAACTACATGCATAAACTAGAGATAAGACAACTATAAACAAAAACTAGAGATAAGACAACCACAATCATAAAACAGAGATAAGACAACTATAAACAAAAACTAGAAATAAGACAACCACAATCATAAAACAGAGATAAGACAACTATAAACAAAAACTAGAAATAAGACAACCACAATCATAAAACAGAGATAAGACAACTATAAACATAAAATTGAGATATGGGAACTACTAGGACAACTATAAAAAACAATAAACAAAACAACCCCCAAATCACAAATCCACACAATACATATCCAGGAATAGACTTTAAAAAAAATTAAATCCTACCCTATTTACCCATATCAATATTCTAAGCTCACTTGTTCATATCCTGGGTATCTGTAGGTGGCTTGGAACCTATAACATCTGGGGATGTCTCAAGCTCTGCAGGTGGTATAATAGCAGCCCCATTTGCCTGAAGCTGTGCCAGAGCCATGGGGCCCACTGGCAGGGCAATGGGGCCTTTAGCCATTTTGTCAACCTTGGGTTCTTCCAGGGTTTTGTCACCCATCATCATATTGACAAAGAACTTGACCAGTGTCCTATACATCCATGCAAGACACACAAATTAAAATATAATGAGTGTCTAGTAGCTAGCTAGATGTGTGAACAGATAGATGGGTTCATTCGTACACATCAAATATCATATCAATGTAATATTAATTTCACCATAATACAGATAAACTCCTAAAACACATATCAAATATATAATTGCAACATTCATTTAGCTGTAATAACTGATTCAGATGAAGACATACAAAAATTACTACTGTCTCCACACACACACACAAACAACACATTATATCAAATATATAATTTAGCTAAAATAAGTAAGTATATAACAAGAAAAAACTAAAACTATTACTGCCGCTACACACACACATATATATACACACACACACTCACACAAACACAATATATATAAAATATCAAATAATTTAACTAAAATAAGTACAGAACAAGAAAACAAGACACACATATATGCATGCTTTGCACACACAAACACATTATATCAAATATATAATTTAGCTAAAATAAGTGAGTACAGAACAAGAAAAAACTAAAACTACTACTGTCACTACACACACACACACACACACACACACACACACACACACACACACACACACACACACACACACACACACACACACATCAAACTAAAATAAGTGAGTACAGACAAAAGTAAAATTGTCATTACACATACACACACACACACACACATCAAACTAAAATAAGTGAGCACAGACAAGATAAAAGTAAAAGTTCCACTCATTACACACCACAGAATGTGAAAGATGACCATAAGGAGGTAAAAGGCAAGGCGGAAGCTCAGTTTGAACATGGTGACCAGTAACTCTGGATACGTCATTGAGCGGTAGGCATGGTAACACTTCTTCAAGTTGCTCCATGTAAACAGTGATAGCAGGGCAGATAATCCATCCCGGGCAAACCTATAGACCAGGAATACTGGCTCCAGCACACTGAAAGCAATCACAAGGCAAAATATTGTCAAATATATTTTTTTAATCTAAGTTACTTGGAGAGAAAAAAAAAGTTAAATACTGTTTTTGTTTTTTAAACTGTGCTTGTCTTTGTAAAGATAAATCTATGTACATAAAAATTTCTTAACATGTAAACCTTTCACTGCTTTTATTGGCTTTGATAGTAACAATGAAAGACACATTTCTTGGATGATTTATAAAAAGGAAATGAGAAAGAAAACTGTAATACAAAATATATAATTATTAGTAACTATTCAAGATAACTATGGAAAGGTGTGTACATATGTAGTTGTAAAACATAAATAAGAAAAAGTGTGTGCATATGTGATTGTACACATTTTTCTCCATATATATATGGTGTGGTGTGGTGTGGTGTGGTGAATGTCAAAATGTTGTATTACATTTTCACTAGATTGTAGGTTGCAAATTGGATAATTTCAATTAAAATCAAAGTACTTATATAAACGAAATAATTAAATAAATTTAATGCTAGTAATTTAAAAAAACACAGTAATCTCCCATTGCAGAGCAAGAAAAACGCTCAAACAGTATGTAACATGAATACAAATATAACTACAATGATTGTATTGATGACTGTAAGGGTGTCTGCATTGGCAATTCGAACTTTTACTGGAAAAGAAATTTTACTGGAAAAAATATCCTTATGAAAATCCAATACAGGATACAATGTGATCACCAAATTTAACCTGATGGCAAGAAAGACCAATATATGGCAGGTCAATTGCTTGTGACCACTGTGAAAATTACTGTTTTGCAAAAGAAATGAAGACAAATTATTTTTTAAAATTCTTATAGAAACCCAGGACAGAAAACAATAGTCACAAATTTTAATTAGCTACTACAGTGATGCATCTTATGATGGATGGATGGCTATGAATAGGCAGCACGTAATGCTATTGTAGTTAGAGAATATTGTGTGTTGGTTAAAAAAACTTTAACAGAAATCCAGTACATAATATAATGTGATCACAAATTTAGCTAGCTACCACTGTAATTCACCTTCATGACAGACAATTGGCTATGAATGGGAGCAAATGCTACTGCAGCTATAGAATAGTGAGTGGTAGTGAGAAAACAGAAACCCAGTTCACAATATAATTGAGTCACAAATTTAGCTAGCTCCTACTGTAATACACCATAAAGAGGGATGACTGAATACGAATGGGTAGCCAATGATACTGTGGTGGAAACACTGCTTAACAGTGAGAATAAATACATCAGCCAAAACTCATTTATGGTTTAACAATGCTATGAACTGTCAATACAGACTGTCATGTGATCACATATTCTACAAGCTTCTCAGGTCAGCAAAAGTACTTGAATGAGGAAGGACATTACACAATAAAGTTAATGTTGGCTGCGGAACATTAAAATATTCTACATGAAAATAACTCTGGAATGTTTATATAAAACAAATCTTTTAAAACTGACTACTTGAGAATTCTGACATTTTGAGAACATATAACTGGGAGTTTACTACAGTAGATATATATCAACCAGTCTTTTAAATTATTTTTCTGCTGTCCTTTCAGGGTCTATTGTATCATGTTGTTAAGTAAGTAGATATATCAAGCCATCTTTTAAATGACTTTTCTGTTGTTCTATAAGTAAATATATATCAACCAGTCTGTTAAATAATTTTTCTGTTGTCCTTTCATGTTGTTCTGTAAGCAAAGATATATATTAATTAGCCTTTAAATGACTTTTCTGTTGTTCTGTAAGTAAATATATATCAACCAGTCTGTTAAATAATTTTTCTGTTGTCCTTTCATGTTGTTCTGTAAGCAAAGATATATATTAATTAGCCTTTAAATGACTTTTCTGTTGTTCTATAAGTAAATATATATCAACCAGTCTGTTAAATAATTTTTCTGTTGTCATTTCATGTTGTTCTGTAAGCAAAGATATATATTAATTAGCCTTTAAATGACTTTCCTGTTGTCTTTTCAGGGTCTCTTGTAGTATATGACTCTGTGTACATATTTGTAGTCATATGTAACTCTTTCTCCTCAGTACCTCTCTATAAATAAGAATGTGCAAATGAAATATGAATGTGCTTTCATCACACCAGTGAAAACAGAAAAATAATTTGTCTGATTATGTAATTCAGTTCTATCACAGCAAATGTAGACAGCTAATGATTGTCTGATTGTATACTGCAGACATTTGATGAATTTCTGCTTTGGTTAAATGATTTCGAATTTCAAATCTTCTTCTCCACAATAAGTGAACTTGATAGCCAAGTACCTGGCTCTAATTTAAGGTTCTTGCCTAATATCTTAACTAACTCTCACCTAGGACTTTGGCTTAATGTTGAAGCTTGGCCCTAATCTAAGACTCTGGCCTAATATCTGATAATAACTCTAATCTAGGACTCTGGCTTAATGTCAGGGCCGGACTCTAATCTAAAACTCTGGTCTAATATTTAAGCGTAGCTCTAGTCTAGGACTTTGGCATCCTGTCTAAGCCTGGCTCTAATCAAGGACTCTAGCTTAATGACAGACCCTGGTACTAATCTTGCTCTGATAAATGTCAGATCTTGGCACTAATATTGTACTATGGCCCAGACCCTGGTTTTAATTTTGGACTCTAGAATGGCATAATGTAAGATCATGATTCTAATTTGGGATTCTGGCATAATGTATCACCTATCTTTTTTTTCTGTCTGTAATAGACATGCAGTTTTCTGTTAATAAAAGATTTCTGGTCTTTTGTCTATAAAAACATGCACTCTTATGCTATAGGTAAAGATGTGAAGTCTTTTAGCCTGTCAAAGATATGGAATCTTTCTTTATAAAAGATGTTAATTCTGTCCTGGATGTAAAAAAAAGAGTGCAGTCATAATGTTTGTAAAAGAGGTTAAATCTGTCTGTCTGTCAAAAATATGTATATAGTCTTTCCATCTGTAAAAGACTTCTAGTCTGTTAAAAAAAATAATAGTGTGTTAAGTTTCTTGACTGTAAAAGACAATGATCTTTTAGTTTTACTGTGTGTGAGTATATGCATACATGGACATATTTGCAGCATGCCTGTGCACATGAATTAGAATGATGGGTAAGCACAGAAAACAAGTAAGAAATACATTCACACTAGTCACAAGTTATTAAAATATTACATGTAACAGGATTTGCACCTACAGTGGGAGTATATGGAGATGGTAAAGTGTGACACAAAACTGATAGGATACAAAGTGTCTGTGGTTGAAGTAGGGGTACTGAATGGTGAATGTTACAGAAGGTTAATCAATGCTTAATACCACCACATATTCCTTAAGTCCAGTCATCATGACATATCCTGGGATAATGAAGTTAACCACACTCATTTTTATTTTCCACATGAAACAATTTCAGAACTTTGTTAAAAAAAAGATTAATACAAAAGCAAGGAGAAGGAGTTATCACAATATAGACTAAAAAAAAAAAAAGACACACAGCAGGTGAAAAGAAAACACAACAACTGCATTTTGAATAAACAAGAACAGTAAACATTGCTGGGTTTTTTAACTGACATATTAATGGAATTATGGAAGAGGGTCATGAGACACTTTTAAAGCAAATTAAAATCTGTGTTGACCTTTCTTTTTTATGCAGATCCGACCTGTTTAGATGCAAACAAAAAAAACAACATATATAGACAAAACTTATTGCTGAAGGTGTGGAATTTTATCTTTTTGGGAAAATAATATATGCAGAGATAATTATAAACAGGTGAAGTTAAAAAATTGATAAAATTTAATTTAACACAAACATAAGCTGCTAAGGGTACACATCTACAGGTTGTTGATTAAGATACTCATACATATGTTAAACAAGAATGAGGGATATTGTCATTAAAATATATTAGTGAGGGAATATGAAATAAACACTGTTCACAGGTACTCACCTGCCATCTCCATGCATGGTGGCTCCACTGCGCATGGCTGCAATACGTTGCTCTTCTGCGCTGATGCTGGTTGCATGTTGCATCTGTCAGGCAAAGGAACATCAATACTCTCTATCACTCCAGGCCTCAAGTACTCCAAAGGCCTCATGCACTCCAAGACCTCAAGTACTAAGGCCTCATGCACTCAAAGACCTCAAGTACTAAGGCCTCATGCACTCCAGGCCCCAAGTACTAAGGCCTCATGCACTCCAGGCCTCATGCACCCCAAGGCTTCAAGTATTTAAGGCCTCATGCACCCCAAGGCCTCAAGTACTCCAAGGCCTTAAGCACTTCAAGGTCTCAAGTACCCCATGGCATCTATCCACTCCAAGGCCTGAAGCACTCTATGTCCTCAAACACTCCAAGACTTTTCCAAGGCCTCAAGTATTCCAAAGCCTCTATCATTCTAAGACTTGTATCATTCCAAGGCCTCAAGCACTCTAAGGTCCCTAACATTCCAAAATCTCAAATACTCAAGGCCTCAAGAACTTCAAGAATTCTATCATTTTATGGTCGTGAGTGCTTCAGTATAGAGAGTGTATGATTCAAATAACTATAATTAAAATTAAAAGTATAATTATACTTTGGTGGTACTGTTTAAAATGTTTATTTCACAGAACATCAAATTTAACTTTGTTTCTAATGAAACAGCTCCCTCAATTTCAAATTAATAATAACAGTAACCTACATCTTGTATCCAGGTCTTGCACTAATATGAATTCAACAAGCAAAAGTGGGTGGATGTTATTTTTAAAATTAACTAAAGACCAGATATTCATGCTGTATTCAAAAATATACATATTTCTTTCTAAAAAAACTATACTAACCCTATTACAACCAAACTAATTAATCTTGATACAAAGCATCTTTTCTTACAACTAAACTAATTAATCTTGATACAAAGCATCTTTTCTTACAACTAAACTAATTAATCTTGATACAAAGTATCTTTTCTTACAACTAAATTACTACTTCTCACAAATAGAATATTTTTAGTTTATATAATTACCATCTCTTAAATCTAAATTTTATCTAATTTGAAATGAATCAATCTTTCTTACAAAAAAGTGCCCACTTCTTATAGTATATTTAGGTTTCATAACTCAACTGTCCTTCTTATAGCTAAACTAACCAATCCTAAAACTGAATCAATCTTTCTTACAAATGATCACTTCTTACCAATAAAATATTTTTGATATAGGTAAACTTTTCTTTCTTGTAACTACATAATGTAACCAATCTTATAACTTTACCATCTTTTGTTACAACTATACTATGGTAACCAATCTTATAACTATACAATCTTTTGTTACAACTATACTATGTTAACCAATCTTATAACTATATAAAACTTTCTTACAAATATACTATGGTATCTAATCTTATAACTATACCATCTTTTGTTACAACTATACTATGGTAACCAATCTTATAACTATATAAAACTTTCTTACAAATATACTATGGTATCTAATCTTATAACTATACCATCTTTTGTTACAACTATACTAGGGTAACCAATCTTATAACTATACCATCTTTTGTTACAACTATACTATGGTAACCGATCTTATAACTATATAAAACTTTCTTACAAATAAACTATGGTATCCAATCTTATAACTATACTATCTTTTGTTACAACTATACTATGGTAACCAATCTTATAATAAACCACCCTTTCTTACAATTCAATGACTATTTCTTATAAATAAAGTATTTTTAGTTTTACCACCCAAACTATCCTTTCTTACAGCTAAAGTACACTTCCTGTAACTCAATTACCCATTTTATAATTGAAGTACCCTTTAGTTCCTAAAACTACCAAAGCAACACATTGGTTACTATGTTGTCTGAGATGTTTAGAAGCATCAGTGAAAGAGATTAACAATGAAAGATATTTGAAAGGTCACTCTTAGTGTCAGTGTGTACAATAGTACTAACAGTTCTTTTCTCTTGCAAAAGACTGGTATATAAAGGCAGCTGTACAAAGGGAGATAATCTCACCTCAAAGATGGTGTCTTCACAGAAGTTGACAAAGCTCTCTAACTTCTCTTTATCTCCTCCTTCATTCACCACACTGTGCAGGAAAGATCGCTTGGACTCCTAAGAAACAATCAGCAATTTGTTTTTTTTTTTTAAATAGTGCAAATCTTTTCTATTAAACAACTCCACACACATATACCTTGTTAGTTACAGAAAACAATATTAGAATTTCTTTCTTTTTATTTTAAATTTTAAAAAATGTGTATAGCAAACTTTTGCCTTTGAAACACTTCACCTGTTATGCTTCAATATGCAATTTCTTCCCCCCCCCCCCCCCCCCACACACACACACATTTCTTTTTAAACAACAGAATAAACCCTTGAACCCTTTCAGTCTCAGAACTATTTCCAAAATTTTATTTTGGGAGAGTAGCTGTATTCAAAAAGCTGTAACTTTGTTTCAGCACAAATAACTATACAAAGTCACATATACCAAGCTTTCTCTAAAACTTATATAAATAATATTCTTTCATCCATTTCAGTGCTTCATGGGTATTTCATATCAAGGGGGATAATTGCAGTTTGCTGTAGGGGAAATGTATTGTTCATTAATGTTATACTATATAACTATAGTACTTATTTGATAAATAGAGTGCATGGACTATGGCTCAGCAATGGAATTTACACTGGCATTTTTAACTGATCAGCAACTATTCCACTGAAAAAGAGCAAATTAAATAATATACCACTTCATAATCATTTGGGAGAAATGTTGTGAACCCATGTCAAATGTAATAGTCATATTAATAAGATAAATGTAGTATATTAAGAATAAATAGTTAATACAACAAACATGGTTATCCCCCTCCTTTCTCCACCCTTTCAGAGCATTCCTCAAACTAATATTTCTATTTCTTTCATGCTTCAAACAGCATTCAAATAACTTAAAAAAAAATTGTAATGTCTTGGAGCCACTTCTAAAGCATGAAAATCACAACTAAAAACATACACTAAAATAAAGAGAATAAAAGACACATGAAACTTCTAATTATCATAGGTGCATCCATTTTTATTGGTGGCATGACCTTAAATGATGGTGATATAAGTATTGCTGTTTTCTTAACCACAACTTTTCTAAGCTCATGAATGACACAGATTATAACTATGATTCAATGCATGCTTGGAAATGAAAGGTTACGTTGTTTTTTAAATGTGTCCTCACATAATGTAAATTATTTCTTGAATGAGAACAGAGTCATTGATGATTACAATTATGTACAGAAAAAAGAACTTGGATAGGAAACTAATAAAAATTTCTTTCCTGATGTCTAGTCTTTCTTGAGGTTCATTTATCAGTGTTTCATAGGTCCCAAAAGTTTAGATCAGTGTAGACTCAACTCTGAGCCATGGTTCATTCAACAGTGATTTATAGGTCCCCAAACTTTAGATCAGTGTAGATTCAACTGAGCCATGGTCCATTTAACAATGGAGCAAGATCATAACACTTTAAATCAGTGCAGACTCAACTCTGAGCTATAGTCAACTTAACAGAAGTGCATGGTCCCAAAATTTTGGATTAGTGTAGAGTGTAATGCAACATATAATCATCTATCATAAACATTCTCTTCAACTTTAATATCACAAGTGTGTCTGTGTGTGTGTGCATGCATGCATGTGCATGATGTGTATGTGTGTGAATGCACACTTATGTGAAACTATTAAAACTAATTTCACTAATAAAGTATTATCTACATCTTCAAACATTGAATTGAAGGATAAATAGCATACAAATACTTAATGCTTTCAGTAATCTTTTATGTATGTTAAGCAATTTACTTTGTTCTATGAAAAATCTCAAAATTATTCAAATCTGATATAGTAAAGTAATTATGAAGTAAGTGAATAACCCAAGCAAATTATCTTCCAAACAGATAACTCTTACTTTAATTTGAGGCTTCTCCCATTGGTCAATGTGCGACTGCTTGATCTCAAAGTAGACCCGTTCTATGCGGTTGGCACTGCCCATGATTTCTATGCGACCCAGAAATGGTGCAAAATAATCTATCACACTCTTGGCTTTCTCAAGGAGTCGCTCCAACCTAAACAGTTAATTCATTTTAATTAAGTGATCGATCAACAATTGTTCAAACTTTATATTTAAGTGTGCAATCAACATTCAATCAAACTCTACAGTTAAGTGGAAAATCAACTTTCAATCAAACTCTACAGTTAAGTGGACAATCAACATTCAATCAAACTCTACAGTTAAGTGTGCAATCAATATTCAATCAAACTCTACAATTAAGCGGAAAATCAACATTCAGTCAAACTCTACAGTTAAGTGTGCAATCAATATTCAATCAAACTCTACAATTAAGCAGACAATCAACATTCAGTCAAACTCTACAGTTAAGTGTGCAATCAATATTCAACCAAACTCTACAATTAAGCGGACAATCAATATTCAATCAAACTCTACAATTAAGTGGAAAAATCAATATTCAGTCAAACTCTACAATTAATTGGACAATCAACATTCACTCAGATATGTGGAAATCTATAAGCACCAAACATAATGTCAAATAAGCAATCAACATTCAGTCAAAAATAAAAGTATGACTGGTTAAAATCAATCTTTTGTTTGAAACAAAAAGTACTTTAGTTCATTTGACTATTTATAATGTTTAAGGAATGTCCAGAAGAAATTTGACAAGGGATTATAAAACTTGATCTATATACTAAGTATAACTGGATCATTACACTATGAGTAACTTAATCAATACATCATTTATCACTTGATTAATACTCTCTGTATAACTTGATCAAGTACCTAGGAAGTGGTTTAAGTTCTGATTTCACAGACAAGTACCTAGGAAGTGGTTTAAGTTCTGATTTCACAGACAAAAGGAAATCTGTGTAAGATACTTTAATGTGATCTAGTTTAAATAAATTATCTGGACTACATGTATTATACTAAAGGAAATCTGTGTAAGATACTTTAATGTGATCTAGTTTAAATAAATTATCTGGACTACATGTATTATATTAAAGGAAATCTGTGTAAGATACTTTAATGTGATCTAATTTAAATAAATTTTATGGACTTGCTACATTCCAGCATTTGCTTAGAGATCCTGTCTCAGCATGAGGATTTAAAGATTAATTTTAATATTACATCTATGCTGATGACAGAATGGTTGCCAGACTCACCCTTCAGTCTCCTCAAATTAATTATCTCAGTTTATATTAATTATAGTGATAGATGATTCTGTATAATATTGCATGAATTGGGCACGTTATCTTAATAATGACTAATTATGTGTATAAAATCACTCAAATTGACTCCGCCCCCAGACCAATTCCCTTTGGTCTTTCTCTCACTAATAATTAGTCAACTTCTGTTATTATGATAACAAAAATATAAAATTTTAATATTTAACAAAATAGTGAATACATAAAACAATGTATATAAATATGAAGGTCATTCAGACCACCTATTCTGTCTTCGAATGTTTATACGGGTCGTAACACAAACTCTGATCTCAGAGTTTGTCAGAGGCCCACTTATATGTATCATCAGTTGGTGAAAGGGTCCTTTGGCAACTCACACATCAGCAGTCCATCAGTGAATTGACTATGAACTTCACTCAACGTCTTGGCATTAGGTTCTTAGCTCAGTAGCCATAGAACTTGGCATCAACTGAAATGCCAAACTGGAACCCGCTCTGAAACAATAGTAATTATTTCCATGAACGATGAACCTACAATTCACTGATCCATACATAGTGGCAACAGACAATAGTTGTCCTATTACAATTTGACCTCGCTTCGTATTTTTACAAGAGAAATAAAAATGTTCTAAACCACACACATGCATGTTACAATTAAAATAAAAATATATCATACATGTGGGTTAAGATTATTACATTAAACAAAATGTTTCAAACATGCACATGTGTTTTACAATCATCAAATTAATATTTATTTCAGTGGAGTTGAAATAGTATCCCACAACATCATTATACATCTCAGTGAATTATTACAAATTATGGAACACATGTTAGCTTTATTTCACTCTATTCTCTGGCCACAACATCATGAGAAAATAGCAACAATTCATATCAATCACAATAAGAAAATACAAGATCACACTACAACATTCTTAATAAAATACAGTTAATAAGTATTAAGAAATTGATGTGTTACCTGGGTTTATCTTCAATTCACGGAAATAAATGCAGCCTCTGTCAGTTAGGCAAAGCTTTCGTCATGAACAAATTCCCAATTTGAGTCTCACACTATTTATGTAAATCTATGAATCAGCAGCAGGAAAACTCCATTAATCAAGGTTATCGAGCATCGGGTTTGAACAACAAGTCCCTCTCCCTTCAATTGCTCGAGCATAGTTCATAATCTGCTTATAGTGACTGACATCCCTTTTAATACGCCTGCGACCTTCTAAAAGTCAGTAATCCACTTACTGCGCGACACGTGGCATTACATCACCCGGTTGCGATTGCCAGCATAAAGAAATATATAACAAAAAAATGAAAACATCAAAGAGCTTAATAAATGATTGAAGATACAACTTTAATTAGGAAGACAGGCATAATTTGCCCCTGTACAAGACAGGACTATTATACTAAAAGAAATCTGTGGAAGATACTTTAATGTGATCTAGTTTAAATAAATTATATGTACTATTATACTAAATGAAATACATGTCAAATATTTTAATGTGATTGAATTTAAACAAATTATCTGGACTACAATATTAACTGAAACAAGTGTAAGATATTTTAATGCAATTGATTTTAAATTAACTGGACTATTGTACTAAATGAATACAAGTAAATATTTTTATGTGATTCAGTTTGAGCATAATGATTTGGTAATTGTACTAAATAAACAAGTCCACCAGTTTAATGTGACTGAGTTTTAAACAATTACTTGGGCTACTGTACTAAATTAAACATGTTCCATACTTTAATGTGATCAAGTTTAAACAAAATACCTGTACTACTGTACTAATTGAAACAAGTCAGACAATTTAATGAGACTGAATTTTAAACAAATTACCTGGACTATTATGCTAACTGAAGCATGAGATGATCAGATATTACAATGCAATTCATTGTGAATAATGTTTCATTAACTCACCTGGGTTCATTGGGCATGTGTTCAGAGAGATTGGTCAACAGTACGGCCATTGTGAACCCAATGTCCTTGGCTGGGTTGTGGAAACGATCTGTGAACTCCGTAAAGTCCACTTTGCCATCGTGATTTGCATCCACACACATCATGATATATTCTATCTCTTCTCTGCATAAGACACGATCAAAATGTATTTTTGTCATATCTCAAAAAAGAATAAGACATGATCTAGATGTAGTCTTTCAATGTCTTTTTGTCACATCTCAAAAAAGAACATAACATATTTATGGTTCTTCCATGTACAAAAATACTGTGATATTCTATATTTTACCTGTGATATAAGACACCTATATGTATAATGATTTCTATCTCTTCCTTATGTGATCTACATCACATTTGCTCTCTTTTACTGCTACAAGATACACACATTATAATGATTTCTATATCTTCCTTATGTGATATGCATCATACAGGACAAACACACAATGATTTCTATCTCTTCCTTATGTGAAATGCATCATATAGGATACACAAATTATAATGATTTCTATCTCTTCCCTCTGATATTTTCCCTCTGTTGCTACAAGACACACATCATAATGTACAAGCACCTCTCCATTTACAAACCCAATTGCTTCCAATAAATTTACTTATAAACAAAATCTTGTACATAAAGGCCCAAATTCCCATTACTTTACTTGTAAACCTTAAACCTTGCTAAGGTCTAGACAAAAAACAAAACAAAACATGATATAACTAATTCTTCAATTAATATATTATTTATAAAGACAAAGAATACTCCTTACTGGTGATGATTCTGTGTGTTACTCTAGACAATGTTGGTATTACTATACTTGATTAATCTACTGGTTATTAGTTACAATGTCCCAGTGAGGTAGGGCTGCAAGGATTGCTAATGCGTAGTAACAGTGTTTTGTGAGTCTTTAGAAGAAGGCTGTTAGGACTGTTTATGGGTAATAGCTTTGAGTTTTGTAAATTCACCTCACTAGAAGAGGACTGTTTAGGACTGCAGTGGCTAGCTAAGGCATTTGATAATTTATGTGAATTTATCTCACTTTGGGGAGGGGGGGTCAGCTAGGATTCTCTGTGAATTAATTTAAGAACTGTGGTGGCTAATGTCAATTTATACAAATGTTAATTCATTTCACTGGAGAATGGCAGTTAGGATTCTCCATGACCTACTTTAAAAACTGATGTCTATACAAATGTGAATTAATCTCACTGGGGTAGGGGCAGCTAAGATTATCAATGGCTTACTTTAAGAATTATGAAGGCTAATGTCAATTTATATGAATGTGAACACATTTCACTGAAGAATGGTGGTTAGGAATGTCAATGGCTTACTTTCAGTACTAATGTCAATTTATATGAATTCATCTCACTGAGGTAATACAGTTAGGATTGTTGGCTTATTATGAGTGTTGAGATAGCCACAAAATACATTTTTACTTGTTTCTAATTATTCTATGCATATTTGTATTTCTGAATAATACACAACATTTATCTTTCAAGGGATCCTCAATAGGCATGTTCTTGACTTTGAGGTTTTGAGTGTCTTGACCAAGTGCTTGTTTTACATATTATCATAACTGTAATTCTAAATACAGTAGCAAAGCAATAAGTACAAACGAGAATTCAAACTCATATTCTGACAGTAGAATCTTTCCTCTACCATTATTAATAGAAAACTATTTAATTTTTCCTGTGCAACTGCACTAGTTATCATACATATATCCATCATGCGTTTACTGAAAGCGATGTGTCATTCCACTTTTTGTACAGCATTTAATGAAAGTGCATGTGCCCTGCACCAACTACATGCTATTTAAAGAAAAAAAGTCTTCATTGCAATTGAAAGTTTATTTCTATAGCACAGCAAATAATGATGGATGAGGTAAAAAATTCTCTGCTAATGTTCTCAATCCATATATATATATATATATATATATATATATGCTTTATATTTTGAAGCCACTTCATCTCACTGTAGACTGAAATTAGATCAGAAATTGGAATTTATTTCAGAAACTGGAATCAATTCTGATAAATTGGGCCAGATGTTAGAAATCACTAGTGTCTTAGAAGGGTCCTCAGCAAAAGCAATTTAGTTCAACCTCAAAATAATATCAATATTTTTCTTAATAGTAATATTTTTAACAAAATATTTAAATTATTAAAAAAAAAAAAAAGTGAGAGGAAAAACTAAGAGATAATAAATTAAAAAAATTAAAATTATGAAATCCCCTGAACCCCCCTCCTTCTGACAATACAGAAACAGAGCCAAACTACACACTTGATTGCAAAGTTCCTTCAACGTGACAAGGTAAGTCAGATTTTCATGAATACCTTTTTTTAAAATCAGTATTACAATTGTCTTGAACAAAGTGACATTTTAGTGCAGGTCTGATATCATGAATGCTTTCTTTAATCAGTATCACTGATACAATTACCTCGAACAAGTTGTCATTTACTGTTGGTCAGACAATCACAAATACTTTCTTTCATCAGTATCACATCTTGAATAAGGTCACATTTAGTGTAGGTAAGATTATTGTGAACACATTCTTTTATCAATCACAATTGCCTTGAACAAAGGGACATTACTATAGGTCAGATTATCAACTTTCTTTCATCAATATTACCTCAAAAAGATGACATTTTGTGTAGGTAAGATTTTTGTGAACACATTCTTTTATCAATCACAATTGCCTTGAACAAAAGGGACATTACTATAGGTCAGATAGCAAATGCTTCTTTTTATCAATATCATAATTACCTCAAAAAGGTGACATTTAGTGAAGGTCACATTACAGTGAACATTATTTTTTATTACTATCATAATTGCCTCAAACAAGGTGACATTTAGTGTAGGTCAGATTATCGCAGTATCACAGCTGTCAATTTAAAGAACATTCAAAATCATTACTGTCAATTTAAAGGCATGCAGAGACTGTCATAAATCAATGTGCCCTGTTTTTCACAGAACATTACCAATGATGCACAGGACAGTACTTATTAAATAAATTCAGACAACAATGGGTCCTTTCAAAAGCTAATTCATGCATGAGCGAACACAAAACACACACCAATACAAACCAATGTAAGATATAAATATGATTAATGTTAAGTCACTATACAATCCAGCATTTTTAATATAAGGAAAGGATAAACAATAATAGGAATACTTGCTAATTCTGCATGAATTATATCACTGAAAATTGGAATATTTCAGGGACAGAAATCAACGTTCCGAAAGATGTCCCAGTGCTTGCATAGGACTATTGTTTAAAGCATTTGAAAATATTTCTGTGGTAATTGTTTTATTAAAAAAAATATCTCTGTAGTAATAATTTTATGCATAAAATATCAACTCAACCTAAGTAAAATACTTTTTTTTTTCCTTTAAACAAACTTTATATTACAAGGAATTATGTATTATGAAAGTATAAATAGGAAATATGTTATAAATAAAGTGATGTATCTATTTGACTAATAGAGTTATGTTAATGGTAAATCTTCTTTTTAATGCACACCAAGTGTTCATTTTTTTTTTAATCACTATTTCTCAGAAACAAGAACAAATTATTTAAAACTTCTTACATTCGGTATTTTAAAATTAGATGGTAAATATTTAATATCAGATATATATTTAAGAAAAATAACAAAAGCACGCCTTTATGTGGAAGGAATATGAGCGCTGTCCAGCAACATGGGCAATATGACCAAGGTCAGCTGTCTTTGCCAGTAGGCCAAGCAAGCAATCAACACACCATGCTCACTTACTCAGAGTAAATTTTTTGGGATTCCATGGCCTTACGGAATTCTTTGTGCGAGATCCACCCATCTTTGTTGGTGTCAAACTCCTATCAGACAGAGATTGAGTAAATTTTCAAATTTCAAAATGGGTTTTAATTAACTTCAAGAGAAAACACACACAGAAAGCTATATGCACTTGCCACAAGACTTCCTTGTACTGCTTGGGTCCCTAGCAACAGACAAGGGAAAATGTACACACAATGCAGTATTCGGAAGTGTGGTGACATGCACGCAGCCCTTGTGAGGTTCTCCCAAAAAGACACACACCGTGTGAAAATCTTCTGTGCTTCCATTGCCTTCCGGAACTCCTTGGCAGAAATCACTCCATCCTTGTTTACATCAAATTCCTTGCAAGCAAAGCATGATACCAAAGAAAAGTGAAAAAAAAAAAAGATAAGTCATATAAGCTGGTGACGTTACTTATACAATGAGCACTTTTGAAACAATGCTTAAGAAAATTTCAACTTAGTTACAATGTCTACATGGTATGTAAAAGCTAAATGCTGCTCAGCAAAAAAATTAAGAAAATTAGTTACACTTATATGACCATCTCATGGTAGGATTGAATTTCTTCTGTGCTTTTCTTTAAAAAACATTTCTGAAATAGGGAATTGTTGGCAGATAATAATTGGCACAGTGAATACTTTAGGACAAAGTGGACAACTTATGGTAGAGTGGTTACTGTGTTGTAGTTTGGATGACTAGGGTATAATGCATAACTTAGGGCATAGTGGATAACCTGTGGCAGATTGGATAACTTAGGGTAGGGTGGGGATAACCAAGGGCAGATAAGGTAAGCAAAGTTCCTGCTGAAATAATTGTGTGACAGGACTTTTTAGCTTATGTACATATTAATCCTTCCAATCTCAATATGTATTAACCCTTTCAATTAAAGTTTCTGTTTCATCTCTGACTTGAGTTTGTCCCTGTGTGCATTAATTCTTTCAACTTCTGAATGCACTTGTTTTTTTAAGTTACTGCATATGTTAACCCTTTCAATCTCTCACTATATTAACCCTTTCAGTCTCTGTTTCCTTGCAAGATATCATCAAAGTAATAATTGAAAAACTTTGGCTTAGTTTATGTGAGATCCTAGCTTGTCTCTTAAGCATTAACCGTTTCTGGATATTATATGCATTTATCCTTTAAATCTATTCACAGCAACATCTTCATTTTGTATTAATCTTTGTGTGTGCACAAGCTATTATGAACTATATGATTTTATACATATTAATCCCATCAACCTCTATGTGTATTAAAGGTGTTGCAAAATCATCCTATTCTATTTCTTAATGTGTTATCAACATTTAGAGGGTTAAATATCATACATTTTCTGCCTAGAATGGAAAGGGTTAAACAAAAGGCTAGAATGACAGTCCATGTGGGAGAAGCAGAAACCTCATGGAAAACAAACAGCTCACCAGATGAAACTGTAAAGAGAGACTACAATGAAAAAAGGTGACAAGCTGTGACAATCAGCATACTGGAGTTTCTAAGTCATCTGACCTGAAGAGAAGCTAGTATCTGTAAATGATTAAAGGGCAATTCTGAAAGATTATCAAGAAAGACTTCAGATTTTCTCTGACATTGTACAAACCAGCATATGGATTAATTCTTCAAACAAAAAAGAATGGGCACTTGCACGCAGTTGATATCAGTTGGTGCCAATGAAACCAGAAAAGCAAGGCTGTGGACATTAACCATGTACACATTAACAGCTATTAAATGGTGACAAAGACAGTGAAAAAGACTGCACACAATCAAGAAAGAAGAAGTGTCAGTAATGCAACAAGAAACATTGCAAAGACTTCTTCGAGTAAATGCCACATTTGTTTCTTTACTGTGTGTCCCAACCTTGATGCACACTGCTATACTGGACCAAACTGCCAAAATGGAATCAGATTACCATACTGGAACCTACAGATATTATTTCCATCCAGTGTAGTGGGTCATGATTCATGTGTCAGCAGTCATGCAAGAATCACCCTGTAAACAATCTTCCACTGTCAAACAGTGAAGATTCTTAAGTAAAGGAAGTATACTGATGGCAAACACAACATTTTTATTAAAGACTGAAATTAAATACAAATAATCTAAAAGTTTAGAAACCATTTATCAATGGTTGTGCATGCTATGTCATCTTGAGTATACAGTAATGATACAGCTTTTTTTTCCATTTTTTGAGCAAGCAATATTACCAACAATAATTTACTGAGATTATGGAATGATATAATTTCAACCTGTTCTTAAAATAGCCATCTTATGCACTAAAGACTGAATGAGAACATCCTACAATGTTGTTATTGTGCTTTTGGCAACTGCTTCCATGAAAATATTTTGGTGCTTTGATATATAAGTTTCTTAATTCATCACATATTTAATTTTATTAAAGGTTTTATTTCTCTATATGAAATTAGCCTCATGAAAACTGACATTACTGTACTAGTAGATTATGAAGATAACCATAAGAAAGTGTTCTTTTCACTTCATAAACAAAATGCTTAGTTGCAATGCCATTAATTTTTACTACATCTGGTTAATTTAAATTTACTGTTAACTCAATTTATCTTGTTACAAGCATACAAACAGTATGAATTAAGTGATTTCCACTGTATTTGTAAATATTTGTTGAGGAGGGAGTGTGAATTAAGTGATTTCCACTGTATTTGTAAATATTTGTTGAGGAGGGAGTGTGAATTAAGTGATTTCCACTGTATTTGTAAATATTTGTTGAGGAGGGAGTGTGAATTTAGTGATTTCCACTGTATTTGTAAACATTTGTTGAGGAGGGAGTGTGAATAACTTCCTTCTAGGCCAGACCTAACTGTTACACTCCAGATTTTCATCTGGTTATCCTGCAGAAATCTTACACTCCAGATCTTTGGCTGGCTATCATGCACAATTGCATCTGTGACCAAAGCTCATGATTGTATGTGATCTGATTATAACTTAGGCGCTTTCCAAAGTATGGCCAATAGATTTTTAGAAAACTATTTAATTGAAACTATTCCATTGTACTTGTGAAATGAAACACCCAGTTCTCTTCTTACTGTTTCCTGAAAAGAGTTTGAAAGATCTCTAAATATTTAAACTAAATATTAATAACAGTGATGTAATATCTCTAAAATTATATGTTAATTAATAATAGTGATTAAATAACTTTATCACATAAACCCTATTCTAACCCCACCACACCCACCCATTAAAAAAAAAAAAAAAGAAAAATTCTTCAAAAACTGACCAAGAATGCTTCTGAGGTTGTTAAGTCTTTCATTTTCAGGAAGATGTCAAAGAACTTGAGTATCATCTGCAAGGACAGAATTATTAGAAAATATTTTCATGCATTTCATGTATGTATATGCAGAGAGCATGCACGCACACACGCATGCACACACGCATGCGCACACACACACACACACACACACCTACCTTCAAGAGCAAAGTATGCAAGATATTTAAGAGCTCACATTCATATGGGTTTAAATAAAATTTGATTCTAGTTAATACATTCATTAAAACAAATTAAAGAAGGAAACAGCCACTACTTTGACCAGCATGACCAATCTATAATTAGAATTGTAAAAAAAAAAATGAAGCTGACATCTGCTTTGCCCTTACATCTACAGAAGACTTTGTCAAATCTCAGCCATCGACATGACAATCACTCCATTCAGAGAATCTAATAATAGAATACAATAATCGTTATGTACTTACCTCCACATTGGCAGAAGATTCCATAAGAGTGTCCACCATCTGTTTGCCAATTGGACCATTCATCACATTGCCTGACAAGAAATTTACAAGAGGTTAAATTTCATGGTTTGCACAGATAGACACAAAGGTGTAGCCAGGGTTTTTAGTAAAAGGAGGATCACGAAAGGCAAGATTCATTCATGCCCCCTTCCCCCAAACCCAACTAAATACACAAAGAGATCAAATATTTTTTCCTTTATGGGTAGGTAAGGACATATTTTATTTTAACAGAAGTCAGTGAAACAATTAGAAGAAAATAATAATGTCTTACCTTCTAACGAAAGTTAAACTAAAGTATTAAAATTAAAATAAATAAATAAAATCATTTATGCCTTTTCCAAAAGTAAAATAATTTAACTAAATAACAGATTATATAGAGTGGTTTATAAAAACATAGGGTTTTTTTGGGGGGACAGTGCAATATAAATGCATTTTATAAATTTGCAGTTAATGTATAAAAACAGTAAGTCTACATGAATGATATTTTTCAATTAAATAACATTAAAACATGCAAATACCATACAAACAGAACAGAAATGTTTGGTCCCACCCTGCAAATCCTCCAGCCCTGAGGATCAGGCAAACCTCCCTCCCTCCCTCCCTCTCTTCACTACTCTAGATGGAATGCAAGATATGAGGTGGCAATATGAAAAATATAAAATAAATATCAGTAAATAATCAAGAAAATAATTATTTATTTAATATTTTTCAAATCCAGACAGAGGTATCTATACACCAACACATGACTAAGAATGAGATAGTGTTTTACATTTGATGCACAGAACACTAAAGACACAGGTAGCCCTAGGCTCAGGCAACTTCGGTCAGCATTAATTTATTTTAAAACAATTTCTGCTTACACACTACTTCTCTATTTAAACCTACCTTAACATGAGTTTTAAATGATTGTAAAAATCTCTGTTTAGACATAATGAAATCAAGTCTACCACAATAGCACAGCTTCTTTTCCATACTCTTTAGGGAAAAGTTCAGCATTGTATAATGAATTAAATGTCTTGAACAGTCTTATAATTTCTTACTTATTTGCCTTTTCTGCACTTTGCAAATGAAATAATAATTGACTAAGGGTCAGTGACTAAAAGTGAACAATGATATTCAAATAGAGTGTTTTTTAAAATAAAAATATCATGAGCTCTGGTTACTCTCTTCCCTACATACACGAATTTATGATGACTTTTATGATTTCAAATTACATGAAAAATGTCTAAATCTGTATATCACATTGGTCAAGGATTACACATACAATGAGATAGCAGACGAGGAAAAAGTGGATACCTTAATTTTGTCTAGGGTGTCTGCTATATCCAAGGGTATCCACTTTATTGTAACTCATTTTGCAAATGGCAGAGTGTATACCCTATGACATGATAAACTAGGGCAGAGTAGATTAAATACAGCAGATCGAATATCCAGGGCATAATGAGGTAGAGTGATTACCCTAGGACAAATAGCATAAGGCCATAAGCAGAGGATACCCTAGCAGAAAGTGAACAGCTCAGAGCAGAGTGTATACCTTATGACAGACTGAATACCTAGGGCAGAGTGTATACCTTATGACAGACTGAATACCTAGAGCAGAGTGTATACCTTATGACAGACTGAATACCTAGGGCAGAGTGTATACCTTATGACAGACTGAATACCTAGGGCAGAGTGTATACCTTATGACAGACTGAATACCTAGGGCAGAGTGTAATCCTTATGACAGACTGAATACCTAGGGCAGAGTGTATACCTTATGACAGGCTGAATACCTAGGGCAGAGTGTATACCTTTGGGCACAATGGGAGGGGTGGACACTTTTGGGTAGAGTGTGAGGGGTTAAACAATTTTGGGTAGAGTGTGAGGGTAGATACTTTTGGGTAGAGTGTGAGGGTAGATACTTTTGGGTAGAGTGTGAGGGGTAGACACACCTTCTAGCATGGAAAGCAACATGATCATCATGTCTTTCTGCAGACGCATGAACTCTCGCAACAAGTCCAGCTGGTCTGGATCCTAAGAAGCAAGAAAACAAAATTTTACAAACATATAAATGGTTATTTTAAATTAAACATGACAGAATGTACTATCCAAAAATAAATTAAAACAATGGTTCATGTTTATATATATAAAAGTGAATCTGAACCTTGGACAGTTTGTCCTGCATGTGAGCAAATATGTACAGGAAGCCACCCACTGCATCCCACAGTCTGCTGTGTGCAAGAGCCAGCTGGTTCAGCGAGCAGGGACCCTGCAACACAGCACCAGCTACACAGTTACATGCTGTGTTAATGTTGTATGAAATGCAACAACGAGCACAAATTCTGTAAGACAGTGGTAATACAGCACAATCTGTGAGCATGAGCCATATGAGAAGTAAAAATTATGGCAAATATGTGATTGAACAATGCTGAATTCCAATTATGAGCATGAACTATAACGGGTGTCAATTGTGAGCATTAACCATGTGTGCCAATTATGAGCATGAACAATACTGAGTGCCAATTATGAGCATGAAACATACTGAGTGCCAATTATGAGCATGAAACATACTGAGTGCCAATTATGAGCAAAACTGCAAAAAGTGTTTAATATGATGCAAGCATTATAAAGAGTACTACAAATTGTAGGAGATTGAAAACTAAAACTCTTAACCACTTTTACACCAGCCAAAATAACAAAAATGACAGCCATCTTTTATTCTGACCACACAGACGTGGGACTCAAATATTAAGCTATGATTTTTAAACAAGAAATCCTCTGCTCTGTCTGCAACAAGCTAATAAGAAACTTAATTAAATTAATTTTTAATTATGTGCCAGTGTAGCTAAGCAACAAACCTGGATATACTCAGTCAGTGTGCAGAACACCTGCTTGGCAACCATGATAGCACGGCAGAAATTCTCCTTGCCTGCAGGGTCAATAATGTCCTTGCCTGAGTAATGCCAGTAAAAGTCCATTATGGATTCCTACCAATGGCACAAAAGAGTTGCATGACATTTTTTTTGGGGGGAGAAGGTAAGCAACAGAGATATATTTAGATTATAATATGATATTTGTTGACTTGCTCACTCAAACACCCACCCACCCACTAATTCATTCACCCTTCTCACTCATTCAATCATACATTCATTCATTTATTCATCTATACACATTTATTCACATACCTATCCACTCCCTCAAACAGTCACCTAAACAATACTCACTTACTCAACCACCCGCTAATTCACTCACTCAAACATCCATCTACTAATACTCATCAACTCACTCATCTATGCACTGCTGGTAACATATCAACTCAAATGTGAAGCAGAATATCACATGAAAAGCCTTTCTATAATTAAAACATGATATATAAACAATTATTACCTGTAATCGAAGCAAATAATCAACAGTGCAAATGATGATGTTTACAGTTGTAGTGTTGCCGGCCTGAGTTCTCAGATAGTTCTGGAATTCTGAGGGGAAAAAATGTGCACCATATATATGTCCAAGATTAATGTGTTAAGTCATTCCATATAATAATATAAATGTCAATGATTAATACTTTAAGTCATCCCACATATCTACACAAATGTCCATGATTAATACTTTAATTCAACCCATACATCTAAATAAATTCTGTGATTAATACATTAAGTCAACCCACATATCTAGTTACATTATGCCATTCCATACATTTATATACATGTCTGAGATTAATACATGAAGTAATCCAATACAATAAATGTCCACAATTTACACAGTCAGAATTCAAAACATGATTGATTTACTGAATTGCTGATTTAATAAAGCAATTAATCTTGAATATATATGAGAATATAATATGAGTATAATATGAGCAAAAATGAAAGTGTTAGTCAATTAAAATGAATAAATATGTATTTGAAGAGGAGAAAAAAATATTTCAAGCATTTTTTTTCTTTCAAAATGAGTTACTTTCCTGAGCTTAAGCTCAAGGAGAGTGGGATCACAAGAGCAGCTGGTCCTGATGTGTCTGGGTTATTAAGTTCAAAAGAGGGGAGATCTCTGAAAGAAGTAATTTAGGAATGATAATGAAGTTGTGTGTGTGTTATGCAGGTTGTGCAAGTATATAACTGCTCCCTGGAAAAACAGTGATTCTTTAACAGAGGGGCTTTAAAATAAAAGAGGAATACTAAGTCACTGTAATCACTATGAATGGCAGTACACACACAAAACACACATATACACAAAGAGACAAATATTTAATGTACTGTGAACAACAGGACTCAGTGGCTGAAGGTGAAACATTTGGAACTTGACTTTAGAATGATATGGAAATAATCCAGGGTGAAGTATCTATGCAAGGTATTTGTTGTGAGCTAAAAAAGAATATAATTTTAAGTAACTCAGTCTAAATATATTAAAGAATACATAAGGGATTTAACTCTGCCTAAACATTTTAAAGAATACCTACATTTCTAACATCAAATATAACATGCCTCTAAACTTTAAGCAGGCAGGACTGAAAAAATTTGTGACAATACTGGTGCAAGAAAAGTGAAATATTTAAAGTGGTACAACTGAAAGATTATTTAATGTGACAATTACTTTTATTGGAAAGAAAATGTGAATTAAAAAATTATATTTAAATTTCTCTTGGAAAATTTTACTTCTATTTTTTCACAACCATTCATGGAGTTAATGACAGGCAGAAACCCACCCAGGTTGTGTCCCTCACAAAGCAGCTGAAGGAATCGAAATAGTTTGCAAGTGAATTCAGCATCATGCATGTTCTTTTCACCAGCACCAGCTCCAGGTTCACTGCTCATGCCCAAACCTTCAGCTTTGTTTGTACGTTCAAATGCATCAAGGTCAAGCACACTGTATGTAAAACAAAAGTGCACCAGCATAATGACTATGAATATTTTAAACAAGGGATTTCCAATTGGCAATATTTTTAAAAAATGGATTATAAATAAAAAATTATTACTACTTTTATTATAAATAAATCTACTCTACAGTATGACATCAACAATAATAAATGTTTTAAACCGGAATGTGAACACTTTTTAGTATCAACATTAATAAC
Source organism: Sinotaia quadrata (assembly GCA_028829895.1). Classification (NCBI taxonomy): domain Eukaryota; kingdom Metazoa; phylum Mollusca; class Gastropoda; order Architaenioglossa; family Viviparidae; genus Sinotaia; species Sinotaia quadrata. The sequence goes on from CM054177.1 coordinate 85,291,067, forward strand.
TAAATAAATATTCACAGTCCTCAATTACACACTAACTTTACATCAGATAATAAATGGTGTACAATAAATTATAATATGAATTACTGTAAATATTCAAAATAAAAATAAAAATTTGGGTTACAATGGTCTCAACTTATGACAACTTGTTGATATGAACAAGCCCATTAGACCCATTCAATTTCAGTTATGTGTATATTAACTGTAGTGTGACATCCATCATTACTACTTATGAACAAGGTGAACTAGTTCAGATGTGGATAAACAGTAGATGTAAGCTGGTCATCACTGATACTGTGGCATAAAAATGTTTCAGACATGAATATTTACAGACATGAATATTTACATACAAATTTTGACTTAAGTACCACATCAAGTTATGAAAATTTAAGAACTTGTTCACAGTCCAAGACCGAAATGTAACAAATTTCACAGAAACACGAAACCAAATAAATAAGGCAAACAAAGCCCTCCCTTAAATTACTCAGTAATCTCAATAGTCTGCATAGTAATGTGTATATACAAGATGAGATATAAAACAAAGCTTTACTGCTACATGACACAAAATAAATAAGGCAAATAAAGCCCTTTAATTACTCAGTGATCTCAAGAGTCTACATAGTAAGATGTTTAAAACAAAGCTTTATTGCTGCACAAAGTCAAATAAATAAGGCAGAAAAGCTTTAAAACTACTCAGTAATATCAACAGTCTGCAAAGTAATGTGTGTACAAGATGATTTTTATGACAAATCTCTATTGCTATATGGCACCAGAGAACAAAGCAAAGAAACCCTTTAAATATTCAGTACTTTTAATATATTCTTGCATAATATGCACTGCTTACAAGCAAGTAGTCAGTGTTAAAAACTAACATGTATTTTAACATAAGATCAGAGATCCTGATGAGAAAGCCTTTAAACACTAATCTATATATTCTCATAGTGCATCTTGCACATACAAGAGTTAAAAATAACATTTCACTGTTGCAGAGATTGCAGCAAGAAAGCCCTTAAATGAATCTGAATATTCTCTTACAATAATATTGCATATACCAACCAATGTTAAACACAAACCTGCATTGCTGCATGAGACCAGAGACGGAAGCAAAGAAGCCAACATCCTTCTTATCTTTCAAGTGCTGAAGCATTTTCTGTAATTTATCAAAGATTAATTATTTAATAGTGATAACTGATATTTATTTTTATTTATTAAAGTTGAATTTCTGAGGCAATCTGATGCTAGTTAGCATTTAACAACATTTTATATATGTTTTCCTAGTAGCATGAAAATAACATAGACAATATCTAACACATACACAATCACCAACTAATTACTTCCCTTTAACAAGTATATAACTGCATTAAATTAACCAATATTTCCCATACAGAACATAAACAAATATGAACTTATTTATTTATTTATTTTGAAATAAAAATCTCTAGTAACATTAAGCCATCCATTTATGGGTAGTAAAATCAATATGAGGGGCATGTCAAGCTACAAACTAAAAACCAAACGAGAGGCAGGTGTTTTGTGAAAAGTGTACAATTTCCAAAAGAGAACGTTTACACCATTCTTACGTCCACTAACATATTACAGTGGATGCAAAGAGTTTATCAGAAGCTTACTGTGTGACTCATCACACACTGGAGTGCAACTTTGTTTTATATTTTATGCATATTAATGAGGCTAGAACGGGTTGGTAAAACATTATCTAGCAAGGTAACAGATGCAGCTAAGATGGTTCAAACTCACATCCAAGACTCAACAAACCTTTTGGACATCAGTGTTGCCACCACGAAGAAGAGAGATGCCAAGGTCAATTGTTTTTGTCACCATTTCACCAGGCTCACCTTAAACCAAAATCCAATTTTTATATACTTCAAAAGAACCCTATCCCCCAAGATGAAATGAAACAGTAATACACGATAAGTACAACAAATGATAATTATTGAAATTTACACGTTACTCCAATTAAGAAACACAAGATCATGACTAATAACACATTTTATTTTTATTGGATGAATACCAGGATCAGCAATCCCTCAAATAAAATCAGTCAGGTAAAGACTCATTTAGGTAAAAATCATTAGGTTCATAAATTAGGATAAAATAAAACGCACAGTAATGAAGGCTGACCAAGTTGTAAAGTAATTAAAGTAAATTCAGACTCAAACAGATTCAGTCAGTAAAGTAAACAAGTCAAACAGGTTCAGTCATTAAAATAAATTAATCAGGTGCAATCAATAAAATGTTGAATTAAGTGAATTATTAGATAAAATCAAGTACACCTATTCAAGTTCAGTCATTATTATTAACAGGTACAGTCATCATTAAGTGTATAGTTAACAGGCATCATAATTAAGTGTGCAGTTAACAGGTAGTCATCATTAAGTATGTAGTTAATAGTTAGTCATTATTAAGTGTGTAGTTAACAGGTATCATAATTAAGCATGCAATTAACAGGTAGTCATCATTAAGTATGTAGTTAACAGTCATTATTTTTAAGTGTGTAGTTAACAGGTAATTATTACTAAGTATGTAGTTTACAGTTACAGTCATTATTAAGTGTGTAGTTAACATGTAAAGTTATTGGTAAGTGTGTAGTCACAGTGTTAAGTGTGTAGTTAACAGGTACCATCACTGTTAAGTGTGTAGTTAACAGGTATAGTCACTGTTAAGTGTGTAGTTAACAGGTAATCATCATTAGAGTTTAGTTAACAGGTAATCATCTTTGAGTTTTAAGTGTTAACAGGTACAGTAATTGCTAAGTATGCAGTTACAGAGCATTAAGTGTGTAGTTAACAGGTATAGTCACTGTTAAGTGTGTAGTTAACAGGGTAATCATCATTAAGTGTGAAGTTAACAGGTACAGTTATTGCTAAGTGTGCAGTCACAGAGCATTAAGTGTGTAGTTAACAGGTGCAGTCATCATCAAGTGTGCAGTAACAAAACGTTATGTGTACTTAATAGGTAATCACTGTTGAGTGTAAGTTAACAAGTACAGTCACTGTTAAATGTGTAGTCACAGAGCATCAAGTGTGTAGGTGCAGTCATCATCAAGTGTGCAGTTGCAGAGTGTTAAGTGTATAATTAACAGGTACAGTCAACAATAAGTTTGTAGTTAACAGATACTGTAATTTGTAAGTGTGTAATTAACAGGTACAGTCAACAATAAGTTTGTAGTTAACAGATACTGTAATTTGTAAGTGTGTAATTAACAGGTACATTGTTATGTGTGTAGTTAAAAGGTACAGACATCATTAAGTGTGCAGTCACAGAGCATTAAGTATGTAGTTAAAAGGTACAGTCATAGTAAAGGTGCAACCACAGAGTGTTGTGTAGTTAACAGGTACAGTTTCTGTTAAGTGTGTAGTTAACAGGTACAGTCTCTGCTTAGTGTGTAGTTAACATGTACAGTCATTGTTAAGTGTAAAGCGAACAGGCACAGTCATCATTAAGTGTGTAGTTAACATGTACAGTCATCATTAAGTGCATAGTTAACAGTTACTGTCATTGTTAAGTGTGCAGTCAAAGAGTGTCATGAATACCTCTGCTGGCACTGATGTACAGGAGAACCATCTCTGCAGCACCACGGTCAGCTAATCGTGCCTGTTCAAACAGCAACTGCTGTTTTTCCATTTCCTGTTCCTATTGGACAGGTAAATAATTCACAATACATTAATTACCACATTTACTAATTACAGTAAGCCAACCAAATTAATGATCAGATTTCCAAATTATTGTTAGCTAACCAACACATAAATCTATTACACTAAACTAAAAGCAATCAGGGTATGCCAACAGAGTTCAACAGCAAAATCAATTTTGTTTGTTTCTGGAAAATATCAAACTATATCCTTATTAACTATCTTATGCATAAAAACATAAACATAACAAAGTCAACTAATGTTTGTATGTATTTACTTACAAAGACATTGAAAAACTAATATAGATCAAAGTTAACATTAATAGGTTGGATTTCTCCCACCCTCACACAACTTCAAAAGTCAATGTGAGCTCAGGCACACATGACATAAATTATTTACTCAGAAACATGGCATAATACATTAAGGTTTTACTAATGAGTGATTAACTTTCAGTAAAACTGTCATTATTCAATGTAGCTTTCTCTGACTACAAATAAACACTGTATTTATTTAAATAACAACTTTCATTGTCCTTATTCAATGTAACTTTCCTCCTATTGCACAACTAACTTCAAATAAACATTGTTAATATAAATGTATCATTTCAAATTAACATTGTTAATAAAATGTAAATATCATTATTCCATGTATCTTTCTCTGCTTAAAAGACTAACTTCAAATATTTAAATAACAACTTAAAAGAGTCATTATCCAGTGCATCTTGCTCTGTTTACAAGTCTAGATTAAACATAATAGTATATTTAAATAGCAACTTCAAGTAATTGCATCACACAGTATTAGTTCAAGCACTGTTAGTAATTAGTTAGTTAGTTATTTATATGTTCATTATGTGACCTTTACTGTAAATTATAAGTCACAAGATGGGATGATTACTAATGAAACTTACAAACATGCTGAAAATAACACAATCTAGGGAATACTTTGGTGAGAAGTGATTGCAAACTATAGGAATTGTGAAAATTACAGAAAACAAAAACGTTAAAACACAACTGCAAAGACAAGGTCACTGTACATGACAGGCTGGACGATGTGCTCATTTCATGCAAGATAAATGATGTGAAATAAGCCCATACACTTGGGCATATTAAATTAATAATAGTTAATTAGTAATGACTGGGCATAGTTAATTAATTATGACAGGGCATAGCTAATTAGAAATGACTGGGCATAGTTAATAAATAATGACTGAGCCTATTTAATTAATAATGACTGGGCATACTTAATAAATAATGACTGGATATAGCTGATTAATAATGACTGGGCATAGTAAATAAATAATGAGTGGGCACAGCTGATTAGTAATGACTGGGCATAGTTAATTAATAATGACTGGGCATAGCTGATTAGAAATGACTGGGCATAGTTAATAAATAATGACTGGGCATAGTTAATTAATAATGATTGGGCATAGCTGATTAGAAATGGCTGGGCATAGTTAATTAATAGTGACTGGGTATAGTTAATAAACAATAACTGGGTATAGTTAATAGATAACAACTGGATATAGTTAATAAATAATGACTGGACATAGTTGATTAGAAATGACTGGACATAGTTGATTAAAAATGATGGCATAGTTAATAAATAATAGTAGGGCATCATTAATAAATACTAACTGGGCATAGTTAATAAATAATAACTGTGGTTATATATACTTCAGACTTGTCCAACATGTACTTCCACAATGATTTATGCAAATTGTTCTAAGTCAGTTGCTCAAAATGTTTCAAACTTACTCATATCATCACAATAACTCTATTAAATGAGTTATTCAATTTCTGCTAAGGGTTTTGAGAAAATATTCATTATATTAATTATATTTGTATGGTCTTTTCTCATTGCATTTTCTAATTTTCTAATTTCTAATTAATATGTTTACTAAAGCACCTGAGAAATGTGTTTGTTTACTTTGGAAATAAATATACCTTACACCTAATATACAGCAATTTAATATTAAATAAATTGGATTTGACAGGTTAATACCCCCATAAAAACAAAAAAAAGTTTACTATTCAAAACTTACACTATTTCTGACTGGATTGATGGACACAGAAAATCCCCAAAGGTCCACCCCATAACAAATTAATATTACTTCTGTCATCAACATTTGTCCAAAACAAATTAAATATTATTGCATTCATCAAAACCACACACAACTTAATAAATAAATGAATGTGAAAAATTCAACATTTAAATCATTCATTTAGGTTTTGACAACTTCAAGATTTCCAAACTTAATTGGCAGTTCAGAGTTATTTCTATTATGGAGCTAGGGCAGGGTTTCATGAAAAGTTCCTGGTACACTACTAAGCACTTCACCATCTATGCTTTAAATTGTACAGGTCAAGGTCAATTAGGAGTTCTTATAAAAACTGGCCAGTATTATAATTATATATACACACACACACACACACACACATACAGTGGACTCTTGCATAGCATTATTAATTTAATGTAGAAAAGTGAAATCAATGTTATGAGAGTCAGTCTGAGAATTGTATTAAATAAATATAATCGAAACAGTGAAATAAATTTTGTCGTTTAAATAGTAAATATAGATTTTACATTTTTATCTTAGAAAATCTGTTTATGAGGGTGAATTAAGCACACTTGTATCCACACCCTTCTCATGTTTTGCTATAATTTACTGTTTAGTTTGCAGTGAAACTGTTTTCCTGTGTTTACACTTAATTAGCAAAGGTACTTTAACTAAGAAAATAGGAGTGTTACAGAGAGTTTATTAGAGAAATGTAGTCAGCTATGTGAACAAGGCCAAAAACAACTAAACAGTGATTTGGACTTGACTGAGACAAGTGTGAGCTTTTTTTGCAGAGTCCAACAGTCCAAGTTGGGAGCCAAGGTGAAACATTATGAGCAGATTTTTGAATACCCAGACATCTATGGAAACTTAGCATTATGCAAATTAACAATGTGAGAATCTAACATCATGTGAGGGTCCAAAGTGTGTGTGTCTGTGTGCCTGTGTGTATGTGTTTGCAAAAGAGAAATACAATCTTTAAGACTCCTGATCTAAAAATCTTAAGCAAGTGTGCAGTGGCACTATGCTGATACAAGTGCAAAGATTATATACTCTAAATAAATGATTTTCAACATTTAACAAAACAAGACAGAAAAATAATAGCATACTGAGAACTTAATTTGAAATATATTCTTGAAGATATTTAACCTCTAATGCATCCTCTAATATTGCTTCAAAATTTCTTCCTTTTGCATTTCAAACCTACACCTGAAGCATTGCTATTAGGACAAAGAACTGCTGAAAGCAATGACACTAGACTGATACAAGATAGCGACACCATAATGCCACATGGGACACCAGACTCACCACACTGCTACAGTGACACTTACTAGAGGTGAATGTGTTCTTCTGACAACTAAATACACAGAGAAGCCATGATCATAATACATAAACAGCTGCACAAACAAACAACAGCCTACTACATGCAGACACCTTTGGTACAAGACTACAAAGTGAGTACCTTCATCATGTCCACTCGGATCTAGCATGTGACAAGTGGAACACACCAACTTTGCTTGTTATTTTAATATTAAGATGATTTTAAAAATAAATTATCTGTACAAAATGAGTACTTTAAAATAAAATAAGTGTTCTCAATGCTGTCTACTAAAATGTAGAGGAAATAAATAAAATGCATGACATAATGGCTACTGGTGCATAATGTATATGTCTGTGTGTGTGTTCTTAACAATTACCTTTTCTTTGTATATTAGTATATTATATATATCTGATAATTGATACAATATTGTCCTCAGTAAATATATCCCTTTAAAATTGCCCATAATTTGTATGTTGAAGATATACTTGCTGTGTGAATGTGCATTTGGGTGTGTGTGTGCACAGGTACTTCGCTGTGTGTTTGTGTGTGTCTGCCTATGTGTATGTTAATGTATTTTGAATGTATTAGGTAATTGTATATTTTTTGGTCGCTGGATGACTGCTATGAAACACAAATGAAATGACAAGGGATGTTACTTGATAACCTCCAACTAGGTATGAACAGAAGAGCACTATCTACCGAAACTGGCAAAAGGAGATAACTCAGTGAATGTCCTGATCAGGAAGCCTGTTGTGTCTCTCTGCTAATGTTCTGTATTATCTTCCCATGCATGCACTATGGTGAATGTCTGAGAGTCTCTATGAACTTGGTTGTCCATTTTCTGCAATGCTTGTTGACACTAGACATAGAGTTTGGCACTTTCTTGCTAACTTTTCCCATCAGACTCGCATGTCCTCTAACTCTTGCAGTTAGAACACACAGCACCAGTTAGGTGGGAGAAAAATGTACTTTGGGATGACCACAAGAAAAATCACCAAGCAGCCATGATGCTGTCACAGCAATTAGAACAGTTCAGGTATCAGCATACCAGACAGCAAGGAAAATACCTTTATCTACCTTATCTCAGAGAGAGGGAGAGAGAGAGAGAGAGAGAGAGAGAGAGAGAGAGAGAGAGAGAGAGAGAGGAATGAGAAGAACCAAAGCAGCCAATAAAATGATGTGGGGGAGAGCAGTTACCCTTCAGAACACTTGAAATACACAGCCATTGTTTGGCAAAATGTCTGCCTGTACACAGCAAGAATAGTACTAGAGAGCAGTTGTGGATTTTGTTGCTGGTGGACTGTTTTTTTCATTTATCATTTTGGGATTGGATGGTCCTTCAGTTCTGGCTTGTATGACTAAGTAACTCAAAACTCTCCTATTGCATAAACATCTGTTATATATGGAAAATGAGTTTGTCTGATTTTTATATTGGCTTTAGTCTGAGTCATATGTAAGTTTAGCTGACATGTCACTAACTTATAGATAACCTGAATTTTGCTATCAGGTCACTAACTTATAGATAACCTGAATTGTGCTATCAGGTCACTAACTTATAGATAACCTGAATTGTGCTATCAGGTCACTAACTTATAGATAACCTGAATTGTGCTATCAGGTCACTAACTTATAGATAACCTGAATTGTGCTATCAGGTCACTAACTTATAGATAACCTGAATTGTGCTGTCAGGTCACTAACTTATAGATAACCTGAATTGTGCTGTCAGGTCACTAACTTATAGATAACCTGAATTGTGCTGTCAGGTCACTAACTTATAGATAACCTGAATTGTGCTGTCAGGTCACTAACTTATAGATAACCTGAATTGTGCTGTCAGGTCACTAACTTATAGATAACCTGAATTGTGCTGTCATGTCACTAATTTAGAAATAACCTGAATTGTGCTTCTGTCTATATCCACTTTTGCTACAATAGTTTCCAATTTACTAATTTAGAAAAGTGTTATTTTAAAAATAACTGAACAAATACAAATAATTATTAAATTAAGATTTGCACAATATCACACACATATAAACCTAGAATTCAATATACATTCAATATATTTGTTTTATTCAAATTCTCACTCAGTGACTAATCCTATTTTCTCTGTCTCTCTTATCATAGTCTGATTATGAACGGAAACATGACAAAAAGTTTTTTAGAGAACGATACACACAATAAGAGGCCTTTTCAGTTCAATAGAGGAGAGTACAAGACTGATTTAGCTACAGATAATAAGAGGCCTTTTCAGGGTAGTTCAATAGAGGAGAGTATAAGACTAATTTAGCTACAGATTTTCTGGTTTAACATTTCCTAAATTGAGTTTTAAGATGGCAGACATGTGGCTGTTCAACTACTAAATATATTACTATGTACTACACGTGGTCAAAAGTTACACACAGATCAGTGATCAGTCAGAGTTTAGTTGAAGGTCGAAACAGAGTATTCAGCAATAATAAAGATAATTTTGAAAGCAGGAAGATACAAATTAAATCATATAATTATGTTTACCATTTGTTTTCTGCACTTACTGACTGCATAATTCTTTCATTTCACACACCCCAAATTATTTATTTCAGATAATGAAAATAAAAATAATAATAAAATGCATGGTTTGCACACTGAGTGCAGAACAGTGCAGTTATCACGCTTTACAGATTGTGTATATCATGTTTGAGACAGACAAAATAAGGATGAAGAACAAGCACACACTGCAAAGCAGGAGGTGCCTCGGAATAAAGAGTGAGGCAAAACATCATTCTGTCGGTGAAAATGATGGCACAGTTACCTCAAAAGATGGCCCAGGTCCCTCCTCTTCACCTCCTTCTTCATCATCATCTTCATCTTCTCCACTGCAGCTCTGAAAAAGTTCAGTGAAAAATAGCAGTTAAGAAGTAAAATGGTAAATAATAAACACTCACCATGCACAGTGAAGCTCTTCTCCTATATCTTAACTGGAGTGCAAGTACATCTACTTCAGATTGTATCAATAGAATGCATAACAGCTCTTTAGCATTAGAAAATAATAAAGGAAATAACAGCCATCACTGGACAACATCAAATTTGTTGTCTAAGATTTTTTGACGGATTTAGTACAGTTTTATTGTGCTGGATCCAAAAATGACTTTGGTTTTGTTCAATCAGGTCAACTTTTTGATCTATTGCCACATGATTTTTTTTTTTTATATGTAAGGGTATTTTCTATTTATATGCTGTAAAATTCTTTCTTATTTCTTTAAATAAACAAATTATAATTTGTTTTTACATAATTATGAAGAGGTTACATAAGCTAATTTTTGAATAACTGATATAATTGATATTTTTCTTCTTTAGATAATGAAATAGAATCAGCCAGAAGACATTGCAAAAATAAACCCGATGCATTCAATGTACACTAATCAAATTTTGTAACATTTAATAAATGAATTGTGTTAAAAAACGATTTTTTAAAATTTAATTTAATTTTTTAAATTTAAAAACCTATTTGGGAAGAGAAATATTAACAAAAATTGCCTAATAATGTTACAAAAATGTAATCGATTTACATGTAGTTATAAGATCAGATTTTTAAAAATTGAGTTAGCACTAAAACATGACCTGATTAAAAAAAGTGGATGTCATTTTCGAATTTAGCGGTGAAAAATTGTTCTAAATCAGTTGAAAAAACTTAGACATCATAAAAAAAATTTTTATGATTCATTTAAATATGTGAGAAAATTTTCAAGAAACATCAACCAAAATCAGTTAAGCATTTGAATGTAAAGAATCCGGCAAAATCCACTGAACGAATTGTTTTAAGCGCTAGAAACAAGTAAGAAAACTGGTGGCCCACCAACTAATATCATTTAAACATTTGAATGTAAAGAATTTGGCAAGACCACCAACCAAAACCATCTAAGCATTAGAAATAGGTAAGAAATTTGGCAAGACCCACTGACTAAAATTTAAGCACTGAATTATGTAAGGAACTTACGAAAACCCACTTGCACTAGAAACATTGTCAGTTTTACAAATATGCTACCTACCAAACTCATGATTTCAGCATAGGAAATATATAATGGATCTTCTGGTAGACTGCTTGGCTGCTCCTTGGTGGCACCTCGGCTCAGAGCCGTGATCAGCTGTGTCAGTGGGTCTGGCTGAGTTTCTTCCTCTACTTCCTTCTTCTCTGAGGTCACTCCAATGCTGTGGGATTCCTGTAAAGTGTAAGACAAGAATGATACTGTGTTTCGGATTCCTGTAAAGTATAAGACAAGAATGATATTGAGTGTGAGATTCCTGTGAAGTGTAAGACAATGAAATTCGCCTTGGAATTCCTGTAAGTGAAGGAATGACGTTTTGTGTGGAATTCCTGTAATGTATAACACAAGTTCAATGCTGCTATAGGATTCACAGAAGTATTGGATAAGAATGATGTTTTGTTTGCAATGGGATTCCTGTAATTATAAAAAGAAGTATATTTGCTATGAAATTCCTGAAATTATAAACAAGAGGAATGTTTGCAATGGGATTCCTGTATTGTGTTGCTATGGGATTCTTATATCACACAACAAAACAGTCAAGACTAATATAGTTTCCACAGGCCAAGAGTTTTTTAATTTAAAACAAAATTATTAACTATTTTCAATTAATAGATTTAAGGTATTTTGGTGTTCTTTTTTGATTTAAGCACATTAAATGAGCAAAGGTGATTATAGTAAAGTGCATAAAATGTGTTATTTATTTCATTTCAATATGTTAAAAATTATCTAATACCTGAATGGATAAATGCTAGAATTGAGAAATACCTGAATGGACAAATACTTGGATGGGCAAGTACAGTTTTGGTAAATTAAAATTGCATGGTTGAAATAAAAAATTTACAGATTTAACTCTAAATGAATGATGGATTCATCAATGTACAACACTCAATGGTTCAAAATTGACCAACTATGATCAGTGTTGTGAGATCAACTAAGAACAAACTGTAGTCAATGTTGTGAGATCAACTGTGGACAAGTTGTGATCATTGCTGTGAGATCATCTAAGAACAAACTATGATCAGTGTTGTGAGATCATCTGTGATCAAACTGTGGTCAGTGTTGTGAGATCATCTAAGAACAAACTGTGATCAGTGTTGTGAGATCATCTAAGATCAAACTGTGGTCAGTGTTGTGAGATCGACAATGGACAAAAATTGAGAGTGACTCAAAAAAAAAAGATAAACAGTTTGAGATAAATACTCACTGTGAGATCTACAATGAGAATATTTTTGTCACGTTCTTCCATATCCAGCCACTGTTCTTTATAACTCTTAAGGAACAGGTTGATGGCACGATGCCTACACATACAAAACATTTTTTAATGGATTCAGAAAAATACAGAACACATCAACAACGATGCCTAAAAGAACAAATATTTTAATGAGGGTATAAGAGAAAATAACATGCTAGTGTGTACAAAAACATTTTGACTTTTGACTTGAGTACACAAGGATATAAGTGCATTACTGATGACGTGCACACAAACACAAACAATCCAACTTGCATATAGGAGATTAAACAATACACTGGCAGAATGGTGTCTACAGAGAAACATAGGTTTGAAAAAGGAGAATAAAGAACACACTGATGACATGGTGCAAGCAAACATAAATGTAATAACTTGAATAAAGGTGTAGTTGTGGCTATAGGTCTAATAAATATCTATGTTTGAAAGCACTGTCTGACTGTCTAGGACAGGTAAAGTAACTGTCACTGTGACTAACCTATTCTATGAGACAGGTTATCTGCGGCTCTACTTTGTGATTGTAAAATTTAATAAAATTAAACTAATAATTTTTGTATTAAGCAACTGTAATAGCATGAGGCAAAAGTTCAGTCAGACAGGTAAAGTTCTGTTATTTTTATCCAAATGATAAAATAAGAAAATAATTTGCTAAGTTCACTGAGAAAAGCAATCAGTTAAAATTGGATGCTGTTAAATAATCAACAGCAATTTATATAATTATTAAGGCTCAGCTGCATCCCTGATCTTGAACAGCTGTTAGTGAATTCAGATCATTCAAAATTCAAAACTACAGCACCGTGAACAGGACTACAAGACTATCTTTTCTGAATGTAAACACTTTGCTAAGACAACCCAAACAGCAAGGCTGTTACACTGTTCAGATTATATATAAAGATTTAGCAATACGAATAGCACAACCATTTTCCTCTGTTCAGACTGTGAACAAAGATTGAGCAATGTGAACATGATGACTAAGACATCTATTAAAGATGTATGTATAAATTTTGATGCATTTGTGTTAAGTTGCACTTGGATATTGTTATGTGCATTTCAAAATCACTAACAAAAGTCCTCACCATGGAATTACTAAAAACTAAGCCAGCACCCCAAGATCAATAACAACAAAGTCCTCATCATGGGATCACTAAAAAAACAACAAGATCCTCACTATGGGATCAATAATAAAATGAAGTCCTCACCATGGGATCACTAAAAAAGTCCTCACTGCAGGATCACGAACAAAAAAGTCCTCACCAAAGGATCACTAACAAAAAAGTCCTCACCAAAGGATCACTAACAAAAAAGTCCTCACCAAAGGATCACTAACAAAAAAGTCCTCACCAAAGGATCACTAACAAAAAATCCTCACCAAAGGATCACTAACAAAAAAGTCCTCACCAAAGGATCACTAACAAAAAAGTCCTCACCAAAGGATCACTAACAAAAAAGTCCTCACCAAAGGATCACTAACAAAAAAATCCTCACCAAAGAATCACTAACAAAAAAGTCCTCACCAAAGGATCACTAACAAAAAAGTCCTCACCAAAGGATCACTAACAAAAAAGATCATCACCATAGGATAATTAATTAACAACAAAGCCCTCATCCTAGAACCACTAACAATGAAGTCCTTACCGTGGAGTGCCATAGAGTGGTATCATACGGAAGCATGCCATGACAGCGCGCTTGCGTTGTGATGATATAACTTTCTTCCACGCATTTTTCATTGCTGATGAAGGATGTTCCACCTATGGTGAAAACAAATTTTAAAAAATAAAATAATAACATTTTGCCAAATTAAGTTTTAAATACCTGCTTGAAAACATCCATTTATTTTGAACTTTTACATTGAAAGCATCTTCGAAACAAAAATAATATGAGAGCCAATGATAAGAACAGTGCATATTGTATTGTTTTAATATTATAAAAAAAACAATTCCATGAAATTTTAAAATAATATATCTTGACAGGAGTAATGCAAACAGCACAAAAAAACTTAAAATTTTATAACATAAATATATACATTACTTGACGTATTAAGAAATCAATCTGCTTGACTGTTGCAAGTAAAATGAATAAATTTAAAAAAAACTCAAATAAATATGTATAACAGAAGACTATTGAATACAATAATTCCTACAACAACAAAAAATGTTGTCTAGAAAAATTAGGTTTTTAACAATGATGTTTTATGGTAACATCTGATAACAAATGGCAAGATATTTATAAAAAAAATAACTGTATCTAAAACATATATATAAAAAAAATATTTTATTCCAAATGACTAAACACATGTAAAATCTCAAATGTGTAATGAAGATCTGCTAGCTACTGGTCCATCTTAATTGGAGATTTCTAGAGAAAAGGTTTTTTTAATTTGTTTGTTCACTGGGCAATTCGTGTACAACAAGTACAGTTTATTTACTTCAAGGAAAGCCCGTCTCCTATTTGTAATTCTCCTGTAGCAAGTTTATTTGTATTAGAGAAAAAGGAATTTTGAATACTTGCCTTATTTATCAGACAAATATACTCAAAAGCCCTCTCAGCTTCCCTGCTAATGTTTTAATGGTGCCATCATTCATAGATTCAGAAAGCAAAAGAGGAACATTTTCATATTATCTCCACTTTTCCTGAGGAAATAAGCCCTTGGGCCATTTTTTTGTGCTTGTATGGGATTTGGAACTAAGAGTAACTCCTATTTGTCTGGTAACTATTCAGAAAAAAATATTTTACATTCTAATTTCCTTTTAATATTAAAAATATTACTAGCAAGTAGCATAGAAAAAAATGAAACAAAATATATGCAGATGTTAAGAAAATTTCTGGTCATGAATTTATTTTTTTAAATTTTTATTTGCATCAAAGAAATTGTGAAGGCATTGCTACTTTTAAAAAATCAAATTCATTTAATCTCCTGGGAGGAAAAAATCTCAGTGAATACTTGCCATGTGGAGTCCATGCATGACCTTTGCCATGGAGATGATGCGTTCGATAATGCGTTTCTGGCTCAGCTGTGTAATGCCTGGAGTCTTGGAGTCACCAATCTTGCGATATAGAACCTTCTGCCATCTCACTTTGTCATCAATTGGCTAAATGCACACACAAAAATGCTGTATATAAGTCAATGTGCTAAATACACTGACAGAGACATAAACACCATATATAAGTCAATGTTAATGTATTTACAACTATATTCAGTACCAAATATATTTTTTCTTTACTAAACAAAATTACTGGAAGAAAGTTAAGCCATCAGTAATTTTTAAATGCTATGTTTGTTCTTGTAAGCATTTGGGGGGTGTTTTTATTTTTTTAAATGTTATGGACTGTTCTTTTAACCTTTCATAAATATTATTTCTTTTAATTTAAAAAAAATAAGTTGATTAATTCTATATTCATATAATTTTTTTAAATGAAATGTAAAAACATAAGTTTATTTATTATAGATATGATTTGTGAAAAGGTAAGTTATTTCCCTAAGGAGTTTTTCATTCCATCAAATGCAAAAGACATGAATTTGATAACCTTACCTAACCTTACTACTACTTCAAATGGTTTGAATTATTCTATACCAAATAAAAGACACTGTTTCAGAAATTGGATTAATTATTCTATACTAAATAAAAGACACTACTTCAGAAATACACTCATTGCAAAAGACCTGTCATAATCCATGTAATGAAAAAAGGTGTTGACCTGTCATAATCCACATAAAAGTTAATGACTTTTACTGAATGTGATGCAAATTATGTTGACTCAAAATAATGAAAAGATATGCATTTCATGATTCTACTTAAAGCAAAGAATCTTTTCACCCTATATTAACATCAATGGGTGATGGATTTTAGAATTACATTTAATGCAAAAGATAAAATAAATAAACTTCAGTAGTCCAGGAATCACAAAAACATAATTTTGACTTTAATACTCCATTTGATGCAATATGGAAATTATTAATACTCATGAGTGAAAAATGAAATAAAATTATTTATTTACCATATAGATTTCCTAGACAAACTAAACTGTTGAAAAATGAACAGAAAGAAATTTTTTTTAAAATGGATTCTAAAATACAAAGAAAAGAAAAAGACAGAACGGGGGGGAATATGAAATTTTGTTGGAAAAATCAAGATTGTTCTTACCCCTTCTTCTGTTGTGAGACTGTGGACCAGGAATTCTTCGATGTCTCCCTCGGGGTCCTTCTGAAACATGGGAGAATGAGACACCGCCCATGTGCCATCAATCATGCCATGCCACAATACAACATGCTAGTCATGCCCACATACAAGGGGATGTCAACCCCACCATTAATTCCATGCTCTGCCTCCTTTTCAGCAGTTACTGCCTCTTTGTTAAACACTCATTCATTAATAGCAATTTGGAGTGTGTTTATCACAAGTGTTTCATCCATCTAAAATAATATTAATTTCATCTGCTTGCAGAATGGTAAGAATAAGTGTCAATGTTTCATGATACTCTACAATTAATGTACAAGATGGCTGCCAATTTCAGCTCTTGCATGAAAAATACTAAAAGATACAATTGCAATTTTGGATATACTTCCCAAGATAGGTCACAACATTAAAGCTGATAAATCAGTTACAAGATGAAAAAAACATAAATACTGGTTCTATATAATTTGTAAATGCAATTAATTGATTGCAATTATAAAAGGAATCAGATAACTGTGTTACATATATTTTATATGATAAAGATCATATAGCTAAGCAACTTCCTATAACATACAACTGTGTGTGATAAAATGTTCATATTGCAGAAGTGTGAAAGGCTATATATATATATACTTATTATTAAACGCATAACATAATTTATTTTCCTATAATAAATCAGTTATTACATTAAGAAAAATGTTTAATCTAAGAAATTTTTGTTCAAATAAATATACTTGATTTTATGCTAGTTTAATTTAACAAAAAATATTTTACAGGTATGAGATATGTATTATTTTCCCCCAAAATATCAGTAACTGTTATTAATAAACAAGCAAAGGAAAAGAAAATAAGTAAATTTGATATATTTTAAACAATTTTCTATTTACTCCTGTGACCATTCCTGGGAATGCAGACATCCGTAATGTAACTGCTAGAGGGGTGGAAAGAGTGAGAGATCCCAATGACATAAGCAAGCACAAGAATATTCTTGATATAAATCAGACAAGTGTGATAGGGCAAAATGAAAAAATGTGGATTATATCATAAAAATATCATTTACAAAAAGCAAACAATCTGATCACAAACCATAACACCCAAACAACTGACATAAAAGCAAACAAGTTAACAAATGGGTGTACAATACACATTGTCAAAATGTTGTAGATTGTGTAAGTTTAAAATCTACAAAGTTATTTTGTCACCATAACACTACTTATGTATAGAATTCGGTGTACTCACAGTGCCGTCAGTTTGCTGCATTCAAGATCCTGCAAAACTGACTTAAAACAACATGTCAGAACAGGCCAAATTATGGCACTGAGATTAGAACCATACAATCATGCAGGAAAGGCAAGGTATATCAATAAGGGATGACAAAGTCTAGCCACATTCAGATAAAATATTATTAATGTTAGCATGAAAGTCACAAGAACAGCAAATACAAAAAAAAAAAAACAACCAAAAAAACCTAAATACATCCTGCTATCCAACATGTTTAATTTGTCAGTGAGTGCATTTCACACAAAACAGTTACTGCTAGAAGAACATGCAACAAAATTTCAGTCCACAATGCTGATAAATTAAATAGAATGCATGGACTAAGCATTATATAAGGATTTTAATTCAATACCTGCCAGGTATAACTAAAAAAGATGAAGCAATTCTATTTAAGCTTGGTCCTGGAATTTTTTTTAAAATAGTGTTGAAGAAAAATCGTTTAATTAATTTCTGAATATGTTTTCAAAGCATCATTCAAGCATAATTGCTCTAGCAACAGTATTGCAAGCTCTGACATATAAGCTACTAAATATAAGCCTAGTAGTTTAATCTATATTATGCTGGGATGCTATAGACTTTTATCATTGCCATGCTGTTCTGCAATCCACCCAAAAGTCTAGTCCATGTAACTTATGTACTACAAACTTTGATTGTTAATATAGCATTCTGTTATCTAATGGAATCTTATCCATATTACTCTTGTATTGCAAACTTTGATCATTAACACGACATTCTGTTATTCATTGGAATCTAATCTATATTACTCCTGTATTGCAAACTTTGATCATTAACACAACATTCTGTTATTCATTGGAATCTAATCTATATTACTCCTGTATTGTAAACTTTCATTTTTAACACAATGTTCTGTTATCTATTGGGAAACTAATCTACATTAACTGATCTCAATGCAAACTTAATCTAAACTACATTAGTCAGCCTCGAAGCAAACTTAATATAATCTATATTAAATCAGCTGCAATGCAAAGTGTTATTTTAAATTTTTGCTGAAGTTCAGCCCACATCAATAATTTAGTAAAATTACATTTAATAAAATAAAATAAATAAATTCTAAATGAAAGCATCAGTTCTCTTTACAACTTTTTCACATTTTATTTAATTTCAGAAATCTGACCAGTAAAAAAGTAAAAATGACATATTTCCAATATTCAGCTGATGTCATTAGTTCAGTCTGATATTAATATACTAGCAAAAATAATTTAAATTGATTATATAATTTTGTGGAAAATTTCTCAATGTCACAAAATGATAATATACTAGCAATAATATCTGTTTAAAGATTATATAGTTTTTGTGGAAAAGTGTTGTCACACTGTATTTCTGTATGATTTAATCTAAAATTAAAATCTCTTCTCTTTAATATTTTTCCAAAAGTGAGCTGTCCGTACCTGCAGAAGTTTTTGCTTGGCTTGCTGAAGTAGTTCCTGTTCGCGGCCGCTGAAAAAGCCCAATCCAACTGGCACCAAGCGCTTGAGACAAGCCACATTCAGACTGTTGTGTGCCTCCAGTCTTTTCTTCTCACGTCTGCGCCCTCCAGGTCGTTTGTTTGTGTTACTTTCCTGAGATTCTGACATCTTTGGTACAGAGAGTCGAGTAGCTTGGCTGGGCATGATAAGAGCCATATTGTCGATTTCATTGTGGGATACAAAGTTTTGTTCCTCTCGTTTGAAAAACTGTAGCAGAGGATAAATGTATCAATCAATACTTTCTGGAGATCTATAAATGCACTCTTGAGATATAAAAATGCACGCAACTTGAAGTGTACCAAAACACAAATTAAAGAATTGCTTAAAAGAATGTACAATGGTGCACACTACCAGTTAAAAGGCTATCATGACTGCAATCCAATCTATATTATAGTATAGTAATACTAATCAATATTATGCCAAAGAAAATAAGTAAAGTAATAATATTAATAATAAAATACAAAGAAGACTTCATAAAGAGTTTAATCTTATAAAAACTCTAAGTGATGTATAATAATCATGTCAACTTGTTAAAATACACATGATAGGTTATTTAACTACAAGGCATAAACAAGATGCTAGATTAATAATGTGAAACACCAGACAATCACAAAACATAAACACATTCCTTACTGCCATAAAGTTTACTGATTCACTGCCTGTGTGTGTATGGACAATGAAGCAGTTGATACTAAAACGATGAGCCAACGTTCAGCATATATTCTCATGAACTTATCAAAATGAAGTTATATACTATAGAAATTTACTTTGGATTCAACTATCAGGATAATGATACTAACAACAGATACACAACACTAACCAGAACCAGTATAAAGTTTTAAAACTACATTTGCTCACAGGCAACTTGGTCTGTATGGTAAACATACCAACTAAAAACAAAATACACACAATGGGTGCCAGTAAAAAAAACTTTAAAAATGTTTTATCACAATTGACTTGATCTGCATAATAAATACACCAGTTATAACAATATACACAGAGTTTTTACCAATACAAAACTTTAAAACTATGTTCACTGACCTGTGACTTAGTCCATATGATAAAGATGTCAGCCATAACAATATACACACCAATACTAAACTTTAAAACTACGTTTACTCACAAGTGACTTAGTCCACATTGTAAAGATGTCAGCCACACAAGAGAAAAGCTCTTCTGCCTCAGCAGCAGGGTTTTTGAGCCAATGTGAACGATGCAGATCTACATACTTGATGAGCAGAGGATAAAAGGCATAGATGTCACGCACCAATATTCCAAATTTCTGTCAATAAAGAAACAAATCATCCATCAGGAAGGTATTAAAAATAAACATTAAAGTTTTAAAATATAACAAACATAAACAATATTTCAGTAACTGTAAAAATAATTTCTTCATGAATTTAAAATTTTAAAAATTAAATGAAAAATGTGAAAAAGTGAAGGTAAGACTTCTTATATAAATAATCAGGTTACATGCTTTGGACAAATAATTTTTCAAATGTACAATTTACTTTGTTCAATTACATTCTCCTTTACCACACATGGCATACCATTTTCTCTATTATTCAATTATATTCTCTTTAACCACAAACTGGTTTATTATGAGAGACTCATTTCTTTATCATTCAATTAAATTCTCCTTAACCACACACTGGTGGTTATATTATGAATGACTCGTTGTTCTATCATTCAATTATATTCTTAACCACACCTGGCATATAATCATGAATGACTCATTGCTCTATCATTCAATTATATTCTCCTTACCACAACCTGACATATCATTGCTCTATCATTCAATTATATTCTCCTTACCACAACCTGACATAACATTGCTCTATCATTCAATTATATTCTCCTTACCACAACCTGACATATCATTGCTCTATCATTCAATTATATTCTCCTTACCACAACCTGACATAACATTGCTCTATCATTCAATTATATTCTCCTTACCACAACCTGACATATCATGAGACACTTACTTCCTGTACATACTGCTCCAACTCCTCAGAGCCTTCTGAGTTTATGCGCTTTTCATGAGCCAGGTGCTTTTCCAGCTGTTCCACAGCCACAGCATTGTCCCTTAGCTTGTGGGCAATTGGCAAGAAGTGGTCCTTTACCATATCTGGTGTTGAGTTGGCAATGATGGGCTGAGTCCGAGCTACATACAGAATTTAAAATATTGCATATGTCAACAATATGTTTCTCAGTGTTCTAAACTGGAAATTACAAACATGGGGTGTTAAACATTAGTTAAATGACAAGATTATAGTAATACACCCATCAACTCTTCTGTATTTTTCAGGAATCTTTTGACTTTTGGGCAAAACTCCTATTCCCCTAAAAATTATATTGGTTTTCCTGCAATAAAAGAAAGAGGATTTTTTCCTTGATTCTGATTGTAATTGTTTGCAGTTGTTTATACTTGCTCACACAAATTAGATGGTTTGGTATTTTTGTTATTAATGTGCAGCAGTATTTTTATTCATTACAATGTTCATTGATAACTTTCACTTCTGAAGCTGAAGATCTCACACTACATTGGGATCACCCCCAAATATCAACAGGAAAAGTATGGCAGCAAGTTTAATGGAGAAAAACAAAAGAAAATGTTTGAAGGATGACTAAAGAAAAGTTCTCAAAGAATTGTGCAAGTATATTGCTCCATGATTTTCAAACTGAATGTGGGAGGGAAAATTATCTAAATTGTCAATTGGAATTGATGCATCACATAAACTTATAGGTTTTCAACATAAGCCATCCAAAATCACTTACATTTTTTAATCAACACCGATAAAGAAGGTAAATATATTTCTGACTCAGTAACTGTAGTAAACTAAAGTACACATGAAGTGTGCTAATAATATATTTCTGACTCTCAGTGATCTAAAGTACACATGAAGTGTGCTAATAATATATTTCTGACTCGGTGAACTAAGGTACAGATGAAGTGTGCTAATAATATATTTCTGACTCAGTGAACTAAGGTACACACTAAGTGCACTAATAATCATTTTCAAGTGAAACATTGTTTTAAACACATTAGCTTTATTTTAAAAAATAAATATTTAAAACTCTTTATTGAATTTTCTTATATTTTTTGGTAGCTACTTCATTTCTTAATATATCATACATTTTAATTATTTAAGCCAAGGATGCCGCTTTTTCAGTTTTGTTTTACTTTTTATTTTTTGTTGTTGTCATTTTCTTTTTACATATTTCCTCTGCAATGGTAATTTTGTCTCTAGCAGTGAAAATTCTAAAAGGATTTGCATTTTCAACTCTTTTTATTTAATCAAAATACATTATTCTCTTTTAGTAATTTTCTTGTGTATTCAGTGTTTAAGAGTAATTTTAGTTTTGTTTATTCATTATTACACATTCGTTTGTTGTTTGTTCACTGTGAAAATAGTGTGATAAAAGCTGAAGTTCTCTTCTCTAACTTTATTGTTGTTTGTTCACTGTGAAAATAGTGTGATAAAAGCTGAAGTTCTCTTCTCTAACTTTATGGTTGTTTGTTCACTGTGAAAATAGTGTGATAAAAGCTGAAGTTCTCTTCTCTAACTTTATGGTTGTTTGTTCACTGTGAAAATAGGGTGATAAAAGTTGAAGTTCTCTTCTCTAATTTTATTGTTGTTGTTTGTTCACTGTGAAAATAGTGTGACAAAAGCTGTAGTTCTCTTCTCTAACTTTATGGTTGTTTGTTCACTGTGAAAATAGTGTGACAAAAGCTGTAGTTCTCTTCTCTAACTTTATGGTGGAACACAGCCTACCTTTTACAGTTGCTGATCAATTCACAGAACTAATGTACTGTTACCAGACAGCAGCATTAAATGTAAATTTGGAAATGGCTGGATAAAGACAACTATGATTGTCAAGAATGTCATTTCTGCGTTTTAAAAAGGAATCCTTTAATTTTAACATTTACTTCTAATACAGTTTGGTTTGTTATAAAATTTGCTTTTATAAACCATGAATGCTGTTGGAAAAAATACATATTTTAACAAAAATACCAAAACACTGCCAAAAATTGCTGAAAAAACAACAATCCTGCAATAGATATTTCCCAAAGTTAACAGATATGTATTTAAATGATTCAGTAATAGTTAAATGACCTGGTTATAATTAAATTACCCCCATTAGTAAAATGACCTATTATAATTTAATGACTATGTTATAGTTAAATGATCTGGTTTTAGTTAATGGCCTGGTTAATTAAAAGACAGGTTATAGTTAAATATTCTGGTTAGTTAAATGACTGGTTTAAATTTAAATAATCTGATTAGTTAAATGTCCCATTATAGTTAATTGATCTGGCTAGTTAAATGACTGGGTTATAATTGAATAAATTGGTTAGTTAAATGTATGGGCCATACTTAAATGACCTGGTTAGTAATAGGGCCTGATTAATTAAATGGCCAGGTTATAGCTGAATAACCTCTTTAGTAAAATAACCTAGTTAAAATCACGGGCTTATACTTACATTACCTGGTTATAACTGAGGGTAAATGATCTAACCAAGAAAGCTAAATGATCTGTTACTTAAATGACCATGCTAGAGTTGAATGACCAAGGTAGTTAAATGACTGAGATAGTTATTTTAATTTAATTTTCTAAAATCAACTAGTAAATACATACTTTGATACCATAAATATCTGCAATTACAAAATAGTCCCTTTTATTCTCTGATGCAAACAGTATGTGATATAAATGTATTTTAAAAATTATTTTAATTGCAAATTAAAAAGCAAAAACATAAAAATATTATTGTAGCAAATATGGATGATTTTCTTGTTTTTTCTTGAATTAAATTTTATATTCTCCAGTGCACTTTTTCTCCCAAGAAATTTTTTGCAAATGCTCCAACACTCTCACCGCACCAAAATAAAATAAATAAAATTTTAAAATAACATACTTAAATTTCAATGCCAAATTCAGTAATTTTATTTTTATGCTAAACAGATATTGATTTTATAAATCTTAAATTTTATTTTTATTTTATGCTTTTTGAAACTCAGACTAAACATTTATTGTTTATATGCAGCACAGTACACAATAATCTAAAATGTTAAGTGGTGAAAATGACAAAATGTATATGATATTTTATTTTTATGCTAAACAGATAAATGTGTTAATTTTTATTTTTTTGTTAAGTGTTAAAAACGACAGAATGCATGATGAAATAATTGAAATTGTTCACTTTCTTGATGCTTGCCACTACAAGACCACAGGAAAAATTTAATGTAATCATGCATGCGAGCATGTGTGTTTTTCTTTCCTGTGTGCATGCATGTATGAATGTATATGAGTGAGAGAGAGAGAGAGAGAGAGAGAGAGAGTGTGTGTGTGTGTGTGTCTGAGAGTGAGAGAGAGAGTGAATATGTATGAGCATGTGTGTTTGTGCCACATACAAACATGTATGAATACAGACGTGAATAGTTATTTGTGTTGCGTTCAAGAGATTGCTTAGTAACTAAGGGAGTTAAGCAAGAGGCAGAAGAAATAATAAAACAGTGAGAAAACACAATATAATTTTTCATTTGTTCACAAGATTGACAGTCATTGTGCTGCACTCACTTGCAATCCTGTTCATCCAGGGGGCGTCCTCGGAACCAACATTGTTAAGAATGAGTTTCAGCACATTGCCCAGGACTGAGTTCATCTGCTTGGATGTGACGTTGGTCACCAGATGGGTTCTGTCAACAAAACATTCACAAGTAAACTTATTAGAGCAGAGTCTTCATATAGAATCATGTAACATCATCCACCTCTATTTATACATAAAATGTACAAGTGATTACATTTACAATAATTTTTATAAAATCGTAAAAATACCTCATCAACAAACAGCAAAATTGTATAGGTGTTTTTCATTTGTTTTGAAGTACATTATTATATCAGTTTTTAAAATTTATTATTCAAATACATGTAGAACAGAAATCTATTAGCATTACCAAAGAAGAACAGAAATCTATTAGCATTACCAAAGAAGAACAGAAATCTATTAGTATTGTCAAAGACACAGTTCATATCATATATCAAATAAACTAAACACACCATTTTGATAAACTGTTTTAAGCATTTGTACAGTTGAGGCTTTTCTTTATCAATGAAATGAACTGAAGGTAATATAATTGAAGATAAGACCTCCCTCTACTGGTTCATAAGATAAAAATAATATCAATTAAATGAACTGAAGGTAATATAATTGAAGACCTCCCTCTACTGGTTCGTAAGATGAAAATAATATCAATGAAACATTAATGGTCTTGCATGATGCAAATGATTGATATTAGTCTGAGCTATTTTATCTTCCACTCTGATTATTTTCTACAGACTGAAAGAATTTGGTAAAAATGCCCCTCACAAAGGAGTTTGACAATGATAGAAACAAAATTAATATAATACAAAAATTAGGAAAGTGAAAATAATTAGGATATAAAGTTATATTGAAGAGTGTCAAAGTGTATGGTCAAAGAAGGAATTTTTATTTTTAATTGGAAAGATAAAAAGTTATATCCAAAGAGTGTGAAAATGTGTGGTCAACACCGTGAATGACAATGGAAATGAATCACATGTTCTAGATGTGGACAGTTAAAATTCAGATTCTTTACATGAAAAGTTGGTGTTTTAAAAAATATAATCTCAGTTCTACTGAATTGTTTGTATTGAAGTTTCTGTCTGCTTACCCTTCTTGTCTCTGGCTTCCATCAGGACCATAAGCCAACCAGAAAGGCAAATAGCTAGAAAATTAAAATTGAAAAAATACAACTCATGAGAAGGTAATATAATTTACACTATAACATACAATTCATGAGAACATAAAATATACAGTCAAACATTGATTATTCTAACATCAATTACCCCAAACCACTGCCACCACCATGACCTTAATTCAGAAATGTCTGTTGTACATTGGTAAACTTTCACAAACTTTATTATAATCTTATTTGTCTGCATTAACTGCTATTTAGGTTTTTAAAAATGTGATTTATAGTTCAAACCATGTAAGACAATTAGGTTAAGTTCAAAATAAATATAATATACAGTTTTCTTCAAAATGTTTTGGTTATTATTTAGAAACTATTTCCTAAATCAATTTTTTTTTATAATACTTCATATTCCAAAATACAGGAATAATAACCTTCCATTAATAATTTTATTGCAGATCTAATTACAATTTGTTTCATATATTCTCATGTGTGGTGGAGTAAATTTGCCTATCCCTATTTCTAAACTTAATTGTTATATACATTGTTAAATTGTTGAAGTGATCCAACCTTGATGATTTGTCATGACTAATATTTAGGTTGGTAAAAGTTATGACTGATGTGTAAGTGTTATGGTGTGTGTGTGTGTGTGTGTGTGTGTTGTGTGTTGTGTGTTGTGTGGTGTGGTGTTGTGTGGTGTGGTGTTGTGTGGTGTGGTGTTGTGTGGTGTGGTGTGGTGTGGTGTTGTGTGGTGTGGTGTGGTGTGGTGTGGTGTGGTGTTGTGTGGTGTTGTGTGGTGTTGTGTGGTGTTGTGTGGTGTTGTGTGGTGTTGTGTGGTGTTGTGTGGTGTTGTGTGGTGTTGTGTGGTGTTGTGTGGTGTTGTGTGGTGTGGTGTGGTGTGGCGCGCGCGCGCGCGCGTGCATGCGTGCGTGCGTGCGTGTGTGTGTGTGTGTTTCTATCTGTGAAATGTTTGTTACAAGTGTTATGTACTTTATTGAAATAGTTGTGTTAATAAATTATAAATAGGTTAGTGCCATGTTTGGGCTATGTCAATGAAATAACTGTTATGAGTGACACAGCTACTCACCTACACACCATGGGCAAGGTGACTTCAATGACATGAGGGGCCTCATGGTATTTTCCACCGGAGTGGGCCAGATCCTCAATCTCTGCCACAATTTTGTCCAGACTGGGTAAGTTCTCCTTTAACTGGTCCATCACCTCTGTCACAAGTGAAGACATAAAGAGATGACACAAATGAAGACATTGAAATATTAATAAATGATTAAAGCAACATTAGTAGCATATGTCACAATGACATGATAATAAATGATAACATGCAATCAATATTAGTAAATGATAAAATGAATGGTGACATTGCAATATTAGGCTGCTACTGCTGAAATAATAATAAAAATGTATACACTAAATTTCTAAGCAATTACTATCATCATTGAGAGAAGGAAATGGTGTGACAAAAATACAAGAATGGTAACTAAATACGACTCCAAAATGATAACAAAATATGACTCTAAAATGATAACTAAATATGACTCTAAAATGATAACTTTTGATAGCAAGTTTAACTGAAAATAGACCAGCAGTAATTATTGATAAGAGAAGATAGTAAGGAGACCAAGTGGCATTATTTGAACACTTGATACCATTTATATCACATTAACAGCAACTAGGAAAACTATGGGGTTCTAGATTATTTTAAATAAATATTTCAAACGGGGTTCTCATGGTTAAATATTCTACCAGCTCAACATGAGAAGTCAAATGATTTACAGGTATATAAAAAACATGAAAGAGTTGTTTTGGCTAAATAGCCTTTATCAGGACAATACAGTGACTGTTAATCAGTGGTGCATGAACAATGAAGTAAGTCAACTGATGAATGAAAACCTTATCTGTATAGATGGGAGCACTATAAATGTTTTTAATTTTCATGCTACTTATTTTTAAATGCTTAACACTTTATGCTGTTTATACTGCTGATCTATTAAAATTTAAAAATAAGCATATTTATGTAGCACTACCATTTAAAATCATTTTGCTTTAAGTATTTTTTAAGTTATCATTTATAATTTGCCACTGTGCTTAAATTTAACATAAATAAACAAATAAACAGTGATTAAAGCATAAAGCTTCTTGTGAAAATATTTCTACTAAAATTTCTATTCTTCACACAATACACTTCAATCAAAATGTTACCAAGAAATATATTTAAGGTTCACAACTGTATGTGTATATATTACTAAAAGCTAAAAAGTGTTTCAATTTCTGCTTGATCTATGCTTTTCAATAATCCAGTTTGGATAATAAGCCAGAGATTATAGTAGGCACCTTGGTGAAAGCTGAACATTTATTATCCAGTTTAGGTTTCCTGAGACTACAGCAGGCATCTTGATGAAAGCTGAACTTTTATTATCTGGGTTTCCTAAGATTAAAGCAGGCACCTTGGAAAAAGCTTAACATTTAATTATCTAGTTTGGATTTTCCTGAGATTACAGTAGGCACCTTGGAAAAATCTGAACATTTAATTATCTAATTTGGATTTTCCTGAGATTACAGCAGGCACCTTGGTGAAAGCTGAACATTAAATTATCCAGTTTGGGTTTTCCTGAGATTAAACAGATACTTAATTAATTATCCATTTGGGATAAGCCACATATTACACTTGGTGAAAGATGAACTTTTAATTATCAAATGTGGATTATCCAGAGATTACATACAGTAAGTACCTTGGTGTGAGCTGAACATGTAACACTAAGAGTATTACAACTTTCTTCAACTATATGCAGAGATTACATACAGTAAGTACCTTGGTGTGAGCTGAACATGTAACACTAAGAGTATTACAACTTTCTTCAACTATATGCAGAGATTACATACAGTAAGTACCTTGGTGTGAGCTGAACATGTAACACTAAGAGTATTACAACTTTCTTCAACTATATGCAGAGATTACATACAGTAAGTACCTTGGTGTGAGCTGAACATGTAACACTAAGAGTATTACAACTTTCTTCAACTATATGCAGAGATTACATACAGTAAGTACCTTGGTGTGAGCTGAACATGTAACACTAAGAGTATTACAACTTTCTTCAACTATATGCAGAACAAATGACAAAGCAAGCATAATATGTGACTGATGAGACATAAAAAGGACTTGGTACTAACCCTGTGCCTCAAGAGAGTGTTCAGAAATCTTGCCCTCTAATCCAAACAGCATGGAATGCCGATTGTATTTGCTCAATTCAGGTTCCAGAAAAGCAACAGGAAAACAGCTGGCAAATGACCCAACACATTCCCCCAAAGCTGGACGATGTCTGAACATTAAATAAACAATAAATAAGTTATTGAAAACTGTTTATAAAATTAGTTTTTAAGTGCATTACCTGAAGAACTGTGGAGCATTTTACATTGTGAGTGTTATAACACCCTTCCACAAATTGCTAACATTCTTATGTAGAACTGTCTGGATTCTATTATATTCTAGAACTGCTTACATTTGTTAACCGTTTACAGATTTTAAGTAGTATCCTATATTATGTAAAAAAAAAATCTACACATATTTCTGTACAATGACTTTATATATATATATATATGTAGATTGTTAAGTTGAAAGTTGATTTATACGTTGACTTGTTGACATTTTATTTGTCAATTTCTCCAAATTCCTTAATTAAATTTCATTTAAAAACTATGTAATTAATTATTTATGCATTTCTGACATGCTTTAAGAGATGATCCAAAGTGGTTTTGCCATAAATTAAAGACTGTTACAAATTAAAATACAATGACCTCCCTTCTTTTCACTACCTCCACCTTTACCAGCACCATACACCCACAAAGATATGAAGATTCAAGTCATTTTATGTTTAAAGAGTTTTAAAAAATGTTCTATGATAAGCTCTTCTTCTTTATTAAAAAATAAATGATCTTTATAATTCTGACACTGTTGAATATAACTATATGAGTACATAACTGCTTATTATGTAAATGAATACCACAATATACACAGATATATTGTGAATCACATTAGTACTGCAATAAATATGGCTATACTGCAATAATGCAATGACAAGAGTACAGAGCAATATTGGTGCAGGTAGAATGAATCGTACACCAGCAATGTACACTGCATATACATGGATTTACAGCAATATAATGGGTCACTGCAATACATCCATGAACACTGCATATATAGGTAAGTGCAATTTATAAAAGTATCTATAAAAGTATAATGCATTATATATAAGTATACTATAATATATATAGGTACACTGCATTATAGATAGGTATACTTTAGGTATAATTTAAGTCAGTTTTGACTAACTTGCACATAATATGACACTCAATAGTTATACTAGCAGCAATATAAACAAACATAATAGCAACATGTGGCAAATAATATTACAGCATACCACAAATCACTTATGCATTTATTATGAAGAAACACAAATAAATATCTTTCCTCAACAGTTGTTAAAAAAATATTATACACATTTTTCATCAATTGTTTTTATCAGTGGAAAATATACCAGGTGTAATCAAATGAAGTAGAAATGTTATAGTAATTTTTTTTAAAATGTCATTAATTAATAGCTCAACTACAAACCAAGCACATTACAAGCATTAAGTTGCAAAAAAAAATCTAATTTCATTTAGGTCATCACAATTCCAGAATTTATTTTAGAATCAAGGTCTCTGTGAATTCTATATTTAGATGGTAAGAAATTAGCACTAAGTAAATCTCTAACACAGTGTCTGGTATTTCAACATGCAGTGGTTGGCTACAACAACCCACTACACATAATAAAGTGCTGATGGTTCATCAGTGTGTGAACTAGTACGCAAAATGCAAAAATAAAAAAAAATGACACTTAAACAAATAAATGCATCAATATCTGCATTAAAGCAAGTTTTAGAAGAAAAATACATATCAATAATTAAGATATTAGTTGAAGATCAAACAAAACCTCCAAAACAAAAAATAAGAATCTTGGAAATAAAGAAACAAACAAGTAATTTGCAATTTTTTGCAAAAGGTTTTAGTAAAACAAACTTAAAAAGGGTCAAAAGTGAACCAAGAATTTTTTGAAGGAATGTTTTCTTTTTTTAACTAGGTATGGAATTTGAACACAAAATTAAATGAAGCAAATATCTCGTCAATTAAAAAAAAAATGCAGATGATTAGAAATTAAATGGAAATAAGTAATAAACTGTTAATACCTGAAATATTATCACATTATTGAAATTTTCAGTTTTATAATTTTTAGGCACAATCTTGAAGAGTTTGAGAGAATCAGTACCTGACATAACTTTAAGTTTAATACTTCTGACAGTTATTAATCTTTGAATATTCAAACTACAAGAGAGTAACTGACTTATTAATTAAAATTAATTATAATAATAGCTAAATGATATTGGAGTTAGGATGAAAAGAAATTTGAGGGGGTGGTGGAGGGAGCAATAATAAAGCCCTAACTTTGTTATCAAATTATATTTTAAAAATCATTTTAGACTTGCTAAAGAAATGATAACAAAATGAGAGTCAAATTAAAAACACACACAACTGCTTGACTGATAAAGTGGGTGTGAAGAAAAATAAAAAATGTGCATCCCACACAACAAAAACCACTCTCCTACAGCGGTGTCAGAGTAGCCAAGCAGGTTTAAACAAGACTGTGCTCTAGAGGCTAAGACAACAAAACAGTTGTACAGTACCTGGCCAGTTCAGCAGCAATAGTATCCCTATACAGCAAATAGTGAGACAGAAACACAGACAAGAGTAAAAGGATGTAATTATTAGAACAGCAAATAGTGAGACAGAAACACAGACAAGAGTAAAAGGATGTAATTATTATAACAGCAAATAGTGAGGCAGAAACACAGACAAGAGTAAAAGGATGTAATTATTAGAACAGCAAATAGTGAGACAGAAACACAGACAAGAGTAAAAGGATGTAATTATTAGAACAGCAAATAGTGAGACAGAAACACAGACAAGAGTAAAAGGATGTAATTATTAGAACAGCAAATTCCAAATCAAAATAAAATCATAAATGTCTCAAATACTTATTCTGTTTGGCTTAACTAAATGCACTTTTCAGCAATCCAAACATATTAGATTCTGTTTCCCAAAATAAATTTTGTATTTTAAAAATTTAATATATAAATGAATCCCCACATTTTGAAACATTTATACAACTAGTATATTTATAGACAACAAAACAAATATTTATAATTAGTATAGTATATTTATAATTAGAACATTTATAGTTAGTACATTTATAGTTAGTATGTTTATAGCTAGTATATTTATAACTAGTGTATTTATATATTTATATTTAGTATATTTATAGTTAGTATATTTATAATTAGTATATTTATATTTATTGTTAGTATATTTATAATCAACCCTTGAAAATCCCACTCACAAGCTCACAATCTGCAAGTGGAAAATTGTCATTTGTCAAAAAAATAACAATCATAAGACAACATTTTTTCATGATTCTGTCTACTTTAAGAAAATAATTTAATTACTGGCAATCAATTTGACCATCATTCCTGTTTAGATTCCTGTGAGTTGCAACTGCCAAGAACATAGAATAAGAATAACAATAATAATGTACTTAAATGCATGTCATATGAAGGTGAGATTCATGCATTTACATAGGCATATTCAGCACACAGATACCCAACCTTTTCAATGTATTGTCAACTGCACATATGTACCAAAGTAACTCTGCAATATTCGGATCAGTTCAGATTCAAAAGATTCAATTGCATCAGACATCATGTGGCCAACCTGTTGTGTGCTAGTTCCTGCTGGCTTTGTTTTAAGTTTATTCATTTTTCATTTTGTGTTTGTTTAAATCTTCAGCGTCTTTTACTCATCACCCACTTCTATAGCTAGTTAAAAACATCTATATAATTAAAACCTTCAATATAGTAAGTGACAATAAAGCAGTCAATTATTTTTCTTTTCCTTTTTTAAAAGTGATATTGAAACCAGTTTTATGGAACAATCAATGCCCAGCAAATTGGTGAATCTGTAGGAGTGTATACATCTCTTGGTACTGGAAGTGGATCAGAGATGTGTTGTGCAGAAATTAACTCTTCAATGCAAATAAAAAAATAAACACAAAGTGGCAGTTGGTTTGATTTATAGGTTAGGAATTTTTTTAAATATAAACTGCAATTATTATGTTAAAAAAGAATAATAAAACTGAATCATTTCTTATTATTACAAAGACAAATATATGGTCAGTTCTTTTTATTTACCTGAACCTATTATTATTTTTTCATTGTTAACAGTTGTTGTCATTCTTGATTCCCCCCCCCCCCCAACTTTGTTGGCATTCTTTCACTAGCAAGTTATCATAACAAATTGCAAGTTACTCATTACTACAATTTTCAAGAGTTGTTTATAATTAGTATATTTATAAATAATATATTTATAATTAGTATATTTATATATAATATATTTATAATTAGTATATTTGCTTCATCGATAGAAAAAAATTCAAATGCATTCTAGATAAATGTTACAGAAAAAGTAGGTACATATTATGTACTTGTCAACTCCATGTTACATGAATATTATAACTTTAAAAAAAATGATGAAACCATTGCATAATTAGTGTATTTGAAAGCTTCATTTTACATTTACAGTAAATTCAGATAAAGACATTGAATCCAGTAACTTCTCGCCTCTTAAATAATACATAAAATAAAGATTAAATCACAGATTCAGAAAAAAATAAGCAAGCAGAGATTTTAAAACATTTTTAAGACAAAGATTGAAATCCATTAAAAAAGATGATATAGAAAAATCAAGAAATTCAACAGCAAGAAACAATATGGTCAAAAGTGAGAAAGACCAAACAGATGCAATGAAAATAAGCATAACACGATTACATCATTCCACAGACATTGCATTTGTGGCACTGATAAAGCTAAATGTATTTTGAATTGTTAAAGTCACAGACACTGCACTGTAGCACTGATATAAAAGCTACATATGTATTCTGAATTACTGAGGTCACAGACACTGCACTGTGGCATTGATATAAAAACTACATGTATTCTAAATTACTGAGATCACAGATACTGCACTGTGGCACTGATATTCTGAACTGTTGGGATTACAGACTGAACTGTGGTACTTTGATAAACTAAATGCATTTTGAATTACTGAGAGGCTATATGCATTAAATTGAACTAATTGACCTGAAGAATAGCATTTCATATTCATGCAATGTTTTCTGGACCAATCTCTAATGTCTGACATTTCTTTGGGTCATTTTCAGTCCACTCTCTCCCATCATTCAACAACTAAAACTATTTTGTAGAATTATAGTGGTTCATTGCATACTCACTACAAATGTGCACAAGATGACTGTGCACTGTTCTGATACTCGTTTGCATTAAGAACACAAATAACTCCCAAGTATTTCTACGGTGAACAGACTCAAAGTTGTTAATCAGATACTGATGAAAACTGTGTAGTGCTTGCCAGACTTGTGCTTATGTAGAAAAATAATTAAGATTTATATTAATCAATTAATAAATTGGATGTTTACTGGATGAATGTGACATGCTTTGTATATTTTACTTTTGAACTCCCTTGTAAATTATGAATGTCCTACTACTAAACAATAGTTCACTTTGTGTGTGTGTAATACTACCAAACAATAGTTCATGTTGTGTGTGTGTAATACTACCAAATAATAGTTCACGTTGTGTGTGTATAATACTACGAAACAACAGTTCACTTTGTGTGTGTGTAATACTACCAAACAATAGTTCACTTTGTGTGTGTGTAATACTACCAAACAATAGTTCACTTTGTATGTAATACTACTAAACAATAGTTCACTTTGTGTGTAATACTACCAAACAATAGTTCACTTTGTGTGTGCTTTGGTAACTTTTTGAGGAAAATCAGTAAGAAAAAATTTCATTTCTGTTTGCTGCTATGATAAAAAATTATTTGTGTTTTATCTTCTAAGACTCCCTATACAAATGAAAGATTTAATGACATACAAGCACTCTCAAAATACAAAAGTAATCCTCACCTTTGTGAGAAAGCAGAGCTACTGGTACCCAGAGTGTAAAGGGCATTGAGAATGCGATAACACGCAAGCTGGATGTCACCAACTGTAATTCATTCAGAGCAAGATTATAATGCTTAAAATCAAATGACAAATGCATTAAAACTAAACAACAAATAATGATCTAAACAAATATTTTAAACAGTATTTAATTATCTGCTGAATAAAAAATAATTACTCTTAACTTTTATTCAATTTCAAGTGCTCTTCCTTATTCAAGAGATACATTACTCTATTTCAACACCTTACTGTCAACAGCAACAGTATAGACTAAGTTGAGATACAAAGAACTCAAATCTGTCAAAAAAAGTATAAATATTCTATATGTGGACTACAAATATTGAGCCACGACACAGAATGCTATTTTTTGTTTTCACTGTATATTAAACTCTTTAAATACTGAATTTCAAACAGTTTATAACTACAAGGTGGTAGCTCAATCCGGTGGACATACACCAAGATATAAAAACAAAAAAACATTAAGAGTCATATTAGCTTTATCCCCATGCTTAAAAAGTTGATGTGCAAAGTGTCGAAAATAAATGTCAAAATGGAGTTATTCAGCAAGGAATAACAAAAAATGAATTGCATATATGCTGATAGAAGAGTTGCATTATTATTACTGTACAATGTGAGAATGCAAAAAAGTGGGAATATGTATATATAAGAATGCAGAAAGTGTGAGAATGTAGAAATTGTGATAATGTTTACATAAATTTACTAAAAATGTGAGTGTAGAAAATGTAAGAATGAAAAATGCAAAAAATGTGAGAATGTAGAAAAATAATACTGTGGGAAATATAAAATATGTAAGATCATACAATTTCAAAATGTAGAAAATCTGAGGATGTAGAAAAAGTGATATATAGATATAATGTGAGAATGCACAGAGAGTAATGAATCATAGCACTATCATTCACTGATTCTATTCCCCTATATAAGGGTTCACAATGAGTTCCCATAAGTTTATTTACAGTTCAGAATCATTGGAATCAGCAATCCTAGCAATCTCTTGCTGAAGCCTGGTTGATCTAGAGGTTCACTGGATATTAGCAGTTACAATCATGTCAAAGTTAAAACAATTTCAATCTATTGTAGTTCATGCATTATCGCTCAAAATTTAATATTATTTTAACTGCATAATGTTTGCAGCATCTAGAGGCTCACAGCATATTAGTGATACAAACAAAAGGAAAAGCCTTTAACCAATCAGGTCATTGCCAAAGTGATTGAGACCTATGAAAGGAAAAGCCTCTCACCAATCAGGTCATTGCCAAAGGGATTGAGACCTATGAAAGGAAAAGCCTCTCACCAATCAGGTCATTGCCAAAGTGATTGAGACCTATGAAAGGAAAAGCCTCTCACCAATCAGGTCATTGCCAAAGTGATTGAGACCTATGAAAGGAAAAGCCTCTCACCAATCAGGTCATTGCCAAAGTGATTGAGACCAAAGTGATCATACAATGAGCTGAGTACAGGTAGCAGCACCATGTGGACATAATTCAGAGAGGTGGCTCCACGTGTTATGGTCCCTTTCACATGGCTGAACCTCTCTTTCATCAGGTTCTCAACCACCTGCATGCAGACAAGGTTGAAGTAAACAAAGGAACAATAACTCAGCATTATAAACTCAGTTCTCTAGTCAGTATAATATTTCTTTTGACTTCTAACAAATACATTTATTTGCTATTAAATCCAAGTTTGACAGTAACAGTCTCAATTATGATACCTGTGTAAGATCTTTTTTAAAATTTTCTGTTAAATCAAGCTTGGCAGTGATAGTTTCAAGTACTCAACCTGTGTAAGATAATTTTACTTACTATTAAATCAAGTATGACAATGTCAGTCTCATTATGAAATCTGTAATAAGGCAATTTTTGAATAAAAATATTTAATCAAGTTTGACAATCTCAATAAGTCTCAATTACCATATCTGTTTAAGATAATTTTTTTAAAATCTGTTATTAAATAAATTTTGACAATAATAGTTTATTACGATATCATCAGCATGATATTTCTTGGGCTTTTAATAATAAATTTATTTGCCATTTCAAGCTTAATGGTAACAGTCTCAATTACAATAACTGTGTAAAGTCATTTTGGAAAAACAGTTTGCTATTAAATCAAGTTTGACAGAAAGTCTCAATTATGATACCTGTGTAAGGTCGTCTGCAGCATTGTTGAAGAAAGGCAGGAGAGAGGAACGAACCATCTCTGGACCATTTTTTACTACAGACCTGAATAAAGCATTGTCATTTAAAGACAGTGAATATTTGTGCTACATCAGAAATTAATAATTGAAAATGTTTACTACAGGTCTGAATAAAGCAGTGTCATTATAGAAAGAGTGAATGTTTGTGGTATAACAGAATTAATAAATAAATTGGGTCACAGCCTGCTTATCAGAAATTGGGCCACAGTCTGCTTATCAAAATTGGGCTACAATCTGTTTATCAAAATTGGGTCACAAACAGTGGCCTTAATACTTAGGCACACTGTGTAAATGGAAACATGCAGATTACTATTTTTAACATCTGTGATTTGCAAGCTGCTTTTGTTTTTAATGAGTTCCTAAATCTCTCTACATTCTCTTATATCTGAAATTACCTGAAATCAACAGCTTGCACCAGCACACGAAGACAACGTACTGAGATGTTGACATCATGGCCAAATGCAGTGATCTTCATGCGCAATGTCTGAGCAAGCTTGCAGAACAAACTACAACAAATATTGCACTCCTTATAATTGAGAAATGTATCCAGAATATCAGACAAAACTGAAACACTCAGTACACTAATATGCAAAGATGCCATATTTGCAATGAAAAATCTATGAAATTATAAATTGATAATAAACCACTGCAACATGAAATTTTAAAATGCTTTATATTGATGTAAGATAAAAGTAAATACAAAATATTACTTTTCAGTAATATTCACCTGACAAAATAAGCATAATAACAGAAAGATAATGAATTTATATATATGATTTGACAAACCAACCAAGCAAAATTAACAAAATCACTGTGTAATGTCTATATTATACCAGAACAAACTAAATACATGACTCTTTACTTTGTGTAGACTAACAAGAACAAAATAAAGACAGATCAATTTGCACTGCATGGACTAATAAAATTAATCTGACAAAAAAAAACCAAGTAAACAACAACAAAAAATACAGAACACTGCACTGTAATAGACTACAACATAACAAAATAAAATACAATGTAGATCACTTTGTATTGTATAGAGTATTTAGACAACAACAGAATAAAACACATAAGAGCAGTTTGTATTGTATAGAGTCTATATTCTACAACAATACAACACATACAGAGCAGTGTATAATGTATATAATTTAAGGACTACAATGTAACAATGGAACACAACACATTCAGAGCAGTGTGCACTGTAAAGAACCTATAGACTACAACATAACAAAAGAACAAATATAGAGCAGTTTGTGTATTGTATAGAGCCGTTAGATTACAACATAACAACAGAACACAACACATACAGAGTGGTTTGTCTAGACTGGTAATCAGCCAAACAACCAACAACGAAAATAAATACATTGCTCCTTGTACTGTACAGATGCAACAAAACAAAATAAATATTTCACTATTATTTATCATTACTCTATCAAAATAAGAAGTAAATTATTATGAAGGAATGCAGTCATTAAAAAAAAAAATCACATGAATTAACTCACCTGGCAGTCATCTCCTTCTCTTTAATGGATGCCATGCCTGAGGTGCTCTGTGGGGAATTTGGTGGTGCAATGAAGTAGTTTCGGTGAGCATTAAAATATTTCTCTACAAATGGCAGCACAACCTTCATGGAAGTACACAGAAATACAAATAATCAGCAAGTAAGCTCAAGCAACAGCAAAAAAAAATATCTGCATTAAATTATGAAAATTTTATGAATACTATTAATAGTGAGAAAACGGGACATACTACCTAGACTGCACATATAGCACATTTGTGTGTCTTAAAAACCATCTGCTAGCTCCTTCATCATTATGGAATCCCTCAAAGTTTCAGCACCCTGATCCAGCAACTTTATGAAGGTGCCACATGCCAAATTATCCACAATGGCAAATTGACAGAGGACTTTGAGGTGAGAAAAGGAGTCCAACAAGGATGCATGCTCTCCTCAATGATCTTCCTGTTAATGGTCGACTGGGTGATGCATCAGGCAACTAAAACAGGAAAAACCAGAATCCAATAGTCCATGACTCAGTTCCTTGAAGACTTGGACTTTGTGAACGACTTGTGCCTGATATCCAAGAAATGCCAACATTTGCAACAGAAAACTGATAACCTGGTCCAACAAGCATCCAAGGCTGGACTGCAGATCAACCTGGAGAAGACTGAAACCATGACCCTATTAGAAAAGCAGCAGAAGCCAATCATCCTTGGAGACAGCAAGCTGAAAGAAGTCACCTCTTTCACCTACCTGGGCAGCATTGTATCAGCAACAGGTGGTTCTGACGAGGACATCAAAGCCAGAATAAGGAAAGCTAGATATGCCTTTATTACCCTGAGATTGGTCTGGAGGTCAACATCCCTACCTGTCCGCAACAAACTACGAATTTTCAACAGTCTGTCCTTCTCTATGGCTCAGAGACCTGGAGAGTCACCAACAACAAACTCCACGCATTCGTCAACGGCTGCATTTACAACACACTGAAGATCAGGTGGACAAACAAAATAAAGAACACAATTTGTGGCAGCAAACCAAAATCCCATTGACCAGCAGATTGCCAGGTGGAAATGGCAATGGATAGGATACACCCTATGGAACCCCCCCAAACAGGACATCACCTGGCAGGCTTTGCAGTGGACCCCCAGGAAAGAGATGGGGTGGTCGCCCTAAGACTACCTGGAAATAATCCTGTGAGGAGGAAATGAAGAACTGCAACCTGCCGTGGGGTGAACTGAAAGGCTGCCCAGAACTGAGTGCGCTGGAGAACTGTTGTTGAGGCCCTTTGTTCCATGAGGAATCCAAGGAATGTGTGTGTGGTGTGTGTGTGTGTGTGTGTGTGTGTGTATGTGTGTGTGTGTGTGTGTGCATGCGTGCGTGCGTGCGTGCGTGCATGTGTATGTGTGTGTGTTAGATGTGATAAAATATGATGGCTGCACTGACACAGTTACACATTAATTTTATAAGACTGAAAGCTTAAAACTTTAAAGTTGTCTCTTTGTGCATAAATTTAACAGTGCAGACATAGTAACATCAAGACTTTCAAACTAAAGTTAAGAGTTATTTCCCATAACTGTGGGGATGAATTTAACATGAGACACAGTTACATTTTGATTTCCAAGCAAGAGTTGTGGGCTACATCCCTTTTCTGTGGATAGATATGTATACTTTACAATTTATTAATCTGCAACACAAAAATTCAGAGTTACATTTTTGATCTTTTTATCCTGCAGTAGACTGCTGATAAGCTGATAGATAAATTATTTGGAGAATTCTATACCAAAAGCTGACACTGAAGAATTAATACAAGCAAATGATAATGATAATAACAAATAAAATAATAATAGCTAACAGTGAGGAGAGAGTCACATGGTGTGAAAAGGGCAATGGCATTTTAGATCTTATCTGAATTTAACTTATGATAGTTTACCCTCTGATCACTTAATAACAACAGTAGATTTTCATAGATTTCCAACTTTAGACCACTGGGGCCTTCATGTTTGAATAACCTCATTATAAAGTAGGATAATATTCTGTTATTTCTGTTAATTCTGTTATATCTAATTATAATGAATATTTATTTGTGGTACTTTATGAACCCAAATCTGGGAACTCCTATAGCAGCTTATTTCTGTGCATGAATAAAAAAAATATTAAGCTGTTACAAACACAATCTTTCTGAACTGACTGAAGAACAGAATAATAAAGGGTTATGACCCATAAGAAACTTCATTTGGGAAGAGGATCTGATGGTTTTAAGTTAAGTTAATTATGTCCAAAGTTCTTAGTGTTCCAAGTGAGAATTTCCAATACCCTATCTTGAGTACATTAAAGGTTGATATAAAGACAAATGGAATTAAAGATTATCTGTATACATCATGAAACATGCACTATATTAGCCCTTGGAGTCCTTAAGAGTTTTTTACCTTGCTTTCTCAACTTGAAAATGATAGGTCAAGAATCTAATATGTACTCCATCTTCTGTGTCACAGCAGAATAAAACTACAAAGAATACAAAGGAACATTTGCCTATTAACATATTTAAAATCACCAGTCAAATAAACATGTCCATACCTTGCCAAAAAACTTGACATCCTCTGTGGCAGTAGAGTAGCTCTCACGTCGTGAAAAGCGAGAAGATGGACGCATTTGGCGCATGTTTACAGCAGCTGTGTCCAAATACTCCAGCAGCTTCTCCAGCAAGCTGTAGGCAAAACGCCTCTCTGTGGACGACACACCAACACCACTGTCTGCTTCTGATTCACGGCTCCCTCTAGAATGAGATTCACGCCGTCGCTCCAGACCCATGTCCCCGCTGATGATAGATTGGCAATGGTAACAAAGTTTGTGACAGCATTGTCAGTTGCAGAAGGAAAAGAAGATATTAAACCAATTCAAGGGCACCAGCAACACAGCCAATGAAAAGTGAACAAATGCAACAACAACAACAAAAAAGAGGAGAAAAAAGCTTATTACAATGATAAAAGCTAGTTCATATAAATGAAGAAATGCATAGAGTGATCGATTTATAAATTGTGTATCACAGGAAAACTGAAGAGGCAATTTTGTAACAATTTATTTCAAAGGATAATGATCACAAACAAGCATGTCACATTATAATTTCCTAATGAAATAATGTTTTCAAGTTCTGTATCGGATTTTAGGTTTCTCATCCACTGCCAACTTTCAGTGATTTTACAGTTAGGTGCAAGTGCCAAAGTAGATAGGTCATCACTGCTAAAGTCAACATTGGTAATGTCAAACCCATGGATATTTCATAAATTCTAATTTAACTTGACATGAAACATAAAGGACCAAAAATGAAAAACTACATAAAAAAAATAAAAATTAAATTAATAGGTTTTTATGGAATATGATGCATGATGCATTTATTAGTGTGCAAAGGAAACAGACACCTCAATATTTACCATATTATTCTAGAGACCAAGTAAAAAAAATCTGACATTGATGGCAAGTTAAACATTTTACAATGAAGCCAAGTTAAATCTATTACATGTAGGCCAAGTTAAAAATCTTAAGTTGATATACAATGAGGCCAAATGAAAAAATCTGACATCAAGGCCAAGTTAAAGAAATCTTACACTGAGGACAAGATATTTTTTTCAATAAGGCCAAGTTAAAAATCTTT
This sequence comes from Sinotaia quadrata, assembly GCA_028829895.1. NCBI lineage: Eukaryota > Metazoa > Mollusca > Gastropoda > Architaenioglossa > Viviparidae > Sinotaia > Sinotaia quadrata. The sequence continues at coordinate 85,333,508 of CM054177.1, forward strand.
CAATGGGGCCAAGTTAACAATTTTTTCAATGAAGCCAAGTTAAAAATCTTTCAATGGGGCCAAGTTAACATTTTTTCAATGAGACCAAGTTAAAAATATTTCAGTGGTGAAAAGTCAAAAATTTTACATCAAGGCTAAGTTAAAAATTTATATCAAAGCTCAGTTTAAAATTGTACATCAAGGTCAAGTTTAAAAAAATCTTACTTTGAGGTCAAAATCTTACAATGGGGCTAAGTTAAAAATCTTACATCAAGGCCAAGTAAAAAATCTTACACTGGCCACATTAAACTCTCATACTGAGATAATGAACTTGCATTGTGACCAAATTAAAAATATTACAATGAGTTTAAAAATCATATAATGAGGTCCAGTTGAAAATATTACATTGAGGCTAGTTACAAATCTTAATCTGATGCACAATGAGACCAAGTAATCTTACAGTGAGGCCAAGTTAAAAATGTAACACTGAGACCAAGTTAAAAACTTTAAGTCATGGCCTAGAATCTTCCAATGAGACCAAGTTAACAATTTTGCATTGAGGCCAAGTTAATAGTTTTACACTGAGGTTAAGTTAAAAATTTTATATTAAGACCAAGATAAAAATCATACAATGAGATCAAGTGAAAAATTTTACACTGAGGACAAATTAAAAATCTTACACTGAGGCCAAGTTAATAATTTTACATTGAGGCTAAGTTAAAAATTCTGCACTGAGGCCAAGTTTAAAATCTTACATCTCTTTTCAAGGGACACAAGCAAAGTAAGATTCAAGTGATAAGACAGGAGATAAATTATTTATCAATCTTTTCAGTAAAGGTAGTTAATATTTAATACAACACATAACTACATAGAGGTTGCACAGATTTTTAACCCAGCATAATCAATTAAAAAAAAATATTAACACATCCCCTCACCTTGAGATTTTCTTTTGCACATAGCTGAAGATAAACACACACACACACACAAACACATGAACAGGCAGATGCATGCACACAAACACACACACACACACACACACAAACACACACACACACACACACACACACACACACACACACACACACAATTTTATTTAAAATCTATCAAGGCATATTATCTCTTACTTAAAACATACTGTGAAGCAATTTATCTCAAATTACAATAGGCAATCATAAACTTTATATCAAACAATATACATAGGTAAACAAAATCTATAAATTAAAATTAAATTAAGCTACTGTTCTGTAGATTACTGAAGAAATATTCCATCAAATGAAGACATTTTTAAAGAATGGTCTTTGCATGCATACCTGGAGATGCGGAATCCCAAGAACTGCAGGAATCGCAGTAATTCCTGTGCATGTTCTCGATTTTTCTTGCGTTCCCTGTCTGTTAGAATGTCATAAGGCACCAGCTGGGGATGGACACCACCACCTAACAAAATCAACGTCAAGTTGTTAGATTATGGTGTGTAACAAACAACATGACAAGTGCCACTATTGCACATTCTCTGACAGAATAAAAGCCAAGTTATAATGTGCTACAACAAACAAGAGTCACTTTTATACATTTTCTGACAGAATCAAAAAGCCAGATTGTGGTGTACTATGACATTACTACAAAATGACAGTATCAGTGACAGTCACTAAGAAAATACCTAAAAGAGGATCAAACCAACACACTAATTCTTAACTAATGCTGATCATCAGAATCAAAGATTTCAAAATAAATTTTAACATTGAAAAATCAATGACACACAGAAACTTATTACCATACCTAATGAATTCAGTTCCTCACGTTTTCGTTTGGCCCACAACTCATGGGCATTCTCAGCTATTCTCTCTGCCATTGTCTGTGAACAATTAAAAAAAATGACCATTAGAGCTTTAGAATAAGACTGTCAAGAAATGATCTGACATTTCAAAAATAGAAAAAATGTCCCAAAATTAGATTGAGGACTGCTCTTTCAATGTCTGTATCATAAAATCAATTATCAAAAGAACAATAACTCCTTCACTGTATATTGTGTACATTTTTAATTCCATCCCCAAAGATTAGTCACTAGTTTTACACACTCAGTACAATCCGCTCAAAAGCAAAAATGGATGAAGACAAGAAGAAACTGAACATTTAGGAGGCTGGCATAGTTATTTCTCTCCATGAATGAGACTTTTATTTATTGATGACTTAACCCATAAATTTTTATGGCTGTGCACTCTGGGTAGCGAAGGGTTAAAATGTTGATGTGATTTCCCATCATTACAAAAGATGGATTAAAATCAATCACCAGCTTGTACACTGTGAAAGACTTGACATAGGAAAATTATCCCCCAAAAGTGTTCTTGATTTTAATATTCTGTGTATTAGTGATGAAAATAATGAACATGATCTATTTGCAAACATATGGTAAAATGAAGTCAGCAACGAGGTTTTATTAATTTTCTTCTATTTTTGTTGTTGCTGCTTTTTTTTTGAAAGTTTGGTGGTTGTTGTTTTTTTTTTTTAAATACTTAACCATAAACTTAAGCCCAAAGAAACTCTTTATAGAATATAAGATGAAGAATGCAAAAGATCAGAATACAATTAAGCCGACAGTTTACTGCCCTTACTATTATCACTAATGCTGATGTATATCACTAATCAGTGAACAACTGCATAATATTTACAATGTTTACACTTTTGCAGAATTAAAGGAAAATACTATACTGCTCTGAACAAAATGATGTATAAATTTTCATCGCTGACACAAACACAAGTTGAACCTACCAGCATTTCCCTGGTCAGAGTGATGTTGCGGAGGTCATAGGGTCGTGGACTGTAGCCATGCTCATGCTGCAGAGTGAATGGTCACATAGGATGTTAAAATAAAAACCTTTGCATAGTATAGAGTAGATAAAATTATGATTATTAAAAAAAAGATTATTACTTTAATAACATATCCCTCTTTAAGAAGAGAAAAAAATGCATACTACTGTAATGCAGCATTAAATAATTATAATTAATAGTACAAAATGTCAATGCTGACTTGGCATTAGCTGTGAAGGGGTTAAATGTTAGTGAGAGAATAAATAATTAATAGTACAAAATGTCAATGCTGTCTTGGCATTAGCTGTGAAGGGGTTAAATGGTTAGTGAGAGACCAAATAATTACTAGTACAAAATGTCAATGTTGATTTGGCATTAGCAGTGAAGCGTTTAAATGGTTAGTGAAAGACAAGTGCATTTCCAGTCTTTCTATATTTGCTATATTGTTTAAATCACAGGTAACTGCAAATTTGAAGCCAAGTTACTCTATTCCTGACACATTTTTTCTAATTAAAATTCTTTTTAAATGTACAGCAAGTAATATTGTTAATGAAATAAATGTCTAAGAATTAGTATCTAAAAAGGTAAATATTTCACAGTTTTTAAACCAAACATTTTGTTTTTCATGCTTACAATGTTGACTTTTGATGCTCGGCGTTTGACACTGTCCCTGTTTGTAGTGAGACGGGTCTGGTCTTGATCCAATGTCCAGCCCCATGCCAATGTCGATTTGAGAGAATCACGCACAGGATCTGTATATCGCCTCTTGGTCTGCAATTGTAAAACATTAATTCCTTCATTCCTATTTTTATGCATTCAATACTGAAATGATTTTTAACTTTCACAACATTTCCTGAAAATAACATTCTGCACTCCCAATCTTGGATATGAATTAAACACAAATATTTGTAAAGTTCTATGCACATGTAAAGTTAAGTCTGCACAATGTAGGCAAAATATGAGATAAATAGTTAACACTAGTCCTTAAAAATGAGGACTGTACATTTAAGCGAACTTAAATCAAATGTCACAAATTTAAGTACTATAATGCAAGAATATAAACACCTAAAATAGATTTAAAATACAAATTAATTTACACACATTTACTGACAAGGAAATATTTTCATAAATGATATGAAAAGGGCAAATGGTAATTTTTATAATATTGTTATCACTAGATATCACTATCAAAAGCTAACATTTGTTTAGTTATAATTCAACAACTGTTGAAAGGGGAAACAATTCCTGAAGAAATCAATACAGATGAATCTAGTTAAAGAGTAAAGATTTACACATATTTAGAAAATATATAAATTATTTCACTTATTTACAATATTCCAGTAAAATTTAGGTAATCAACAACTGCTGAAAGTGAATAAATTTTTTAAGGCTAACTGAAGTGATTAAGGGTCTAATTCAAACATGAAGGTTTATGCAAAATTTTAAAAAAATAATTAAATTAATTAAAACAGTCCAGTAAAATTTAAAAACTAAGTGCAGAGGAATAAGCCAACCAGGCAAATAGGCAATATAAAATACAAACATAAATTTAAAAGTCAAAGTCCCAATGATACTGTACAACAATTACAAGAGTGCTTTCAATGCTACTATTATACACAGTGATGACAGCCCCAAAAGATATTGTATAACAATTACAAGAGTGCTATCAATGCTACTATTATACACAGAGTGATGACAGCCCCAAAAGATATTTTACAACAATTACAAGAGTGCTATCAATGCTGCTATTATAAGCAACTTTACTCTTTTAGAACATCCCAGTAAAGTTACAGTAGTTATCAAGTGAAGAACTACTGCAGCCAAACACAAAAGCATGACACACACACACACACACACACACACACTGTAAACCATCCACTGTTAATTAAGAGCTGAAATTGTAATGGATAATATATAGTTTGCAGAACATTTAAGTATTAGAAAAGCAAATACAAGCTTGTAAAACCTTTTCATCCAGAAGGTGATAGGGTTTGAGCAGAAAGTGTGTCTTGCGATCATCATCGTAGGCATTGCCATATGACCAGCCATCTTCAATCTGCACACATTTCAACACAGAAAACATTTCTCAAATCAGAAGACTTTTACCCGATAAAAATTTCAATATGGACATCACCATAAGACATATTCAACATGGTGACAAAATACTGGCTGAATGGCACTATCAAATAATAATGTCAAAGAAGAAGACTGAAGTATAAAATAACAGTTTAGGAAGAATAGTATTCTCAGACCTGTTTCATTGCCCAGCAATCATGAAAATGTTCTGCAAATTTGGTTATGGCTGACTCCAAGCTTTGATTTAAAGATGTGCTGCAACACAAAATGTGACATACATCCATTTGAAACACTTCAGAACCTGTTCAAAGGAGATAATACACAATGGTGAAATGAAGGCATTCTTCCACAAGAAGTACTCAGACGATGGAATAAAATTATGGCATTCTTCTACAAGGAGTAAGCAGACAATTAGCCTATCCTAACCAATCAGAAAGTTTAACTCCTGCATATCTGTATTTTTTATAAAGACTGTGTCTTATGTAGGAATTTTGTAATATGGCTATGTGGCTTAGATGTCTACCCATGTCACTATCTTATGCTATGTTTCACTTTCAACTGCCACATGTTACTATCCTATGCCATAGATCACTGTCCTGTGCCATGTATAATTGTCTTATGCCATATGTCATTGTACTTTGCCAGGTGCTGACCAGCAGAGAATGACTGCAGTCCCTGACAAGCAAGTTTTATGGCACAGATATATGTACTGCATAAATAAAAATCAGTCTTAATGAATTTTGGTCATTACATGAATTTTATACAAGGATTTTTAAAAAATAGATGGATTCTATCTGATCACCAGTGATTTCAGATATTACAATTTGAGTTAAGATATGAGTTATAATTCCTTGGTCAAAAAGTATTTCCATTTAGTTATCTTCTATTCATCTATATTAAATACACACAACGTGGAATTCAGCCAAATGAGCATAGTAATCATTCATATACATGAGATGCAATATTCATTAATAGAATAGCATTCAATGTGAATGTGGCATTTGGCCGTAAGCAAACAATGACATTCACAACATGGAATGCACATGATACATACATATGACATAAACCATAAATATCAAGCCCTACAACTCATAATGTTTGTACCAGAGCTAACTGTACATAATGGACATAAAGAATGACAATTAAAATATAATTTCATTCAACCTCATTCATAACACAAAAATATCTGCCTGCCAATAAGAATGAAAAACGACAAAAGTATGACATAGTAAAAGCAGAAATGATCAAAATAAAAGATGAAAAGTCCAAGCCTGACAACAGAATCATTGGGAAAGAAATACTAATGCCTGGGATGAAACAAACTAGAACTACTGAGCTGAAACAGGCTTGAAAGGAAACAAAAACAAAGTGGGTTGTGGAAAGACAGTGGAAGTAGGTTTTAAAAAAGTTAAGCACTTTTGAAGTTTTCAACTAGAGTGAAGGCAGGTCAAACAGGTAATGATGCTTTTTTGAAGTTTAGGCTTACATTAAAGGGAGATAAACCTTGTGCACTGGTGAAGTTTTAAATATAGTGAACACAGATAAAATGGCTTATATACTTTTGAGGATTTGGCAACAGTTTTATTATCAGTCTTGGTGACTGGTGAGAATGTCCTTGATAAGCTACTGATTTGAATACTGGATACACTGGACACATCAGACACACTGGACACTTCAAATACACTGGGGATATAAGATACTCCAGGCACATCTGACACACTGGACATATAAGACACATTGGACAATATATATTATGCATCACAAAGTAACCATCCAAATATGCCTATCATACATTCATTTAGCCTCTCACCGTGATGTGTCAACTGGATTTGGGTTAAAGGCACTGTCTAGATCAACACTGGTTTGGCGCAGCCAGCTGTCATCATGGTGACTAAGTGAATAGTCAGGTGACAAAGCACAACCAATGGCAGAGAGACATGGCAAAGCTTTTGAAAAAAGTTCTGGGTCATAGGCCTAATAAATAAAAGAAAATATTACATAATATAAATGAAAAACAGCACGTTTAAATTTAGCAAGTATATATGCATTTATTATTAAAACACTGTGCCTAAATTATTACTTCCAGGAAGTGGCTGTTAATAAAATTCCTTTATAAATGCATAAACTTTTAACTATTAGAAATACATCAACTTATAAGAATGTTAAAGTGTTATTCTAAATTACTTTCATGAATTAGAAACTTTTATCTATTAGAAATATATAAACTTGTACGAATGTTAAAGTTTTGTTCTAAATTACTTTCATGAATTGGAAACTTGTAACCATTAGAAATGTATAAAAGAATGTTAAGTTTTGTTTCAAATTACTTTCTTTCAAACTATCTTCTTAACTAAATCTTTTGTCAAATACATGAATTGGATGTGTTTAACTATTAGAAATATAAAAAATTTATAAGAATGCTAAAGTTTTATTATAAATTCATTTCCTTTATTGAATCTTCCTAACTAAACTGGAAATAGACTTTAAGAGAGAACACAAACTGGAATGGACAGAAAATGCACAGGAAACCTTTCTAGAAACAAGGGAAAGAAAAAACAGTGGAAAAAACAAAAAATGATGAAAGAGCATAAAAGACAGTTAAAGATAAAGAACAGAACAATAAGAACACAGAGTGACAAAAGAAAAGGATGATATAATACACAAGACAGAAAGATGACCACAAAAAAAGAAAAAGAAAAAAGAACAATAAGAACACAGACGACAGACAAATGAAAAAGAAAAAACTAAGACAAACATGACAAAGACAAAAATGCTAAAGTACAGAAGACAGAAAACTGATTAAGAAAAGAACAATAAGAACACAGAAGACAAACAAATGACAAAGAAAAAGCTAAGTCAAGATAAGTCAGACACTTGACAAGAAAAGGGTGATAAAAACTCAGAAGTCTGACAACTGACAAAGAAAGGAATAAGAATTCTGAAGACAGATAATGACAGACAACATGAAAAAAAAATACTGAACTAGATATACTAGAAGAAAAATACACACTCGCTGTGCCAGAGAATCAAAGATCCCACTGAAAAGCATCATGGTTAGGCGTTTCTCTTCCTCACTTGCAGTACCCTGGTATCCACCCACACTGCCATAGTAACGACCACACCTTTCATAATGTGAAGTGAGCACCTGCAAGGCATAACAAATTTGTTAATTTACGTTTCTCAAAAAAACACATAATAAACATGTACACAGCATAAATTGTTTATAATTTACTTTTCTCAAAAATACACATAATAAACATGTACACAGCATAAATTGTTTATAATTTACTTTTCTCAAAAATACACATAATAAACATGTACACAGCATAAATTGTTTATAATTTACTTTTCTCAAAAATACACATAATAAACATGTACACAGCATAAATTGTTTATAATTTACTTTTCTCAAAAATACACATAATAAACATTTACACAAATTGTTTATAATTTACTTTCTCTACAAACAGATAATAATCAAGTACATAGCTAATTTACTTTTCTCTACAAATAAATAAGAAACAGGTTAATCATTTTTTTATTTATTTTTTCTCCAAACATATAATGAATGTGTACACTGCATAATTTTGTTTAGCTAATGGCATTTACTTTTCTCTACAAAATAGCTAATAAATTTCTACAGTGTAACATTTATTTAGAAATAATGTTTACCTTTCCCTACCAGCATTTATGTATTTATTTATAGCACATTTATTTACTTTTCTCTAGTGACATATTACTTTTCTTTACCAACATTTATTTACTTTTTTTTTTAAGAAACAGCCAATTAAAATACATATATTTCTTTTGCTTCAATCCTTGCTTTTAAAAAAAATTAACAAATTTCTCTAAATATATATACAGCTTAAGTTATTTATTCACAATCACATTCACTTTTTATTACCCACATGTACTTTTCTCTAACTATAAAATAACATAATTTAATTAGTCACAGTCATATTCCCTTTTTTCTAAATGCTAAATATAAACACAACATAATTTGTTCACCTACAACTGATTGCTATTTCTCTGCCAACAATTAATAAGTCATACATACTATAATTTATTTAGAAGTTAACTATTACATGTGAAGAAATATTACATGTATTAACACTAAAATGAAAACAATACTTATAACAACAATCTATTCTAATTGCATTTTACCACCAAAACAGAAAGTTTGAATGCATTTCTTTCCCACCCATCCTACACCCTTACTGACTTATGAATTTCTTTTGTCCAACTGTAATTAAACTAACAAAATAGAAAATCAGGAAAATGAAATATATTAACCCGGAGTGGAATCACAGCATGCTCAGATAAAGCTGGAACATCAACTCTCAACTTGCGCAGCAAGTTAGTCATCATGGGTGGTCGTAATTGTCTGTAATAATCATGAAAATCAAAACATTATCAGAGCCAGAGCCATAATCAGAGCCCCCCAAAGTGGACAAGTAATAACAATAGCAAAATCAGTTTTCTTCTTCTCTCTTTACTATGTTTTTAGCTGTTAGAGACTGATAATTTTGTGCAATATAAGCTATCATGAGCAGCTAGTGAAAAATATGATGACAAGAAATTGTTTCATTCTTTGTTTATAAAATTCTTAGTGCATGTGTTCTAAAGCTTTCAATGCTGAGTTCCTGAAAAATGAGTATCAATTTTTAAAAGTTATATTAAAAACTATATAATGTTTCTTCTCTTTATACAAAAACATTTTTAACTAGATTAATAAATGTATAGCACAGACATTTAATAAAGAAATACAGAAAGTCTTCAGTTTGGATGTGTTTTTTTTTTTTAAATCATGCTGCTAGAGGTTAGAAACCAATACAGTTCAGAACATCAAGACTATTTACCAATAAACTCACTATTACACCTTTGTCAGGTCAAACTACATGTACTTTCTATACAATGAGATCTCTTGCTAGCACTGCAGTTTCCACATCAATATGTACCAATCTGTCTAACATCTATGGTCTCAAGCATAGTACACTGCCTAGCACTGCAGTTTCCACATCAATGTGTACCAATTTGTCTAACATCTATTGTCTCAAGCATAGTACACTGCCTAGCACTGCAGTTTCCACATCAATGTGTACCAATCTGTCTAACATCTATGGTCTCAAGCAGAGTACACTGCCTAGCACTGCATTTTTCAATTTGTCATTTGTACCAATTTGTCCAACTTCTCTTTGTCAGGTGTATAGTGTTGTATGTTATATGTACCAAATGTTTTTAATTTTCTTACAATGACAAGTAGCACAATGAATGATAAGGAGTTATGACAGTGTGTATTTCCTTGAACATTACAAATATTAGGTAGTGAAGGAATAGAGAGGAATCTAGTTTGCTTATTTGCTCAAATTCCCATGGGATAACTGAGCTGTTTAGCAAAATTTGGTTTTCAGCTAAGTGACACAGATGCTAACACAGGACCTACAATGGAATATCTAAAGAACTAATAAAATGTTGTAGAAAGTCTTTAGAAATAAATATACAAATTGAAGATAAGGCAAAGAACTCTTGTGTAAAAGTTGTAGAAAGTCTTTAGCAATAAATATACAAATTGAAGATAAGGCAAGTAACTCACTGTGAAAAAGGTGTAGAAAGTGATTAGCAATAAATATACAAATTGAAGATAAGGCAAAGAACTCTTGTGTAAAAGGTGTAGAAAGTGATTAGCAATAAATATACAAACTGAAGATAAGGCAAAGAACTCTTGTGTAAAAGTTGTAGAAAGTCTTTAGCAATAAATACAAATTGAAGATAAGGCAAGTAACTCACTGTGTAAAAGGTGTAGAAAGTGATTAGCAATAAATATACAAATTGAAGATAAGGCAAAGAACTCTTGTGTAAAAGTTGTAGAAAGTCTTTTTAGCTTTAAATATAAAAATTAATTAATTAAAAGGAAAAAAAAACTCACTGTGTAAATGCAACCAGGAAGTCTGACACAGTCTCCTGCTGACCTTTAGTGAGCGTCTTACACTTTGACATCCGGTACACTGTCTGCAGCATTGTCTCCAGCAATGAGGACATGTGCTCTGAATCATGGAAAAACTCACTGTGCTTCATCAGTAGTGGCAACACTGATGAGGAGAGATACCTGTTTAGTGCCAATGCCATGTCGCTCTCAGATGCAGCAGCCTGTAATCAATTACGAGTTTCTCTCGTCAACTCTACATAAATACTGAATAAAAAGTCTTTTTTTTTAGAAAGTGAAATAGTCTTTCTTGAATACTTATCAGACATCCACAATGATTCCAGGGGTGTGTGTATAAATCAATGTAAGGCTGGCAGTTGAAGTCTATTTGCAGCACTAAAGCTTTATGAGAAAAGCATGTGTGCATGACCTAGACCCGTCTTAATCTAAAACTAATTCTAGTTGAAATGTTAGTTTGAGCAACCTTGGGTCTAAACCTAAATCACAGACTAAGTGCTGAAAAACAGCTGCTGTGAATATCAATGTAAGGCCCTGCATAGTGAATAATTAAAGTATATGTCAGTTTGTGGACAATGTAAGGCCCTGCATAGTGAATAATTAAAGTATATGTCAGTTTGTGGACAATGTAAGACCCTGCAAAATGACACAATTAAAGTATATGCTAGTTTGTGGACAATGTTTGCACTTGAGTAATGTTGTACCGTTTGTAAATAAGTGTTACAGCTTGCTCCAGCATGCTGAGCTATTTACCATATCCAGTGTCGTGGCTGCCCGGAGATCCGGAAGAAAAGCTTCATCAATGAGGCGGTAGAAAGTGCTCTGGTCTTCAATTCCATACACTCGGTCCAAGAACATGACAATGGATGCTTTGTGGTTTGGTAAAAGACCTGGTGGCATGCCACCACCACCAATGCCACCACCTTCTCCATCCCCTGGAGAAACACCATGCATGTGACAACATTCTCGGGTGGAAAAAAACACCCAAACTACATACATTAAAAATATAATCTTTTTCACAGTTTAGTCACACAACATGACCCATCTCTAGTTATTTTCTGACACAAAATTAAATTGAAAATTATTGCAATCACCAAATCATCTTCTAAGAAAATTCTTTACCGTCATCTTCTTGAGTTGTATTGATGGGCAAAATAAACTGCAAAGCCAAGACCCCTTCTAAGTCTTCCATGGAGACAAGAGAGCGGAGGATTGCACGAGCTCGGAGCGAGTCACTGCGGCCAGCCTTGATGGTCTCAGCATCAGGAGCACATTTACCCAGCAAGTCCACCAGGGATGAGTAGAAATCCAAGATGGATGCTCCCATGTCGATGTAGTCTTCGTCATCTTCTGGAGGTAATGTGCGGAAGTTGTATTTGCTGTTAGACATTTGATTTCACACAGAATAGGCTTTTAAAAATAAAAGTAAATAAGAATACAATAACTTATTATAAATGTTTGTCAGTGTGTTTGCATTTATGTATAAATTTGTTCTGCACAAAAATGTCTGCATAAATGTGTGTATGTGTGTGTGTGTGTGTGCGCGCACACGCGTATGTGTGCATACATATCAATACATTAATAGCAACTAAAACAAATTATGCTGTTTGCTTATACACCAAGTCACAGTTTTCTTTAAATATTCATAACCCAAGTTTGATACATGAATATAAATATGTCAAATGTATTATAGTGTACTAAAAATATTAAATGCAACAACTCACCTCTGCACAAGATAATTTCCACCTGTGTCATCATCATCATTCATGGCATTAAGGAAGTTTAATGAATTTGCATCACGACTTGCAGAAATCTGTTTGGACATCCGAACACCATCCTTCATAGCTTTTAACAGACCACCACCCTCACCACGAAGAGCAGGTCCCAGACACTCAGGTCGACGGATCAAAAGTCGTACTACCAGATTGGCATTTTCTTCTACATTCTCACCTGCAACGCAAAACAATTTCATACATCTGTATTATACCACAAAATATTTCATACATGTATTCTGATTTTAAAATGCTTTCAATGACATGTCTTTAAGTCATAAAATCTTGTCACCACATGTCTAATAGTATTAACATTATTACATAATCTAAATTTATTTAGATTACATGTATTTAAAAGTCATAAATAAATTTTTAAATATGAAAAACATGTAAAATCATTCACACATATGCATGCACACACACACACACAAAATATCAACACAAAATGTAGCAAACAAAATATCAACACAAAATGTAGCAAACAAAATATCAACACAAAATGTAGCAAACAAAATATCAACACAAAATGTAGCAAACAAAATATCAACACAAAATGTAGCAAACAAAATATCAAAACAAAATGTACCCCAAAATATTAACACAAAACGCAGCCAACAAAATTTACATTAACAGCAGCTTACCATTAACCCAGACACAGAATCTGAGGAAATCGAGAAAGCGTTCACCCTCGACTGGGTCCCAGCCCAAGTCTGGATATCCCTTTTCAATAAGTTCAGCATTGCTCTGCAACCCACAGCGTGACAGGTATATGGCCACTTTTTCAAGGTGAGATTCTCGGAGGGCCAGTGCCAACTCATTATTGTCCATTAATGAAGAGCATGCAACATCCAGTGGACAGGAACCCCGCAGAGATGGTCGTGCTGTTGAAAACAAAAAAAAACAAAAATAAAAAACTAAACGAAAAAACTTAAGAAAAGAAATGAAGCAGAATTATAAAATACTAGATTCTAATACATTGTATTTATAGACAAGCTAGTTTATCAATTATATGTTATACATTATAAGGAATAAAATTATAAGAATTTGTATGTATATGTAAACTAATGTGTCAATTGTGCAATATAAACTGTAAAGAATTAATTAAGAATTAATGCCTTGTTATTTTGTACTTCAGTATTATTACAATAAAAACAAATAAATAAAAAACATTCATAGCAAGACACAAATTATCATTCCAAACCATTATCTGACTTTCAGTTAACTGTATAAAACTTTTGTAGGTAGATGAGAAAATCAATTATTAACAAGAAATTCAGATTAATGATACGTCACAGGTATGAAAGAAACACGAATACATGTAGTTGAGAAATTCACAAGATTTACAGAGAGGCAAGAATCTCTCAGGCAGGTGAGAATCTTGCAGGTAGATAAAAATTTAAAAAACCTGTAAATAGATAAGACTTAAAAACTTGCAGGTTAGAAAAGAAATTCAAAAGTAGGTAAGAAATTCGGAGATACTAAAATAACTAATTGGTAGATAAGCATTAAAAACTCACAAGTAGAACAAATTCAACGGTAGATAAGAAATTCACAGGCAGATCTCAAAGAATGGCAAGAAACTCAAGATGATAAATTAGAAACTCACATGAATCAAAAACCTCATTGGTAGATGAGAACTTACAAAACTCACAAAGATGCAAGGAACTCACTTATAGAAAAAGAACACGTAGTTAAGCAAAAGCTCACAGGTAGGAAAGGAACTTAGAACCAATAGAAGGATAAAAGGAACTCACAGAACAAAGAACTCACAGATAGGAAAAAACTCACAGGTATGCAAAGAATTCACAGGTAAGAAAAAACTCAGTAAGCCCAAATTTCACAGATAGGAAAAGAACTCGCAGGTAAACAAAGAACTCACAAGTAAGTCAAAAATTCACAAGTAGAAAGAGAACTCATAGGTTAGCCAATAATTCATATGTAGGAAAAGAACTCCAAGGTAAGCCAAAAATTCACAGGTAGGAAAGGAAGTATCAAATAGGCAAAAGCCTCAATGCAAAGAAAGGAATTTACAAGGATACAAGCAACTCACAGGTAGGAAGGAATGCAAAGGTAAGCAAATAACTCATAGATAAACAAAGAACTCAAAGGTAGGATTAGATCTCACAGGTAAGCAAAGAACTGATGGAAAAATAGAAACTCACAGGTAGGTAAAGAAACTCATGGGTAAATAAAGAACTCATAGGTAGGAAAGGAATTCATAGGTAAGCAAAGAACTCAAGGGTAGGAAAGGAATTCATTGGTAAGCAAAGAATTCACTGGTAGACAAGGCACACACATGCATGCAAAACACTCACCTAGCAACATGCTGCTGTTGTCTAGCAAGTAGCTCAGGTGTTCAAACATGGCACGCTGGTTCTGGCGACTTGTGCGGCAGAAGTAACAGAGGAAACGGCAACACATTACCACCATTTCTGCTGCAGCATCCTGCATGTGCATTCCACAAAAATTATTCTATTCATATGCATAAATTATTTTATTCACATGCATAAATTATTCTATATATAGATGTCCTGAATTTATGTTGCATAGAAATTATTTTATTTACTGTATACTGTATTTATTATCCAATTTCTAAGTATGTATATATTATTTGATTCATAATTATGCATTTTAAATTTCATACAAATAATTCTATGCATTTTCACATAAATGATTATAATATTTTGTAAAACTTTTATTATACATATATTCTTAATATAAAAATGTGCTTCTGCTGTATGGACCTTCACAGAACATCCAAGCATTAAAAATGAGCACGTAGTGCAATACAAGTATTGTATTCACACATGATTACAAAGTTTTCTCTCAAACAAAAATATACGATCATCACAGGTGAACTGTTTATAATATATAAACACAACAATCACATGTGACTGTTCATTGTTTAGCCTTCACTATCATTTAGTATTACATGTATTAACATATAAGCACGTCTGTCCTATAAGGCCCTGTTAATTAAATCAATTCTGTTCCTTGCAACATTAATAAAAAGTTGAATTATGAAAACAAATTAAACTAAGAATTTGTGGGTAAAATGTGTGCATATTTACTGACAAGCATAGCTACAGATAAAGTATGAAAACAGAGGTGTATATTCAAATTCTTTTAATGATTATTTCATGCAAATGTTTTTTTTACAGAAAAATTATTAAAATTTTAAAGTAATATTAATAAAGAATAATACCAAAAAAAATCATAATTAAAAAAGGAAGAGGTAAAGACTTTGCCTTTAATTCAGCAATTTGGTCACAATAAATTTAACACTATGTCAGTTGTGATTGCACAATGATTGCACAAATAAAGTTTCCTTCAGACACATACCAGACACAAACACTGAAAAGAACTTTTATATCTTTATTTTTATGTGTGATGTTTAAGTATCTTGACAAGAGCCAATATTCATTAAACACAATAAAAAAAAGAAGCAACCTTATCAATGATTCAGCAAATTTGTTTATATATGTTAGTTTATAAAAATCAAACTTTGTGGGTGAACTAGGAATGAAAGAATTAACATAACTTTTTTAAAAGAATACACAAAATAAATTTTAAAAACCCATTTCTTTTATTTTTAAGGCAAAATGTTAAATATTGCAAGTCATAAACTGTTCTCTATTGTGTCAAAAATTTGCTATTACCTTAAAGGTTGCTGACTATTCCATTTTACAAAATTAGATATAAAAGACATAAACCTTTGTCTGTAAGTGTACAAAATTTCTTATAACTTAAGACTGTAGAATCCCTATATCTCTGTCTAAAGCAACACTAGATATAAACCTTGTGTGTTTTAAGTGTAAAAAAAAAAAAGAAGAAGAACACCCAAACAATGACAAAACCCAAACAAATTTTAGAGAAACCACAACTATGGCTTTTAACATGGATTTGATTAACTCCTCACTACTAAAATAGAAACTATATTGGGAGAAGTTACAATTAGTACACATTTCATTTACCTGTGTAGGTGATAAAGAGAACTTGTCTGGAGGCTATTATTAACTCTATGGTGATAAAGAGAACTTGTCTGGAGGTTATTATTAGCTCTATGGTGATAAAGAGAACTTGTCTGGAGGTTATTATTAGCTCTATGGTGATAAAGAGAACTTGTCTGGAGGTTATTATTAGCTATATGGTGACAAAGTGAACTTGATGAGGTTTCAACTGTTAGCTCTATGGTGACAAAGTGAATTTGACTGGGGGTTATAACTATACACATTAGCTCTATGATGGCAAAGTGATCTTGATGAGGTTTCAACTGTTAGCTCTATGGTGACAAAGTGAACTTGACTGGAGTTTACATCTAGTACATATTATCTCTATGATGGCAAAGTGATCTTGATGAGGTTTCAACTGTTAGCTCTATGGTTACAAAGTGAACTTGACTGGAGTTTACATCTACTACATATTATCTCTAATGATGACAAACTTGACTGGAGTTTATAGCTAGTACATATTAGCTCTATGATGACAAACTTGACTGGAGTTTATAGCTAGTACATATTATCTCTATGATGACAAACTTAACTGGAGTTTATAGCTAGTACATATTATCTCTATGATGACAAAGTTGACTGGAGTTTATAGCTAGTACACAGATGAGTGAATGGTTAAGTGAATATAAGTAAAGTATAAAACTAGCACATATTGTATAAATACTAATACACTGAATTTGGATACAGTTTACAAGTACTATACATTAGAAGTATGACTGATAAAGTTAATAAGGTTACAGATAATACATTTTAGTGTATGACTGATCAAGTGCTTATGGTTGATGTATACAGGTAATACGCAATTGCTAAAATACTAATAACATGAATTTGACTTGGTGGGGGGGGGGGCTATAACTAATACTCTTTATCTGTATGGTTAATTAGATGAGGTTTATATTTTTCTTATATTTCATTGTAAAGGACACTTTTTTTTTATGATTTAGAAATTAATTATTAGTGATGTGTCTGGCAAAGTTCAGGCACCTTTATTCATATGTTCAAAACAGGCAAAAAGTTTCATTTTCAGTAATGAAAGAGTTATAGTTAATTGTCCTGACTACTTCATTACAGCAAAATTGTACATAAATATAATTATTACAAAACTGCATATATTGGAATATATAAATTATATATACACAAAGAGAAGAGACAAATCAAGACTGCAGGTGTATATTAAAATTTTGAATACTGAGACACCTTGACTTAGAAAGTTGATGAAAAAGATTACTTTAGAAAGCAGAGCAAACGAATAGATACATGCTAAGTAATTAAATGATGACAACACTGCATTAACTAAACCAAGTCTTTCCATCAATCTTCACTCCAAATGAAACCAGAATTAAAAGCAAAATTCATAAATATGCACTGATATTGTTTCCCATTGCCAAACAGAAACTGATATAAAACTACCAACACAAAAGGTCAGAGTACCATGCTAGTAGTAATAATGAAATAAAACACATTACATCCATGCACCTTTGTACCCTGAAATATGTATAAACAGCTTTAAGATTAACAACTAATTCCTCCCAATTATTACAATAGAAATTTGAGAAAGTGAACTTATTATTAAACAGTGAAAGCATTGTTACAAGTGATATATTCAAACATAAAAGCATGCGACTATGCCTGTTCAGATAGCAGAAGTACTTACCCAGCATCTTTTCCTGAACGCATAGATAGCTTGCTACAGAACAGCAATAAAACTAACTGTAAGTGTAACTACCAGCAAATTTAACTATATTACCATGTGCTAATAACTACCAGTAAGTGTAATTGTCAGCAAGTATTACAACCTATAAGTGTAACTACCGGATAGTATAGTTACCTGTTAATGAACAGTTCAGTTACTTGATAGTGAAGTTAGCTATTAATGAAAAGTGTAAACACTGATAGTATAGTTATCTGGTTAATGAACAGTGTAATTACTTTAAAATGTAGTTATCTGCTAATAAAAAGTGCAACTACATGATCGTGAAGAAGTAATATCTTAATGTCAAGTGTAACTATCTGAAAGTGTAGGTGTCATCTATTAGTGAAAAGTGTAACTATTGAGTGTTTCTATCAGTAAATGTATTCAGAGAGGAATTATGACCACTGCATAACTGTCAGTGTAGCTATCAGCATACAGAACAGTATTTTCCTCTTAATGTCAAGTGTAGCTATCCAGCATACAGAACAGTATTTTCCTCTTAATGTAAAGTGTAACTATCAGCATACAGAATAGTATTTTCCTCTTAATGTAACCATCATCTGTAAAACTACTTAAAGTGTATCATAATGTATAACTACCTACTATAAGAATAAGTGTCATCAAATCTAAATATGAAAACTATGACCATATGAAAACAGAAGTTAGTAAACCTATCTACAAAAAATTATAAATGCCTGTAAATATAATGATGTGTGACAAATGGAACAAATGAGAATGTGTAACTACCCTTAAGTATAAGAAAAAGTAGACATTACTCTTGAATAGTAAACACTACAGTACGTATGAGGGTCTCTATAACCCATACGTTCAACATGCAGAGGCAGAAGCTTCTCATAATAAAGTCAATTCTACACTAGATTAATTATCCTTAAAGAAAACTCATTCTTTTCAAATAAAATTTCTAAAAGCAACAAAACAGACTCTCTCATCAATCTGAACACATATATAGAATAAAATTGCTAAAATCTATTATAAATCTAAAGAAATGTATATCTGTTAATTTAAACAAGATATTAAGTCACATCAGGATAGTTTCCTTAAAAATAAGGAGGACAAAGGAAATCATTAATTGGCAATCATTCACTCATTGACATCAAGCATTTCAGTGTTATTACCAAGATGTCAAAACACCAGTGAGTGATGCTTTAAAATAAATGAGGAAGCACGATAAAGCAGCTGTACTAAATGAACATATTTCATTTGTAAGCAATGGAATTTCCATGTACTGTGTAATTAATCTTTGTTAATGCATGATTTGATCTGAATCAAAAAAAGTACTCTAACTGTGATAGAAATAATGATAGGGGTTATTATCATACATCAGTATTAAACCTCTCTGAAGCAAATTACAGACAAAGAAAAGAAACTAAATTCTAATAACAAACTAAAAATCACTAACACAGGATAAACATTATCTCTGAAACAAAAATGTAAAATATACTGCCCAAATTGTGTTAATTTAATTATTATTTTGGGGGTACAGTCCAACAGTACCTCTGTATTTTTCAAGAAAAATAGAACTAAATTTTAAAAAAATTCTCAGTTTATCAGATTTTTAATGGAACTCAGTTAAATTTGTATTGAGAGACATGAGAGATGTGAAACACTAAAACGACAAGAACAGCATGAAAGGATACACTGTTAGACAAAAAAATACTGGCAATACTGCTGTCTGAAATCTGTTATCTACGAAGGATGTATGGCCTGAATCTGGAGAGGCGAGGTATGTATGGCCTGAATCTGGAGATGCGAATTATGTGAAACAGCAGGAAGGGAAGAGATGAGACATAAAGCTAGGCAACACCTTTGTCTTAAATGTACTGACTGCAAAGGGAAGGGTTGGGTGGAGATGGATAGGAAGCATCAACCAAACAAAAACCCAAGAGGAGATAATCTCTTGAAGCAACAGTCATGCAAACTTTGTGTAAATCACAACCAGTGCAAAGAAAATAATCCATGCCTGTAACAGCACAGATGGCTGCTTGGTGAATCCATGCTTGCGTGATGAAATTTATTTTAAGAAATAATGAATTACTGAATCCTTTTATAAAACCATTATATCCATTTATTTTTAATTTGTTTGGTTGTTGTTTATTTTATTTTGTTTCTAAACAAAATTTAGTATTCTCATAAACAACTACTGAGATCTATTCCAGTGTAAGGAATATTGAAAAACAGGAACTTGAAGGCATATATTCTACATAAGCACTTACTTTGCTTTGTTCTGTTAGTGCATCCATACTGGAATGAGTTGGTGTCTTTTGTTGTCCAGTGCCTGCATCTGTTGGAGCACCCCCTGATGTGGCTTGCTGCTGTAGCTGTGCTTTGTTCAATGTGTTAACCATGAGCTGCATGACTGTTTCATGCACACACAGAGCACGCATCAAGTCTGGATGCTGGAAAAACACTTTGTTGTCCATTAGGTCCCTGCAATGCAGTTATAGAAGAAAAATCAGATTCCTGAACAACACTTATAGAAACAGTCAGATCCCTGAACAGCAGTTACAGAAACAGTCAGATCCCTGAACAGCAATTACAGAAACAGTCAGATCCCTGAACAGCAGTTACAGAAAGTCAGATCCTTGAATAGCAGTTACAGAAACAGTCAGATCCCTGAACAGCAATTACAGAAACAGTCAGATCCCTGAACAGCAGTTACAGAAACAGTCAGATCCTTGAACAGCACTTACATAAGCAAATGTCTAGATCCTACAAATCAGTACAAAAGAATAAAATTATATCATCACAAGCAATTACTGAAACAAACATCAAGTTCCCCTGAAAAATATTTAGAGTAAAATTAAAGTTAAAGAAACAAAAACTCTGGTCCTTGCAATATTAAGGAGTAAAATGTTCCTTCAATACAGAAATAAATGAAAGAAACAGATACAGAGTTACAGAAACAAAGCAAGGTCCTTGCAAAATCTTTAAAAGGGTTCTGAGACATGGATATGCAAAGAAAATTCAGTTCCTGCATTGTCTGGCAGTAGGTATAGCATATAGCACTTTATCATTCACTGCAGTGCGCACACGCACGCACGCACACACACACACACACACACACACACACACACACACACACATTTGACAGTAACATTAATGTATTTGACATTAATATCAAGGTATATGAAGTAACATTAACATTAAGTTATCAGGCAGCATCATTGATGACAGTAACATTAATTATCTAACAGTAACATTAATATATTTTACAGTAACATTAATTATCTGACAGTAACATCAATGTATCTGGCAGTAGCATTGATGCATTTGACAGTAACATCAACAATGTATTTGACAGTAATATTCAAGTATCTGTCAATAACATTGATATATCTGACATTAACATTAATATATTTGACTGTAATTCAATCTGACAGCAACATTAATATCTTTGAACAATAAAATCAATGTATTTGACAGTAACATAAATTTTCTGACAGTAATATATATGCCCAATTTACACTTTCCTTAAGTACCGGAGCAAACAGACAACATTTGATGGATTGTACAACTGCCCAAATAGGCTAGTAGTATAAACTAAGCCT
Organism: Sinotaia quadrata; assembly: GCA_028829895.1. Taxonomy (NCBI): domain Eukaryota; kingdom Metazoa; phylum Mollusca; class Gastropoda; order Architaenioglossa; family Viviparidae; genus Sinotaia; species Sinotaia quadrata. The sequence continues at coordinate 85,355,353 of CM054177.1, forward strand.
AGTTATTAACCAGCTGAACAAGAAACTATAATGTTTGGTTGTTTTGTTTCTTTTTATTGGAAATATGTATAATAACATTTATAGTTTTAGGTAAATAGTTTGTGAGATTTCACTCTGAGCTGGACTTTCAAGAATTACTATGGGTGTTATGCAATCAAAGAAATACAAGTTTTCAATATGCTAGAGAATTACTGGCAATGATGAACAGTGAGAAATTACTACAAGTAATAGTTAACCATAGACTAATAAATACAGCGAGTAATATTCAATTATAGTGAAAAATTCTAATACATATTAATGCATACTGATGAATTACATGTATTGCAAATGATACTCAATCATAAATATCTAAAGAACTATTGCAAATTATATTTGATCACAGACTGGCTATCTAAAGAACTAGTGCAAATTAGATTTGATCACAGACTGGCTATCTAAAGAACTAGTGCAAATTAGATTTGATCACAGACTGGCTATCTAAAGAACAAGTGCAAATTAGATTCATTTATATTCAAGAAATATTGCAAATGATACTTGATTACAGACTGTCTATCCTAAGAGCTACTGTGAATAATAACTTATCATAGACTGCCTATCTAAAGAGCTATTGTGAATAATAACTGATCATAGACTGCCTATCTAAGAACTACTGTGAATAATAACTGACCCTAGACTGACTATCTAAAGAACTACTGTAAATGATATTTAATCTGAGACAGGATATATACAGAACCATTGGAAGTAATATCAGTGATGACAATCTGATATCTATAAAGACATTACTAGAAGCCACTATGCAGAGTCACTGTGAAGACGATCTGATGTCTTTCTATCATAGTGATGACAATCTGATGTCTTTCTATCATTGTGATGACAATCTGATGTCTTTCTATTATAGTGATGACAATCTGATGTCTATAAAAAATTTACTAGAAGTCACTATGTTTAGGCAAAGATACAAAATGCAACAGCCAACTGAAAATGACCTCTGAACAATGCATCATAGAGATGCTCATTATTATTGATGATTAATCAGAGAAATAAGATTTTTTTTCAAATGTATATTATTGTAATTATCCAAGAATCAAATAAAAGAAAATTTTAAAGTATGAAGACATGAAGGTGCTGCAATATATCACCATACGGACAATTACAAGTAAAACCTAATAAATATTCTATTAAAAAATTATTTTTCACATTTATGACATTTACAAAGGTAAAATAAATGAAAATCCATACTTCAGGCTGTTTTTCATGAGTTCTTCCTCATCACGACCAGCCTGCACTTGCAGCAAAGAGCGGATAATTCCCAGTGCCTTTAGCAAATGATTAATGTCTTCTCGACTGTGAACACCAATCACATATGTTTTCTCCAAGGCAGTCATGAGCTCACCAATGCCATCATATTGGCGGTGCAGTAGGCTGAACATTTCACGCACCAGATCCTGCATAGAGATGAAATCTTCCTCTGCCCATCGGACCATAGTGGTAGTGATCAACTTCTGTACTGAATCTGAAATAATCATCAACTTTTGCAATGAATCTGAAATAGCCAACAATGTTTGCACAGAATCTAAAACTTTTGTACTTAATCTGAAAAAGTCTTAAACAGTTATCAACTTTTGTATTGAATCTAAAGTCATCAACTGTTACACGAATCTGTAAGTCATCAACTTTTGTAATGAATCAGAAATTCATCAACTTTTGCACTGAGTATAAAAAAAGTCATCAACTTTTGAACTGAATATAAAAATCATCAAAATCTGTATTGAATAAAAAAGTCATCAATTTCTGTACTGAATAAGAAAGTCATCAATTTCTGTACTGAATAAGAAAGTCATCAATTTCTGTACTGAATAAGAAAGTCATCAATTTCTGTCTGCATAAGAAAGTAATCAATTTCTCTAATGAATCTGAAACAGTCATCAACTTTTGCACTGAGTATGAAAAAGTCAACAACTGTACTGAATCTAAAATAGCTATCAATTTTTGCACTCAATCAACAGAAACAATCAACTTTTGCAGTAAATCTGAAACAGTCAATAACATTTTTGCATTGAATCTAAAATGGTCATCAACATTTGCAATCAATCTGAAATGAAAATCAATTTTTCATCAATGAATTTGAAGTATCATCAACTTTTCTATTGAATCAGTGAAGTGTAAATTAGCTTATCCCTATTTTTGAACTTAAATGTTATATAAGTTCTTAAATGTCAAATCCCTATTTCTGAACTTAATTGTTATATAAGTTCTTAAATGTCAAATCCCTATTTCTGAACTTATATAAAAAGTTCTTGAATCCCTATTTCTGAACTTAATTGTTATATAAGTTCTTAAATGTCAAAGTGACCCAACCTTGAGTACTGCTAGTGCTGATGTTTTTAATTGTCAAAGTTGGAAGTAAATAATAACTCAGGTAAAGAATATGCTAGACTTGCTGTTGTAATAAAAAAAACAGTTTTATGGATGAGTAGTTTTTATTATCCAATGGTTAAGATTTATAAGAACAAGACCAGCCAATTCACTGAGATCAAACTTTACCTGTTGAAAAGAATATATTTTCTATCACTTTGAATTTGGAGTGGCAGAATCAGGTAATGAAAGGCGGCTGTCAGCTTAATTGTGAGTTAACTGATTGAGAGAGAATGGACTTAGAAATATTTCGTGCATTAGAAATATTTCGTGCATTTTGCTATTGATATATTATACTTGCATTTTATAAAGAGAAGTATTATGTGAGTAGACTATTGTTTCTACAAATATTTGTATTTGCTATTTGTATATTTGATTTTTGATTTAATATATTTACTGTTAAATTTATTGACCTTCTTACACATATTGATATGTGGGTGGATGGGGGCTCGCTAAATATAGATTAAAAGATGAATTTATCTTCTATTTTAGTAAGAATTTTTCCACATGTGGAAATATTGTATGACAGTAAATGTTTGTCTTTAATGTTGTGGAAAAGAGAAAATGTTTACAGCACCTGAATATCTGCCAAGTGAGAGAGATGAGTGGTGTCTTCTACAGAATTATTAATAACATAATTTAAGATCCTCATCACTTGTAATTAGTTATGGATGATTAATTAATCATAACCATTAACTAGGTGGCATTAGCATCAAAGAATCTAAATTAGTTATCAACATTTTTTTAATTAATCTGAAATAGTTATCAACTTCTGCATTAAATGTAAAAATAATCAGTTTTTGCAATGAATCTGAAATAGTCATTACACTGAACTGATAAAAAAATAATCAACATTTGTAATTTTATGTACAATAAATAATGGGTTCATTATGAGCAGAACATTTTTGAATTATCTGAAATAACAGAAACTTTACACTTAATGTAAAAATAAAATAATCGGCATTTGCAAACTGAAACAGTAATGAGCAAAAGCTCTGAAATACTGATGAATCTGTGCACAAAATATGAAATAGTAGCAGCAATCAATATTTGTAATGAATCTGAAATATTACTGAACATTTGCAATGAATGTGAAATGATGATGTATGTTTGCAGAGATTCTGAAATATTTACAAGTTTTGCAAAATATCTAGAAATGTCAAGGACTCTGAAGGAATAAAGAACAAAGAGGAATGGATGCATAAGACATAGAACCTTGACTAAAAATCAGAAAATTTACATTATGAAAACTAACACTTTGAGAATATTAACGAAGCTTTTTAACTAAATCAATATCAACCTATTCCTATACTAAACATACTGTTTTAAAGTTCAGGATGTGCACTGTAGACTGTCTGTATTCCTGTATAAATATGCATGACAAAGCCACTTGAAAAACAAACAAGCAATGGCTGCACTTATACCTGATAAAGCAATAAAAAAAAGAACATGTCAACTGTTCACATTCAACCCAAAAAATTCAGGGCTGGGAAGAAAATAGTGACTCCCATTTAACAGTCTGTGGGGGAAAAAACAACGCAAAACAATAACTCCCCATATACCTGGTGGAGTCCCATTAGACTTGGGAGCAGCTTTCTCTGCCTGCTTCACCTGCCAAATAAGGGTCATAAGCCTTTCTCCAAGGCTTGGCTTGGGGGGAGCTTCCATCTCTTTGCTGGTGAGTTGCTCTGTGTTAAGCTCTGGCATTTTACAGTGCCCAAACAAAGAGGCCTGAAACGTCCGAAGTGACTCACGGATATCTTCACGGCATGGGCACTCCTCATTTTCTTCACCATTCTCATTACGGAATGCAAGCAGTTTACGCATCTTGAATGAGGATACAGATACAATTTGCTTTTAAATCTTTAATACAGTTCTATTCTAAATATAAATATAGGTTAGTTATGGAGGATGCATGTATGTAAATTAAATGAACATTTAAGAACTTAATTAAAATAATTAAGATGCTTCATCTTGTATCCTGATATTGCTTTTAATTTCTTAGTAAATTGTTTATATAAAGTAAGTTAATACAACTCAAACAACATGAAAAGGAACTAAAAAGAAATAAATAGTGAAAAGGTTTGTTTTTCTCATTCTTTTATTTTACCTGTTCATGAGGTGGACATCTGAACTCCTTTGTTTTCTTTGCTGTGACAGCTGATGGCAAATCTGACTGCTTGATTTCATTATATCGTTTAAGCTGGTCCTAAGAGAATTATACAGTTGTGTAATTATAGACTAGTTCCTAAAATTTAAGCTGGTTATACAAATAATAATTCTTTTCCAAAATTAAATGGTTTTAGATCCATTCTGCATAAATGTACATAGGTGACAAGTAAAGAAGAAAAGTCACAGAAATTATGATACATTATTTTACAGTTTTATATTTGCATTTACTTTAAGAAAATAACAAACATGACATTACTGCCTCTAGAGTCAACAACACACACCAAACAGAATAAAACAACAGAAATACATATTAATATTATAAACTATACTATATCTTTATTTAAACATTAGTTCCTTTTGAACCATCCAAAACAAAACATTCCTCTCATCCATATAAATAACTAATATATTTAAAAATAAAGACACAAATGCTATATAGAAAATATAAATAACTAATATATTTAAAAATAAAGACACAAATGCTATATAGCATTGTAGCATTATTTCATATGTTCAAAGGGCTCATGTAAAATGACTCACATTTTGAGAGTTTGCAACAAAAATGTCTGAGAAGGCAATGATAGACTCCACTCGGTGACGCAGCTGCAGGTCACATAAATGCTGCAGCACGCGACACACCTAAAGCAAATGAGTACTTGTTAGCAAATGTGTACTTGTTACCTTTAATCAATTACAATTACATTCTTAGCTATTTATCCGACATAGTGGTATGGATAATGCCCTGTAGTATAAAACATTAGAAATATTCAAAAGTACTGAGGCTAGGTACAATTTCAAGAATTCTAAACCCTCACATATATAATGAATGAAAAATGTATTTAATCAGTCAATTTATCAATCAATCAATAGGTGACACAAATCCACTAGCAAAGCAGTAATCTAAGAGTAATCAGCCACTTAGCAGTTATATCAAGTAACAAATTGTCAAGATTGATCAAATATATCAATTAGCCAGTCACATTAGTAAATTGGTGAGTCAATTACATCAATTGACATTTAACCAAATGGCCAATAATTCCATCAATAGGCTAAAAACATCAATATGCCAATTGCATGAATCTGCCAATGACATTAAATAGCCAGTGTTTACTTCAATTTGCCAGTTAAATCAACTGGCCAATAATTACAGCAATAAGCCAACTACATCAATCTGCCGTTTATATCAAATGACCAATAATTTATCAAAGGCCCAAAACTGCCCATTTATAACAATCTGCAAATTGTATCAAATGACCAACAATTAGATATTTGATTCAGTTACATCAATCAAAAGGCCAATAATCACATCAATAAGGCCAATAAAATCAATTTGCCAGTTATATAAAGTGATCACTAACCATATATATAGTTCAGTTATATCAAATGACCAAATAGATCAATCAAGCAATTACTTTGATCAGTCCATTACATCAGTCACTCAAGTGAGCCCATTTACACAAAGAATGAAATGTCCTGAATAAAATGTTGGGTACAGTAGAGTCTTGAACTGTGGTGGTAAACACAAGAGTGGCTTGCAAATTTTCTCGCTGTTTGAGAGTTTAATTATTATAATTAAATATATTTGCTAATGATTTTAAGTGCAGTCTATGATCATTTTTAGAGCATTAATTGTGGTTCTGGCAAGAAAGAAAGTAAAAGTGATTGGTAAACATGTTTGGTAGAAGTGATTGGTAAAAGTGATCGTTAAAAATGATTGGTTGATGATACCTACCTTACAAGCCTACACATTTATCTATAGCTACTCTCCTGCTACTTATTACAAATGTACACATTTTTTGTCTAAAAGTTACAGATTAAAAATAATTCTTTTATTATTATAGAACTGTTTAAATAGCAGCAAAGTGGTGTCAAATTATTATAACAAATTTCATAAAATAGGATATTATGTCATCAAATAAGAAAAAAGATATTATCTTATAAATGACTACAATACCACAAATTAAAACAATCTCTAAATGTGTGCTCAGAAAATCTTATGTTAAATGGGACTACAGAATGTAAATAAAATTCTCAAATACTTACAAAATGAATGAAGTGTTTTCAAACCATGTCTTTGTGGTTTATATATAGTACAGACAATCAATATTTTAAGATAACTGCAAGGATTATATCAGGTGTCTTTTACAAAAAAAGTGATACAATTTCATTCTCTACCTAAAAGATCTCAACTGAAAAATAAGAAAAAATGTACACATAACACTTAAAACTTTATGTCAATGCAGTAATTGGATTGTCAATCAGATGGCGACTTATAATTCACATGAAGATAAATCTCAAAAACTGAAAAAGCCAATCCAGCCAGTGAATAATTGGCCCAGTTGGTCAGTTAAATAATCAGATTAAAAGTAATTCAATCAGTTTATCAGTAGATTACCAATTGGTCAGTTAAGTCAGTCAGTCAGTTGACCAATAGATGAGACAGTTTTAAGACCTCAAAATGTCTCAGCCAAACAGTTAGTATGTTAAAGAACTGGCAAGAGGCAATCTCAATCTTAACTCTAATTTGCCAGGTACAGGTAATGGTAGTTTTATTCTTATCTCTGACAGGTTCATTTACCTTTAAATGGCAATCTTATTCTTTTAATTTGATCGGATCATTTAATTTAACTGGCAATCTTATTCTTACTTCTAATAGTTTAACTTAACTGGCAATCTTATTCTCATTTCTAATTTAAAAGAGTCATTGAACTGGAAAATCATATTCTTACCTCTAATTTGACAGGTTCGTCTAACTTCATGTTCAGAAGACCCAATCCTGAAGGGTCTGAAAATATAAAAGAGCTATTTTTATTCACTCTTTTCTGCATTTCAGACACTGCGCTACTCAATGAATGTGTGAATGCTGCAGCTAACTGAACAGAGGACATCCTCAAAACAAAGCTGTCTTTTATTGTCTACTTACTAGCTGAAAGCTATTCAAAGTTTATCAATTCTTGATGGCTCAGTAATGGTCTAGTTTCAGGCAGAGAGAACAACACACTGTTTATTCATTATAGTACCACATATAAATTGTAAAATACTTATAAATTATAATGCATATATAAATTAACTGTAATGTTGAAGTTCAAAATCTATATGCTATAAAATAACAGGACCTAAAATCTCAAAAGCACATTAGTTGAAATAGGGGATTAAATAAATACAACCTAGTGAGTATGGACATGAAGTTTGGATGTTACCTTAAAAGTAATCCCACTCTAGACACAAAGTTTGGATGTCACATTAAAAGTAGTCCCATGATGGACACAAAGTTTGGATGTTACATTAAAAGTAGTCATACTTTGGACATGAAGTTTGAATATCACATTAAAAGTAGTCCCACTACGGACACAAAATTTGGATGTCACAAGAAAAATAGTCCCTCTTTGGACTCAAAGTGCCATTATCTTTGAGTTACCTAACCTTGGTAATTAAATATATGATAAAATGTATACACAAGATTCATGTCTGTATCATTTCAATTCAAGTCATTTCTGTTTGTGTTTCTATCTTTTATATCACCAACCACGAATACAAAGACACATGACACACAAATGTGTTTTCATTTTCACATATGAATGAAACAATAAATAATGTGGCAATAAATGGTTCATGACTGGACACCATAAATCATACAGTGCTCAATTTAAGCAATGCCACTGCAAAGCAAAGCTTTGAACTTACTACAATGACCATCTACGTCAAATGCATCTGGGGCCAGAAGACCAAGCAGGTGATGCAGGTCATCATCATCAAGCAAGCCCATCACCAGAAGGTTGTCACACACCTTCACCAGAGGCCTGCAAAACACATGCTTTTGATTTAGAAAACGTTTCTATCAGACTAAATTCAAAATGAATTACAATCTTATATTACACTGGTAAATGAATCTACAGATATATATGGAAAAAGCTCAAAATTAAGGGGGGGGGGGGGGGGCTTGAAACACTTTTGCAATCATCTTAAGATACAAAATCAACCTGGACCTTTCATTAGTACTAATTCTCTTGGTTTAATTCACACACACACACACACACACACACAACATCATTTCACTTTTGCATGTTCCCCATTTCTGTCTTTCATCTACAAATATATGAATCAAAATGTGGATAACAATTTAGTACTCAAGACTCCAAATGAAGAATAATAGTAATGCTGTAGCCTTTACTATAATACATGTACGTGCAAACTCTCAAAAACAAGACATCTACACACCGGAATCTAGATACCTAAACACCCATATATGCTTATCTACCCTCCCCTCCACATACACACAAACCACAAAACTGAAGCCTTCCTCACTGACAGACACACCCATAACAACTTCATTCTTTTCTGACCACAGAAGCTAAGCATTCAAAACTCCAAAACTCTACTCACACAAAGAGATTTGCATTGGTGCCACCAATAGGATCACGGATGTGCGCTGCTCCTTTCTCCATTGCTGTTGTGAGAGACTGCATGACAAATAATTTTAATTTGTCCATAGGGAAGTATGGAGCAGTGGAGTCCTTCCCATTCTTCAGTAACCTGTACAGAAAATAAACAAGTTTAATTTGTACATAGGAAAATATGGAGCAGTGGAGTCCTTCCTGTTCTTAGGTAACCTGTAAGGAAGATAAGTTTAATTTGTCCATAGGAAATCATGGAGCAATGAAGTCATTTGCATTCTTATACAACCTGTAAAGAAGATAAACAAGTTTAATTTGTCTATTCTTCTGTAACCTGTAAAGAAGCCAGAGTATTTCCTCTGGTGTTATTTACCACTAGAAATTCATATCACTGTTTTTCAATGTTATGCAACATGATGTCAAAGAATAGGTAAAGGATTGTGGCTGAAATTTTAAAGAAATCAGAAACACAAACATAAACAATTAATAAATTATTTTTGACTTTTCTTCAAAAGCTCTCATAAAGTTTAAACAGTTAAAGCTTTTGTAACAGAATTTTATTTGGCATTTGAAAATCCATTGCTACTGGTCAGGAATTAAAGTTCTTGTTGCTTTACTGACAAAATCACTTTGTCACTCTGATGGAAACCAATGAACAATCAGAGGAACAATGACAGCGAAAGACTGAATTCTGAATTGGGTAACAGCAGGAACATTAATTCACTTGATGCTTCTTTCTGGCCAAGTGTTATGCTGTCCTAATAAATCAGTGCCTAAGAAACTCTTAATGTCAACAGAATCATAAAGGTTTGTGAAACTAACATAAATCAAGTTTATAATATTCAATGGGACTATGTTCAGGATGCAAAATAATTATTTTTTTTATCAGCCTATCCATTGGATAAATAAGCAGTTTAAGCAGTTTAAGGTACTGAAATATTTGTGTATCAACATATTCATCAGACAAAAAGAAAGCTATACAATACTGAAATGATGATTAATCTTGTCATCTGTCCAAATTTTATCAAACAAAACCCTAAAGATCCCAACCAATTATTTACCTGTCCTCAATCTGTTTCTCTGTAATGGCAAGTTGAGGTCGGATAGACACACTGTCCTCCATGCTGGGAATCTGGTGTTTGATACCATAAATCTCTGAGGTGGGGCTTAGCTTGCGGTAAAGACTCAGGGATCGAGTAGTTGTTGTCAATGGTACAATGTACTCATTCTGAGTCATCATTCTGCAAAATAAGAACATAAAAATAAATCTCTTTTGCAAAGTCCTAAATTACAAACTATCTGTAAAATATATTTTCAAAATCTTTATACAGTAATAAATTGCACAATGTCTTTACAAAATATCCTACAAACTATTAAATTAAAAATATATTTACAAAATAATAAATTGCAAACAAAATTAATTCATGAAGTAAATTAGCCTAATACAATTAGCAATATTTAGTAAATGGAAAAAGTAGTCTTTTGAGAGCACACAAAACTAAAGTAAGATTTTGGGTTTCTTTTGTTCTAGATGCTTATGGTATGTGTCAACAATAATAATTAAAAACTAAAACTAAGAATGTTCTAAAATGATTCCAAGTGAAAAGCAAAAAGGGTAAATTCACTTGCCATTTGTAAGCAAGACTAATAAATCTGACAAGAACTAAAAAAAAATGATATAACCAGATGAGATAAAAATGTAACAAATAAGAGCAATATTCAATCAAAATATTCCAATAGAAATAATTTTTCTAACCGAGCTCGGGTGTGAGAATCCAAATGCATGGAGATCAGCAAGTCATGGAAAGCAAGCCGAAGTTTTCCTGCCAAGACTGAGGGAAAGGTTGTGCATTAAATGAAAGATAATGAAATACATTTTGTATAAGAAAATAATAAGCCAGTATGATAGTGAACATGTTGCAAAATAATTCACATCCATTTCCATCAAAGGTAAAATTTTACTAATAATTATTTATAGATGTGAAAAAACATTCAAGGTATTTTGCTTTGCTTAACAATTTTAAATGATATAAACATCCTTGAAAGATTTATAACAAATGACACAAAATATCCAAACACTCAGAGATTCATATATAAGATTAAAAACAAATATCAATGCTGTAGGATAAACAGACTTTATCAGGACAGTAGAACATAATATCTATAATTATTAGCTGTTTGAAATTTCATGTTGCACTGGTTTCTTATACAATGCTTAGCAATTCCTATATTTTCCATCATAAACCACATGTTCACTTACAAGGACAGGATAAAAAAAGATCTGATCCCAACATGCATTCCAGGACTTTATCTACACTCTTAGGATATAATGGTAAACTGAAAATTGCTGAGAGTTATTCACCCTGTCACTTTCAATCTGCTTGGAGAGACTGGTTACTTTGGTTTGCAAGGTGTGCAATCAGCAGTTAGTGATGTCAGCAGTTATCTACACTTGCTCATTCCATGAGTGTTTATTTCTATCACACTTTTCATTTATCCATGTTAAATAGGTAAAGCCTTGTGTGTGTGCCTTGTGTGTGTGTGTGTGTGTGTGTGTGTGTGTGTGTGTGCATGTGTGAGAGTGTGTGAATGATACCCTGCTATCTTTTGTTTTTTGTTTGATTGAAATGAGTGTCATGATTGAAATGAGTGTCATGACTGAAATGAGTATTTCGACTGACATGAGCATCACAACTGAACTGTGTGTCATGACTCAACACTTCTCATCTTGATGCAGATGTATGAATGAGCAACATTTTCAAAGCTTGGAATATCACTAATAAGGGTAGCATTGGTCATTCTCATCCTGTGGATTTATATATAGCTGCCCCCCCCCCCCCAAACAATGGAAACACTCTATCCTACACCTGTAAAGACATCTCCACATACACAGTGTCACCACCCACCCTCCCTTCTCCGACAGGAGGGGAGAGGGATGGTGGCTTGCCGGCTCCACGTAGGACTTGCATAAAGAGAATGACAAATCCACACACAGAATACCAAGATGTTTGTTTGGCTCGAATTTAATTCTGCGTGTAGGTTACGTATTGCCGACATGTTTGCATGTGTGCTTGCATACGGGTAGGGGTGAAGTGTAGACGGCACAGACGACACAACGTATAGCAACGACAACAATCACTCTTTCGGAACCATAGACAGGAGAAAGGCCCAATGTCAGAGTACATTTTCACATTTATTGGTCTATAGGTTTCCTCTCACACGTTGGTTAGTCAGTCAGCCATCCACACTCACACCCATGGGAAAGGGGGAAGAAAGAAGAAAGAAAAATGATAAATGATGAATTAAAATCAAAGAAATACAAACTCAATTTCTTCATGCAGTACTACTTCTAACATTGCTTAGGCATTTTACAACATAATAGAACAGTCATTATTTCAGAGTTCTGGCGCCACTACTTATATCAATGTTCAATAATAATACACAAAGTTCAAAACAAATGTCATTTAACTTGCAAGTCTTTTCAATGGTTCCATCAATATCTTTTTCTATCAAGGTTTACTTCTAATTTTAGTTTAATGCTTAATTAAGATTCTAGTTTTAGTTTTAGGTTCTAGTTTATACTTATGTTTATGTGCTCTGAGATTTCCCTAATTAGTTAGAATTTTCTTTTACTCACATAGGTATTGTCACGTTCTCCTTGTTCTCTGCTCATATAATTCGTTACTCTCTCTTGTTCTCTGCTCGTATGGTTCGTTACTTTCTCTTGTGCTGGGCTCACATCGTTATCGGCTCTTTCTCCATGTGCTGGGCTCACATCGTTACACTTCTGGTGCTGGGCTCACACTTTCTTCTTGTGCTGGGGGGGGGGGTTTGATGATACAATAAAAACTTCGTCGACGTCTCGACCTGGCCGCCTTCACTGTTACGACGGCTGCTACACTGGAGCGTGCGCTCCTCTCGTTAGGCCTAATTTCTCAACTCGCAGCGTTCTCTCTTCCCTCTTCTTCTCTTCAATTTCTGCTCATTTCATCTCATCTCTTAACTTCGTATCTCATCTCTTCTCTTCATCATAACTTCGTTTCTCATCTTCTCTTCTCTTAACTTCGTTTCTCATCTTCTCTTCTCTTCTTCACAACGGCCAACCTTTGCCGTTCTCGGCGGTATGCCTCATGCATGACCGCTACTGCTTCCAACGATAGTTACTACCACTATGTAACATCTCGTTCTGTAACATCTCCCAGCGCCGTGACATTAAACTTCCACCAGGAATTTGCCTTCTGCCTGGAAAATAATCGATCACCCGCGGTCTTTGACAGAGTCTTTGAAAACCTGAGATGGCTATCTGATTTGATTTGGCCCATCTAAAAACTGCAGCGGTCTTTACGACGCGCCTCATACGCAGCCAGGTAGACTTTCTGGCACACTGTTACAGTGGTCAAGAATCCTCCTTCTGTTTTGCCTTCAGAATCGTAGAGTCTTCTTGATCCATAAAGCAGGGAGAAACTCAGGGGTGACCTTCACCCCTGTACCACACGCTACATTTTCCACGTCGCTCTTCCACGTTTCTCATTTGCTTCTTTCTCTGTATCCCCTTTTATACACACAGTTCTTTGCACATCCCTTTCTGTGAGATGACTGGTACACACCCCTCCTTCCAGCACAGACGCTATCCCCCTTCCAGCACTGTACGTGCTTAGGAATATTCTCTGCCCATCCTGGCTACCTCTGGCGTCCAGTTCTATCAGTGCCAAAGTATCAAGTTCCCAGTTGACACTGTGATTTACGTATCCATTTAACCTCTAGCTAACTCTCAGAGCACACACTAAAATCTCAGAGCATTTTTATTTTAAAACTACAGTTACTGGCAACTCATGGCCACCTGGCAAGTCATACATTAACTCACATGGTTGTACACTCAAACCAACCTTTTAACTTAGTAATACTAATATTAACTTTCCAATAACTCAACTTCTATTTCACTAAGTACTTTCACAAAACAATAGTAATTACACAATAGCAATATCAACTTAAACTACCAAACATTTATAGTGGTGATTCTTACAATGATGTTTACATTTCCAAAAACTTAGTCTGCCTCCGTCACGGACATAATTGGCGTCCTAGCACCTTCTCACGAACTTGGTACACTGGCCTGCCTTGTACTCTACTCTGACACAGATTTATGGGCGTGGGTTCCTGGCCACAGAGGGTCAAGCCAGCATTCTCTTGCAAGCTAGTTATATCTTTTCCATTCCCCAACACGAACTTAAAGCTAATGTTTCCGACTTAGTCTTTCCCCATTGCTGAAAAATGGTCATTTTCACCCTGTCCCTCTTTTAATTAACTTAGCGGTTTCGTTCATAGTTTAAAGTTAGAAGTTACTTAGAGGGAGAGAAAAAAAAATTTATTAATATTTCTTGATCTTTGTGACATATCCCTCCTCCTTTTTGACCGAAGCTTATGAAATAAGTGTAGGTCAACAATATTAAAAAATTTTTTTTTTTTTTCAAAAGTTGATTACAATCCAAGCAATTAAAATTATTCTGCTTCACGAAACTCATTTAAACTGTGTCTATTGGGTGCCTAGACAATGCATTGGATCCTACGTGATCAGCCCTAGAAATAAATTGCATAAGCATATTTATACACCTGCATATTTTCATTTTACCACTTTATGCAAAAGAAGTAACATGCGGTTTTTTTTTTCTCAAAAATATCAGCTAGGAAAACTTATCATCTCTCATGATGATGGAGAACTATCGAAAAATTTCCAAATTCCCTCATACTGGACTTCCTTAAATTTTACAATGAAATCAAGTTAGATATAAAATTTTATGTCAAATTGTATGGTTAAAATTTATGGCAAGAAACTTTTTTCTAAAATTTTATGCGAGAAAATCAAACTAATCTTTCACAAATATGTTTATAAATGCAAAACAGTTAATACCAGTATGATGTTATTTATTTATTTATTTTTTTTTAGAACTACAAGCTCGTTTCAAAATCTTTACCTGAATGTAACCTCACAATGATCTGCTGTTCTATTATCGTAAAATTTCTTATATCAGTGTCACTCTTTTGCTTAAAAATTTTGTGTACAGGTACACTTCTACTCCTAAGTTAGAAAATATAAAATTACATGAAGCAATTAACGAAAATGCCAATTAATGATCTTTCACAAAAATTTATTGAGTATTAAAATACGAGGTCATTCCTAACAGCGTCCTAAGCAACCGTTCCTTCCTTTACAAAGGGAAGGGGGAAAAATTCTCTCGCGTGGTCGTCAGCAAGCGTAGCGTCACTGCGCGGTGAGGGAACGAAAAAAAATTAGGTCGCTGGCTGTGCGGGAGTGTGCCCCGGACAGAAATGAATCAAAACAAAGTCTGTTGTCACTGAAAAATCTAACACCGCAAAACAAAATGTCTCACTATAAGACCTACGTATTCCGTCTGCTTACATGCTGTAATCTACTCTATAAACATTTAATAGTCTAACAAGCCTCTTCATTACATATTACTTTATTAGTCTATCTTTACAAAATATATACTTCTGTTTTTACAATGGCAGTCTTACTAAATGAAGGCGTTCATCAGTACAAGAGCTGAGATACCTAAGAATAAAATTTGCCAAAATAGAACTCATTAACTATTTCTAACGTACACCAACAATCAGAATACTTTCTATCTTCCCGTTTTTCCAAATGCATGACTAACACGAACCTACACACATGGGTCGTGACCTTTCCTGTCGGAGGGGGACAGTGGGTTTCTCGGAGTAATTATCTTTACGGCCGGCTGAAATACGATGCTCTGAAGAGTCTTTCCCTTTCCTTTTCCATCACTGTGTTTACATTTTTAGTGTAGTACTTTCTGCACTGATTCAGTATGTTTTCTTTATCATCACCTATCATTTACACTACGATTATTGTAGTAATCCAACATTTCACTACATCATTGTCAATTACTTATTGCTTTGTCAATTACTTATTGTTTAATTCTGCTTTCTCCTGCCGGATTCTTACTTGTCATTTATTTACTTAGCCATTCGTACGGTTAGCGAGTTTTACAGAAACTCTAGCAATCAAAAATTCGTTTGCTACAAAATGAGGTCGCTTGACTCCCTAAGTTCACCACAACAAAATATGTGCGCACGGACTTCAATACCGTCGCCTCCAACTCAACGAATATACGCGGTTTCTACCAATACCGGCCCAAACTCAATCTCAAATCTTCAAACAAATACACGGCTCAGTTTCCAAAACTGACGCAAAACACAAGGTACTTCTCTCTAAGTACTACCGTATTGTGACTCTGCACGAATACTTCAACAATCTCAAATCATTAGGTACTCTCCATGAGTACATCATAGTATTGTGACTCTGCACGAATACTTCATCAATCTTCAAAATCAACAACTTCAAAAACGAATTTAACATCGGGTCGTCTCGACAGCGTTGCCTCTCTACCGTAACGAACTTAAAAATGGCATGACTCAAAAATCAAAAATAGAATATGCGATCTCTCTCGGCATTAATATTTACATAGAATTTCGAAACTTGTTGCGATACACACAGCAAATATTTTCAATAACGAAACACCAAAACGGAGATATAAAACTCGGACTTGCCTCTCTGACTCGGCATTTAAAGTATTAAATTTCTAAACAATCAAAACGAATTTATCGGCCCACAAATACCGGCGCTCTCAAATTAAATCATGAAATAGTTACACGCAAAAATGAGTATTAAAGCAGAATACAACGTCAAAACAAGATTTCAAAAATTAAAGGCAGAATACATCAAAACAAGTTTTCAAAAATTAAAGCATCAAAAGATATCAAATACTAATTCACCACTTTCTTTAAATCAAAATACTGTAACCATCATAACTGCAAAATATGATGATACTACATGAGATAGATAGCAGAAAGAGAAATGATGCAAACACACCGCAAAACAATTTTTACCTATACATCACGTCTCAGGGTCACCACTTGTCACCACCCACCCTCCCTTCTCCGACAGGAGGGGAGAGGGATGGTGGCTTGCCGGCTCCACGTAGGACTTGCATAAAGAGAATGACAAATCCACACACAGAATACCAAGATGTTTGTTTGGCTCGAATTTAATTCTGCGTGTAGGTTATGTATTGCCGACATGTTTGCATGTGTGCTTGCATACGGGTAGGGGTGAAGTGTAGACGGCACAGACGACACAACGTATAGCAACGACAACAATCACTCTTTCGGAACCATAGACAGGAGAAAGGCCCAATGTCAGAGTACATTTTCACATTTATTGGTCTATAGGTTTCCTCTCACACGTTGGTTAGTCAGTCAGCCATCCACACTCACACCCATGGGAAAGGGGGAAGAAAGAAGAAAGAAAAATGATAAATGATGAATTAAAATCAAAGAAATACAAACTCAATTTCTTCATGCAGTACTACTTCTAACATTGCTTAGGCATTTTACAACATAATAGAACAGTCATTATTTCAGAGTTCTGGCGCCACTACTTATATCAATGTTCAATAATAATACACAAAGTTCAAAACAAATGTCATTTAACTTGCAAGTCTTTTCAATGGTTCCATCAATATCTTTTTCTATCAAGGTTTACTTCTAATTTTAGTTTAATGCTTAATTAAGATTCTAGTTTTAGTTTTAGGTTCTAGTTTATACTTATGTTTATGTGCTCTGAGATTTCCCTAATTAGTTAGAATTTTCTTTTACTCACATAGGTATTGTCACGTTCTCCTTGTTCTCTGCTCATATAATTCGTTACTCTCTCTTGTTCTCTGCTCGTATGGTTCGTTACTTTCTCTTGTGCTGGGCTCACATCGTTATCGGCTCTTTCTCCATGTGCTGGGCTCACATCGTTACACTTCTGGTGCTGGGCTCACACTTTCTTCTTGTGCTGGGGGGGGGGTTTGATGATACAATAAAAACTTCGTCGACGTCTCGACCTGGCCGCCTTCACTGTTACGACGGCTGCTACACTGGAGCGTGCGCTCCTCTCGTTAGGCCTAATTTCTCAACTCGCAGCGTTCTCTCTTCCCTCTTCTTCTCTTCAATTTCTGCTCATTTCATCTCATCTCTTAACTTCGTATCTCATCTCTTCTCTTCATCATAACTTCGTTTCTCATCTTCTCTTCTCTTAACTTCGTTTCTCATCTTCTCTTCTCTTCTTCACAACGGCCAACCTTTGCCGTTCTCGGCGGTATGCCTCATGCATGACCGCTACTGCTTCCAACGATAGTTACTACCACTATGTAACATCTCGTTCTGTAACATCTCCCAGCGCCGTGACATTAAACTTCCACCAGGAATTTGCCTTCTGCCTGGAAAATAATCGATCACCCGCGGTCTTTGACAGAGTCTTTGAAAACCTGAGATGGCTATCTGATTTGATTTGGCCCATCTAAAAACTGCAGCGGTCTTTACGACGCGCCTCATACGCAGCCAGGTAGACTTTCTGGCACACTGTTACAGTGGTCAAGAATCCTCCTTCTGTTTTGCCTTCAGAATCGTAGAGTCTTCTTGATCCATAAAGCAGGGAGAAACTCAGGGGTGACCTTCACCCCTGTACCACACGCTACATTTTCCACGTCGCTCTTCCACGTTTCTCATTTGCTTCTTTCTCTGTATCCCCTTTTATACACACAGTTCTTTGCACATCCCTTTCTGTGAGATGACTGGTACACACCCCTCCTTCCAGCACAGACGCTATCCCCCTTCCAGCACTGTACGTGCTTAGGAATATTCTCTGCCCATCCTGGCTACCTCTGGCGTCCAGTTCTATCAGTGCCAAAGTATCAAGTTCCCAGTTGACACTGTGATTTACGTATCCATTTAACCTCTAGCTAACTCTCAGAGCACACACTAAAATCTCAGAGCATTTTTATTTTAAAACTACAGTTACTGGCAACTCATGGCCACCTGGCAAGTCATACATTAACTCACATGGTTGTACACTCAAACCAACCTTTTAACTTAGTAATACTAATATTAACTTTCCAATAACTCAACTTCTATTTCACTAAGTACTTTCACAAAACAATAGTAATTACACAATAGCAATATCAACTTAAACTACCAAACATTTATAGTGGTGATTCTTACAATGATGTTTACATTTCCAAAAACTTAGTCTGCCTCCGTCACGGACATAATTGGCGTCCTAGCACCTTCTCACGAACTTGGTACACTGGCCTGCCTTGTACTCTACTCTGACACAGATTTATGGGCGTGGGTTCCTGGCCACAGAGGGTCAAGCCAGCATTC
The DNA here is from genome assembly GCA_028829895.1 of Sinotaia quadrata. Classification (NCBI taxonomy): domain Eukaryota; kingdom Metazoa; phylum Mollusca; class Gastropoda; order Architaenioglossa; family Viviparidae; genus Sinotaia; species Sinotaia quadrata. The sequence continues at coordinate 85,374,579 of CM054177.1, forward strand.
TCTTGCAAGCTAGTTATATCTTTTCCATTCCCCAACACGAACTTAAAGCTAATGTTTCCGACTTAGTCTTTCCCCATTGCTGAAAAATGGTCATTTTCACCCTGTCCCTCTTTTAATTAACTTAGCGGTTTCGTTCATAGTTTAAAGTTAGAAGTTACTTAGAGGGAGAGAAAAAAAAATTTATTAATATTTCTTGATCTTTGTGACACACAGACATCTCCAAGGACACAGACAGCTGACTCCCAGGTAGCTTTCAATGGACTTTTATAACAGGACATACTTTCTATTTAATGTAGCAAAGTCTACAACTGATTTAGTTAGGAATGTCTTGTAACTCAGTCAACAGAACAAGTATATGACTACTAGAAGCACTCTGCACTGGAGATAAGATAGACTTACAGAATGAAGCAGTGCAAAAGTTTGGGCACTTGATTGATATATAACTTCTAATTTCAGATGTGAACATATTTTCAGCCCAAGAAAATCTGCACAAAGTTCCCTAATGCCCCAGCTGAACAAATTCTGAGACTTCTAGAGATGTGTTTCTGCCCAACACAACTCTTCAAAATAGAGAGGATCTGAGGAAAAGATTTTCCCCATTCAACCTGTGCATCCTCACAAGTATGCTCATATATAAACCTGGGACAATTTCACTCTGATGACTCTTACTCGGGGGACTTGGGCCACCTCATAAAGCTTTCCACATCTTTTGCCTGCAGATATTTACTGAGCCATATGTATTCAAAATGGTGACAGCTATGATTAGAATAGTTGTGGTCTTGCAAATCATGGTTATAGCAAAGTTTAAAAATCCAAATGAAAAATATCTGCCTCATATTTGTGCTTCTTGTGCATACACATCTGCTATATGATGGGGGAAAACATTTCTATCTCTATATGCAAAGGATACATTATCAGTAAATACTTTTCTCCCAAGGGAGTTATATGGTCACTTTCCCTATTGGTTTGCATAATGATGACAGCATTCTAACTCTTAATGTATACAAGTCAGGTTGTGTGATGAAAAAATACCCATTTACAGGGCCAGAAGATGTATATAATTGATAGTTTTTTAATGAATACTGTGATTTTCAGAATTAAAGCAAGTTAGAAAATTAATCTATAATGCCATTTAATGACTGTAAAAGAGAATCAATTATAATGTCAGATGTAATTTTGTTTAATAAACAGCAATAATTACAATGTACAAATTCAACAACACATAACAAGAAATGATGTATATGACTTACATTCACTACGTATGCAGTACATAAGCTGTCCCTCATCCACATGCATTGTCAGTGCACTGGCAACTTTGTGGTTGCCATGAGAACAAACTGCCTGGTACAATTCCAGAGTTTTGGCATGGAAACTGAAATTGATAATGATTAAGAGAGGCTAAATGTTTCCATCATTAACAACCCTTAAAAAAACCCTGATATTTCTAAACACATAAATTAAATTTTAACTGGCTATGCAGTGAGAGAGAATATTTTATGAACAGGTGCAAATGACCTGAATAAAGTTATATAATATTTGTTCTTTTATCTCTGTTACATAATTTGTGTGAAAATAAACAATACATGTACATTCACTTTTATTCTTAGTTGCAAAGAAATTTTCCAAAGTCCTGACAAGTATCCACTCATTAGTTTCTGACAGTAATGAAATGCTGAAGTTTCAACTGAATGAAATCTATTCACCCACACCCACACCCCACCTAAAACAAAAGTGCCCTGGCTTTCATTCTGTTCAAAGTTTTCTTAAGGGATTCTCAAGAGACCATTGATTTCTATATGTATTGCACTCTGTCCCATTAGCACTCAGACCTCCAGATCCATCTACAATCCACAATTACCTCATTGGCAAACTGCTTCTATTTCACTTCCTGCATTTTCTACAAACTACAGCAAGTTTACCATGCATTTTGTAATGCCCGACAAAAACAGGTGGCTCTATTTTGCCCGGCTCAACATCACCATCCAACACTGTTCTATTTTGCCAGGCTCAACATCATCCAAAACTGTTCTATTTCCATTGACACTGTAATAATCCTTTCCGCTATGCCAGAAAACTATGTGATCAGTAATCTTTTTGTGACTTTTCCTAAATTTCTGAGGTTGACAGGCAAAAGCAAGAAATAGAAATAAAAAGTGTTTTTCACTGCTGACAGATATAAAGCAGATGAATCATTAATATTTAAAACTAGCAATTATAATTACCATTCTTTCTGCCTATCATTCTCAACTTAAACTACCATCAATAAGAATATTGTTAGCCCTCAATCATACACTATAATGCAATAAAAATAAATCATAATGTAGAAAAAAATCAAAGTTTAAGTGCCTCATCACTGAGAACAAAACTTTCATTAAAATTTGCTCTGTTCATTAACACAGATTCTAATCTGACAAAGTTAGATAACTAGTTATGAAAAGCACAAAATGTGCAGACAAAGTTAGATAACTAGTTATGAAACGCACAAAATGTGCAGACAAAGTTAGATAACTAGTTATGAAAAGCACAAAATGTGCAGACAAAGTTAGATAACTAGTTATGAAAAGCACAAAATGTGCAGACAAAGTTAGACAACTAGTTATGAAAAGCACAAAATGGCAAAGTTAGATAGCTAGTTATAAAAAGCACAAAATGTGCAGACAAATTAGCCATGAAGTGGCATACAGAAATGAATGTACATCAAAGTTCTTTGCAAATATATTTCAAATACAAATGTCCTAGTACAATTATTAAAAGTCATTTAATGTTTTTATCCATTGCAGACCATCTTTTAAATTAAATAATAAGAAATAAACAGTAAAAGAACTCACTCCAAAAGGCGTTTGTGTTCACTCAGTTCCAAAATGTCCAAGCTTCTGTCCTCATCAGGAATGTACACTGCTAACATCGGTACTGGAAAAAGTCACAAAACGGAAAGTAAGTGACTTAGAATAAGCTCAATATTAAATTTAATTATAATTTTATCAATTTAATTCCTCAACTTGAGTTTAAAACTGAAGCATATTTTATCATTTTAACTCCTCAGCTTAAACTTAAAATGAAGCATATTTACCATTTTAGTTTTTTTAAACTCTTCACAATAATGCATAATGATCATTTTATTCTAAAAACAAAGAATACAATTGTATATTCCAAGCATGCTAAATATTCTACATATTAATTAAATAAAAGAGTAAAAGAAAAAATATTATAAATGTAAATAAGTGGATTTATGAAATTTATAATATAAAAATAGTATTTGATTGCCTTGTTTCATGGCTGGATCAATGAATGTCTGCTTAGACAAGATCAGGAAAAGGTAACTCCTTGTGTTGATGATACTCAGAAGGATGATAGACAAGGACTGTGATATTTTCATTTATTCTTTATTAGTAGGATTTCTTAATTTAATTTTATTATTACTGTAGTGGTTGCAAGTTAACGAGCAAAAGTGGTTGCAAGTTAAAGGTGCAGTTTTCCCAAGAAGGTCATGGATTCCAGCCCAGCACTGGTTATTGGGATTTGTATCAACTGATCATGACCTGCCTGTCAAAACTAGCCCATGACTGAGCTTAGTGACTATGAATGTAAGTGCTAAGAGCTCTGTCATCATCATCATCATCATCATCATCATGTCAGTATTATTATTGTTATTATTATTAACCTGGTTCTTCACATATCATGCTCCAACCACGGATTTCAGACAGCTTAAGAGTTGAAGCTCGCACACTGGTATTAGGCACACGAGACCAGTGTGATCCACGCAGTACCTGCACATCCAGACGAGGTGGACACATTGGTGCCAGTGTTTTGGGACCACGAAAAACTGCCGCAGACAAGGGTAATGTAGTCTGCACAAATCATTCCAACAAAAAATACATATACATATCCAAACAGCATAAGTGAAGTTAAATTTTGTAACAATTACATGTCTCTAGCTATTACTGTTAAGATTAAACAAAGAAATAATAAATATTTCTTTAAACAAAATAAAAACTACAGTAAAATAGAGTTCTTTAAATCAAAACTTTAAACACATTAATGTCAAGTAAACTTAGAATAACTAACTTTTTAAATAAAGTAATGACAGCTCCAATATATAATAATTAATAAGGTATTAGACTTCATTGGCTTTCATTCTTTACATTAAAAAGCTTAATAACAAACCCGAGTGCTCCCTAGCTCAAACTGGAACATCTCTTTGCTTGTAGGTTCGCAGATTACAGCTGGAAACAATTTTGAGCCAGGCTCCATCTAAAGAAACAGAATTACCTTATTTTAACTTCGAGTTTCACTTTTAAACACACTGTAAAATCTTGAATGAGCATAAAGTGCTCCTGAATTTTATTAAAATGGAAAAAATCATTAACAACTATTTACAATGTGCACCAAGATGTTTCCCATCAACTAAATGTGTTAGAAAAAATATTGTCTCTCATAAGTGAATTAGAATGTGTCCACACATGTTACTGACATATTCTGGATTGAAAAAGGCATCTTATGATAATGTTACTACTGCATTAACCAGTATTTCTTTCTTGTATGGTATTTATCCAGTCCAAAATTTTTTTTAAGTAAAAGTTATTATGGTTTCTTCAAATAGTGCATCAGTAAAAGTTATTGTTAGTAACTGCAAAATATGGTTAGACACTATTCTTGATGACTAATTAAATAAAATCTTTTAAAAAATCTTTTATATATATATATATATAATGAGCACCACAACTTAGACAAATAAAATATGAGCGGATGAATTAAATGAGTGCTTGAGTGAAGTGAGTGAATGAGTGAGTGAGTAAGTGATATTTTAACTGGATTTGGTTTCAACATAAATACTGACTGAAAATTACTTTAGGCAGAAAATATAAGTGTAAATATTTCTCACTGATATCAATTGCAGTAAATAAAGTCATTTGATAAATATGTCAAAAATAATTTTTCTTCACACCTGAAACTTATTTGCCACTTCTTTTCCATTCACAGTGAAGCTGAGCATGCCAGTGGCAGTGTCAATGAAGCAGCCAATGACAAGTCCTGGAGAAGCACGCTTAGATGATATGTCCTGATTAGCATCTGCATAACGCTGTTGTAGATCACCTGCTGACATCAGGTAACAATTCTTGCGACTGACACTGTTGGACAAATAAGGAATTTATTGTCTGAAACTTCAAGATTACAAGTTTGTGTGCACATAAAAGTAATCTCTCTAGTTTAACAGACCATTCCACACAATCATCTGTCTGTCTGTCATGCATCTATCCTTCTATTTATACATATATAAGATAAACAAAGATTAACAAACGACGAATAAAATTCTTAATAACCTTCATTTAAAATCAGCAAAAGCATACACTATTACAATGACAATATTTTAATGTATGTGAATTGGTTTTGAATTGCTAAGAAAACTCACCTAGACTTCAGTTTGTAGTCCATATCCAGCACAGAGACCACTACATGTCGCACTTTCTTGGTGTCAAAAGTCTTTTCCATGAAGTGGAAGTTCGGTGTGACCCATCCCACCCATATATGCCCTGGGTCCTGGCCTGGAAAGATCCGAACAAAGTAGCAGTATTCATCTATCTGTTCTGCAATTGCATTCATCTCAGTAAGTTCTGCGTCTGAATGTCCTACAAAATCTGATTCTTCAGAAAACTGTGAGAATGCTGGGCGCTGCTCCATGGCATCTTGGAATTCATAAGGAATGAAATCTTTATCCATGTCCAGCTCTTGGCTATCCTCTCCATCAAGACCTGCTGTCACTCGCACCTGTAAACAAAAGATAAATATCCATAAAAACATAAACTGCCAAAATAAATAAACCTAAGTAAAAATATAAATTACAACCTGATAAACTTTTTACAAGTTTAGGATTCAAAAACATCAGGGCCACAGAATAAAATCACAAATGAACTAATTACACTGAAAGAAAATTTTCTTTCATAAAAGAGAATAACAGAACACTCCTAATTAAAACAAGAACCAAGTAAACAAATAACTCACTGGTGGTAATGTACTGGACTTGTTTTGAGATTTCTTTTTGCGATCCAAATGCCCAGTGCGAGCAGAAACGTTTTTGCGATCCAGACTAGAGTACTCTGTAGAACGTGAACGTCCAGTGCCATTGTTTGGTGATGGGTCACGAGACTTTGCCTTGCGGAAGAGAGTTGGAAAAGTGGATTTGCTTTTCTTGGTTTGTTTTTCAGCAATGCCTTTGGCTGTATCCAGCACCTGTGGCAAGTTTTATAAAAAAAAAAGACATACAATGCTACTAGGATAACTATTAAATGCTAGAAAGAAATGAAAACAGGAAAATTTTCAAGATTATTTATTAAGCTATGAACTTTTTCAAACCCCATTTGACATGTCAAGCTGTATTTATTGTACTGAATGTTCAAAGTATTACATATTATTACTAATATCAAAAGATGTGAAAAGGTAAAATAAGAAATGTAAAAGACAAGCCTTCTACCGCTTTGTTTACAGTGATTGTACATCAGTGAATACCTCACACAAATATTATGAAAGGTGAAAAACAACAAGCCAGGTATTACTGAAAATTCAATATTTGCTCCTAACAAGTTCATATTGTAATATTACCTTTATTTTAAAAATAGTGCAGAAACTAAACTTTACAATACAATATTGCTTAGAATATAAATCAACTTTTCATTACAATTTAGAGTATAAATCAACCTTTCATTCAGCTCCGTGCTACAAAATCTAGTAAAATAAAATGAGTACCTTGTCAGCCAGGAGGGAAAGTTTTGATGAGGTGCGCTTGTCCTTAGGTGGTGATAGAAATGAATCTCTGCTATCGTTAAGTTGAGATTCACTAGCCGCTGCTTTCATTCCCCCAGTGGTCTGGCTCACTTCACTGGACTCATCCAATGAATGGCCCTTGCCAGATTTAATGTTTTTCTGGTATGTTTTCCGCCTGTCTGAAGCAATCATTTCCTCCTCATCAATGAAGCTGTGATGAGTTGCTGAACAAAGAAATATTTGATTCAGCACTTTTAATAAGTGGCCCCAGGTTAATTTTAACAGGTGAATCAAAAGAGTATAACATTACTATTAGAAAAAGAAAATTCTTGCTGTCAAGGAAATATCTGCAAAACTTACTTTTTCTGAGTGTAAGATCAGGCCCACCATTGACCATGTCTGTGCTAACACTGAAATCTTCTTCATCTGTTAAAAGAGAAAAATCCTGAGTAAATTATGTACAGCAAACTGCTCAGTACTAACTAAGAAAGATAATGCAGTAGTGCATTTCAAACTGCTCAGTACTAAGAAAGATATGCAGTAGTGCATTTCAAACTGCTCAGTACTAAGAAAGATAATGCAGTACTGCATTTCAAGATGCTTCACACACGAGAAGAGTAGGCCCAACATTCTTGCCCAAAAAATCTTCAATAATTCAGGAATAAAATAATGTTTTTATTACGAAATGTAAGGTTATAGAGTATTTAGCATATGTCCACCATGATAGGAAGGTTTACCCAACTATAAGCAATGGTTCCATAACACCTAGGGAACTGCTGGGTACAAGCTAGAGTTTATTCTGAAGATTAATGACTGTTTCATCAACTAAGTATGTGTTGTGTGAATGTGTATGTGCATGTAGGCACATGCATAGTGAGCATGTGTGTGGTATGTGTGTACTGTGTGTGTGTTTGTGTATGTATATGCATACACATGCAATGTAAATGTCTATGCATGCATCTGGTATGTGTGCATGTTTGTTTTTGTGTGTGTATGTGAGTGTGTGTGTGTGTGTGTGTGTATATATATATATATATTCACATGTGGTGAATGTGCAAAATGCTGTCTGAATGTGTTACACAAGCATAACAGTATCAAACAGTGTGTAAAGAAGTTTAAGGCTATTCTGATTTACAGTAATGTTATTACTATAGGAACAATTTTGCAAGTGCATGTATGTAATATATTTTTTTAAATTCCTATTGCATTGAGCACTATGCACAAGCTCTTAGTACACTGCACCTAATCACTGGAGATAGCACTCTGTAAGAGAGACTCAATACTGAGAGTTTGGGGGATATTTATAATGTTTACAGTGACATTTCTTTTAGCCCATTTCTTTCTGATCTCTGCTGAATATGTACTTAAAGTTATATCATAAAGTTATCTACTGAAGAACAGAGTAAAGTTAATGAACATACAAACAGATTAGAAATACTTTAATATTTGTAAACAGCACACATTTAAATTAATTTTACACTCTGAATTAGTTAGTATGTTATTATAATCACTTAGTATACAATGATATAAGTTAATTGTACATATGGCCTAAGTAAAACATTTGCAGCCATTAATCTTTTGAAATAAACATCACTTCTATGCCATAAGTGAAATATGCTTTGCTTGATGTGAAAAGTAATTACTGTCATCTTTAAAATTGGATAATTAAAAGCTATTCACAATAAAAATTACCCTGTTTCTGTTGCCTCACCTTTAAAACAAATCAAAACTAATTCTAATATTTAGCTATCAAAACTAATTATAATGCTTAGTATTTATAACTAATTATAATATTTTGAAATGTAAACTAATTATAATACTTAGCTATCAAAACTAATTATAATATTATTTTAGCTATCAAAACTAATTATAATATTTAGCTCTCAAAACTAATTATAATATTTAGCTCTCAAAACTAATTATAACACTTCGCAATTCAAACAAATTATAATACTTAGCAATTCAAACTAAGTATAAAGTTTTTAGAAGTAATTATAATATTGTAATACTTAGAAATTAAAACTAATTATTATACTTCACAATTCAAACTAATTATAATATTTAGCTATCAAAACTAATTATAATATTATAATACTTAGCAATTAACACTAATTATAATACTTGCATTTCAAACTAATTATAATACTTTGCTAACAAAACTAATTATTAGAATACCTAGCAATTAAAACTAATTACAATGCTTAGCTATCAGAAGGGAAATAAAGAATGCTGGATCAAAAGTTAGACACATGAACATAAACGAGTGAAGAAAAATAGTACAAGAAATCATTTTGGAATAAATTAAATTTTATTAACTTAGAAATCCTATAGGAGGAATAATTATGGAATATAAATTAAATTTAATCATTTTATACACCACTAGGAAATACATAAAATTTTTATCAAGTTAGAAATCCTGATATTTTCCAGGAGTTATAGTTAAACTACTCACTTGCCTCAGAGATAGTCTATACTCACTTGCCTCAGGGATAGTTTCGTCTATTCGACTCTCTATGCCATTCAAGGGTGGAGTGTCATGCTCGCACACAAGACCATTTTCTTGCAGATCTGAACCACTGGTGTCTGAAGTGCACACACCAAGGCAAGCAAGTCATGCATCACAACAGAAATGGGAAAAGATTTGGGTTGTTTGTGAAGTTTAGAAAAAAATACACTCTACTTGAAGTCATTAGTATTAGGAATAAACCAAACTTCTTATCCATTATGCCTGCATGCAGTCAGATATGCAACAAGTCTTGTCTGGCTGGTATATATCTTGTATAGGCATCCAAATTTAAATTCACCACAACTGGTATAAAAGACTAAAATTATCTTTAACATCACAAAATGCCTTGCCAAGAAAATTAAAATGGTCCTAACTAACACACTGCTTAGGCATTTTACATACATACTATTTTAAAATCGTAATCTATAAATCTTTCAAACAGTTTTCTTTTAAATTTCTTTTCTGGGGTGGGATGGTGGGTTAGAGTGTTTAATGAAGCAGGGTGTAGTGGTGATGAAGAAAGAGGTAATATTTTAAGGTACAATAATTTTTGCTCTTTGAGAGAAGTGGGACACTACTTGTATTATTAGTAGTAACATAGCCATAGCTAAGGTGATGTCAATAAACATAAATGCAATTTTGCTGGTTCTAGGGAGTCATTTACACATGCAAGCGGATATATTCTGAATAATATGAGATATGTTAATCTAAGCAATATCAATTATGTCACAAACTGAGGTAGTGTCAATATTTACTGCATGCAGTTATGACAAATCAAAGATATGTTAGTCTAAATACAGCGAGATGTTTTCATATAAATAATTGAAAAATAATTAAAGTAATATGCTAGTCAAACTGTTAAACCACAGATATGTTGATGAAGGGATATATTAAACTTAATAATGTGATATATATCAAAGCAGGCATCGAAGCCTTAATAATATGAGATTGATCAAAGACAAGCAATGTAATCTGAGTAAATTCAGATGTGTCAATTAGGAATTCAGAGATATGTTGATATAAGTATTAAATATGAGTCAATGTGAGTAATCAGAACCAGTAATATGTATAATAAGATATATTTCTTTTCAATATGATATATGTCAATCAAAGCTCATTGAATATTTTAACTTTGGCCTATATGTATCAATCTAAGTGATAAACATAGTGAGTATTTATATTTCAGCCAATATGATATCTTGTCAATCTAAGAGACAAGCTCATGGAATATTTTTACCTCAGCTTTTGTATCTGTCATACTCAATGATATTTTTACTTTAACTTCAAGGTCATGAAATATTTATTTCAACTGTGTGTTTGTCAAGGTAATGGAATATTTTAACATTAAACTGTAGATGTCAAGGTCATGGAATATTTTTACTTTAGCCTCTATATGTGTCAAGATCACAGAATATTTTCACTTTAGCCTGTATATCTGTCAAGATTATAGAATATTTTATTTAATCTGTATATCTGTCAAGGTCATGGAATATTTGTACTTTAGCCTATACAAAAGTGTCAGAGTGAATTGGCTTGATAAATACGAACATCCTTTAAACACAATGCAAAGGGTCACATATCTTATTATTGTAATATAGCAGGTCTTGTACTTGCTTGTTTGCTGAAGATTTAAATCTCGCACAGACTGACTTAAAAATCAACATAAATACAATTTAAACAATGCTGAAGAAAATTCAGAAATCAAATCAATAAATGATAATAATCAAATATAATTATACACCAAGCACAAGAAACAAAGATGTGATATTTTACTTTGTTTTACTGATAAATCTGAGGAAAAGCATATGTGTTAGCCTTGTTAAAAACTCTAACAAAATCATTAAAAAAACATAAAACTGTGTGCAAGCATTTATTAGTGATAAATATAATATTTACTACATGCTTTGTTTTCAAACAAAATTCAAAGTATCTATGAAGACTAAAGTTGTATGTTACAAAATTTATTTATGAAGAGTAAAGTTGTATGTTACAAAAAAGAAACATAAAACATTATTTATGTTTCAAATCAGGAAAATTACAACCAGAAGGCATGAAGTTATATGTATTACAAGCCAGAAGTCAAAAAAGAGTTATCTGTATTACAAACTAGGAGACAAGAAGAGTTATCTGCATTACAAACTAGGAGATGTGAGGAGTTATCTACATTTCAAGCCCAAAATCATGAAGAGTTAACTGTAGTTCAAGACAACTCATGTTTGGAAATAAAAATCACATCCTACCTGCTGAAGCATCCTCTTCATTTTCAGCATCACGTCGCCGAATGTTTTCCAGGTTTAGACGTTTCTCTAGAACTGCCTGAGCCAGATGCCGGTCTTTGCTGCCAAAAGAAAAATAGTCCTATAAAAATATACTTCTGACAAAGAAAATATTTATATCAAAGAGAAAATGTATTAATGTCTGAGAGAAAATATTTCTATCAAGAGAAAAAGATGTAATAAATCACAAATAAGTATATAAGCATTACACATGTCTACCACAAACATGCACATATCCACTCACAACTGTTGAATGAAATATATTTCCTTGAATATTTATGAAGAATTTATTCCCAGGCATTTGAATCATGATAAACTGAATGTAGGAAAACTCTTCCAAATGATCTCACATACACATCAGACAAACAAACAAACAATAAACATCTACATACAAGAAATATACATGCACAAGCAAATAAACAAACATAAACAAACAACACAAGCACACACACACACACACACACACACATACAGAAATGGACATCATAAATGAAGATACAACCAAACCTGAGGGTGAAAACAATTTTGCATTTGACAAGCAACTGACCCTACATAAATATTCCAAACATCTTACACAGATGTAAATTTGTGTGCAAACATTTCTCCAAACAAACCTGCTGGTGAAAGTATTCTTGCACTTGACAGGTAAACTGAGCCGCAGGTATTCCAGGTGCACTTTCTCCAAAGTGCCAAATGTCTTTGAGGCTACTTTTAGGCATGGACCAGAGTTGTTTCTAAAATATAATTTATTTACTAATTAGTTTTAATTTCATTTTTAAATATGTGAAAAATTTTGCTGTTCAATCACTGAAAAGTCTACAGTTACAACTACTGGCAAAATAAATTTGAAACATTAAAAAAAGAAGTATCTTTATATTCGTATCCACCGAGAACAATATACTGAATGTTAGTGGCAAAATACTAGTGTATTAACACTTTCCCTTCTACTAAGCCAATAAATTTAATCATATGCTGCCCAGATGTAACAAATAAATTTATTCTTACTCTGCCTGATGTAGCCAACAAATTTAGTTTAACACTGCCTGGATGCAACTAGAAAATGTAATCTTACCCTGATTGAATTTAAACAAGAAAATTAATCTTATTCTGACTGGGTGTAACCAAGAAACTTAATCTTACCCTGCCTGGATGCGTGAGATAAGAAGCTCTGGGTGTGAATTATCCACAGTTTCAAACTGGGGCAGCTCCTTGCAATACCACATGGTCAACGGACGAACCATGTTTCTGCAAATGTCACACAGTACACTCAAGAGTTCAAATTTAAAGAGTTGCAATAAAATACAAAATTATTTATGGGTATCATTAAAAGCTATCATTTATACAGAGTTTAAAACTCTTGCATTACTATATAATATTCAGAGAAACTTTAAAATAATACATCACTTACACACAAAATGGTTCATAACCTTCTTGCAGACCGCAACAAGTGAAGTACTTCAACGTGTTCACATCCTAAAAAAAAACCGCATTCTCCATTATCCCCCAAATCATAACCTAATCATTACAATATCATGATTATGAACATACTCATTACATGAGTTTCTATCATGAAAATCATTAAAATGTAATAATAATTTTATTGATCCTTAAATTGCCATAATGATCATAAAGATTGTAATCACCAGAATTTTTAAATCATAAGAAGGTCATAAATATGTTTCATTAAATGATATAAAATTTAACAAAATGCTTCTCAGCTATATGCATTGTACAATTAACATATCACTGAAACTGTATGGAAATGTGCACACTGCAAAGAATTAAACACATCACACACACACACTTCATCACTATGGCAAGTAGTTTTGTGTGCACACTGCAAAGAATTAAGTGCATCTTTACAAACTTCATCACTAAGGCAAGTAATTTTTTTATGTGTACACTGCAAAGAATGAAATACATCTTTATACATGTCATCATTATGGCAAGAAGTTATGGGCTTACTACTAATAACTATCTTAACAAAATCACTATAGAATAGTTATATGCTTACTACTAAGAATTAAGTATCTTAACATACTTCATCCCTATGATAGTTAATAAATTAATATAAAAGGTAAATAAATAAATACAAAGTGAATAAATAAATACATTCACAAATAAAAAAACCATCAACTACTTACCTGTCCAAAGTTGACCTTGATCTGCTGGAATGCTCCAAGGGTGAATGCAGGAACAAAACCTAGAAATATGTGAAGATGAATTTTGTATAAAAAAAAAAATATTACTCTGAAATAACTCTATATAGGCATATTATTTTTCAACCATTTAGAAAGATATGGCAGTCCTATGATTGCAATAATACTCATTACAATAATACATAATAATTCAATAGAAAGAAAATTGCTACTAAGGTATAAATTAATACCAAGAAGACTGTTGCTATAGTAAAAGTATTTTTTTTTACATAAAGTTACATTATGGCAAATAAAAGTTTATAAAACTCTAGTCATCATCTCAATTTTACTAAGTACTTAATACGTAGTAAAAGTGATTTAGGACAGAATTTTCTTTCAATAATTAAATTTATAAAATAAAACATTCTCAACAAAAGAAAAAAGAAATATACTCACCAAGATTTTTTGTGGCTTCAATATTACGGAAAGCAATCTCTTGTCCAAGTGAATCCATCATCAACTCTCCATTCAGAGAGAATGCTGGGGTAGAAATGATATTTAAATGCAAACCAAATCTGATGTTGATGGAATAAAATTAAAATTAAATGTTTGTCATAGTTCTATATTATTAAAGAATGAATATAATTTTTCAGGAATTGTTCAAAATAGAATATAAAAGAAAGGGCAATTACTCACAGATGGTGTTGTCATGCAAGTCCAGCATGCAGCCAATGGTGTCGCCATGTTGCCACTGTTTTCCAAAAGCTTCATGGGAACCCTGGTGCCATTTGCGAGCCTGCACAATTTATCATATAAAAATTAGAGGCACTATAAGGAATCTGACAAATAGAAAGAAAATATCAATACTAAAATTTCAATTCTTAAATCTTTAAGAATAATAAATAATGAATGACATTTGCTTGAAGAATTCAAATGCTTAGACTTCTGAAGGGATACTGACTGATAGAATATCTTCATGATATAATGCAATCAACAGACTTCTGAACCAATAAGGTGTAAACATTTTTTTTTTACTTCTAATGTTAGGAAGAAGAACAGACTGTTTAAATGGCTTATCAGTAGTAACTACTCTTTGGGATCTTGCTGTTCTGTCAATCATTTCTACACTGTAGTTATCCATACAAAAAATCTCTTTTCATGCCCCAGAAAAATCTTGAAACTTCAGTCCTGAGTTCACTGGTAAACTCTGTAACCTTTGAAGGTCTTTCTGAAATTTTATTTACAATGTGCTTTGATTTGCTACCTTCATAGCCTTAGAGCATCTATTGTCTTTGTTAGAGCATGTAATGAACCTGTAATAGGATGTACTGCGTGTGTGTGTCAGAATATGTATTGTATCTGTCAGGATGTACTATGTGTGTCTGAGTATGTATTGTGTCTGATACTAGTTATTGGTTTTTCAAGGAAATATTGGCATATATCTGTTACATATACTTTAAAAAATTACTATAATACTACAAAATTACTATGAAATTACTACACAGTACTAACTGTTAACAGCTGAAATTGCCACCTAAAATCATTATACCTAATACAAAGTGAAAGCTACAATCTCAAACATGATCAACAGGCACATACATTTTCTTTGGATTGCTTACCCATTTTAGCACAAATATCCATCTCTTTCTCCCAGTGCTTTCCTTTGTTAATCAAAAGAATTGAATTTTTGAACTGTTGCTACATTTTGCAGTTAGGTGCATAACAGCTTGTTAACATATTTAAAATCCGTTTTGCTGAACTGATTCTAAATGATAAAGCTTTAACTGTGGTTTGATATCCTTTTGCCTACCACAACAACAGCAGATGACATGTCACATTTTCTGTGACATTGGAAAGTTATGTGCCTATAGGCAAATGTATGTTATCTTTATATGCAAGGTAAAGCGCAAGTTATCTATATAGGCAAAGCGCAAGTTATCTATATAGGCAAAGTGTATGTTATCTATATAGGCAAAGCGCAAGTTATCTATATAGGCAAAGCGCAAGTTATCTATATAGGCAAAGTGTATGTTATCTATATAGGTAAAGCGCAAGTTATCTATATAGGCAAAGTGTATTTTATCTATATAGGCAAATGTATGTTCTATTTATCAATTACATTCTATTATAGGCAAAATGTAGGTTATCTGTTTAGACAAAGTGTATGTATTCTTAATAAGCAAAGTATAAGTTATCTGTATAAGCATAGTGTATGTTATTTTTACAGGCAGTTTGTTATCTTTATAGGCAATGTATTTATTATCTTTAAAGGATAATGTTTATTATCTACAAGGCAAAGTATATAATATCTATCTGGGCAAAATATGCTTGTTATATTAGTTGTGAACATTGTTTTGTCTATTTAATTTAACTCTGTAACACAGCCAGTTGTCTCAATCTGCCCTTTTTGTTACTTATTAAAGTCACCAGTTCATTCATCTGTTTCTCAATCTGCCCTTTTTGTTACTTATTAAAGTCATCAGTTCATTCATCTGTTTCTCAATCTGTTCATTCTATCCACTCTCTACATGTGACTATGTGTGACTGGGTGTGGGGTGGGGATAAAATCATTTATCTGCTTATCTAATGCACAACCAATGAAATCATTTGTGGCTTGGCTCACAGCTAAAGTTGCAGTGTGTAAAGGAAGTGATCATTCAATACCAACATTCATAGTCACATTCCTGAAGGAAGTATTGTTTCTTGATTGTCTAAACATGCATTATACTATAGTGCTAAAAACCAGGGGGGGGGGGAGGCGGGAGTAAGTTCTTTGGCTATCTATATTTGCAGTACAATCTAAAAAATTGTTAAACAAGGCATTACATTCTTTGACTGTTATACATGCAGTACACCTTAAGTTCTTTGACCTGTGGAAACTAAAATTAACCACTTAGCCTAATAGTGTTCTGGCTTTTAACATGAAAAGTTAACAAATGTATCCCAGGAGTTTACAATATAGTAGTGGAAAGAGAAGTAAAATCACAACCTGGATTCATATATTACAAAGATATAAAAATTAAATCTCTTTCTAAACAAATTCAATTCAATGCAAATAGCAATATTTGAAACAAGCATATTTCGATTGAAACAAGAATCCGCAAAGAGAGACAACTTACCAAAAATCCATCAAAGCCATAAGAGTTCTCTCCAAGTCCAATCTCTTTACTGGAATCTGCATTTGCTCGTGCCCAGCCAATGCGCATCAAACCTGGTGTTAGGATTTCCACCTCATAATACCTGCATTATATAAAAACAATTATCTTAAGTTATGAATGTCATCTTTAGTTTAGTTTTGAGAATTAAATAAGCCATTATTTTATGTCACAGTGCACTAGAAAAGTTTTATGTAAACTATTAAAACAAATCTGAAAAAATAGTTTAGAAAATAATACAAAGTCCAAGCCATGAACAAGCTCCCTTCTTAGTGTTGTTTATAGCTCAATTTTGTATGTAGGTCAGAATTTACAAGTAAATGGGCTATATAACGGCTTATTTGTGAAAAGAGCAATAGATGACTTTAATGAGCACTTAATTCCTAACCTAGGTGAAATCAAATGGAAAATGGTGGCATATATTAGGAGCTCATCTGCATCATAACTAGTTTGCCTTGCTTGGTAAGTATGGAACGGATGTTGTAAGTTGGGATCTGGGCTTTATGGAATCATTTATAATGGTGGACTGCCTGAATAACTACCTTTATTCAAAACTTGCCTGTAAACACAAATTTTACTATAATTTTGTTTTTTTAATTTAAAAAAAAAAAGGTTAATATTTCTAAAAATTATAAAGAATGCTGCACAAGTTGTACTCTACAGGGATTGTTCATGCATCTGTGTTTGTCAAAACGAAAACTGCTACAAAGTTAGTCATCTCCATAATAATTATTTAATATTCTGTTCCTTACTTATACAATAACCTTCTTTCATTACAAATATTATTATTATTAAAACTCTATCTTTTGTGCAGGATGTCATTTCTTTATTTTAACCCTGACATTTTCACTAATTAATATTTACTCTGGATAAATACAATTTGTAGAAGCATGTTATTGTTAAAACAATATAGTATTCTTTCAAATAAATAACATTTTATGAATGGAGGACAGCCATTAAATAACACCATAAAATTAATTTAAATCAGCTGCAAGCACATGAAACTATAATGAAATATATATCCACTACAAATGAAAACTACTATTTGTACCTGCAAAGAAAAATATACCATGTGCTTCTATAATAAAACATCTACCATTTAAAACTGCACTTGAAACATGCTAATTGCCACTGTACTAAAACAGACCATATGTCACAGTAAATTAAAACATACCATTTGCCACTGCACAAATACATAACACTTGCTACTACTAAAACATACTATTTGCCATCATATCAGAACACAACATTTGTCACTAATGAAACACACCATTGTACTAAAACATACCATTTGCCACTAATGAAACACTCTATTAGCCATTGTACTAAAACATACCATTTGCCACTAATGAAGAACACCATTGCCATTGTACTAAAACATACCATTTGCCACTTGTCACAGCATAGGTCTTCTCTGCACGGTATGTCCTGGTACGGTTTGCAATTTCTGATGACTCTTTGGTCAGTGCTAAAGGAAGCAAAAAATTTAATTAGTTAAATTGTAATTGCTCTTAATGTATGTGTATTACACACACACACACCTAGAAATGTATGCAAATGTAAATGTAGACTTAAGGAAGTAAGAAAGTTCAATTAATTTAATGGTCTAGAATTTACTAGAAAAACTAGTGCAATCTCTCTCTCTATCTATCCATCCATCCATCCATCCATCCATCCATCCATCTATTTGACTTTGACATACTGCGTGCTTTTGCAGTGATATTAGAAACAAGCATAGATTGTATCAGTTCCATGGTTTAACAAAACATGAATTTTTTCTTCTAATTTCTTGACTAGTTTTATGGATTTCATATTTAACATGAATAAATTCAGCAATAATAATTATCAGCACAATATTTAACATGCCCTAATATTTTGTAAGAACACACACAGCTCATGTTGCTAGACATACATTCATGCCTGCCTCACTTTACAACGCATAAAAATTAAATAGAAATTATAATAAATCTGCTCAATGGAGTTTT
Source organism: Sinotaia quadrata (assembly GCA_028829895.1). NCBI lineage: Eukaryota > Metazoa > Mollusca > Gastropoda > Architaenioglossa > Viviparidae > Sinotaia > Sinotaia quadrata. Next base: position 85,393,398 of record CM054177.1, read on the forward strand.
AAATAAGTGTAAACATACAGAGAGTAAAAGAGTGAAAATGGCACTGAAAAATTAACTAATACACTTATATTGAAAAAAGTATATTCAGTGAATTCAAGTATAGAAATTCATACGGAATCACATTCTCATTTTGCAAAAACAAAAACACTAATCAGCTTTATTTTTAAAGAAAAATATTTACGAAATGTTTATGAACTGTTAAGAGGATTGCAGTTTTGCCATTGAAAGAAATCAAAGAAATTTTCTTTCTCCACTTAATTTACTGCTTGCTTAAATGAAGCAATGGGAAACTGAATATTTGATTATACTTAAATTACAAAATGTTTGAGGAAACCTACAAATTGCCGTAAGTTTATATCTTTATCATTTTGTGAATATATGTATATACCCAGAACGTTATAACTGTTTCTGAGGAAATCTCAAATACTAAATATATTACTGTTATGGAAATCAACACAATATAAAATGTCATATAAAATTCAATGAGCTGTATAAGATAGATGATAATTGGCAGCCAAGTTCTAGTCAAGAGGCTGGGAAAATTATTATTTGACACTGAAAGGAATGTGCAGAAGAACTGGTGAATGTTGTAAATAAGCTTTCTATTTTGAAAAACAAATAATATTTTATAGAAAAATAAGTTGTATTCACTGGACATACAAATTCCATTTAACCATTAATGTAATAGTAATAAGCAGCAGACAACTATTTTGCATGTAAACAAATGCACATCTGAACTTGTAATCAATTTAAAATAAACTTTCTGAAAAAAACATCATCTTTCAAGAAATCTAATAGAGTATGCATTATAATAACTTCAACTAATCATATCTGTAATTATGTCTGCATGATAGCAAATTCAACCAATCAAATCTGTAATTATGTCTGCATGATGACAAATTCAACCAATCAATTCTGTAATTATATCTGCAAAGGGGAGGAAGAGAGAAAATGTGCTGCACTTGAAATTGAACTTTGAGGTTTAGAATTTATAATTATAGACAACTATTTAAAAAAAACTTCTAGAAAAGTAAACAATTTATTTGTAAAGAGGTTAATTTTTCTTTAATCTGAAGTCAGATATAGCAGAATTCCAAATGCCAGATATACAGTACAATGAAAATGGACTCATTATTTTCCAAACAAAGATAATATTTTCCAGGAAAAATAAGAATAAATGCTACAATGTAATGCTTTAATGTATTATGCAAACATTAAAAATCATGCAAGCACTTTTAATAAATGTGAAATTTTCTTCCATTTATTTTCACTTGCCAAATATAATTTAAAAAATTATCTAAGGAGTTATAACATGGATTGATTTATAAAATATCTTCATAAATTTGAAATGTTCCAGTTGTGCTTGGAACAAAGTCTAGAACAAAGTTAACACACCAAGTACCTGTCTAGAATTTAAGTATAAGTCTGTGCCAAATTAATATTTGGGCAAAATGAATGAATATTTATATTAAACTTATTACACTATAATGATACAATGAGAAAAGTTAACCAAATATTTTACCCTATTTGTTCACAGGTTCATTTTATTTTTATTTATACAACATATAATAGATGGGCAACAGAAAGACAAAAAGAAAACATTAAACAAACAATCCCCAAAATGGCAACATTAATACAGGGCAAATTGAAATAGTAAAAACAGATGTATTGTAGGGCAATAAAGGAAGACAATTTCTGTTGGAACTTAGAGTAAAGTATTATAATGCATCATTAGTGCCATGAATCAGTGCATTCATTTTCACTGTGATGTCATGCTAAAAATAGAAGATGCATAATAATAAACTCACTGAAGATGAAAATGTGAATGGAACAGTTTCAACATACAAAAATCAAATGTGGTTGAACATATGGTTGATCTGAACAGTGAAGAAGTTGATAGGTCACTGAATGGTGTGGGTGTAAGCAAACTCACTGAACAGTGTACATCAACAAAGCCACTGAACAGAGTAGGTGAAGAAGTTGATAGGTCACTGAATGGTGTGGGTGTAAGCAAACTCACTGAACAGTGTACATCAACAAAGCCACTGAACAGAGTAGGTGAAGAAGTTGATAGGTCACTGAATGGTGTGGGTGTAAGCAAACTCACTGAACAGTGTACATCAACAAAGTCACTGAACAATTTTTAACAAAGTCACTATACAGTGCAGATTAACAAAGTCAATGACAGTGCAGGTCAACAAAGTCATTGAATATTTAGGTTAATAAAGTCACTGTACAGTAGTGCAGGTCAACAAAGTCATTGAATATTTAGGTTAATAAAGTCACTGTACAGTAGTGCAGGTTAACAAAGTCACTGAACAATGCAGATTAACAAAGTCACTGACAAGTATTGGAGTGAACAAACACGCTCTCAATTAACTTCCATTATTACTGTCCATGTAACATTTTGGTTAAAATAGGATGCATGAAAGGGTCTTTCCTTTGCTTCTTTTTAAAAATTAGTGATGGTAAGTGTGAAATAAGTCTTGTCACTCCAGTGAACTGATTATATGTGTTATTTTTCTCTTTCTTTCAATCCAGTTCAAATTTCTGCCACAAAGAGAGGGGAAAAAATAATTCATTGTGGCACAGGAGTTAATGACATCCATACATAATTTCAATACTAATTCTATATGGCAGTTACTCAAAAAGCAAATTTTTTAAAGATAGGAAAAGAACAGTTTACATTTGTCTACAATAAACCAATGATTGGGTAAAACTTCCAGGCATATCAAATTTTTAATATTCAATTTAATATTTCTTAAAATATTGCATCTGAAAGAAAAAGACAAAACATCAATGGAGTGACTTGATTATGAATTGAAGATTAACTTTCTCCAAATGCATGTACTCACAAGCTAGTCCGAATCTGGCACGTTTAAATTCAGCTGAATAAAAAGACATGCAACTGGTTAACAAAGCTGCAAAACTCTGAGGCATTTTTTTTATATAAAGAGCCAGTTGTTAGCAAATCAATTAATTTCTAACTATTTTAAAAATATTTCTCAAAACTTTTATAATAAACTTTAACATGCTGAAACAAAAAGCATAATACTTTAATGAAGCACATAAAAATATCAATATACAATATACAGCTTAAAAATACTTAGGAGTTTGTGTATTATTAAGATGACCCCAGCCTTAAGAATACTTAGGAGTTTGTGTTTTACTATGATAACCCCAAGCCTATTGCTTTTATAGTTTGATAATGTCAGAAAACAATTTTACCAGAATGAATTATTAAAACTGTGTTCACTCTTTTCTCACATAACAACCATAATGACAACTTATAAACATAAAAAGCTGTGGATGAACTCAAAGATATTAAGCAATTTAAAATACATTTTATTTATCTTTTCATATAATGGCCCATTTTCTCTAATGAAAATGTACAGCCCTAAAAATGCACTAAAAAGTCTTATGAGATCATTATTAGGCCAAATAAAGTCAAGTGTATGGTAGTTTATTTTTGGAAGTGTTTGATATTTTCTAATCACAATGTGTGTATGAATATGTTCTATATGTGATCTGCAAGTGTGTGACTACACACTTATAAATGTGCTAACTAATATATGTGAATATTACTATCTCCTACTTACATATCAAATGCTTAATATTTAAATCTTGCAATGCTTTACTATGGCTCATTTTGTAAAATACATACCTCCCCTCCTCCCTCTTGATTTCTCTCTCTCATTCTAATATAAGCATATATTTTAAAATAATATTACAAAGTGTTTGTACAATAACAATATGTGAAGTCTTCAACTCAACAGTTTGAAGCAACGTTATCAATAAATAAGATTTATTTTTTAAAAACAATAAAAAGTGTTAATTATTCTTAATTAAGAAAAACAAGAGATTGAAAGCTAAATGCCGAGTTAAAAAGCAAATCCTTTACATCAGGCATGTCAAACATGTGGCCCTTCATTAGCACATCTGTGGCTCGCACAAACACACCTGTGGCCCACACAAAGGTTTCTACAGCGTGAGCACATTTTATCTTGTAATATAATTTTTTTTTTTAAAAGCAATTTTTCGATTCAATCATTTTTGTGCTATTTTAGGCAACTATTTTTAACTTCAAGCAAATCATGTACAGGTCTTTAACAGTTGTAAACAGAAAACATTGTATAATTTGCAACAACTGTATCACCATGCCAAAAGAGTACAACTTGAAAAGACATTATGAAATGAACCATCGATCTTACGATAAATATGAAAGGCCCAATGCATGTTTCAAGACTCAAGAAATTGAAGGCTAACTTGACACAATAACAGACCTGTTTTACAAAAATTCAGAAAGGGAATGTCACTTCTGTTACTGCAAGCTATGAACTCAGCTGAATGATCGCCATAAGTGGGAAATCTTATAGTGAAGGAGATTTCGTAAAGCAATGCCTTGTAAAAACAGCCGAAATTGTAAACCTAGAAAAAGCACACTTATTCAAAGACATTTCATTAACCAGGAAAATTGTTGCTGAATGGATTGATGAAATGTCAAGTGATTTCAAACAACAGCTGAAGACTGTATCATAAAGTTTTAATATTTTTCTATTGCTATTGATGAGACCGTTGACACCAGTGGAATAGTACAGCTTGCAGTCTTCATCAGGGCCTGTGACAGTGAATTTAATATTTATGAAGAACTGATTGAACTGGTCTCCATGCATGACAGACACTACAACAAGCCAGGACATCTTTGAGAAAGTCGAGCATGACTATGGCTTTGATTTGAGTAAACCTGCATGCTTATTTACTGACGGTGCTGTGAATATGGTTGGCAGACATAATGGTGTTGCTACCAAGTTATGAACAAAAATAGAAAACTCGCATCCAGATTCATCATTTGCACATTTTCACTGTATTATACATCAGCAAAATTTTTGTTCAAAGATTTTAAAATTGGATCATGTGCTTAGCTTAGTCACAAAGACAGCGAACTATGTCAGAGGTCGTGCTCTCAACCACCGTTAGTTCAGCCAGCTGTTGGGAGATAGGAATAATCAGTTCACCGATGTTCCATTCTACACAGAAGTCCGCTGGTTGTCATGTCACAAAGTGCTGAAAAGATTCTATTTGTTGAGACAAAAAATAATTATGTTTTTAGAGATGAGAGATCAAAACACAGATGAAATAAAAGATGAAAGTTGGCTCCAAGATCTGGCTTTTGCTGTAAATTTTACTGCACAATTAACTGATCTTAAATTGAAATTACAAGGTAAAAACAAACTCATCACTCAGTTGTATGATGACATCAAGTGCTTCATTACAAAACTAAGCTTATGGAAGTCACATTTGCAAAATGAAAATTAAGTTAATTTTCCTACATGCAAAGAGATGAAAAACACTGCCAATAGTGAATCTGTACTTAGCTTTACTAAGTATGACAAAGGAATTTCAAGATTTTGTGATTTCTCCTTCTGAACATTAGTTTGCATTATTCTCAGCACCATTCACCTTTGATGTTGCCAAGGCAAAAGAAAGCCTGCAAATGGAACTATTAGAAATGCAGTCGGATTCTACACTCAGAGCAAAGTATCTTGAAGTGGGGATACCTGGTTTCTTTTCATACCTGCCTGAAAAGTTTAAAAACTTTAGAAAGTTTGCCACAAAGATTATGGCAATGTTTGGTTTTACCTATGCGTGTGAACAGTTATTTTCCCTTATGAAATCAACAAAAACTTTTCAGAGAACCAAGTTGATTGATCAACACTTGTCATCTCTGATCAAAGTGAGAACAGCCCAGACATACCAAAACCTGTCAGCAAAATGTGGTGTCAAGCATCAGGACAAAATACTAAAAATGATTGAATAGTAGCAAATAAATGTTCAGTTTTGAACTGCTTAATTGTTGTACAATGTATTTGTTGCTGTTACAAACTGTAACAGTGTAAATATATGTTGCCGTTTAAAATTATATTTCTTGTCAAACTACTTCATTACTTTGTATTCATGAATGCTGCTAAAAAATTTGTATGCACATTTTATGTAAATTTAAGTAACAAAAATATTCTGCAATAAATTTTATTAAATGACTTCAATTAGTTAAAATGTGTGCAATTAGCTGTCACGAGTCGCCCTCATGACAACACGTGACCTATGTGGCCCTTGGGGGACCCTTAATTTGACATGCCTACTTTACATCATAACAAGCCCAAATTTATATGACATCTGTGTGCAAAATCCTTTCATTAATGTGTAAGTATGCGTTTAATTGAATGTATCAAAACTAACAGCTAAATTTTACACTGTAGGGTCATGTGGGATAAGAGAAGGAAAGACATTTCATTTTACAGAAAATTTACACTCAATACATTTAATATGTCTCAGACAAAACATAAGCCAAATACCACAAGCCCAAGAGAGAAGAATTTATAAAAGATACACCAGCATTTAGAAATAAACTGTACCTGTCTGACATATTTTACTCTACCTGTCTTAAGCCCCAGAGCAGCTAGCCTACTCTGCAATTTGCTTCCTACAACAAGAAACATTAACCAAACGTATTAAATAAAAATAATTTTATATTTTATTTTAAAACCAGTTTCAGTGCTGACATTATATTAAATGTAAAAGCAATCAAACAATTAATAATTTTAACTAATTTAACTTAAATCATATTTCTGAACATAATGTTTATATTACATCATTCTGTAATTTTTCATTTTCCTTTGGCTAAACAATGATGCTCCCAACTACTTTAGTATAAAAGCTGCAAAAATATTACCACTGAAATACTGACAAACAATTTGTGTAACATTTTCCAGTAGAAAAAAAGTGCAAATAAAATTAACATAATTGAAGTAAAACAATGAAATTGCACAGGCCGAATATTGGCAACAAAAACGTAAACCAACTCTGGTTAAATAGCAGTGCATTAGTGAAGCAACACACCTGTCATACCAATCTCTCCAGTTTCACTGGTTGGCGCTTCCAAGTTATACCCATAGGCAATCAGAGTCCTTACTGCCTCACTGGAAGTGTCTCTGAGAAATGAGTACATATTACATTCCTATTAACATAATTTGAAATGTGTGCACTTTCATGATCTAATATGATTATTTAGATTAATACTTCATTTGTAAAGTGTTTACACAGCTAATGATATTATGTTTTAATAAACATTTACTTAATTAATGATTAACAATTAAAATTAATTAATGATTAACAATTCATTATAAAAAGACAATAATATGTACGTTCAATAACTTTATGGCAAGAAATCAAACATTCTTATCTTCCTCATGGCAAGAATAAAGGCTGTTCACCACCTTACTATCAAACAGGCCAAGCTGACTATATTACTTTACACAAATCTAACACAAGGCCAAGTTGATTGCCTTATTTTACACAAGGCCAAACAAACTACCATAATTTACTAAACTGAGGCTGGTTGATTACCTTACTTTACTAGGTTAAGTTGAGGCTGGCTAACTAACTTACTGTGCTTAGTCAATCTGATTATTCTACACCAGACTGAGCTAAATAACTAGCTTAATTAAACCATGCTAAGCTGAGGTTGATTGACTGGCTTATTCTAAACAGACCAAACTGACTAACTTATTCTAAACCAAGCCAAACTGAGGTGACTGATAGCTTATTCTAAACCAGGCCAAACTGAGGCAGACTGACTAGCTAATTCTAAACCAGGCCAAACTGAGGCTGACTGGCTAGTTTATTCTACATGGCTGAGATGAGAATGGTCCTCTACTTAATTATATTCCAAACTGAGATGAGACTAACAGACTACATCATTTTGTATCAAGCTAAAAAAAACAGGCTGGATACATAGCTCTTCAACAACCTGGTCCACTAACTCTTTTTATACTAAGCACTGATTGGTCCACTACTTCTTTTTACACTAAGGTGAGCACTGACTGGACCAAAAGCTCTTTTTACACCAGGTCCAGCACAGGCAGTACTACTAGCTCTTTCTACACCAGGCTAGGTAGAGGATAACCAATTTATATTACTAAGACTAAGGTGATGCCTATTTCTAGACTATTATGTGCAATAAAAATAATTTCTTGTGGTTGCTAATGGCAAAATGAACTGAAACCCTAATTATCTGCAATGTACATTATTTTTTAAACTCTTCATCATTTAAGAAGCTACTGTCAAAAACAACAGAGTTTAAAAGTAAAAAATTACTGGTGTGTTTCTGGTTGTAATATTTACCCAGATAATATAATTAAAGAATTACAGAATTATAGAAGTACTATGGGTACTTCTTACCTGTTGGCCACCTTAATGTGTTCGTCCACCTTGCTGTATGGTACCAGGTGTGGACTACGCTTGTTAGTGTGATCCTGTAGACACAACAGAGGGTTGCCAAAAGCTGCTACCAGTAAACATTCTTTCATTTCTATAAGCAGGTTTCAATCATACAACCAAAAGAATATGCTACAGGAGTAAGTATTGAGGAAAACATTATTTTACACAGAAAAACTCATTATATTCTATGCATAATGCAATATGAAAAAATTTCATTTAAGTAAGGATACTGACATATTGTTAACTGTTATTCAAATTTATATATAATCAGAATGTGTACAATGAAATTCTATAAGCATACTCGTTTACTGTAAACATTACATCAATGTTGCATATTCAGAATTACAAATATCGACATTAAAATATGGGGATTGTTAATAGGTTCCAATAATTACAAATGGTTATAAGAAAATAAAAATGTTTATCATTCTACTTTTCTTTTTTTACTTATACAGTTGAACCCACTTATCTCAACCTTGGTTAACTCGCAAACCCTTTTAAGTCAACGTTTATGAAGTGAAACTGCCAAATTCCCTCTTTGTCTTAGCATTTTCTCATTGGTTAGGTCAATTCTTTTATGTTGCTGAACCCTAATATCTTGAGCACAAAAGAGGGCCAAAATCACCACTTAACATCGGCTATCTCGATCCCCATGACTAATTGCCAGCTTTTGAAAATGTCAGTTATCGATACCACTTTGCCATCTCGCTAATGATAAATGGCCATGGCTTGTTAACAACCTGCAGCTTGAACTTAAGGGCATTATTCTTCCCCATCGGTTGCGATCCTGCCAGAAATTTACTAGGCACATTGCCCTTCAACTGGCTCACACCTCTTTTATGTTAATTAGCCCAGTTTAGCAAATATGTATGTACATGTTTATAGCATGCCGATCATGTCATCAAACAAATTGCGGCAAAGCTGTTGTGTAAAAATCACCAAAAACATGTGCACGTACATTCTCATTTATTAACGCACATCATGTACATAAAAGAAGTTTCAAGCACATGTTAATATATTGCCACGATATTGGTTTTCAGTTATCTCAACGCTTTTTGTAAAACCCCTAGGCTGGCGACATAAACAGGTTCAACTGTACATCACTGTTGTTATACAATTCATTGGCAACCCTGTCTGACATAAATTGGGTTATTACAGAATGTAATATATGAGAAAGGTGGCAATAATACCTCAAACAGTCCATAGGTCCATCCATTCTTGATGCGATCTCGAGCCCAAACATTGTGTGTGTTTTCTGCAAGCATGTCCACCAACTCTTCCAGTTTTTCATTCAATGTGATTCCAGAGAGGTCCAATGGGCTGGGCTTGTATCCATTGCTTTGCAAATAGCTGAAACAAAAACATCAGGTGCATATAACAAAAGAGTTAATAAAAAATAATAAACAAAACAGTCAAAGACTGAGTCCTTCCTGAATTATTTGTTATAGTTATGACTGATTAGTCCTTTCACTGCCTTTACACTACATAATGTATGACTCACATTGCTTGGAACATGATTTTAAAAAGTATGAGGGGATAAAACATTTCCTGAATTATCTGTTGTAGTTATAATTGAGTAATCTTTTCATTACATGACACGTGGCTTTCACAATGCTTGGTGAATGATTTCAAGACTACTAAAAACTGGAGGAATATATTTTTACAATAAGCTTTTTATATTTATGTTTTATATTTAGCCTAGTTTAGAACATAATAATATGCTACTTATTACTGTTAAAAATAATGTCTTACTTGTTGCCCAGTTTCAACATTTTGAGACGGTTGTTCTGTTGCTGTTGCTGGTTGACACTAATGTGGTAGCCAAGGGCTAGCAAAGTCCTGCAATACCACAGATATAAATGATGGTCACAATGAAGTCACTCACCACAGATGTAAATGATGATCACAATGGAGTCACTTACCACAGATATAAATGATGGTCACAATGAAGTCACTCACTACAGATGTAAATGATGGTCAAAATCACTCCCTCAGATATAAATGATGGTCACAATGGAATCACTCACCAAAGATATAAATGAGGGTCACAATGAAATTACTCATTTGCTAATGTTATTTCAAAAACTCAAGCATGTTTACTGCTGACAGCTGTGTGTCACTGGCTTATCTAGATAACATACCTCTAAATGCCTTGCAATAGCATAAGCAGTTCTCCAATACACACCATTACACTGTCAGCTCTCTGATTTTGAATTACTCAGATACATGAGGTATAATTTACACCACATACTTGTACTTTCAGTTTTATTTTACATGCATTCTTAAAACTCAGATCATATTTTTAAAATATAAATATGCAAAAAGATAGGTCATATTAAAAAAATATAAATATGCAAAAAGATAGGTCATATTTATTCAAATATAAATATGCAAAAAGACAAGTCGTATTTATAAAAATATAAATATGCAAAATGATATATCATATTTATAAAAATATAGTTATGCAAAGTATAAGTCATATAAACATGTCCCCCAAAAGTCCACATCTCTTTTGCACTCTCATTTCTGTATAATTTTGCTGATAACTGCATGAGTGAAAACATTTTTATTTAGTAATCATTTATTTTTACAACTTATTCTTTTAATTTACATGAATCCTAGTGATTTTGCCCTTACTGGTTTCTTCACAACAAGTTCTTCTGACTTACTGAAGTTTGGTTCATTAATATTCAATCATGGCTTAATTAATTCTTAATCAAAGCTGGTTACTTAATATTCATTCACCATTGGATTCATTCTTTCACCACTGGATTCATTTTCACTCACCACTGGATTTCTTCATATTTATTCATGACCTGAATCACTCTGACATTCCATCTTAGTTACTTCATAGTCATTCACAACTTGATTCATTTGTGTTAAGGACAGATTGATTCATTTTTGTTCACTCGACATCTTTATTCATGTTTGTTCATTAATTTATTTCTGTTCATTTATGACTTGAACCAATCTTCCTAAAATATCTTTAGTCATTTAATGAACTGTTTATGCTCAATGAATAAGAGATCTACTAATTGCAAAATATAGTATTACTGTAATATTATTCTGAATCATAGGTTATTTAAAAAGCATCTAAGACTACTAACGTAAGAAGCAAGCAATGTCCAGTTATTAATTTTAATGTGTTTAAGTAAAAATTCAAAGCAAGCAATGTCTAGTTATTACTTTTAATGTGTTTAAGTAAAAATTCAAAACAAGCAATGGCAATACTGTACCAATGACAACACTTCGAATAAAGTCAAAATACTCACCTGAGTGTTTCAAATGCCACAGTGATAACATACTTCTTTTCTGTAATGGGAAGACGCTCAAAATTGGTCAGTGAAGGATTTTTCTTACGGATAGGATCTCGTGTCTGCAGAAATAATTGACTGACACAGTACTAGTTTTTAAAGAAATCTGTTTACAAAGCTGCATGAATTAGAATAACTTAAATTTATTATAACAAAATTTCTAACTGGAAATGCTAACTTTGGCAATTACCAAATTAGTGACATGTTGATAAATACAAAATTATCAACATTTCATACTAATAAATTAGCACAGTATGGTGTGTGCCTGACCTCTCCAGATGTCCAGACTTTATTAAGTCTATAAGCATAAATTATTCAGTGAGATCAGTACTTTACATTAATAAATTAGTTCAGCAAGGTATATGACTGACCTCTCCATAAGTCCAGTTTTGGTCAACTTTGGCCACTGCCCACAGCTCATGAAGATTTTCAGCCAGTTTGTCTCGGACATTCTCAATGTATGCTGGTAGCTGGATCTATTAGCAAAAGTATACATACTTACTATAAGCAAAACCATCAAAATATGTTCTCATCTCATGCCCCTCATGTAAAGTGGTGGCTAGATCACTTCACAAACAACTACACATTTCCACACACACATCATGGTATGCATGCATGCACAATTTCTTTCACTAACAAATACTTTGGTAAGAATATTTTTCCAATGACTAGATACAAATGGAACATTATTCTTTCTCTTCTTTATAAACTTTGAACACAAACACATATGGAAAAAATGTGGAGGGTGGGATTCATATCCACAATTTCAACAGAAATATGAATGCAAGAGATGTGAATATATATACTCTACTAAACTTATTTTACATTCAATTAATGTTCATCCACAATTATAATGCTATATCATTGATCCTCAAGAATTAATACAAAAAATACAACTCACGTGTGATGTGCTAACAGGATTTGGCACAAATGGCTGATAGTCACAGAACTCTGTAGGTCCACTGATAATATTTTTATGCAGCTCTCCAAAGTAGAAGCAAGGTTCAATTCTCAACTTCTCTTTTGGTGGTAGTGATTCTATCATAGGCGAGTGTTCATCAGGTGGACCAAATTTCAAACGACCATCCTCACCTCCAAAAACATAGCGGCAGCTACAACAGATGAGACCTTGTACTAAAATTGTCCCAGAATATTCTGACCATGAATTAATAAAATGATTAGTTTGAAATATCAAACAATTTCATATGTATATATTTTCCACAATGCATCTAAGAAATCACAAAGAATAAAACTCTAACTATGTCAACTAACCTGACTGATGCAGATGTGGTGATGACAGGATAAAACATGCCATCCAGGTTGAAGTCCTTGAAAAAGCCACAAACTTTTACACCATTAACAGAGAATGTAATCTGTGGTACAGTTAGATCCAGGGAGCACCCAATCACATCACCCTTCTGGAAAGGCTGGCTGGCTCGACGCACCTGTGAGGACTTACCACCTGGGTACAATTAAGAGAAATAAATTAATCTTAAATGAAAACAATGGACAAGTTAATATATGTAAATTTCAAAACCATTTTTTATTATAACAACAATTTTAATTTATATGCTTATAATTTTTATGTTAATTAAATATTTTGCTGGCTTTCTTAATAAAATTATTATTTTCAACTAGTGCCCATACATGTATATTCTTTTCCCTTTACAAAGTTCAGAATATTAAAACTCACCAGTCCACAGATGAAGACCATCAAATGCAAAGGAGTACAGGTCATCTCCAGCACCATTGGCCCCCCAGTGTTCTCCTCCCCCAGGGAAAGGAATAAATCCAGATGTGTTTGCCCAGCCCACACGTAACACTGGGGGCATGTGTGTTACTGATTGGTATTGGATCACTACCACCTCAAAGTACCATTTTTTGTACATGGCTGACCCTTCTCGCAAACCCACATAGATGTTTGGGCGCATGCTGAAAAATGTGAATGGGTGAAAATAAACGTAAATATACACAAGCAACAGTGAAAATCAAAATAAATTATATGGCAATACCATCTACAGCAAAATTTTCTTTTTTAACAAGTATGTAAGATAAGAACAGATTATACTCTACAAAAAGAGGGCTCCAAGACAAGGGTGCAATTCACAATAAAAGTGCACTCTAAATGCTAATCAAGAAATGGGGATTCTAGTGCAAAAAATGTATGAAAATTAGTGATTACCTTGTGACGTGATCTACAAGCCGAGTTTGAAGCAGAAGATCGCGACCAGGCAGCAGATTGTTACAGATCAAATTCTGATTTGTGCGCACAGCCACTCCATTGCCAACACACAGTGACTTCAAAACATCTAGAACCTGCAACATTATACACGATTTAGCTAGAAACATACTGACCTGTATGTCTGGATCTTGTCTAAAATTTACCATCACAAATGATTTATATGCATATTTAGTAACTTACATAAATTTAAGAGCAGAAAAGTGCAACACTGTAAGTAATTTATCCCATATATAATGATTTTAAAGCTTTTGGAACCTATCAAAATGTAACATTATAAGTAGTTTATTCCCTAAACAATTTTATTGCCTTCAGAACATGACAAAATGAAACACTGTAACCATTTAATTTATTCCACATAAAACAATTTCAATGCTTTCAGAACCTGAAAAAATACAAACTGGAGCATATTTGAATTTTATGAACTTGCACTTACTGTAACACAGATTTATCCTGACACATAATGAGTGAAGTATATCTGTGTCCTACGAATTTTCAAAATGACAAATTACTCATTAACAAACAATACCACTAGATCTCATTACTTCTGATACAGTAGCATGATGAGAAATGAAATAATTTATGATGCATATTGTATCTTTTCATCATGCAGTAAACCCCTTGTTCCCAATTTTTTCACAAAAGTCAAGAACAGAGAAAATTTTACAAACTAAGTGAAATTTTAAAAAATCTCAAGCAAATCCAGATAAGAATGATGAATAAAGTAAAAATGGGGAAGAGAAATGTAAATAACACACAAATTAATGTGAAAAAGAATAAAGAAAACAAACATAAGAAAAAGCATGGGAATAAACTTGTCAGTTATGGAAAGAAACACAAGAAAGTATATTATAAAAGAATATTATTAAATAATAAATAAGAAATCATTTTAAAAGCATGATAATTGTGAAAAATAAGGAAAGAGAAAAAGAGAAATGTGAATATGGAAAAAAAAGAGATTTGTGAACAGTAAGGAAAGAGAACAAGTTAAATGTGAACAATAAAGAGATAAAAAGAGAACAGTCTGGGTAAAGAAAAAGAGATGTGAGAACAAATGGAAAGATAAAAAGAGAAAAGTGAACAATGTGGAAAGAAAAATGAGAAGTATGAACATTATGGAAAGAGAACAAGAGAAATGTGAACAATATGGAGAAAAGAGACCAAGAGAAATGTGAACACACTCAATTAAGAGAAAACAAGGAGCTTTACCTTGGGATCTCTGCCATGCTTGTCAATAAGGGAGATAATGGTGATGATGTGTTTTTCTTTGATCATATTCAAGGCCTCAGGACTGTCAATCAGTACACAGTGCAAAACGTCCAGCACACCTAGACAAAAATATCTACCATTAGTCAAAACATCTAGTTCTCTCATTAATGAGGAACTAATTTCCCTTCTGGCATCAGATGAAAACTCTCTTGTCCTCCCACCATAACTATGTGAATCTGCAACTTATTTATCAATGGTGACAAGTACAGAAATAATTATTTTACTTGGCAAATTAAATAATAAAAATAGTGAAACTTCTAGGGCTATCTCACCTATTCATATTTAAATAACTAGAGGTTATGACTATAAATTTGTTGGTTTCATAAACAGACTTAGATTTCTTACTTAGTCAAGAATTAATTGTAGTTCTAAGAAATAATCTTCAAATCTAAAGGACTAAATTTTGAACTAAAGTGTTTATCATGTACACAGCAACAGGGGTTTGCTACATTGCAAGCAGTAAAGTGGAACTTCACTTTCTGTCAAAGGGATAGTTGCACATTAACAAATTAAATGAATGTTTTTGGTCAATCTCAATACAAAATAAAACATGGAGCACTTCATGTAAGCATATATTATGTAGTAAATAACAAGGTTGGGGAGGATGGATGCAAGGTTTACCGTAATGATTTATATCTGTTCATTTCTGCTCAATGAGATTGTTGCATTTAGCAATTATATTACTGTCATTTTCAAATTATAAAAATCAATAAAAACCACAATCAAATGAATGGGGGATTGCAAGATTTTACCTTTGGAAGATAGGTGACTCTCCTTACCACTGCTCATCCACTAAAAGCAATATTTATGTATAAAATGCCAATTGCCTGAACATGACTATATGTTTGCAATAGTGCTGGCTCTCCAAGGAATTAAACCATCAACCAAGATTACCTGACTACCCAAACATAATAATTAAGCAATTAGATTTCATGATTATACCTTTTGAAGACTGCTGGCTCTCCAAGCGGTTGACTAGCCAATCAAGGCGATAAGACTGGGCAAACTGGGCACAATTGGAGCGGTTGCCACGAATCATGGCCGCTAAATTGCAAACACACAGGTCAAAGATGCAGACTCAATAAGATAATACAAATAATCTGTTCAAAGAACATTCTTACCTTGTCAACATTATGTTACACCTATCAATGTTTTATTATTGTTTTTCTTAATATCCACAACAAATGTAAAAATATATATAAGAAACTCAGACAAATGAAGATCAACCATAGAAAAGGTTAATCCCATACATTTGAGTATTCTGATTAAAAGGTTAATTGCTGTAATATAACCAACTGGAAGCAAGTGTTTCCATGAGATTTCTGATATTACAATTTCACCAATTTCTACTCCCATGAGCCTTTGCAGAAAGAGACATTTCTGTATGCTGAAAATGTGACACTTAAAAAAAACGTATTTACTAGTGTCTGAAGTTTTAAAGAGTTCACACAGACACAAAGTCTTGAGCAAACTTAGGTCTAGAGCTTATTTCTTTATTCTTAGCAACCTCACTGGCAGTTAATGGACTGAAGTGGTCCTCAGCAGTGAGAGCTTTAATTTTGTCTGTAGCGACATCAACGTCTCAAAAATAACAACAGTTCAATTAGTTGTTAACTTTAAAAATTTTACTAGGACATTTGCAAAAATCATTAAATTATTAACAAAATTAATTTTCCTGTTTGTGTTAGGTTTTCTTCATTTGATCATCATAATTTTAAAAGACTAAAAAGCAGTTGAAATAGAATTTAAATTACTTAAAACAAAATTAAGTATTCTGTTTAGGTTAGGTTTTTATTCATTTTATCTTTGAATTTTAAAATACTATGTCAAATTTCTCTAATTAACTTATGGCAAATAAATTACCATCAAGATATATTTTACATGCTACTACAATATTTTCTCCAACTCAGGGTGAGCTACAGAAATTAAACCTAATTCATTGTGACTTTATTTATATTTTGCAGCATCTAGGGCTACTTCAGACACAGAGAGATAAAATAAACGATTGTAAAATATGTTTGTCTGTCAACATTTAAGTATAATTTCCTCAATCACTAAAAATATACTATTTCTGCCAATGAAAGCAGGATACCATACGAAACAACTGTGCTGAAATCCCCACAGCAGATTAATAAGGAAATGGGGGAGGTGATTATGTTGAAACTGTAAAGATACTAATTCATGTCCATATTTTGCTTGGGCAGATTCACCAATTAACATAAGAACTGTTTCACACTGTTCAAATATTTTAAATAAATAACTCACCTAGCAGAAAATACAGGTAAAATATCTGAGGTAAATGTCTCACCTAGCAGAAGATACAGGTAACTGGAAATGTCATCCCATTTGCTGGCTGCATCTTCCCCAGCATAATGAGCAAACTGTCGACGTGTCTTGTACTGACTAAATTTATCAATTGTCTCAAGAATCAAGGCAATCATGCCCTGAAAAATGAACACAACAATGTGACTTCAAGAAAAATAAATAATCATGTGTGGGGAGGGGGATGGAGGGGCGTATATATATGCATGCATGTGAAGGGTATCAACATTTCATCAAATCAGACCAAAAAATGAAAGGATGTCAAATCAAATCAAATCAGGATTCAACAAGTTTGTACTTATTTATATTATAATCCTGTTAGTAGTAACTCTAGTTCTTTGATCACCCCAAACCTCCTTACACCCTCTCAATATACCCTTCCCAAATCCACACACAGGCATTCAAATCTACATTATACTAATTGTTGTAACTTCATATGTGCATTACAGCATAATACTGGAAGTGTTAAAACACTTCCTCAAATGCTCCAATAAAATTAAGTCACTATCCACAGGAAAATATTTGTTTACAAGCTTTTAAACAATACCTTCACTGAGGGACATAATTATGTTATGTAAGCATTTAAATATATTGTTCTAGTCATCATTTACAGACAAATCTCTGAGTTATTTGGTTCATACAAAATAATTTTATCTTTAACTACAACTATTTTATCTACAACTATATGTATTTCCCTTACTAACTTTTAAAGTGAACTGTCCAGCTGACCTCCGAACAAATTTTCCCCTAAATCCACTTATTTAATTCCTTTTACCTCTTCCTGAAAAAGGTCCTGTCGGTTCCTTAGTGCTCTAAGCTTATTTTGCTTCTCTTCATGTTCTTCATCTTCAGTGGGCTGGGCAAAGTAGTCAATGAGGTCCTCAAGGCACTTGATGACCTCTGACAGACTGATACGGGACCATGCATGGCTGTTCCTGCCATCTGCCTTCAGCGCATCAAGGGCTCTGACCACACCCATACAGACAGATTAATGGGTTAAGTCTGCTTAAAAGCACTTGGATGGTGTTAGTGTCAGGCACTCTCTAATGGGGGGCATAAAAGCCAACTTGCAAGGTTGTGTGCCTATAATTAATTATATACCGTAAGCACAAAGGTGAAAAGAGAAAGAAACTCAAGCTGCCAGTAGGAAGCTTATTATGGAAGAAAAAAGCAAAGAGTGCGTGGCATTGCTATTAAGTGTTACTGAAAATTAAATAAGTGATTCTAATCTACATCCATTAATTTAGCAGCACAGAATATCATTCAGCTAATGACTAAAACAGGTGCTAAAAGAACTAGTCTATATTAAGTAATTTAGCACCACACAATATCAGTCAACTAGCAATAAATACAGGTTTATATACAAGAAGCAAAACTACTCCATTATCAGTTTGTTCGAGCTAAGACTATGAGGAAGAGGAAGAGAACTCACAGTAAATGATTGAGTGACTAACATGTTCAACATACTGTATATACTGCCAATAAGCTACAACTGTCATTTTCAGCAATAGAAAAGAAAAAATAAAGAAACACTGAGTGAGCAGACTAAAGGACAACAATTCCTAAGACTTGTCACCTAAGCATTTTATAGCTTTCTTTCTTTAGCTAGAAGAACTGAGTTTAATTTTCTCTTTTGTTGGTTAAAAGGTATAGATAATCCTTCCTCAAATCCAGATCACATACTAATGAAGGTCAGCTTAATTTTAAAAACACATATCACTGACTTCTGGCAATTTCAGTTGTGAATGTAAATAAATTTTGAAAATAAAATAATTCTATAATAATTTCTTTTATACACAGTGATAATGATAAATAACTGATGACTAAACATGTTAATATTAACAAAAATATTTTTTTAAGTGTTGAAAAACCTGTTTCGTATAAAAGTATTAAGATGTATAATTATTTCAGGAAAGTTTTTTTTAAATGTTTTCTATAAATGTTCTTTCTTACTAAATTAAAGAGTAACAACCTTTCTTTCAGTCCACTTATAATTGCACATTTCATTTACTTGGCAAAAATCTTATTGCGGGGGTGGTTTTAAAGGTTTCAGATGACACATGGTTCATGGGTCTTCTCTATTTTTAGATTTATCATCCTCCTTTTAAGAGTCTACACCTGAATAAGCTTACAGGAGTCTATATACAGTATGTATACCTGATGCAGTAATATAAATGACTAACCATAAAGCTGACCAAATCTAACAAAACTTGCTAGGACAAAGTTCACAACAATGAGTGGAGTAATATCAGGAAAAAGGGATTTAAAACTTTCTAGCTTTTGGAAATTAGCTCAAACTAATTATCATTAAAATAGGAGTTTGCATTTTAAATTACCCCAATATCCTTTTTTAATGCAAAAACAAAAATTCATTGTCCAACAACAACAATAGGACACCACAAAACAACCCTACCTCACCCACCCTGATTCCACTGTTTGGTGCTCTTTTACACAAACTCCTATCTGATTGATGAAAGAGTGCAGTGCTAACTAAAGACATGCTTTGGAGCAACACACAAACAAAATCACAGTTGACACCAAGGTCAAGGCCTGTGATGATCAGAGACCTTCACTGCTGTCAGATATTACTGGTAGCCAAATTAACTCGGAGAAATAACACGTTTATTTTCATCCATTTAATCTTAAAATTGAAAACAAAAAATAGAGCAATACAGTGTCAAGACACATCAAGCAAGCTTCTGATCACGACAGACAATTTTTAAACCTTGCAAACTCTACATTCTAGATAGGTAACTCAGTAGTTAATTAGGTGGATAGGAATCTAGCAGAGAGAAATATTAAAACTAGCAGATCACAACAAAAATACAGTCACATAAGCAATTTAAAAATAAATTTAAATAAGTCATTTAAAAAAAACAACACACATTGTAAATGATTGGATAAAAAATAAACACCAAAAGTTCACACTGTTAAGTACGCTAGAACCTAGCATGCTTTCAAATATTTTGTTTTTATTTATTCAAGGATTTCTTATTAAAAAAAATTAATATAACAATACTAACAATTTATAATAATAATTTGTAATAATATTGCTTAGGTTCTAGAGCACTTATACGTTACATGAAAAACTGTTTTGAAAGGTGCCAAGGTGAAGAAATAACAACTGCTGAGTCCGTGCAGGGCAAAGGGAGACTACTAAAGTCAAGACATACTTGTTGAACCTGTTAAACAAAGACTGGCACTTCCTGATGACACAAGCAGAACGTGACTCCTCTTCCTGAGCTCGGGAGAATGTGAATCCATCGTCCATGTGACCTTCCACTAGCATTATGGCCTGCACACAAAGTCAAAACAGGAATGACAAGATAGACCCATTATGATTAGTTTTTAATATTTGTGAAAATAATGACCATACTGAAATATCAAGACAATAGATTGCAGTCATAAATGAATGGTAAGGAAGAAATGAATCTCAAGAATTGACTAGAACTACATTCAAATCATGATTCTACAAGTTGAACAGCATCACTGAGTACTGATTAGGATTAGATTTAGATCTTAATTCTTTACATGTACAACATATTGCTGAATAACATTAGAATCAGATCTTGATTTTTGACAACAACATACCACTGGTATAATAACTGATAAGGACTAGATTCAGATCTTGAGTGTTTGATCTTTATAACATACATAAATGGTGTTTTTTGTAATTACACTAAAACTTCAACCTCACAAAAACAATTCAATTCTTATACCTTCTTCTCTTCCACCCTTCCAACGCCACGCTTCTTTGTCTCAAATGTAACATAAGACAGCCAAAGACCAGAGTCACTATGCTGTATGAACACAACAGAGTCACCATATTTGAGGTCAGCATGACCCATGCCTTCATCTTCTCTTGTTTCTCCCTGCTTCTTCTCATCCTGTAATGAGCATTACTCCAACATAAGCATTGTGGCTAAATGATAAATAATGATAATTTATACTTTGAATAGCATTTTTTACAAGGTATAAATATTATTTTATTATTATATTTTCTAATTTGAACTTTTGAAGGATTTACATTTCCTGTCAATAAATTAAACTTTTCTACTTCAAGTGATCTAAAAGCAATGTCTTATTTGTGATTTCTGCAAATTGTTTTTTAAAATATTATACTTTATTACGACACTAAGCATAACATTGGGTAAAAATACAGCAACTATGGGCTACAGTGTAAACAAGCTCAAATCCAGCAGACTAGTACCTTGGTTTGTAAAAGACAGAAAACTGTGCTTTTCTCATCAGCATGGTTTCGATGCACAGCAATCACTTGATTGTCAGCTGTCACTGACAGGTAACGTCCTGACGTTACGTGGCGAATTCTGCACTGCTGTCCCCATCCCATGAATCCACCTGCCCACCTATATAACAAAATTTATTTATACTATTAGAAAACTATTCACTAAATTTTAAAATAAAACGATAGTGAATATTTTTACTAAGAGGAAAAAATACTCTGATTCTTTATCAGCAAAATGCTTCCAATTATTTTAGCGTTATAAAAATTAAGTGTTAACTCTTCAAAATATGCCACATGCTTACAGTTTAATGTAGTGGTATACATGTGTAAATAAACTATAATAAACTGAATGATTTATGAATAATTTAAAGAAGAATTTTTACTTTGTTCGTGTGTGCTCTAGCCGCCACAAAGACCTTGCATGGCTGCATACTGCACCCGTCTCAAACATTACACAGCTAGAACAAAAAAGCAACTGCATTCTATTAATAGAAACAAAATAAAAATTGTGTTCTATAACTAAGACTAAAAATAGAGAAATGTTTTTAAAATATAGGACAGGATGATATGTCATTTGTATAGACCAGAAGACTAATGTTCCAAGACTGAAAGACTTGTTTATGAATTGCTGCAATGTGAAGACAACTGGTCTATATAAATACAACAGAAGAAAAAAATTATATAGAAAAACCTGGTCTATACAGATACAACAGATAAGAATGCTGTTCATTACTGATACAACAGACAAGTGGTCTATACAGATATAACAGACAATTGATCTATACAGATACAACAGACAAATGGTCTATACAGATACAACAGACAACTGATCTACACAGATATAACAGACAATTGTTCTATACCAGGGGTGCACAAACTTTTTAGGCCAGAGGGCCAAATTTCCAAATGATAGTGCGTGGAGGACCGCAAGTCAGATTGCACATGGATGGCTCAGTAGAAAAAGAAACACAAATAATGAAATAAAGTCCTCCAGTGGGCCACACAGAGCCCTGAATCAGGCCGCATGCAGCCCGTGGGCCCCGGTTTGTGCACCCCTGTTCTATACAGATATAACAGACAACTGGTCTATACAGATATAACAGACAACAGGTCTATAAAGATATAACAGATCTGGTCTGTACAGATATAACAGACAACAGGTCTATACAGATAATAGAATTGTGTATTTTAATGTTACTTGTAAGTACTATAAATCATACATGACTCTTACCAGTGGGAACAGTGATAGGATTATGTATTTTAACCTTATTTATAAGAACTATAAATTATACACTTACATGACTCACCTGGGGGAAACGTGACACAATTCATGTATTTTAACCTTACCTTTAAGGACTCTGAATTGAGGGCCTTTCCTAAACCACATGGAGGGGCCTGAGGAATGGTTAATCTTAACCCCACCTTTAAAAATATTAGGAATCACACCTTCTTAAATCTGATCTGAAAATTAATGAGAGCTGAACATGGAGCTTCATCTGCAGAAACAAAAGGTACACTTACTTGAACTCATTCTCACTACCAGCTTCGGGCAATGCCAGACACTCATCCATATGGCCATGGAACAGCCGCAACACATCTCCTCCAAACACGTATCCTAAAATTCATTTATTGAACATGTTACATGTAACTTTATCTAATGCTACTCCCGACCCTCATCCAATCTTACTCCACCAAATGCAAATCCACAATACTATTCCAAAACTACGTGTTACATTAATTTCTTTAAAATATACCTAGATACCCACAAGTGATTTATGCCTTTCATTAAGATAATTAAAACACTTTAGTTTAAGAGTAATAATAACATTTTTCTTTCAAATAAATATTTATTTTTATACTTGAATTGCCTGTGGCATTACTTGTGTAAATTTCAGTTTTCAGAATTTGTTGCTTACAGAAAAATAGTACATACTGTTTAACTGTCAGATAAGAATCATAATACAGAATGCCAAAAACATGTTTTTATATATCTAAGTGTCAAGGAAATCTGAAATGTTAGTATATCATGTTTAAGTGAAGGTCCACACCTGCGGTTTGCAGCATCTGTCTTTGTGTGGTGGAGTAAATTTGTCTATCCCTATGTCAAAACTTAATAATTATATATTTGTTGTCAATGTTAATGTGACCTGACCTTGGGCACTGCTTATGATATTTTTGTAAGTGTCAGAGTTGGAGTAAACAACTCAGATAGAGAATATGCTAGAACTTGCTGATGCAATCCAAACCAGTAGAAAAAGTTCTATATTCTAATCACTTTGATTTTGACATAACTCAAGTCTGGTCATAATGGTGATTGTTAGCTTATGGTAAGTAACTGAACTGATAAAGAAAAAATAGACTTATAAATATTTCGTACATGTTTGCTACTGATCTATGATTTGATGTGGAGAATGCTTTATGTAATTGAATCATTATTTCTATGTTCACTAATTTGATTACACTGTACATTATACTTGTGAATTTTGATCGTTGCTACATTTCTTATGCTGCAATTGTATCAGGCTAATGAATATTGTTACAGGATTTGTAAGTTGAGAATAGTGTAAGGGAGTAAGGAGATGAAATATGCCTGAAATTTAGTGCTACCTTAACTTGATTTTTGCAGAAAGAAGTGCACCATTTTTTGTTTTGTAACCTTGTATCCACTTCAGACTGCAGTGACTACTGTACTCTGTCTTACCACATTGGTGTATGTATCCAACATTGTCATCAAACTTATCAGCAAATGTGTTGCTGTAAGTTGATTCCTGTGAATTCCGTTCGAGAGCCAATATAACGGAAATTGAAGTTGAGTTTGGTCTCAAGAATTCACAAAGACTTTTTTTGAATATTACTCATGGTGTGCTTGTGTAGCACACATGAAGATTCTAGAACACTCCGCATGATGTGCTTTGACAGTGCATGTGGGAAGTTCTGGACAATTTACCATGGTGTGCTTTGTGAGTGCATCGAAGATTCTAGAACAGTTGTGTAATGTGCCTAGAAGGGGTACTTTGGACTGCCATCTAATAAGAAAGAAAGTGGGACTTGTTGCATACTGCATGATTGTGAACAAATGCCAGCAACAGCTGCTATCTTTGAAAAGGTTATGTACAGTGACTATGATTATCTTTCTAAAACCCCACTGTCGTGAATTATATCTATGAACTTGATTGTATATGTTAATTCGACTGCTGATGTCTAAGCTATGATAAACTGAATGATTGTATAGCATTAATCAAACATTCTTGTGAAGCGGTGTAAATGTCAATACTCTTTTGATTATATTCATATGTTGTATATTTGATTGCTGATTTAATAAATTTAATGTTAAATTTATTGATCTTGCACATATATTAAACCTTATGTTGAAGTAATAGCAGGTGGATATGCTCATTAATAAATAAAAGATGGATTTTTTAACTAAGAAGTTTCCACCTGCAGAATATTATGCAACAGTAAAACGTCTATCTTATTACTGTGTAAAGAGTAGAGTTTACGATGCTCTTATGATCCGCCAAGTGAGAGATATGTTGGTCTAGTGGGAGAATTATTTATGACTATAAATTGAGATTCTTGTAATTAGTTATGTGTTACTAATTAATATGCTAGAATAATAATCATAATGAGTGAAGGATGCCCAGAGGTGTCACACCTTGCAATTTATAAATCACCACCACAAAATAGATACTCACAAGGAAAATTGCAGCCATTTAAACTCAAAGGGAAAGTTATTTGGAGTAAGGGTTATCTGGGGGATGAACACCAATTCTCCATCATACACCCACATTTGATCTCTTTAGGGAGGTAACACAAAAATAAGAGCTAACCACACAATGCATTCCAACCCACCCAAATCCAAAATACAATAAAAGCCTAAAATCTAATACCAGAATGAGAAGTGAAATCAGAGTGAAATATGAATTGTCCTCTGTGCACAGAGGTCAAGGAGATGTATAAGCCTTGACCTGCATGCACGAGCTTTACTTTTACTAATGAGCTCTCTTAATGTGCTAAACTATTTTTGTAGTTGCAGAGCTACTGGTGAGCTCCATTATGGGATAGTGTGATATTATACAGCCTATCTTGATTCAAGGAACTAAGATATACAACAGTAAAAGTCCAATCAAAATCTGTCCAGTAGTTTTTTAATTAACCCCATACATACACACAGATGTTACATGAATTACTTAAATTTTATTATATGTATAGATTTCACACCAGCAAATAAAATGTAGAATATAAAGTGAGATTTTGGTAGGGTTATACAGTGAGATTCAGATAGGATTATAAAGTGATATTCTGGTAAGCTTACAAAGTGAGATTCAAGAAGAGTAATAAAGTGACATTCTGGTAGGGAAACTAAAGTGAGATTCTTGAGATTGTGTGGTAATAAAGTGAGATTCTGGTAGCTATAAAGTGAGATTCTGGTGAGGTTATAAAGTAATATTCTGGTAGAGTTATAAAGTACAATTCTGGTAGAGCAATGCAATGGACTTATTGATACCTTGTTCCAGGTGAGAAAAAACAATTCTATACCAGTTTTAAAGGGCTCATACCAAGACAATTCTGTGGGTTGTGTTCAAGAACTATGCTCATGTTTATTTTAGGAATAGATGCATTTTAATTTAAACCCATTTAGTAAAAGCTTTTAAATAAAGAATATGTCCTTTAAAAACAATTTTTATTATTGTTTTGAAATGCCAAAAATTCGTCTGCCAATGCTAATTTTTTTGCTGTTCCTGACTGAAAAATCTCATTTTATTTTTCACCATGCAACTTTGTAGCTGCTGACTAAAACTTAAGTTCCATATCAAACTCACACAGCATTTCTTTAAGGTCATCTACATAACAAACATTCTAGCTCAAAATGTATCGTTCATGTTGATTCTAAAAGTTATAAATAAACCTTCAAGTTGACTAGGTTAAAAATCTAAAGTAATGTTTTAAAGTATAAATTGACATTATAATATTAACCATAAGTGATGTATTTTATCTTGTACTTATGCTGATACAATCAGCTTAAAATTTATCCCTGTAAGTATTAACTCTGCTTTTCAGACAACAAAATGAAAAATTATATAAACAGCTACAGTACTGACCACATGTAAACAAATTTAATTACTTAAAAATGAACAAACAGTTATACAAACCCCACTAAATTTACATTAATTTATTCATGCTTGATTTTTTACATATCTGCTACTACACAAGAAAATTATTTTAAGTAGAAGACATCATATTTTCATTATCTCTTACCCTTGTATAAAAGACAAGGCTGATTGTTTTTGGAATTAATCCCATATCTTTCTATAAACTTAAAAATTAATTTACTTTCTGTGGTATCAATCCAAAACTTGTATTTAACTACATAACACAATCCAGTAGAATGAAAACAAAATCACAAGAAATTAACACCTTGCATCATACATTTATAATTAATCACAAAATCAACCAGTCTGTTAATGAAGGTCAGAGAAGAAAAAAGAAGTATGACTGAAGGAGATACTGTCTCAGTTAATATTGTAGTAGATACTGTCTCAGTTAATGTTGTAGTAGTAGATACTGTCTCAGTTAATGCTGTAGTAGATACTGTCTCAGTTAATGCTGTAGTAGATACTGTCTCAGTTAATGCTGTTGTAGATACTGTCTCAGTTAATGCTGTAGTAGATACTGTCTCAGTTAATGCTGTAGTAGATACTGTCTCAGTTAATGCTGTAGTAGATACTGTCTCAGTTAATGCTGTAGTAGATACTGTCTCAGTTAATGTTGTTGTAGTAGATACTGTCTCAGTTAATGTTGTTGTAGTAGATACTGTCTCAATTAATTTTGTTGTAGTAGATACTGTCTCAGTGAGTGTTGTTGTAGTAGATACTGTCTCAGTGAATGTTGTAGTAGATACTGTCTCAGTTAATGTTGTAGTAGATACTGTCTCAGTTAATGTTGTTGTAGTAGATACTGTCTCAATTAATTTTGTTGTAGTAGATACTGTCTCAGTGAATGTTGTTGTAGTAGATACTGTCTCAGTGAATGTTGTAGTAGATACTGTCTCAGTTAATGTTGTAATAGATACTGTCTCAGTTAATGTTGGTGAAGTAGATACTGTCTCAGTTAATGTTGTAGTAGTAGATACTGTCTCAGTTAATGTTGTTGTAGTAGATACTGTCTCAATTAATTTTGTTGTAGTAGATACTGTCTCAGTTAATGTTGTAGTAGATACTGTCTCAGTTAATGTCTGTAAAGCTGTGTATAAAAAAATATAATTATAAAAATGGATTATTGAAAATCGATTACAAAGGGGATCTCTGTTTCTTAATTTAACAAACAAAAATAGGTCATAAACATTCTATATATGTTAAGTTTTTCCCCAGTATAATGCACTATTTAAATGGGGGGAAAATCAACCAAAATAGTCTTGATAAACAATGATATAAAATCCAAATTAATTAATTTAAAAAATAATTAATTCAGTATAAGACAATGCACCCAGTGTTTTTTGGCGTACAGCACCAGAACAGATCGGCACGACAGTCCATAAAGTTTGCTGGAAGGATGCAATTACGCTGCCGCCACTTCCAATATGCTAAAGATAATTGAAAAGCAATATTACATGCATATGTTCAATAATTTGTCATTTTCAGTTTGAAAAGATTAAAAAGTAATTGTGGATTAGTTGTCTATCTCAATTAAATTAATACATCTTATATACTATATATTATACACTAAATAGACTTGTGTATGAATAAATGACATGTCCTGAACAAATTTAAAGATATATGAGAATATAAGTGCAAATAAACTGCAATAATACTGAGAGAAAAAATAGTGAACACATCATTAAGAGGTTGAAGAAAAAATCCATATTGTAGCCAACAATGTTTCATTCATTACAGCAGTGCACTATAGAAGTTGATTACAACAGATTAATTACCAATGGAAACCACCAAAACCACCTACTTGGTTATTTTAAACATGAAATTTCAAAATGCTTTACAATTATACAGCACAAGATAAAACAAATGTCAATGTTTCAGTAAAAATTTCTTCATTAGTTTTAAATAATTGATTATATAATTTCTTCTGAAGACTGAATAAATATCACAAATGAATATAAAACAGGTTACAATGCTTAACAGCCACTGGAACCTTGATTTTGCACAATTATCTCCTTACAAGATATCGTTCAGAGGACACGCTGACCAGAATGAGATCATCACCCACTCGGACTTTTTCTCCTTCTGATCGCTGTTTGGATGCAGGGTGGATTGTCCACCAGCAGGACTCTCCTGCAAGATATCATTATTTTTAGTTTAAAATAACTGTTAAATGACAAATACAGGGTGGACTGTATACCAGCAGGACTCTCCTGCAAGATATCATTATTTTTAGTTTAAAATAACTGTTAAATGACAAATACAGGGTGGACTGTATACCAGCAGGACTCTCCTGCAAGATATCATTATTTTCAGTTTAAAATAAATGGTTGAATGGCAAATATGTAATGAAAGTGTCAAATGACAGGTGTGCAATCAGAAATGACTATCACCAAGGACTAGCCATAACTCTATATTCACATATATCTAATCACAAAAGATGAATCATAATCACATATCTCTAGTCCCAAATGGCTAGTACCTAATCATTACTATTATCACACATAGCTAATAACAAATTGTCATCATATTTCTAATCACAAATGATGAATCACATAAATTAATCACAAATGATGAGTCATAAATTAATCAAATATACCTAATCACAAAAGGCTAGTGCACAAGAAAAAAAAAAGGCTGTTCAAATATTGTTAACATAATGCTTTAACGGGTAGCAAAAGACTAACTTTAAAAGAAAAAAAGACATTTATTAAATTATTCTAATGGAGTTAGAAGACTGACAAAAAGAAAGAATAAAAATAGTATTAAAAAAATTTAATTACACTTATTGTGATAGAAAACTGATGTTGAAAAATGACTGTATTATTATTCTATTTTTCTAATGGGAGTAGGAGCCTGGCATAAAAATGACATTTACTATTGTAATCTTTAAAAATAATAGCAAGCCTGGCATAAACAAATGACATTCATTGTTCTATTGCTCTAAAGGGAGTAGAAGACATTAAAAAATGACATATTCTAATGAGGGTAGATGACTGACATTAAAAAACAAACAAATTGTTACTTGGTACTCTAATGCGATAGACTGACAAAGAATGTTATTAAAAATACAGCATTATTTTTTAATTAACCAATGCTCACCTTCAGCAGTTTCTTGTAAGCCAACATCAAAAGCGAGTTTGTCATTGGATGAGCTTGTTGAAAGGCAGGACAGGTACTAAAATTTGTTAAAATAAGTATTAAAAAAAACAGAAACAAAAACAAAAATAACCTCATATACTTTAAGTCTTATGAAAAGTACATCCCCATTTTCAAAACTGTATTTGTGCTGATGTAAATGCTTGAAAAGAAACAAACAAACAACATAAAAAGAATGTATCTGTACTAAAACAAATGTTTGACAAATAAGGGAATGAATGAAAGAAAATGTGCAAAAACTGTATTTCTTTGCTATTGCAAGTGCTTCATTAAAAAAAAAAGAGGAAAGGTGAAAATGTGCAAAACCTATATTTCTTTGCTATTACAAGTGCTTCATTAAAATAAATGGAAGGAAAAGTGAAAATGTGTAAACAGAACAGTATGAGAGCCACTAAGTGCTAACTGCATGATACTGTTATAGAATATGGAATTAAATCTTATGATCATTTGATTAATATATAAACAGTTACCATGATCTGACAAATGCAAATTAAAATCTTAAAATTATTTAAATAAATAACAAAATAAACAAAATAACTGATGACACAATTAAACATTCTTAAATCGGTAAGCTATGTAAATACTGAAGAGAGCGGAAAAAGAAGATTTTCTATTACTATAATTATTCACATATTAAAGAGGAAGATACAGAAAAGTAATAAAGAAGTAATATTATGAACAACAAGCGCAAAAGCAACTGCAAGTAGCAGCAATAATACAGTGAACCATGTCTGTGAAAATAAAGATATACAGTTGGAAAGATGTTGAATTTAAACTGATCAATTTATCCCATAAGATCCCCATCTTTCCATTGCCCATAAAATACGTAATATTTAATTGAATTCAAGTACATGTACTTTTCTTTCTTCTGTATTGTAAATTGTAACATACTACTCTACTGCACTTGCGTATCAACAAAATGAGATACAATGAACAGATAACTGAAAACATCATACACTCAGGGCACAAACATTAGAAAAAAACTGCTTGTTATTGAATCAGGGGAGAGCAATGCAATGTGAGAGAAAGTATTACATGGAAAATTGTGTAGTCAGATATGATCTGGACATAAAAGGAGTTAATTGTAAATAATCAAAGATAAGATGAGCCAATCTGACAAATATGTCATTTTTAAAATAGGGGAAAAAATAATGGGTAAATATTCTTATTTAACGAGAATGCAATATAGAATCAATCAGACAAGGATGTAATATTAATTTAGTGGGAAGAAATAATGGGTAAATATTCTTATTTGTTTAATGAGAATGCAAAGTAGAGTCAATCAAACAAGGATGTAATATTAATTTAGGGGAAAGCAATAATGGGTATATATTCTTATTTGTTTATGAAGATGTATATTAGTAGTGAGTCATGGGTATAAATACTCTGATCTGATAAAAAGTGAAAATAGTTATGGATAAATAATCATGGTGAATTATACAATCCTACAATCCTAGTAGTGAGCGATGGGTAAGGAATCATGGGTATATACCCTGATCTGACAACGATTGTTGTCATGGACTGTATAATAGAACTGTAAATTAAACTTATCTCAACAAATTACTTTGTTGTCAGAACATTCATCTTTGATTACTGTCCAGGTCTGTAAAGTAGCACTGTAAAATAAACTTATCTCAACAAATTGCTTTGTTGTTAGAACTAAAACATGGAGTTACATGAACTAAATTTCTTTAATCTCTTCAGCTTTCCCAAAAGTTTTATTTTTAAATTTAATTCTCAGACATCATTTAGTGTTTTTCAAAAGCATTTCTATCAGTTCAAAAACCATAATGGAATGACAGAACAAGACATCATTGAACGAATTGAAAACAACATTTAGTGGATTTGTTAGCATTTAAAATTACCGTTTATTTATTATTCCCCCCAAAAAATATTTGCTTGACAACATATGCAAATGCAACCACAGAAGGGAAGAGATTTATTTGGAAAGGAAAATACAAACTTCATGCACTTTGCTTACTTATTATACACACTGTTAAGACTTAATATTAGTTATATCATGTAGATAAATTATGTTGTTCTATATTATACACACTGTATTAGTCATATCATGTTGCTATATTATGTTGTTCTATATTATACACACTGTAAAGACTTGATATTAGTCATATCATGTTGCTATATTATGTTGTTCTCTATCTGCCATGTTTAATAAATCAAACATCATTCTAAGTTGCCAAGTTAAACTTAAATATCACTATATTTGCCAAATTCAATAAACAATATGACACTCTACAATTGCCAAGTTAAACTTAAATATCACTATATTTGCCAAATTCAATAAACAATATGACACTCTACAATTGCCAAGTTAAACTTAAATATCACTATATTTGCCAAATTCAATAAACAATATGACACTCTACAATTGCCAAGTTAAACTTAAATATCACTATATTTGCCAAATTCAATAAACAATATGACACTCTACATTTGCCACATTTAATATATAAAATAGCATACTACCATGTTGCCATGCTGATGACGCAGAAGAACAGCATGGCCATAAAGCAAAGTTCTGTGACCAGACTGTGCAGCCTGAAATATATTTCAAAGTAATTAAAGACATCTCTGTACATAATGAAATGTAATGCAATCAAATTGAAGCCAACATAATCAGACTGCTTCTAAATCTAAGTGACATATATGAATAGAGTCAATATTTAAATAGCAAAAGATTTAATACTGCAACTTTCAACTTTTTAAACAAAATTCTTTAAAAAATTGTTTAAAATAAAAAAAATCAATAAACAACATACATAATTAATTTTATCTAGCACTAGATAAAAAGACAACACTATTTGGTAAAAATTCATGCAGTAGCATGCTTACTTAAAAATGATATAAGCATATTTATTTATTTATTCTAAAATGCTTCTGAGAAGAGAATAAATGTACTGGAAGTCATACATTATATGAAACTATTCTTGCAGAAACAGAAGAGTTTTCACAGACTACAGCATATTAAACTATTATTTTTTGCACATTTAAAAAAAAAGATACATTTACTTAGCCTATGTGCAACACACATACACACACACACACACACACACACACACACACACAAGATTGACAAATGACACACAGCTACATGTTAAATCAGAAATGATTTAAAGCACAGGCTATACAAATTTTAATATTACTGATCATGGGTTTGTGCCTCTCGACTCTTGAATATCAGAGAGCAGATTATATCAATGTTTCAGATCAATGTTCCTGCTAATATCCAGAACACTTGTCAGGAAATAAATTAAGTGAGCACTGATGCAGATAAATGTGTAATGGAGCACACATTCTACAAATGGATAAACCAAGATAATTTTGTGAGTCAGAAAAGAATATACTAAGGTTATTAATGGCCAACTTTGTTCAATCAAAAGTTTAGTGTAAAGTTAAGCAATTTAACATTGCATTCATTATATGTGGTATTTTTCTTTTTGGATTTAATGGGACTCTGTGCTGCCAACACTTTTATCTTTATGTAGATTGAAAGAATATTACAGATCACTTTTTTGTTTATCCTTATTAATGTTTCAAATCTCAGTTTTAAAAATAATGTTTTGGATTAGTTCTATTGCATGCAAAAATTCCTTAAATCTCAATTATAGACTACATCAGTATAATTACTTGGGAGAGGCAGTGTGTTTGGGTGTGGGTGTGTGTTACATTGCTCTGCTTAATAAAAATAGTATACACATTTGGGGATTAGCCATGCCATCCTTCCCTTCCATTACCCTGGATAATCAAGAACTGACTGTAACTGACATAAGTTTACATACAGTGGAAGCTTGGGATGTTGATGTGACCATCTCTTGCAGAGCCCGGACCGAAAGTGCTTGCTCCAAGACAAACACACATACACTAATGTCTGGTGGTACATCCTGCAAAACAGTAATGAGGAAAAATCACCCTGTAATAAATTGCAAACATTTATCAATCAATGTGCAACCAATTACAATTTATGCTAAACTTCACCAATTAAAATGCTAATTTTAAAGAACTGTAAAATAAATTTAAATAATATTTACTGATCAATGTGAAACCAACTACAATATGTGTAGAGACTCCACTACATCAATATTTACTGATCAATGTCGATGAAAAACTGCAAAACATGCTCACAATTTCCACTGATATTTGTCAAATGTTACTAACAAATGTATCATTGTACTGACTGTACCAACAAATTGCAAACTGAAGCTAGGCATTTTATTTCTCACTTACTACAGTTCACTTAAAAAGAATATCACTCATCTGCTACATCTGCTGAATAAAACTGTTGACTTTTCTTCAACTACAGTGACTCTCTGACCTGCCTTGTGCTTTTTATCTAAAGTCAGTGGGGGTTTCTTGCGGTGGTCAAGGAAAGAGGGATGGGAGAGTAAGAAAACAAACTTCCCACATCTAAATATATACTTACATTCTTACCTTTATTTTGTCTCTCTGTCTGTCTATTTGTTTGGTCAGGTTAACTAAAAAAAAAACTACTGGACTGATTTTGATCAGACTTTTACTGTTGTATACCATAGTGCCTTAGAATCAAGATAGACTATATAACATCACACTATTCTATATGTGAACTCACGAGAAGCCCTAGAAGTATGAAAATAAAGCACTTTGGGGCACGGCAAACAATAAGTAGCCCTCTGTAGCTCTGACCTCTGTGCACTGTAGGCGCTTACTCTCTTTGTGGACTCTCTGAGACTGACTTTTTCATTCTGAGTATTACATGTTAGGGTGTGGTAAATATTGTATTTTGGTGGGTTACATTGCACTATATGGTTAACTCTTATTTTTGCACAATTAACACCTTTCTGAACCAGAAAGAAACTCTTTATTATCCAATTGACGTAATGGAAAACCTAATTTCCTGTCCAAAAAATATTATTGAAAGTTTGTGCACCCATAATACTGCTTCATAATCTGAACCCGCAAAAGTTATGTAATGGAACAAGGTTGCAGGTGCAGCATTTGCATAGGAATGTTATTGAGGTGACCTGGGTGCAGTAAAAGAGAACTGAAGTTCATCCCCTGAATACCACCCCTAAGTCTGAATAACTGCCTTTGAGTTTAAACAACCACAGTTTCACGTGAGTGTCTGTTTTGCAATGATGATTAATAAATCGCAAGGACCAGAGGCAGAGACCTTTGCTCCAATTTTAAAGTAACAGTGGCATACTAACATTTTAAGATTTTCATGACACTTAGATATTAAAAAAAAACCCACATTTTTTGGCATGCTGTATTGTGATTCGTACCTGGCAATAACAAAAAAAATGTACTAAAATAATTTTTCTTTAAGTAACATATTCTGAAAACTGACATTTACACAAGTTTAAGCTGCAGGCAAAAGCTAGTTTGTCTTTATATTCAAACTGTCAGTCATTAGCCAGCTTTACATGACCAAACAGAGTATCTAAACCAATAAAAATATGTTGATATCTATTGCAATAATTATTTCAGCAAGTGATCATAGCTGTGACATGAAAAGATCATTACTGATATTTCAATAATTATTTCTAACATGATGGTATGGGTAAATAATTCAATAATCCAAGTTGGTGATGGTGTTTAGTGGGTGTCTTAAATTTAAAATGATGGTATAATTTTTAAAAGAGAAGAAACAGATACTACATCAACAACTATTCAAGTTCATGTCAGCAAACAATCTGACAGTGCAAAGACATTTTTTAAACTTGGAAATTTCATGTGTTACAGTAAGTCAGTACTAAGGGTGGGTGAGTAATCATCAATACAACTCCACCCCTACTTAGAATTTTATGTTATTCAATACTATGGCAAACAAATTATTGTTAATAATATTATTAAAAAATAATATAATCTGTCTGTGTTTTAGCATTTTTCTACTTTATTTCTATTTTCTTTTATTTATAATTTCCCACCTGCGATGCCAATGCCACCTAGTTAATGGTTATTATATTTTATTATTAGTATTATTATTAATTAATTAATCATCCATAACTAATTACAAGTGATGGGAATCTTAATTTATGATATTAATAATTCTCCAGAATACACCACTTGTCTCTCTCACTTGGCGGATGCTGTAAGTGTTTTCTCTCTTCCACAACATTAAAGACAAACATTTACCATCACACAATATTTCCATTGGTAGAAAGCTTCTTTACTATATATTTAGTGAACTCCCATCCACCCACTTTCTTCTCCAACATAAGGTTATCAATATGTGTAAGAAGGTCAATAAATTTAACAATAAATTTATTAAATCAACAATGAAATATGCAACATTATGAATAAAATCAAAAGAACATTGACATTTATATCATTCACAACAATGTTCAATTAATTAAACAGAAATTCTGATAGGTTAAGACTATTCAGAGCAGGGCCATCAATTCACAAACCCACATACAACTCAACTGATTAAATTTTGTGGCTGTAAATGTTATGCAGCAAAATGCAGTAATGATTGAACTTCTTTCAATCCACCCCAATGCTCTTAGATGTATAAAGGAAAGTACTACTAAATCTATTCACATGAGAGCTGCTAAAATAAATCAATAGAAAACTACACAATCTCCCTCTTCCTCCAAATAGAGTGGCTCATACAGGATACAGGTCTTATAAACATTTTATATGATTTAGCCACTAGCTTACTGGTAGAGAGAAAGGGTGCTATCAGCTTTAAACAACAAATCTTTATTTTTTTTTAAAACTGATTTTGATTTTTTCTTTCAGTTACCTCCCTCCTCCCTTTCCCTCTTACTAAGCTACAACTTTTCTGATTTAGCTTCAGCATTTGCTCTCACTTTTACAATTTTCAGCTCTCAGGATAAATTATATTAGAAGTAAAATCAATTAAATCAACAGAAGTAATGCTAAATAATTTGGATAAATATACATGCACAATTATTCAATAATAGTTGACTGATGTCAATGTAGTTTTAAGAGGGAGAGAGAAACGTAGGGAAGCACTTCTGGCCTCAACCGACTTTGCAGGTTTTAACAGTTTTGCATTATAACTTAATTGGGTTCACATAAAGTAAATAATATGAACAGATTAAAATCCTCCTAACATACAAAACAAAATGTGATAAAGCCAAAATTATATCTATCATGAACAGGTAAAAAAAACTTTGCAGCATACAAAACAAAATGTGATAAAGCCAAAATTATCTCTATCATGAGGTCATCTGAATCTTCTGGCCTGCTGCTGACCCTGTCACTGCTGATGAGATTGTGAGTTTTGTTAATTCTTTTATTAAACTCAATTTTTAGAATGCTTTCAGAGTTCTTTTTATTTCAATGTTAGAATCAATGCTTAAAACCAGACCAGAATGATAAAACAAAAACAAAAGAACTAAATTATATTAATCAATTCTAGTAGAGTTATCTCCCAACAAATGATTCCATTATTTATTATAGTAGATTCTCTGTTTATGTGATGTATTTCTGAGACCTTTGTATAAACAAAAACTGTGTAAATGGAACAGGATTCTACACTGAAAAACAGCAAAATATATGTTTATATCTACACATGATTCTTTTTGTTATAGAAAGATATCTATGCTATCTCTATACTTGATTTCTTTCTATTATAACAAAATAAATGAAGTATCTCTACACTCAATTCCATCCTATTATGGCAAAACAACTGCAGTATCTCTACCCTCAATTTCTTTCTGTTACACCAAAATATCTGTGGTATCTTTTTGTTCAATTCATTTCTGTTATAGCAAAATATCTTTGGTATCTCTATGCTCGATTCCTTTCTGTAATACCAAAATATGTGTGGTACCTCTACACTTGATTCCTTTTGTTACAGGAAGATATCTGTGATAATCTCTATACTTGTTTCCTTTCTATTATAACAAATAAACTGCAGTGTCTCTACACTCAGTTCTTTTCTGTTATCACAAAATATATGTGGTATCTCTATACCCAGTTCCTTTCTGTTATAGTGAAATATTTGTGGTATCTCTATTTTTTATTTATTTCTATTTTAGCAAAATATCTTATATCTCTATAATCAAATCATTTCTGTTATAGCAAAATATCAGTGGTACATACAAACTCAATTCTGTTCTATTATAGCAAAATAACTGCAGTATCTCTACACTCAATTCCTTTCTGTTATAGCAAAACATATGTGCTATTTCTATACCCAATTCCTTTCTGTTAGTGAAATCTCTGCAGTAGCTATACACTCTATTCCTTTATGTTATAGCAAAATATCTGTGGTATCTCTAAACCCAATTCCTTTCTCTTATAGCAAAATAACTGTGCATAAACTCTACACAGAAGGAGCAATATAAGCTACATGTCACACTTGTTAATAACACATTGTTTACACCTGGCATTAATGAGAGACACAGAGATCCCTTCCATTCTGGCACTAACCTGTGCTTTCACCTGAACTAGAAAGGTATAGACAACACACAAAAATACAAGTAGAACAGAATTTTCTCAGCCAGAATGCCCCAAAAGATTTCATGGCAAAAGTACCAGGCTCAATGCCAGGTACAGTTACACTTTTTGCGCATTTTCTCAGATGTTGTCTTCAAGTACTTACACCTAACAGCAAGAAATTGCACTAATTCAGTCCACATGTAGATGTATGAACACACTCCTACACACATATATTTGTAAATATGCATGCACCTTTATGTGGCATATTATTTGTGTGTGTATAGAGTCGCAATCAAATTTGCAACTACGCATGGACATTTTAAAAATGATATGCAAGCAAATATTATCATTTATAAATATGTGTGTATGATTGTATATATTCACTTCTGAACATGTGCATATTTTGGAATGAATGTACACACAAACAAACATACACATACATACATGCACACACAATTATGAACAATATGTGACACAATCCACTAGCAAAGATATATTTTGGAATGAGCCAAAAGCAATTTCATCAAATGCTAAACTTTACAATCAGAAAACAATATACATTTCACAGTGTCATGATGTGATTGTACTGTTCAAAATTCAATAAAACAGGAGAACAATATTAGCTAGTAATGGACAACAAATTTCCAAAGGCAGGTTAATAAGTATAGACAATCTTAAACATTCCTTAAGGAAAATAATTATAACAGTTTTAAAGTATGTGAAAAACACCTCATTTGGAATATGCATGTACTTAATATGTGCCAACATAACACGTGATCAGTTGAATGCAGTGGTTCTAAAGTTAGGCTGTCACAGATGACTGGCTCCACAAGCTGTGTTCTACATTAAAAGCAAACAATAGCAATCTTTTTCTAGTTCAAAAGGCAGTTAAAAAAAAAATGGGGGCAGGGGGAATCAAATATACATTATTAATAGTTCATGGTATGTTGTGTATTTTATGACCTAACACGGATATGCTGCCACTGTGCCAGTCATTCAGAACCGGGATAAAGCCAGTTTTCTTATGCATTAATATGTCAGTGCACTAAATCAATGTATGAAGAAATAAGTGAATATTATTTAATATAATAAAAGACTGTGTGTAAACTAAAATATACATCAAAAGTACACAAAAAACAATGAGTTGATGACTTATGAAAATTGTTAAGCAAAATAAAATTCTAAAACAATATACAGTTTTAGAAAAAGTGCCAAAATGTCAGTCCATTAAAAGTCAATTTATATAATTTATATAAACTCAAACCACAAATAATGCAATAAAGTATGCATTTTTTAAATCTTATTTAATTTTAGTAAGATAATAATAATCCATAATATGCTCATACAAAACTAACTTTTTACAGTAACATCTAAGCATATAATTGTTTAAGAGAAAAGAATGATTAAGATTGTAGAATTTGTACCCACAATAAATCAAATGACTAAATGACCATCATCTCCAACATAGTGACAGAAACAGTAATCATTTACTAACAACAAACTACCACTAACTCCAATATAATAATAGTGACAGTAATCAATTACTAACAACAAACAACCACTAACTCCAGACATAGTGACAGTAATCAATTACTAACAACAAACTACCACTAACTCCAGTCATAGTGACAGTAATCTATTACTAACAACAAACTGCCACTAACTCCAGTCATAGTGACAGTAATCAATTACTAACAATAAACTACCACCACCTCCAGTCAGGTCTTAGTGACAGTAATCAATTACTAACAACAAACTACCACTACCTCCAGTCAGGTCTTAGTGACAGTAATCAATTACTAACAACAAACTACCACTACCTCCAGTCATAGTTACAGTAATCTATTACTAACAACAAACTACCACTACCTCCAGTCCAGTCATAGTGACAGTAATCATTTTACTAAAAAGTAACAACATACCACTACTTGCAGTCTAACCATGACAGTAATCTATTAATAATAATATTAATACAAAATTCTCTCTTTCTAATCTATAGTCATTGTTTCTTGATAAAAATAATTCTCCTGCTCCAACAAGCAGGTCTATCACCATACTCCCTAAGGAACTTTCAAATTATTTGTTACAATGTTCACATTCCAACAGATCAATACCACCTCTACAATGCCTATGAGGTAAACAGCTGTTTCCTTCTGAGTGAGCAGGTGATTTACTGATTGTAGGTGATGTACAAACTTTCCGTTGTTTACAATAAAATTATGGACAATTCATGATGTAGAAAAAGCATTCTGCATCATTTCATCAATCAACATGCAGCGAACTTTATACACTGATCTCATTAGTCATTTTGTATTGCACTCTTAACCTTGAGAAAGTTGTTGCTCCTTTAAACAGTGTCCATTTAACAGTTGACTAATGTACAAATACTTAAATCCAGCAACTATATACTGGCAACTATTCATTTTGAATGTAACTTAGAAATCCATTAAAGAATATGTAGCTATTGGTACCATATACTGGCTAAACTTGTGAAAAAAACTACATATAGTAGAAACTAAGTGCATATTTATTTAAGATGAGTGTAAATGTTTATTTAGCGTGGTCATAACTATTTAAGGCTAGCTAGTGTAAATGCTGATAACAGCACACTGTACAGTTGTGCCTATATAAGGCTGGCTAGTGTAAATGCTGATACAACACACTGCACTGTTATGACTATTTAAATCTGGTGAGTATAAATGCTCATAGAGCACACTGCTCTGTTATGACTATTTAAAACTGGTGAGTATAAATGCTCATAGAGCACACTGCACTGTTATGACTATTTAAAACTGGTGAGTATAAATGCTCATAGAGCACACTGCACTGTTATGACTATTTAAAACTGGTGAGTATAAATGCTGATAGAGCACACCGTATAGTTATGCCTATGTGAGGCTGGCTAGTGTAAATGTTGATATATGTATAACATATTACGGCAGATGTTTGTTTAATATGCTATGGTTAAATAAGGTTAGCATATATTTGTTTAATATGGTATAATTAAGTTAAGGCCATCATATGTTTGTTTAATATGCTATGGTTAAATAAAGCTGGAGTACATTTATTTAAGTTTATGCTTAAGTAAGCCTGGCATATATTTGTTTAATTTGGTATTGTTAAGTAAGTCTAATATATGTTTTTTTTTGTGTTTAATATGCTATGGTTAAGTAAGGTTAGCATATGTTTATTGAATATGCTATGACTAAGGCTGGCATGTTTATTTAATATGCTAATAAGACTGTTATATGTGTATTGAATATGCTAATGACTAATAAGACTGTTATATGTTTATTTAATATGCTATGGCTGTGTAAATCTATGTGTATTTAATATGCTAATGACTAATAAGACTGGCATATGTTTATTTAATAAGCTGTATTATTTCCATAATGCATACAAATACTACATATACATTATATTTGATGACTAAATAATGATGGACAGATTTTAGATCTGTCTATGTAATGATGGACAGGTTGTATGTTCACATCCTTATCTACATAAGGATGAACAGATTGCATGTTCACATAATATATTTTATGTCTATGTAAGAATGGACAAGTTGTATGTTTGTCAAACATATCTACATAAGGATGGATAGGTTGTATGTTCATAGAACATATTTAATGGCTTTTAAGAATGGATAGGCTCTATGTTCATAATGTTATGACTAAAAATGGATGGAGACTGCTTGTTCACAAAATATATTTTGACTAAGAATGGGCAGACTACATGTTCAATATAACATATTTTATGGCTACAAGGACAGACAAGTAATTTACAAATAAAAAATAAATACATTTACAAATAAAATAAATACATTTAGTTTTATATCAATATCAAACACCATTAAATCTATGTCAAACCCTCTTACACCAATAGTGAACACAGTTACTTATGTAACAAACACTATTACAACAATATCAAACTAAAACCATTAGATATAAAAATAACACTGGAATAGCATCCATCTTACATGTAATTATTTTGAAAACTGTTATTAATTGCTCTCCTGCTTATTTTGGGACAACTGCTCTGAATATCAACATATTTAAGTTTCATATAGACCTTTAGACATACAATTGGATAAAGACAATTTGTGATTGACAGTAAAAATATTTAACCTTTAGCCATCACTATCACCTCACCAACCTCATGTTAAAGACCTCACTGGCAAGACCCTCACTATCAATGAAAAGCCTATCACATACAGACTGTTGTTTTGGAGCAATAAGTCACTGTAGCTTTTTAAATAACATTGCATGTATTAGTATAAAACACCAGTGTAAAATGTTTTAGGACTGAATGAACATAATGAAAGTTTAAAACAGACAACAACAAAAATACAGAAGTAGAGTCTCTATTCACCTTGGCAACTATAATATCATATGTTTACATATCCTGTTTTATTAACACATTATAAACACACCACCGTCAGTTTTTCTCCATAAAAAGCATTTAAAAACTATCTGTATGATGCCTCTGTGTTCCCATGAAATCCATAACAAAGTGCTATCAAGAAGGATAACTCTGGGTGGAGGTATGAAAACTTCACTCTTTTACTGCTCACCTTGTTTGATATGCTCTCCAGTGAGCACATGCGGTTGCCAAAGCCTTCAGCAGATAAACACACTCTGTCAGTGGCGTTATTGTCTTTGGAGGTCAAAGGTGAGAGGCAGCTGAGGCAAACCATATCATCCTGTCAACAACAACAAAGATGGACATGAAAGTCAAGATTATCTATAATTAATAACTTGATCAATATTATATGTAATTAAACACAGTGTTCAGTATTATCTGTAATCAATAACTTGATCGACAGTTTTTGTTATCAATGTAACATACTTGAACAGAATTTTTGTATGATCTCAAATGTATGCTCAATTAAAACTAAAATATAAATACTATTGAACCACTAATATAACCTGTATACTTTATTGTTTTAGTCACCTTATGAAACAAATGCTTTTACTTTATGGGTGCAGACACTTTTAAAGAGTTGGATTATATTAATGAAATATATGTTACTTTATTGGTGAGGTCACTGTGACAGAACTGGATTATATAGTAAATGTAATTAAATATACCTTATCATTTTACTGCTATATAAACAGAACTAGGTTACACATTATATGAACTTAAACAGAACTAGATTACATATTACATGTAATTAAATATACCAATGTAAGTTTATTGCTGCAAGCAGTTGAATAGAACAGGATAACAATTTATATTACTCAAGCAAATCCTTGTTATTTTCTTGAAATAATCACTTGAACAAAATTGGATTATAATATTAATTAAGCATATACCTTTGTTACTTTACTGAATTTATCACTTGAACATAATTGGATTATGATATTAATTAAGCATACCTTTGTTACTTTACTGAAATAGTCACTTGAACAAAATTGGATTATAATATTAATTAAGCATACCTTTGTTACTGTACTGTGCTTATCAGTACACTACACTAAAAAGTGGAAGCTGTGTTGTCACTAATACAGAACACATGTTTCCTCAGCTTCTGTCAGTATACTGAATTAAGGATGCACAAGAGAGGGAAAGAAAGATTACTTCTTTAAAATGTCTGATACAAACAAAATCAATGAAAAAACCCTCAAGATAGCCCTAAGCCATGACCTAAATCTCATACCATCCCTGAAGGAATGCAGACAGAATAAAGATGA
The DNA here is from genome assembly GCA_028829895.1 of Sinotaia quadrata. NCBI lineage: Eukaryota > Metazoa > Mollusca > Gastropoda > Architaenioglossa > Viviparidae > Sinotaia > Sinotaia quadrata. Next base: position 85,437,482 of record CM054177.1, read on the forward strand.
ACTGGAAACAAAAACATTTTTTTAAAAATAAAATTAAAAATTTCAAGGTGATAGGAAAAGTTAAACTTCATTTAAAGTCAGTAAAATTTGCATTACTTTAATTTTTATATTTTAAAAACCACTACGGATCTATTACATTTACACCTAACCTTTCTCTTAAGAAAAGCAAATCAAAATAAGAACACAAATTAAACAGAAGTACAACACATAAAAAAATAAGAAAGTAAATTCAACAGATGCACACTGACTTAGTGACTACACATAAAAAAAAAATTTAAAAAAAAATTCAACAGATGCACACTGACTACACATAAAAAATAAGAATACAAAGTAAACCAAAGCACACTGACAACAAAAAACAAAACACAAATGTGCAACACTTAATTCTAAGTCACTTAGGGAAGTTTTATAACAGTTTAATCTTAAAACAGTAAAAATATTAAGATATGAGGAGAAAGAAACAGCCCCAAAAGTAAACTGTATTTTCTTAAAGACTTAAAAATTTATTATTTCCAGTTAATAATTAATTGTTTATGCTCAAGTGTTAGTCAAATTAACTATTTATTGTTAATCACCAGCAATGGTTAAAACCTTATCTTCTATTAGGTAGTCACTATCAGTTACTAGAAACTGTCATCATCAGTAGGTAGAATCTTACATATGCTTAGTTGCACTAATTAATTAAAGCCTTGCAAACTTCTGTCACCACCAATAGACAGAATCTTCAATATGCTTAGTCACAACAAATAATTAGAATTTAATATTAATATTTCTGTCATAATCAATTAAACAAAAGTATACCTATTTTCAGTCACCATTGATAGAGATATATTTACACATGTTTAGTCAGCACATACTGTTAGTCACCACCAATGGATAAAGTTTTGTTTACTGTTAGTCACCACCAATGGATAAAACCACTTACTGTTCATCACATCAATGGATAAAATCTTACTGATAGTCACCACCAATGGATAAAACTTTATGTACTGTTCTACCAATTGCCAACCTTCACATACTGTAAGTCCCCTTCCAATATATGCCCTCTTTTAAAAAATGTTAAGCACCACAAAAAGATTCAATCTTGATAACTGTTCTCACCACAGGTGAGCAAAACCTTGTCTATTAGTCACCACTTTAACTAATTATCGGGCATCTACAATGGATAAAACCTTAAATTGTTAGTCATCAGTAGTTGGTCACCACAAATGGATACAACCTTATTTAATTAGTAGATATCTTTAATGGATAAAACCTTTGATAACAGTCATCACTACTTGGTCACCACAAATGGATACAACCTTATTTAATTAGTAGATATATTTAATGGATAAAACCTTTGATAACAATCACTAGTTGGTCACCACCAATGGATGCAACCTTATTTAATTAGTGGATATCTTTAATGGATAAAACCTTTGATAACAGTCGTCAACAGTGGTTAGAGCTTTACATTATGTCAATCACCACTAGTGGAAAGAACTTTAAGTCTGGGACACCTAACTTAAGTTTTAAACATTTTTCAAATAATAAATTGATGATGTATTGAATTCATCTTCTGAGCAACTAACCAAGGTAAACCTTGGAGGCAGAATTACAATGTTTTAAAACCAGTTTCATGCGAAAATAAGATCATTTTCAAACACTAATTAGTGGAATTGGTAAGTGATAATAGCATTTCATCTAAAAATATTAAACATGCATGCACACACACACACACACACACGCACACACACACACACACACACACACACACACACACACACACACACACACACACACACATGTAAACACACACACACAAAAATGAAAGTGAGATTAATAGCGAAAAGAGAGACAGAAAAATAAAGTGAGAATGTTATATATTATATAATTAAAACTCTATAGTAAAATAATAGGAAAAAATATTGGTTAAAAGTTAAAAAGTTTTATTTATGCAAACTTCACGCTTGAATCCATTTCAAGCTATACACAGGTGCAATCTTTCAAAAATATTGATGTATTCATTTTCCCAACAATCCACCACTACCATAATAACAACCATCTCTAAATATAGCCATCTCTATATGCAATATAGCAATAGCAATAACAATACCATAATAACAACCATCTCTAAATATAGCCATCTCTATATGCATCCATTGGGGTCTTTATTCAGCCAGCTAACTGGCTTCCTGTAATGTATATAAAATATTATATTATTTTTAAAGTAAGAGCATTTATGGTAAAAAAAAATAAATAAATAAATAAATATACAAAATGTGAAAAGAAAGAGAAACAAGGTGATTACACATTTAGGCAGCTATCTGCAAAATATTAAAAGAACAGAGTTCATTATAGAAATTAACAGATTATATTTACATAATGCATGATAGGAAATATGACCAGCTTTCAAGATGAATAAATAATGTTGAAAGAAAGGTAAGGCCAATTGCTTAAAACATTACTGGAGGCTCACTGTAAGCAAAATTTCTTTTAATGAAGGTCCAAGAGTAAATAAATACAGCTGAATTAAATCTATACAGTGTTTATTGAGTCAGACCCCAGACACAGTGAAGTTTACAAGCCCACCCCACAAGAAAAGTAAGCATAACAAAATTACCAGAAGAAAAGAAGAAGCTAGATTCAAACTGATACAGCGAAAAATAATTAAACGATAATTTCTACAGCATTCTGGAAAGAAGTCAGGATGTAGCTAGCAGTTCGATCCAGGTAAGTCTGATCAATATGTCTTAGGCTATGTTTAAAAAGACAATGTATGGATTGTATAAGGTCATATAAATACAAGTATTCAGGGACTGACAGCAACTACAAATATTTGGAGTAGGAGATGGTCATAAGATAACTTGTTATTAACTGCATTTTTCATTATGTAGATGAAAGAATGTTTGTGATGTTTAAACTTTGCCAGCCATAAAAGGTATGTTTCTTAAAATAATCCTTTTTCACATCAATACAACTGTTTTTGTTAAAACAGGTGAGAAGGTGAGTAGAGTGGTTGTTATTTAAAATATAATGGTTAATTACATTTGTATTACCATTAAACTTTATTAATTTAAAATGAAACAATGGTGAATATTTTGATAATGATTCTTACCTTGAGGATCTGATGTTCACTAACTGTATTTCCTCCTCTACCTGTTCACCTCAAGGGTTGTGATAAGTGAGCAGATTCATTACTGCTTCACAAAATTATTTCAAACAACAATAAATGGAAGGATTAGGGGAATTTCAACAATCCCAAGCCCAGTGAAAGGGTGTTACTTTGACTGTCACGCCCAAGGAAAGACCCAATGTCCAGTTCTGAACCTCTCCAATGCAATGATAGCAGTACCCAGACCTCACTTCCACAAGTAAAGGAAGTCAGTTAATAACCATTTAAGTCTTTCCACTGGTTAATAAAATGTCAGACTGTCATTCTGAACATTGCTCAAGTAATTCTGACTATTATTAGACTGTCATTCTGAACATTGATCAAGTAATTCTGACTATTATTAACATTACACAATATTAGACTGTCATTCTGAACATTGTTCAAATAATTCTGACTATTATTAGACTGTCATTCTGAACATTGTTCAAGTAATTCTGACTATTATTAGACTGTCATTCTGAACACTGATCAAGTAATTCTGACTATTATTTGACTGTCATTCTGTCATTGGTCAAGTAATTCTGAATACTTTCAGAACATGTCTCTGACAATTTAGTATAATACAATTAGAAAATTGTATTGCTCTCATTATCAGAGTATGTAATTCTGACCATTATTAGAGTTTGTACCTCTGACCATTATTAGATTATGTAACTATGAACCTATATAGAATGACTGACCATTATCAAAATATGTAACTATGAGCTTAAGCAGAGTGACTCTATTAAAAATATGGCACTCTATCATTAGATAGTGTAACTGACTATTAAGAGACAGTAACTCTGATCACTGCTGGAGAATGCAACACTGAATATTATCAGAGGAAGCAGTTCATTAGCAATTAAGTACTTATGACCATTATTAAAGTACAGTAAGACCTCACTATATTGTGATAATTGGGGTCCATAAAATCAGATCACATTAATAGTGGGGTCATATTAATGTGGGGTTTTGCAATAGAATGCATTATTAAGATATATATTTTAGGACTAGGAGCCATTCCATGAACACATTATATCCAAATTCACGTTACCATGGGGCACATTATCGTGGGGTTCCACTGTATGTTACTGATCATTATTACAGTGTGTAACAATGCCTTTTGAAGAGTAATACTGCCCATACATATAGTAATTCTGGCCATTAGAGTATAAATCTCTGGTTCATTATTAAAGCATATAATTCTTACCATTAATACTTAATAGAGTAAATAATTTTTACCATTAGTAAAGCAAGTGACCATTAGTAGAGTATGTAACTCTTACTACTAACAGAGTAAATTTAGTTCTTACTATTAAAAGAATAACTTTGACCATTAGTAAAGAAAGCAAATGACCATTATTAGAGTAAGCAACTCTAAATATTATTTGAGGAAGTTCTGAACATTATTAAAGCAAGTAAATCTAACAATTGGGAAAGTGATTCTAACCATTATTAAAGTCTGTGTGGCCATTATCAGAGTTCTTCTGATCATTATTAGAGTATTCAACTCAGACCATTAGTAAAATATGTAACTTTAAATAAGAAGAGTAACTCTGACCACTCTTCAACTACATAATTAGAGTATGTAACTTTGACTATTATTAGACTATATAATTCTAGCCATTATTAATTATAATAATTCAGATTATTACTAGAGGATTCAGATTATTATTATTATTATTGGAGGCAGTAATTATAATCATTGTTAGGGTATGTAACTAAGACCATTATTAGAAGAAGTAATTCCAACTATTATTACACAAATATTAGAGACACCAATTCTGAACATTGCAAGACAAGACAGGGACTTGACACACGTTTCACCCTATGAGTTATATATTCCCTGGCTAATTTCACAGACTACCTCCAGACCAAAATTCCTCTCAGATCTCACCCATACAAACTCTCCTTCTGCAAGATGTAAGCCAGATGGTACCAAGCTTTACCCCTGACAAAAATAATCAAGTTCCTTTGACAGCATTCTTATTCATTTTACTTCTGTCATATTGAGCTGAAGTAGATTTTGACTTATTGATAAGCAGCTCATAAAAATACATATTTACTTTTTTATTTACTCTAGAAAAATCTCTAACTCCTTCACATACTCTTTTGAAAAAATAATAAATATATAACTTATAACCTTAGCATTTACCATATAAACAATGGCTATTTCTTTGACCTTATAACCTTAGTATTTACCATATAAACAATGGCTATTTCTTTGACCTTATAACCTTAGCATTTACCATATAAATAATGGCTATTTCTTTGACCTTATAACTTGCCTTCTATTTTTTACAAAACCTCTCCAGCATTTCACTTAAGTTCACACCTATGAAATTTACATTTAAAATAAATGAATTATATCCTGACACTGAACAAAAATGCATGGGGTGGGTGGGGGCTGATAATTGTGTGAAAATACAGAAGAATAAGTTTCAGTAAGAGTAAGGGAAGACTACACTACAAGGATTTATTATATAAATGACTACATTTTAGTCCAATTCTTCAATGTTCTAAGTGCTAAATATTGCACTCATATTCATAAAGATCAAAGTCTGGAAAAGAAAACTAAATCATCCTTAGCCATTTTCACTGGCACCTGATGAATAATGCTGTACAGATTCAGTCATGTATGAGACTAAGTGCTATCTCCAGTGATTTCTGGAAACCAGCCTCTGCAGGCAGGATGATGCACACAAAACAATGCTGTTTTTTTTAGGGAGGATGGTTGGGTAGGGAAACATTTGTAACTCAAAACCTGCACATTGAAGAGTGATGCAGCGCATATTGGTAAAGGATGCTGGAATGTACACTGTCTGTGTGCCTACCTCACAGATCCTAGTGGTCCTAAGCACAAATTTTTATCTATGTCATGTAGTAACAATCACACTTACGTCACACTGTCACAGGTACAACTGGTCCTAAACACAAATATGTAGCATACATCATGTAGTAACAGTCCTACTGGTCCTAAACACACATTTATATTATATATTATATAGTAACAGTCATACCTATTTCAAAGTCCTACCACTTACCAGTCCTAAACACACATTTATATTATATACTGTATTATGTAGTAACAGTCATACCTATTTCAAAGTCCTACCAGTCCTAAACTCACATTTATTATACATCTTGTAGTAACAGTCATACCTATTTCATACCTACTGGTCCTAAACAGAAATATGTAGCATACATCACGTAGTAGCAGTCGTACCTATACAAATGTGTATCATACATCCTATTTTACCGTTACTACTGGTCATAACCACATTTCTATCATACTAAAATATAGAAATAGTCATGCTTGCCTCAGATTCTAAACACAAACTTCTATTATACACCATTTACAAAATTTAGTAATAATCATACTTGACAGCTCTACACTGGAAGGGATCTCATCCTAAAGTACTTTAAGAGACTTTAGCCGTTAGAGTTGCCGAAGATATTCTTGTAGGTTATTGGTAAGGTTTTTCATGGTAAAAGTCCAATAAGACAGTTTTACTTTTAGTTGACATAAAATAGCAAGTTATAGATAAGCAACAAATCTAAACTGTAATATCGCATGCTAAACCAAATGTGTTGAGTATTTGTGTGTGTATGTCTGTATGAGTGTGTGCATGTATGTAAAATTACAATGCTAACACAAATGTCAACAACTTGACTGCATATAGCTCATTAGCTGGCATCAGAGTAATTAAATCTCTAAACATAATGACAACAAATCTTCAGTTTAGTTAAAATATAAATATTACAAATGTCTCCAGCTGTGGTGAAAAGAATAATTTTGAAGGAAAAGGAGCATACTGGGTTTGGTTGTGCATCTGAGTTCACATCTGCACATGTTTTGCCTGTGGTGTGGTGTGTGAGAGAAAGAGGATGGGAAGAGAAAAATATGCATTTACATTATTTGGATATATACCAATATGAGCTGTCTGTATTCCACATCAGTCTTGGTATATTTTGGGTTATATCTCATTATCTGTCTGAAAGTCTTGTATTGCGTAGAAAACCATTTTCATTTTTTTCCTTCTTAATATATATACTTGCTGGACTGGGTCCAAAGGAACATACCAATATACAGTGTTGCTTAGCAAAGCTTCAGCATCTACCTTTTCAACAACAACATTCTCTGTGTGCTCAAAAAGCCCACTCATATATGTGATGTCCAGAAAAGAGAAAGTGAACGATTTCCCAAAAGTGAAAGAAAGAAAGAAAAAAAGAAAGAAAGAAAGAAAGAAAGAAAGAAAGAAAGAAAGAAAGAATGCTGGAGAAAGGTGAATTTTCAATTTTAAATCAATATTTTTATCAGAGATTGACTTTTTTACTTTAAATTTCTTTATTTCTCATCAAGAATAGTGTCAAACATTTTATACTGATTCTAAAGCAAAGCCACACATGCACACACACACACACACACACACACACACACACACACACACACACACACACACACATAATACATACTTATGATTTTAAATACTAGTAGCTTCAAAATCTATTATACATTTTCTTTCTCAAACACCGAAACAGGTAAATTTTATGGAAGCTATTACTGAGCTCTAAAGAAATCAAAGTTTCATTTTCAACTTGAATGTACCAGCTCAGAAAACATTGAATACTCCTCAAACTGAATAAACCACTTCTAGCAGATATAACCATGTATCATTTCAAGTGAAACCTCTTAAAATGAAATGCTTCATGAATTGCTTCTCTTGCAACTTGAATTGACCATCTAAAGAAAAGAGCTGTAAGTATTCTTATTGTTCAACTGCACACGCCATCTTAGAAAGAAAGAAGCTGGTAATAGTGTATACAGTTAATTTAACACACTATCTCTGTGGATGGTGCTTGCATTCAACTACATGTATCATCTCAGGCAATAAGCTGGGAGTGTGTACATTCAAATGAACACAGCATCTCTGTCCGCTTGCATTCAACTACATGTATCATCTCAGGAGATATGCTGGGAATGTATACATTCAAATGAACACAGCATCTTTGAAACAGAATGTACACACACCATCTCAAAAAGAAACTGCTTGCTTTCAACCATCTCTGACTAGTGTTTAAATTCACCTGAACATACCACCATCTCTGATCTTCATGCTTTCATTCAAGTAAACATGCCATCTCAGAAAGGAATATGCTGATAATACTAAAATTCAACTAAACACAATCTCTGCTAAAAGCACTTATATTCACCTGATGGTAGTGCTAAACTCAACTGAACACTCTGTCTCAGAAAAGATATGCTGGTGGTGCTTAAACTCAACTGAACACACACCTCAGAAAGAAAACAAATTAGGAATGGCTAGTTTCAAACTGCAACAAAGAACTATGCACTTTCCACCTGAGCACTATACCCCAAGAAACAATGCCAAGATGCATTTACTTTCACTCTGAATACAATGCCTTAAAGAGACAGTACATGACAAATTGCATATTTTGAACATGAATATACACTATGCAAGAAAAGACAGATACACCAAGAAATACTTATTTTCAACTTGAGCACAATGCCTCATGAAGAGATAGATACACCAGGAATTGCTTGAAACAAATGCTATATAAGAGAGATACAGCAAAAATTCTTACTTTCAATTTAAACACAAAATGTCTCAAGAGTTAAATACAACAGGAATTGCTCAAAACAAACAGCACATAAAGATATGTACACCAAAAAAATGCTTAACAATATGCCTCATAAAGATATACACCAAGAATTCTTACTTTCAGCTTGAACATGATGCCTTAAGAAGAGAAAGACACCAGGAAATGGTTATACATTGAACTTGAACAATACATCTCACAAAGATGTACTCCCAAATAATAGTTTACTTACTTTCAGATAAACACACCACCTTAAGAGATATTTTTTAAGTATTTTTGAAATGAACACACCACTTTAAGAGATAGTATAAAGGTACTTTCGAAATGAACACACCACTTTAAGAGAGTATAAAGGTACTTTCGAAATGAACACACCACTTTAAGAGATAGTATAAAGGTACTTTCGAAATGAACACACCACTTTAAGAAGAGATGTATAAAGGTACTTTTGAAATGAACACACTTCCTTGAACAATGAACATGAACATGCCACTAAAAAGAGAGACATTCTAGGTACTGTTGTAGAGAGTTTTTAACTGAAAGTTTAGTGTTTTATTCTCACCTCAAAAATGTACACTTGGCATTATTTTAAATTAAACTGAGACAGAATGCCTCAACAACAAATTTTTTTTTTTAAAAGTGTTGCTTACTTGAACCTAAATATACCACCTCAAAGAAAAAACCCTAACCCACCAAGTGTTGCTTACTTGAACCTAAATATACCACCTCAAAGAAAAAACCAAGTGTTGCTTATTTGAACCTGAATATACCACCTTAAAGAAGAAAAACCCACCAAGTGTTGATTACTTGAACCTGAATATACCACATCAAAATGCAATATAGACATATTAGAGAAAAACAAAAAAATCAATATAAATAAATGTTGTTGGGTTTTTAAAAAATATAAAATAAACGATTTCTTTACTGTGGAAAATATCAACAAAATAAGGTTATCAATTCATATATATATTTCTTAAATATTCTATCTTCTATCAACTATGAAACTTCAAGCTGCGTAAACCAGATACCAAAAGCGCTAAAATGACCCCCCCCCCACCAATTAGGCCTAACGTCATTCTTGGAACAAATATCTGGAAGTACACACTACTGTATCAAAGTGTGATCTACCCCCTCCCCCCCAAAAAAAAAAAAGTATCCAACGTGAACAAGGGCAGAAGTGTGTGTGGGGGGAGGTAAGGAGGAAATATCATCTACGGTAAATAAATTAGGTTGTAAACACAGCAACAACAACCCAGGTACCGAGCGTAGCATACAGAAACGGCTTTGAAGGGCATAAATTCTTGTATCTTTCGGCACACCTACTGACAGGTTATGCCGCTTTTGATACGTTCTGGGGATTAGTTTTGTTATTTTTAAATGTTTGTTTCATTCTTTCATTTTACCTCTGGTTTCCGTATCGCAGTCATGTAGAGTGGCGATCGAAGTAAGGTAGGCCTATATTCGAAACATGCGAATTCACTATCACCTTGATTTTATGTAACGACTGCACTTACCGTGCGAAGGAATGAAACATCGTCTTGTTCAGAACCGCCTCCTTCGGCAGGATCCGCCATTTTTCACAGACGAGGTCAGTCTGAGAGTCAAAAGCAAGGGCAAAGCAATGGTCGAGCCGCCCGTGTAGGTAGCGGCTCCAAAGAGATAAAAGATAAAGGGTACTTCAAGCAAAGCCCGATCTCTCCATCGCATTTAACGCACCATCCACCGCGATCGAAATAATTCGAGCAAGCAAGACTGCAAACGGCCACAGGAACAGCAGGCGAGTATAGGCTCTCTCTCTGCTGTTTCTGCTGCTGAGCGATCGATAGCACGGTGGAGCAGACAACGGCGCGAGGGATGCACGCAGTGATTGGCCGATAGCTGGTGTCGCTGCTGAACGCGAGCACGCGCAGTACCTTTTCAACCGCTCCGTGTTGAATCTTGCTTACCAGGTGCCAGAAACACCGTCATACACCTCCAATCAGCCGCACAAAGATCGCAGGCAGAAACGACGAAAATTCTGACATTTTTGTTTGGTTTTTTTAAAAATGTTATTTTAATTGTGTTTACCTTGAACCGCTGCCGCACTGTTGGGGAAACGTAAAGAAATGACAAGGGTTTATTTCCCTTTCTACTATCACCATCCATCATCAAAACTGGTAAATTGGAGGAAGAAATACTTTCTTAACCGCATCTACACAAAGCTACCCCAAACCTTTACCCACCCACCTTCCCCTACACACACAAACACACACACACATGGCATGATGTCTTCCTTCCAAGAGCGCAATCCTTCCCTCGCCACTCGCATCAATCTGCGAAATCAGCCAAAGGTGGAAGTGCGGACATGAAACACAAACGGAACAAAACCATTTTCTCTTCTCAGTTTACAGACCGAGCTAGTCGCCTGAACTGGAGTTGGTTCTAGTGCCGTCCAGTAGTTTTGCTTTTCTTCAGTTTTTATGGTGCTTTTCGTTTTCTGTACAAAGAAACGCGGCGCCGTAACGATCGTGCGTATGTGCGCAGGGCCGTTTTAAGGTCTTCGTAGGCCCTAGGGCACTCTCATATTCGTAGGCCCTCCTCAACTTAAACTGCCAACTAAGTAACCAGCTAAACACTTTCACATTATTTCCCGATTTCGTATTTAATAATGATTTAGTAATGCACCCGCACCCGTTTTCGATTTCAAATCTCAATTAACTTTTCGCAATGTTAATTATTCAATGCAGTGATGCAGTATTTCCTGTGTTACGTCATACGCATTCGTTAATCGTCTGCTTAAATGTTCTTAAATGATTTTAAAAAAATAAAAGTAATTACTTTTATTTCACCATGTCTGATGGATACAAGAGGAAACACGAGAGTGGATTTGAAAAACGAAAGAAAAAGAATGAGAAAGAAAAAGCATTAAAAAATGCAGGGTTCGTTGCTCCAATTTTTTAGCAGAGGCAGAGATACTGTTTACATTATTGGTATTACTGATAATACTAGTGGTAATGACATTTCATTTACTTCATCGGTCACAATGGACACCAACAATCTCTCAAGGCCAGAAATAATGCTGACCGACTATGTCAAAGTGAAACAAGTGTTATAAAGGAACGGGTATCTGCGAATTCTGCGGTATGTCATGCTGAAGCTATTGTATTTAAATCTGACAGCAATAGTTACAGTAGGAGATGCCGATTTGAAGCATGGTAACGAATACAGTTATTCAAATGATCCAGCTGAATGGGAGATAACTGCAGATCTCATAAGTTATTATGCAGAAAATATCCGTTCTCAGAATTTGGAGTCTGATTTCATGTTAAAGGGTAGAAAATTTGGTGACAAGATCAGATATGCATGCAAAAATATATTTTGTGAGAAAATTAACAAATGGTGAAATTGTCATGAGAGACTGGCTTCTCTATTCTCCTTCAATTGGTAAAATGTTTTGTTATGTGTGCAAGCTGTTTGGTTACAACGCCGGTTGTGCCAATCAGTTTGATTTTGGTTTTGATGATTGGAAAAACGCAATTGCAAGGATTACATCACATGAGAAATCGAAGGGTCATATTGTTGCTCTGTCAAGGATGTTGGAACGCCAGCAGACAACTAGAATTGACGAAGAACTCCAGAAGGAGAAGCAAAAAGTGTGCAAGTACTGGACTGATGTCCTGAAGAGAATAGTTGCCGTGATCAGATTTCTTGCTGAAAGACGATTAGTTTTTCATGGTGACAGTCATTTACATAACTGTCCTAACAATGGAAACTACCTTGGTTGCATTGACCTTTTAGCTGGATTTGATTCTTTTCTAAAGGAACACATTGAGAGAGATGGAAATCCCGGAAAGGGGAATGTATCATATCTTTCTGCCAGTATATGTGATGAATTTATTGATTTATTAGGATCCAAAATATTCAGGCAGATAACTTCTGAAATCAAGAATGCTAAATATTATGTATCGATTCAACTCCTGACATCAGTCACGTGGATCAGCTTACACTTGTTATTCGCTACGTTCTCAAAAATGGAACTGTAGTAGAGCGGTTTCTTCAGTTTATTCCAATTGAACAGCACGATGGTAAATACCTTTTCGATCTTCTGCTGAGTACTCTTAGACTTCATGGTATAGATATCACAAATTGCAGGTCACAATCATATGATAATGCCAGCAATATGTGGCAATTATTCTGGTGTACAAGCTAGATTTAGAGAGATTAACAATTTAGCGGAATGGGTACCCTGCGCTGCCCATAGCCTAAATTTGGTTGGTTCATCTGCTATGGAGAACTGCTCAGCTGCAGTGAACTATTTTGCTATTGTTCAGTCAGTCTACACGTTTTTGTCAGCTTCACCACAGCGATGGTTAAAATTTACAGAACACATGAAGGACAACACTCTTATGCTGCAAGGGCTATCAGCAACAATGTGGTCAGCACGAAGTGACGCCACCAGAGCTTTTTATGCTAATTATAAAGAGATTCGACAAGCATCTATTCATGAAGCAAAATCACTAATTAAAAAGTTGGACCATTTAGAGACAGCGTGAATGTGTGTGATTTGGAAAGATTTACTCCAAAAATTTATATTGTCAATAAAGCTCTACAGGAGCCTGGAATTGAGTTGAGTACTATCATCAAGTTGTATGACAGTCTTATACCACATATGATACACGCGATAAATTTGAAATGTATGAAGGTATGGCAAAAGATCTGACAATCGGATTACAAAGAATGTACACAACGCAAGCGAGAACGACACCAATTTCATAATGAAGTTGTGGATAATACTGATCTGGTTTTAGTATAAGTGCTGGTGACAAGTTCCGTACTTAGTCTTTCTATGTGATCACAGACAGACTTAATACTGAGATCATAGACAGACTTATTACTGAGATGGGAAAACGGCGAGCAGCTTACTCAACACTACATGAAAGGTTTAACTTTCTTCAGGAAAGATCTCTGTCAATCAATGAAACACTTTCTAAAGCCAAGGCACTAATTGAGATGTATCCATCAGATCTGGAAGAGGCAGTTAGTGATGAGTTTCTTTTGCTTTCACGAATGTTTGGTGACAATAAAACTGTGGCTTAACATGATTAGGGCACAAATAGAAAATGGGTTGGTAATTTGAAAGGTAGATTCGGAGAGCAATATTTACATTTGGAAAACTGAGGTCAAAAGTTTACCTGCTGTAGAGAATTCTATTGCCCAATCACTTGAATTTGGAGTGGCAAGAAGTCTGGTCATGAAAGATGGCCATTAGCTTAATGGTGAATTAAGTGATTGAGAGAGAATGGAGTTGCATGTGATATATTTGTGTTTTACATAGAGATTAGTATGTGAGTAGACTATTATTTTTACAAATTATGAACTAAGATTCATGTGTGTACTATGTTAAACACTTGACAATGTTTCTAGTGAACCTGTTAATAAACTATTATGCTGTATGCACACATCAGGCTAACAAATACTGCTGCAGGAAACTGTAAATTGATACTTGAATGTAAGAGAGAATGGAGTTAAATACGTATACATTGGAAACTGAGCATTTGTTCCATGATTATATTTTACAGGGAATAAATAAGCAGCCTTTCTTTCCACATATTATTTTAATCTTCTGGCTTACTGGTTATAATAAACCGCTACCACCATGGTAGATGTGGGGAGGCTCTATGTGCTCTAGTGTGCAGGTGTAAGAATACACTGCACTCCGTTGATGTATGGCAGCAAGATATGCTGACTAATGAGCAATTTCTGGTACAGAGAAGTTCATAGAAATTGCTACAATTGCTATTCAGCTTGAAGGAGCTGGTATGGTGAATGAACATCCAGATTAGCTTTGAGAGAATAGCAGTGAAACAGTGTTTTCAACGTGCAAAGAAGCACATTGAATGGACGTAATAACTTTATTACAAAAACTATTGAGACAGCACCTAAATCATGTTATGTTGAAACTATTATCACTTATCTCTAATAACTCCATTTCTGTTCTCTGATAAGAACTAACCTGTGATTTTTTATTGACACTATTGTTGAATTGTATTTTAGGATATAAAACTGTGTATATAACATTATTCAAACGTAGTTTCATGGAAATATTGATGTCAAGTATTCTTTTTCATTGAATTTGTTACATGTAATTTGATTGCTGATTTAATAAAAGATTTTATTGCTAAATTTATTGACCTTTGTACACATATTGAAAACCTTATGTTGGTGAAGAAAGTGGGTGGATGGGGGCTCGCTAAATATAGAATTGTACAGATGTGCTTATCTGGCCTTACTTTCATGTACATTTTTGGCCAATATTTGTGGTTAGCAAGTTCAATCTCATGTTGGTACATAATTTTCATGGATTCCGTTAGCCCGCTCTCTGTCCAATATTTTCATAATATAGATATGGGTCCCCTAAAGGTTCAACTATACAAGAGTTCGAAAGGTGAGAAAAGTGTTGAGTCTTGTGATACTTCGTGCAAAATGAACAAGAGCACTGGCAAATATACATCCCAATGTTGTGGTCTTTATTTCTGTTGATACTGTCTGTTATATTGGTATTCTTGTCTTTATGGATTTCTTTAATAATGTTGATAGCAAGACAGTTTAAGGTGAAGTTAGTGGATAATAATAATATGTCTGGTTTTTTGTGTTATAATTCTGGTTTGAAATTTGATTTTAAGTAGTACTTTTTGTGTTTCAAAAGTTATGTTTTATTTTTGTTTGAGGCTTCGTTGATCCCTACATTAATAATTATTTTAGGTTGAGGGTATCAGCCTGAACAACTTCAGGCTGGCATATATATTACATATATATATATATAAAATCTATACTGTTGCTGCATTCTTTTGTTTAATGTGAAGTAGTGGCATGATTGTCTGTTATAATATATATGTTTTTTTAATATTAAAGCATGAATATTTGTTTTTAACTCATGTGGTTGTTTATTTTAATTGTGTTGTTAGCGTTTTTGGTTACCTGTTTTTTGTTTGGTGTTGATTCAAAATAAATAATAGGTGTTTTTCTATTGAATGAGTTATTTTAAATTTGGAGATATTTTTAATAGTAATTTTAATTAATAAAGCTAAACTATTATTATTATTTTTATATTTTAAATATTATTATGAATTAAGATATTTTATCTATTGATAGCTTAATAAAAGTGTGAGAAGGTGAGTGGACACACCATACAATCTGTAATATTAATACATAACTGTAGTATCACTTAATAAAAATGTGATTCTTATTACCAGCTGCACCATCAGATTTCAAGAGATGAAATTATGAACACAGATTCTGAAAATTACTCATACTTTTTACTAATCTTATTATTTAATCTTCTTATCTATAAAATCTCAATTACCTTTCTCAGTATGCTAATACTGAGCTGAATTTGAATACTTAACTGAACAAGAACATGAATACTAACATAAAAATGTATGGTACATACCAAACTGAACATGAATACTAAATATGAACAGTATAGTACATACTAACTGTACATGCCAAACTAAACAAAAAATACTAAATACAAACAGAACAGTACATACTATACTGAACATGAATACTAAATAAATATATAAGTATTGTATATACTAACCTGATCAAGAAGGCAAAATATGAACATTTGTGGTACAAAATGATAAGCACAATGACTAATTCAAAAACTGTGAAAAAGACCCACATAAGTGCACAATGAGTCTTCTAGTTCTACATAACAATCATGTGTTCTGTGTACAAGCATTTTTGCTCAAAACTGTTCGCTTGCAATTGGAATCAGTAAAATTTAATATTTATGAAACTTCAAATATTGGATGTTAAGAAATAGTTATTTCAAAATCCACCATTACACGTTCTTTTCAGAATCATATTTTGAAATCATCTTCTCCTGTACTGCTCTTGTAATAACTTGTATTTCTCTTGTAATATACATGAATTAGGTCACAGTCACAATAAAGAGTGAATGTACACAAAAAATATTTTTACAAAATTAAAATAAATTTCAAATCACAATAATTGTGTAATATGGATTTACTGCTCATGGAAGGAAATCTGGTATTGGACTGATTTATTTATTCCTGCTTGATATCATCCATTTCCAAAAAGGTCCTCATTTTGTTTAAATTTACATACATTATTTTAGGTGAAGTCAACAGAAATGAGGAACCTTAAAAAATATAGAGCATTTATTTTAAAATAATTTTAAAATTAATTTGATAATCAAAAATATTACAAATTTTATAACTTACTAATTTGTTTTATTATTATATTTCTCTTAAACATATAACTTATAGCAACTTAACCATATTAATTCAAAAGTGCAACCTAGTGAATATTATGACCTTGTTCTAATTAGTGTGGTGATGTAAATCAATACAACCTATAAAATAAATAGTTACTTGACCTATTGGGTAATGATTTTTTTTCTTTGTATGATAGTGATAATACTTTAGTAATGATAAGATAAAATAACACAAAAAAAGTTTATTTACTTGTACACCTGCATAAGTGATCAACAGAACTTTACATTTTACTTCAGCTAGACAAAAGTAAAGATTTGGGGTACATTTTTGTTTTTGCTGCTTGTTCTTTGTAGTTCTGTAGTAATTATTTCAACGCCACTTTTTTTCCCAACAATATCATTTACAGTTGAGATATGTGTAGTATAACAATTTTCCTGTTTGTGCAGCAGGTAGGGATTTATTACTATTACTTTATAATGCTACTCACAGAGATGTAATACTATTGTATTATGTTGACGCTAAGAGATTACAACTTATTATATACTGTATATATTATAAAATGTTGAAAGCACATTCGATTGATCCAAAGAAACTAACCTGCTTTTCAATAGTAGTGCATATATATAACAACACAAAGTGTTTAGCCCAGTGTGTTTTTGTAATTATTATATTTTCAGTAAATTAGATTCTATATCTTTCCTTTTGTGGGGCGTGTGTAGAATAACAATGTAATTTTACTGTTCTGACCCGCTGTTCTTTTGCTAAACACCTACTTCAAATTAGTAATAAAACAAATTAAAGTATAACTTAAAAATTAACATTGAATTCTAAATCTAAATAAAAGTTTGCAGACATAAATCTGTTAATGTAGTAGTCAAAGATTTTCCATTTATTTGATTAATATATCTTGTAATTCGTTAGACCAAGAATGCATACAAAGGGACGATGTGACAAGTCAGTGCAAAATACTGACATACCCATTCTATGAGTTCAATGCCAGATGACTTATGTCTGTCAAACCACCGAATTTAATATCAGGCACATACAATAGTTAAATACCACGTTTAATCTAGATCTGCCTCTATGCGTGGATCTTGTATCAACAATCAGCTCCCTTGACTGGCTAACCTATAGGCCTAGGCCTATTCATTATCTCGAACGTCAATAGTAACTCATAATAAACCTATGTTAAAAATGTTGTCCTCTTTCTACACACCGCAGATATTGTGGATATCATTTTAATACTACTGACACAGTGATTCAAAATACCAATAGTGACTAGTAGGCCTATAGCATGTTTTATATACTGTTGAAGTTCAGTGTGACAGAAGTAAAAAATGTAATTCTAAAGTCCAGATAGAGTTACACGACCTTTGTTTCAAATATGTCAGGTACCACATTCATTTATTGCTAATTTTTAAAGGCAGTGACTTTTTTTGGTGCTTGTAAATATATGCTAAAAAAGACGAGTAATCTATAAAGGTGAGCATTATCGATAATCTGAAAAGCGAGCAGTGCAGTATTTCATTTTTTAAAAACACTAACAAAATAAACAAACAAACAAAATAAGAGAAAAAAAAGACAAAAAAAACTCACATTTTCAGTTTTGCTTCTTAAATTACGACGAAAACAACAAATGTATGCTTGCTGATGGTGGTCTGTATGCATATGCTTGATTTTGGGATTATTAATTTTGATTTAATTTTTGGAAGTGTCTGTATTCTACAGATGCGTTCTCGACATCGTGTTTTTAAGGAAGGATTAGGATTTTTTAGAGAAAGATAAAAGTTAAGGTTAGCTGCCAAATAAAAAAACGAAGGTAAATACATGCACTAAATTTCATCTTATAAAGTTATATTTTCATTAACTTTTCTTTCATCATTTGTGTTTGTTCCTGCTAATTTGTTTTGTGTGCTAAGTAAATGTAGTATCGTTTAACACCTTTATATATAATATAGGCCTAACTTTTGACCTTCGATATACGTATACAGACGCCCTTGTTATTATAAAACTCGACGGTCATGTTAAGTTGACAACGGTCGTGTAAAGAGTGCCTTTATTGATTGTTTATGCACATACACAGAGAGTAGGCCTATATATATAACAGATATGAGATTTTCTTTCTATGTACACATGAAGATCTTGAACTCAGGCACTTATCCACTTAAAAAAATAATCCACAGAAATCTGTCTAACATTTTAATATCTTGCAAAGCGATACAATTAGCATTCTCCTCCCCCCCCCCCCCATTTCTAATTCATGGGCTGCTATACTCCAGTTATTATTTTCTTGTGTAAAAGGCATTTTCCATCAGTTCGTATTAACTTTTAAAATATTTTTTTAAATTGGCATTACTTCAAGCAGCTCTTTTGTTATCAACCATCCTAAAATTCTCAAACTCCCAATCCTCGTCCATTTAAAGTTCCTTCACTACAACTTTATTTTCAGAAAATAAATAAATAAATAGATAAATTAATCTGCAAGATGAGAACCCATCAGTGGTACAGCAGTTTGGTTTAATATTTACTGGCGTTGGCATTTATTCTTCATCTTGGTAGAAGTGTGAGTAGGCGTTTAGATAAAGTTTCACAGTTTTTTGTCTATGATACATGTACAGGCTTGGGTAGAAGTGTGAGTAGGCATTTAGATAAAGTTTGCTGTGGAAACTTTCAGTTTTTTGTCTATGATACATGTGCAGGCTTGGGTTTGTAAATCTTTTAAGTGCCAATCTAGTATGTTTAAATAATCATAAACTATTTCATAAAAGAGTAGACAAAGAACAAACAAATGTTTAAACAATCCTTAAAGAATCTTTTCATTTTACATATATCAGAAGCATTTGTACTTTAAAAAGAAATGTACCATAAAAAAAGTCAGTGTAAATTCTGAAGTAAAACTGTGTAAACAGAGCATCCACTAAAACATTTTGATGCTGGAAATTGTTCCAAAAGGCATATAATTTACTGGATATTTTCTTCAAATGCTGATTTGTTTAATTGAAACAAATACAATTATGGTAAAATGTCCTGTATCCTCTCAAGTTCCTGGACAGTTAAGCAGATGCTCTGTAGTCACTCATAGATAGATAAATAGATAGGCAGACAGACAGACATAGAGTTAGATTCATAGTTGTATATACACTGTAGTTGTAAAGAGCATGCATTTGGGGTTTTTTTCCAGTTGAACTGTTTGTTTGAAGTTGCAGCCTTGGTTCTCACTGAGTTGCCTGCCCTTTGTGTTTGAAAGTTTTCTTTCACCATGTTACCTAATACATGCAATGAAGTCTCAGGTATGTAAATTTAAACTACCATTACATTTCAGAAAACACAATGAGTACTATAATATTTCTTAGGCTGTTTGTTGTCACATAATTTGGTCAGTTAGGGTGCACAAACAGTGTCAGTTTCTTCTGCTTGTTAAAGTGGCAGACAATAATTGAGTGTACAGCACCTATGATTAATTGTTGTATGGCTGAGCAGAACTTTTGTCTAATTGATGACTAAATCACTTACATTGTGCTTTATAGAAAACTTCAACATTTTGATCATATTTGGCTATTGCTCATCAAATTGTGTTATGGGACTTAGGTTGACAAATTTTTTTAAATGACCTTTGGTTGAAGGATGTTGAACACTAAAAGAAATTGTTGCCCTCCTCAAGTGCTACTGTGTGTAGAAGGTTGGAAATGGTTCAGCTCAGAGCTATTTTAAAAATATGAACAACTGGAAAATATTTTTAAACAATATAGTTTACAAATAATAACAAATGATAGGTCCTGTTATTAGAGAGGATGAGAAATTATGCATATGAAATAAAACTGCTTTTAAAGACAAGTGAAGAGGAATCTAGGTCAACCATGCAAACAAGTATATTCCACTTTTAACCATAAAATAAAACATAAATTGCTGGCTAATTAAACTTTGTCAGGACATTTAGAAATTATAACTTTACTGCAACATCTGGTGTTTATAAATATATATGTTTGAAGTGGATTCCTGTTTACTTGATCTTTAACAGATTTGAGACCTGACACTGAGACAAAACAGCATTCGGTGAAGTTGAAATATGAACAACAGAAACAAAAACGGCAGATGATCTATAAAAAAAAACCAACAGTAATTAATATTAAAGTTGGACAGATATATAAGGAAAAAAAAACATCATTTAGTGAAATTGAAACAAAAACACTTTTGAAACAAAATATCAGTCACTTGGTTTGAAATATGAGTAGCTGAAACGAAACGAAGTCACTGAAGCTGAAATAGGCACAAATGAATCCAGTTATCAGTCAGTGGATTTGAAACATGACACAGTTGCAAACAAATATCAGTCAGTGAATTGAAACTCAATACATTTGAGGTAAAACATTTTTTTTTGAGGGGTGGGTGGGGATGGTGGTGGTGGTGGATTCATCTTATCATCTACCTGAAGAAAACAATAACAACACAACAGATTGAAAACTCCAATGTACATGGACAAAGTTATGGTTGCTGGGTATATTTAATAACCATTGTAGACATTTTATTTTGGAGATAAAATGATAATGATCTTTACAGAACAGTGCATTCTGAAAACATTGACCTGTAGGTCTCTATGTATCAATGAAGACGATGCAGCTACAGGCATTACTGTGACAAGATAGTACCATACAGTTTACAGTTGTGGGGTTGGTAAAGATTCGCTGGGAGTTTTCTTCATGTACATGTACTGACCTTGCTCCATGGTTGGCAAAGATTGGTTGGGGATTTTTTCATACTGTGAAAGATAGTGCTATACAGTTTACAGTTATGGAGTTGGCAAAGACTGGCTGGAAGTTTTCTTCATATGTACGTATACAGACCATGCTCCATGTTTCTGTTTTTCATTGGTTGGCAAAGATTGGCTGGGAATTTTCTTCCTATATACAAATACAGACCATGTTCCATCTTTCTATCTTTCATTGGTAGACAAAGGAGGCTGGGGAATTTTTGCATGTATACAATTCCAGACCATGTTTCATCTTCCTGTCTTGTTCTTGTTATGGTTGACACAAAGTTTGGCTGGGTATTTTCTGCTTATATATAAGTAAAGATCATGTTTCTGTCTTCTGGTGGTTGGTAAAGATTGGCTGGAGATTTTCTTCCTATGCACAAATACTCCGTGATCCTGTCTTTTGGTTGACAAAAAAATAGTCGGAGACTTTTTTTTTTTTACATAACAATAGACCTTGCTCTATCTTCCTGTCTTCCATTGGATGGATGAAAAAGATTTGCTGATTTATCTTTCAGATACAGACCATGCTCCATCTTCCTGAATTGTTGGCAAAGATTTGGTTGGTGATTTTTTCCTTCATACAAATACAGCCATGCTCCTTCTTCCCGTCTTGTTATAGTTGGAAAATATTGGATGGAGATTTTTTCCATATGTAATTACACCATGCACAATGTTCCCATCTATTGCTGGTTAGTAAAGACTGACATTGTACAAGATGTAGACCCTGCACCATATTCCTATCTTTGATTTAACTCTCTGAAGACTGTTTTCCATGGGAACTATTTTTAGTTAGATAATAGTAAAGATGAATTTCATCACTGGCTATTTCAACAAGAGTAAGATTTTTGTTGTTGGTTGGCAATGTTTGGACAACAGCATAACACTCCTTCCATGGTTGTCACCAATGTGTAGCATGTATTAGAAGCTAAATGGAAAAATAAACATATAGACATTGCACCTGTATTTAATTATGAGAATAAAATTATTATATATTGGATTATATGCAGTTAAAAAAATAAAGTTAGACTTTTAGAGCAAAATATAAAATAAAATAACAATAATTAAAATCAGTGGAACATTGCCTCTAGCTAATATATTGCATGTATTTTGGTAGATTATTTAAATTAGATTTATTTGGGACAAATTCTTTAAATTTTACTGACTTCCCAAGGCCAAGGCCATTGTAAAAAAATTATGTCTGAAATTGTTAACAATAAAAATTTAAAATAAATTTAAAATAAAAGCATTATAAACTATTCACAACATTCACACACAACACACACACAACACACACACAATACACACACACACACACACACACACACACACACACACACACACACACACACACACACACACATACACACATACTGATAACTGGGATTCTTTGAATTTTATCTGATCTACCTATGAAAAGGAAATAGTAATACCATCTTTACTCAATCATTGCATTGCCTTCGCAGACTTAGCTGTTTCTTCTTCAGACAACTACCACATTCAGATCACACCCAGCATCAGTATGTTTGATGAAAACATCTCGATCATAGCACATGGTTTCAAGAGCCATGAAATGATCACAATCCAGGCTTGGACACAGTACAGCTGGCGTCAGAAAGAAGTTTTGTTTGTTTCACATGGTCATTTTTATGCTGACCAAAATGGACAACTGGACTTGCAGAAAATTCCTTCCCTTGGAGGTTCTTACAAAGGTATCATTGAATGCAATCTTGAGTTTTGTAAACTCTGCAGAGAGTGTATGTTTTGGTGTAGTTTTTGTTTTTTTTAATAGTGAAGTCAGTTATTCTTTCTTCACTTTGTATTACTGTAAATAACAGTTGTCTTTTTCCAAAATGACATTAGTGGCTTTTATAAATGTAGTTGTCATGTATTGTTCCCCCACATTTAAACATAACTGTCATGCATTGTCACATATAAATGATGTTGTCATGCATTTTAACATATAAATCAATGTAGCTGATACATAGTGACTTTGTACTTTTAGTGGTTTATATAAATGTAGATAACACATAGTGGCATTATATTAATATAACAGACATTTAATCATTTATAGAAACACATAGTGACATTGTATTATATTTTAGGCAGTTAATGATTTAGTTACTTATATTACACCTGGTGCATAGTGACATAATTTTTAGATATTTAGTGGCTCATAGAACTGTAGCTGACACATAGTGATATTGCATTAATATTTTAGACATTTAATGGTTCATATAAATATAGTTGACACAGAGTGACGTATTAATATAGCAGACAATTAGTAGCATATAGTATCTATAGCTGACAGAGTGACATTGTGTTAATATAGTAGACAGTTAGTGGCTTATACAACTATAGCTGACACAGAGTGACATTTTATTAATATAGCTGACAATTAGTGGCTTATACAACTATAGCTGACAAAGAGTGACATTGTGTTAATATAGTAGACAGTTAGTGGCTTAACAACTATAGCTGACACAGAGTGACATTTTATTAATATAGCTGACAATTAGTGGCTTATACAACTATAGCTGACATGCACTGTCAAGATATAACTGTAATTGACATGCTGTGGCATTGTTTTAATGTAGTTATTGTGTGGTGGCTTGAATAAATGTAGTAGATTTCTAGTGTCCTTTTATAAATCTTGCTAACATATACTGGCATTGTTTGAATGTAGCAGACATAATTATACTATAAATGTAGTGTTCATTATGGTATTGTATCAGTGTATTAGACATGTAGTAGCCTAGCATAACTATAGCTGACATGTAAAAGTGCGAAAAGTGTTGGAAGGAAGATGAGTTGTACAGAAATAGCTAGAAATGAACCTTGTCAGTGTTGGTTTTGTATAGTATATTTTAATCCTGCAATAATAAGATGCTCCACCTTTAAATAGTTGCATTTTAAATCCTGCAATGATGAGATACTGTGACTTTGTATAGTTGTATTTTAATCTTGCATTAATGAGGCACTAGCTTTGTATAGTTGTATTTTAATCCTGCAATAATGAGATACTGTGGCTTTGTATAGTTGTATTTTAATCCTGCAATAATGAGACACTGTGACATAAGTTTGAATGGCTAGTTCTAGTTTTCTGCCCAAATTCCTCTTTCAACATTTTAACATTGTGTTCAGAATTTCAAATTAATTGCTAAATTATTCTTGACAATGACTGAAATTTTGTACACATCAAAAGTTACAAAAAACATTTATTACTTGAAGGTGTAGACTCAATGGGATTTTTCTGGAGTATGACACCCTTATTGATTGAGCAACAGGATGCCCGCCTGGTGATCAAAGATGTAAAAAAACCTCTTGTGGTGAATTTTGCTGTTTTTCCAGACCATATTGTCCCCACAGAATCTACTGTCTCCACCACCAAAGCATCAGTTAGACCTTTGTGCATTGCCACAGCTACGCGTTTAATACTAGCCCCAGATGTTGAGAGAATAGAGGTAAATGTTGGCAGAGTGAGAGGGACTCTCTTCATACCTCAAGGTAAATGTTGTTCATGTCTTTATGGGGAAGGGTTAATTTTTTTGCATGATTTTTATATCATTTCAACTTTGATAACTTTGTCAGATATTAAAATTAGGTCGCTTCAGGATAAAAGTCATTTAAAATTAATTTTACAGAAAAGGACATTTTTTTTTTTTGGTATTGAAGGTAAATCTCAATATCCTGGTGTTGTGGACATGTTTGGAGGGGCAGGGGGGATAATTGAAACAAGGGCTGCGTTATTAGCATCACATGGATTTGCCGCTCTCTCTCTTGCATACTTCAAGTACAAGGATCTCCCGGAGAAATTGCAAGATGTTCCTGTGGACTACTTTGAGGTGAATTGATATTCCTAACTTGATGTTTTAATGTCAGAATAATTTTGCCACTGTAGCGGTATCCACTTAAATGTTTCCTTAATTCCTTGTGCAAGGAATACGGATTTTTAAAAATCTTTTGATAAGTAGAATTGAAACAAGACAGTATTTTTACTTGTCCTGTTGAAAGATTAGTCATGATTTCTACTAGTTCGAATTATTTTACCTGTTCAGGACAGTCACATTTGTTGTACATGTATTAAAAGCATTAAAGTGCTGTGCTTGGATGTTTACAATGAAAATCAAAGCTTATCACTTGAGGGAGCTCTATCATTTACTATCAATCCCATGAGAATAACTATTATAAGACTAAGAAGGAGCTTTGCCATTCATTATTAATCCCACCAAACCCTAACTATTATAGGACTAAGAAGGAGCTTTGCCATTCGTTATTAATCCCACCAAACCCTAACTATTATAGGACTAAGAAGGAGCTTTGCCATTTGTTATTAATCCCACCAAACCCTAACTATTTAATTATAGGACTAAGAAGGGAGCTATACCATTCATCATTTAAATTTTTATGGGATTAATAATCATAGCATTCCCATGGTATCATTCATTATTAATTTGATCAAAAGCTAATTGTTGCAGGATAATAGAAAGTAGTATTATCGTGGCTATTCATTATTACTATCCATAATTAATCCCATCAAAACTTAAGTATTATAGAAGGCAACAGCACTGTTTTATTAATCCCATCAAAACTTAAGTATTATAGAAAGCAACTGCACTGTTCATTATTATTTTACTAAAACATATCTATTATAGGATTACATACTATACCATTCATTATTAGTCTAATCAATACTTAACTATTATAAGATTATGTGCTGTACATTCTCTTCAAAACTTTAATTATTATTGGATTATATTCTGTACTATTCATTATTATCTAATCAAAACTCACTAGTATAGAATTATATTCTACTATTCATTATTAGTCCCATAAAAAATTGACTATATTACAATTATATACTCCATCATTCATTATTAGTCTCATCGAAACTTAATCATCAGGAGGCAGCTGACTGGTTGAGCAACCATCCTGTTGTCAAACCTGGTGGGATTGGGGTTGTAGGTGTATCAGCAGGAAGCATGATGGCTCTAGTGATGGGACTTGTTTGTCCACAGGTAAATACTTTACTCCATGTTAAAGAAAGTGTACCTAATTAAACCACCCATCTGTATCAGTCTCAGATCTTTCTTGAAGATTTTTCTTTGTACACTTTCCTTTATTAAAAAAATAATTATCATTTTTTTTTATTATTTGAGATGCTTGAAGTGGGATAGTTTTAGCAATAATAATTATTTAATATGTGTAATTGATATTGATACGTCCAACCGGACATATTGAGGAAAACTTATTGCCTGTTGTGCCGAGATGCATTTGCAGAACTAAGTCTAAATAAGTAATAATTGACTAGTGAAATACCTGATAATAATTATTTAATGAGTTTAATTG
Organism: Sinotaia quadrata; assembly: GCA_028829895.1. Classification (NCBI taxonomy): domain Eukaryota; kingdom Metazoa; phylum Mollusca; class Gastropoda; order Architaenioglossa; family Viviparidae; genus Sinotaia; species Sinotaia quadrata. The sequence continues at coordinate 85,464,558 of CM054177.1, forward strand.
ACTAGTAAAATATCTTATACAAATTATTCAGTAAGTATAATTTTCAGATGAAATACCTGATAGAAGTTATTTGATGAGTTTAGAGGAGGTAAAATATTTTATTTCTTTTCAAATGTTAACTATCAAGATATCGTTTGAACATAAAGTGTTTTCCAAACTAAATTCATGGAGTTGCTTGGATTATCAAAGTGTTTAAATTAGTGGATTTAAAAATAAAACTATAATTTGGTTCAGTTTTAAATAGATATGTTAATTTATACAACATTTATACTGTATTTGAAATATTTACAATTTGATCTATATTTTTATAATAATCTTTTTCAGGTCAAAGCTGTTGTGAATATTAATGGTGCACCATTTCCCTTTAACAATGATTTGCAACGGTATGGACAGATCTTCTTAAAAGCAGTAAAGTACGTATTTGAAAAGAGATGGTACTATTTTTATTGTCATTAATGGGATATGTATTAGGATATGTATTGAATTTTTTTTTAGTTACTAGTTTGGGAATACACATCATGCAAAGAAGCTTTATGTGTTATAAATAAACATTTTCTTTAGTTAGTTATATAGTTGATTATATTTTTTCTTGGAGAATATTTAATTAGGACATGAGTATACAATTTTTTAGCAAATATTTAATTTAATATGGTTATGATTGTGATAGTCTAACTTTGCCAAGTTAATGTGCACTAAGAAGTATTGTCACTGACTATACACATAATTTACACAGCATAGTTTATAGCAATTTACATAGCATTCTCTACTGAATAAAAAGTTTAATATAAGAATTCTTTTCAGAGGTTAGAAAAATGTTGCACACAATTATACATATGGATAAAATACATAATTACTGGCTGAAAAAGAAATCATGAAAATTACAAGTCTGGAATTTATACCTCTGAATTAATTTTACTCAAAATACCTTACAATTAACCATGTGCACCTTCAAATGGGGTCTCTCAGATGCGTCATTTTATTGTGATGGAAATTCAAAGATAATTTTGGAAAACTGAATATTGGTTTTTTACAGAAATGTTGTGTGATAGTTAAAACGATTGTCTTATTGTTGTAGAAGAGAGAGGACTTTTATTCCACCTGTATAATCTGCCAACTGAGAGACTAGTGGTGTTTCCTGGGAGAATTATTAATAAACATAAATTAAGATTTCTCCATCACTTGTAATTAGTTATAGATGATTTTAATAATAATAATAATCATAACCAGTACCAGAGTGGTGCACGTCTCAGAAACTAAAAGCCAATCAAAGCCAGCAACTAGTAGCCAGGCAAATCTACAAAGTAGTAGCCAGGCAAAGCCAGAAACAATTATCCAGTCATAATCAGAAACTAGTAGCAATCTAAATCAGCAACAATCAAACAATCAGAAAGATCAAGCAATCAGAATCAAATAACCAAAATCTGGACAAATCAACCAGTCTAAACCAGAATAAAAGCAAATACAAATAAAATGCAAAATCAAAAACTAACAGCCACTTAAAATCAGCAACAAGCAATCAGAACTAGAATTAAGCAACCAGCAAGAAGCAATCAACCTTTCAAATTAAAATCAAGTAAACAATTAGAATCAAGCAACCCGTCAAAACCGGAATCAAGCAAAATCCAGATGTTGATAATTGTGTATTATTCAATTTTAATTTCATTAACTTTTCTGCTAAAAATTTACTTTTTGAAAAACAAATAAATTAACAAATGCATTTCATCATATTGTAAATATTGTTATATTGTTTTTCTATTTCATTTATTGCAGTTTGAAGATTTATGACTTACAAATGACTGACCGAGGATTACGTCTTATCGATGCTATCCCCAAGACCAACATTGAAAGATTTTTCCCAGTAAGTACTCATTTAAAGAAATTTATTAAAGATTCTACTTTATTATCATTATAAATAAAGTTGATGCGCTTGGTGATGGTGAGATGAAATCTGTTAGCTTCACGTGCAGCAAACCAGTTCAGACATTGCATTTAGTCAGTGGGCTTTTTCTTATTCAGTCGTCTCTCACTCTTTTTGCTCATGAATGGTGAGATTAGTGGCCTTGATTTTTGTAACTGCTTATTTCAAGAATTTATGCAAATAAATGCATATTATTATTGTGTTTGAAAGTTTTTGTTTTCTCTTAATTATCAAACTCTTTAATTGTTTGCTTATATTTGTTTGTGTCTTTAAGAAAAAATTAATTAGAAGCATTTGCTTTAACATTGTTAAAAACTAAAAAGGATGGTATATACTGTAAACTTAAGTGTGTTAATTAAAAAAAAGTATTATGAAATGAGCATTTTTGTGGCTGTTTCTGAACCTTTCCAATCAGTTTTCTTTTTCAACTTAATTTAATTATATTTTAATGTCTTATTTTAAATTAACATTTCTTACATTTTATATAATGAATTTAATCTAACATTTAAGAGCCAAAAATCTGATTGCATATTTTGATTGCAATAGATGTGGCAGAGCCAAACTCGCATCTTGTGCTTGGCAAGTGAGGATGACCAGCAAATCCCTCCCCACCTCGTGCTGACATTGAAATCTCTCTATCCCCCTCATTGCCGCCATCTTATCGATGTGATTGTCTATCCTGGAGCCGGTCACCTCTTGGAACCACCATACACGCCTCACTGCTTTTCTTGTTTCAGTCCTGGTGCAGGCAAGCACATTTTATTGCCTTGCATTGATTCTTCTTGCTTGTTTTAGCCAATGTATTAAAATAATTGTTCATGAATTTTAAAGAATTTTACAGAAAGTTTTCAAGAATATTGTGAAATTTATGAGTTGATATCTTTCCCTCTCTAGGAGAGAGGATGAGTAAATCTGAATTTGAGTCTTAATGAGTCAGAGGAACATGATTGTAGCCAGATTGGGAAAGGGTTTTGATAGTAGCCAGTTGAGAAGTATGGATTTTCAATGCAGAGATTGTTAAGTGAGAAAGAATTGTAATGATACAAGTGTATTTTGATGACGGGGAGACTGTTTTAGCTGGATCTAATAGTTTTCACATGATTAGAGTAGGAGGGATGGAGTCCAGTTGTCTTTGTGTGATTGTAGTATGAGAGATGAAATCCAGTTGTCTTCATGTCATAGAGAGATGGAATCCATTTGTCTTCATGTTTTTGTATTAAGAGAAATAGAATCCAATTGTCTTCATGTGGTGGTAGTATGAGATCAGAATACAGTTGTCTTCATGTGATGGTAGTATGAGAGACAGAATCCAATTGTCTTCACATGATTATATTAAGAGAGATGAAATCACGTTTTCATTTGACTGTATTAAAGAAGATACAATCCAGTTGTCTTAATGTGACTGAAGTAGATTTGGAATTTGGAAATAATCAGCAAGTTGAAACAGAAGGGTCACAATGTAGAAATTTTAGAAAGAAGAGAGTATCCCCCAAAAAAATTGGGTATAGAGTGTGATGGGGAATTCAAATGCATCAGGGGTAAGAAATCAGAATGCAGCCAGGAGATTATGAAAGAAAGATGCCAATACACAGCCAGGAAACTTAAAGGATAGTGTCAGTATACAGCCAAGAGACTGAAAAGGGATAATGTCACATTAGGGAACTGAAGAGATAATGTCAATACAGCCAGGAGTCTGAAGAGATGATGGTAATACAGCCAGGAGTCTGAAGAGATGATGGCAATACAGCCAGGAGTCTGAAGAGATGATGGCAATACAGCCAGGAGTCTGAAGAGATGATGGCAATACAGCCAGGAGTCTGAAGAGATAATGGCAATACAGCCAGGAGTCTGAAGAAATGATGGCAATACAGCCAGGAGTCTGAAGAGATGATGGCAATACAGCCAGGAGTCTGAAGAGATGATGGCAATACAGCCAGGAGACTATGAAGGGATGGTATCAAAACATTCAGGAAACTGAAGGAATAATGTCAACGAAGTCAGAAGATTGAAGAGATTATGACAATACAGTCAGGAAACTGAAGAGAGATGTCAAAATTCAGACAGGCAACTGGAAAGGTCATGTCAGTAAAGTCAGGAGACTGTCAAAGAATGGTGTCAGAATACAGCCCGGAAACTGAAGAAATTATATCAGTACAGTCGGAAATTGAGGGATGTCAGTATAGAAAATAAAAGTGTGTGTTCATAGACTGTCTTTATTGTGTTTGTATTTATTGCTTGTGTATTCTTATGTTTATTTATGTAAATTTTGTGTTTATAGTGTACATTTGTGCCTATAGTGTGTATATTGTGGCAGAGTGAATTTGCTTGTCCCTATTTTAAAACTTAATTATTACATAGTTTGTTAAATGTCAATGTAACATGACCTTGAGGTACAGCACATGATGATATGTTTGTAAGTACCAGAGTTAAAATAACAACTCAGGTAAAGAATATGCTAGAACTTGCTGCTGTAATCCAAACCAGTCCAGAGTGGGTGAGCAATCTTTGCTGTCCAATAGTTTGTTTACAAATAATGAACTAGACTGGGTGGGGATTGAAACTTACCTATTGAAGAAAGTTCTATATTCCAATCATTTTGATTGTCATAACTCAAGTCCAGTCATGAAAAGATGATCATTAGCTTATAGTGAGTTAACTGATTGATTGAGAGAGAATGGACTTAGAAATATTTCGTACAATTTGCTAATTTATTGTAAAGATGTATTATGTGAATATTTTTATTTCTACAATTGTGAATTATGATTCTTGTAAGTGATATGTTAAACACATGATATTGTTTTTAACAGAAACACGTTCATAATTGACTGTGTTGTATTTATTATGTTGTATGGATGTATTGGGCTAATAAATACTGTTGCAGGAATTGTAAGTTGAGAATGATTGTAAGAAAGAATGGAGAATTGAGATGATTAATCTTGGAACTTAGCGTTACTCTCTGATATGATGTTTCAGAAAGTAGCAAGCCTTTTTTTATTGTTTCCCTTTCTTCTTGTTTGCTTATGGTGGATTTGAGAAGTTTCCCCCATGCTAGGATATGGCAGTTGTGTTGACTCCCTGCACCCTGTTTGTGTGTGTTGGCAAGTGTTCCACTGAGGAACTTTCTAGCAAAAAGGAGTGCTAAAAGTTTATAACTGTGATTGCCTACTCAAAAAGCTAATATGGCGAAAATGTGACTAGATTAGTCTCGAAGGATCTACAGTGCTGGAACATTTTGAAACATGTTTAGCAGAGCATGTGAAAGATTGACTATTCTGTTGTGAACAATAAACTTGTGATAATGTTACGAAAGCATATGAAAGACTGTTGTGGCTTATGTCATTGAACAGGTTAGGTACAACTATTATCAAATCACTATAACTCCATTTCTTCTGTGATAAGAATAGCCCTGTGTTTTATGTTGATACTAATCTGACTGCTAAATTATGTGTTATGATATGAGAGTGAATAAGTATTGGAATTACTTGAATGTTTGTTCATGGAATATTGATGTCAAATAATCTTCTCATTGTATTTGTTTATATGTATATTTGATTGTTGATTTAATAAATTTATTAAATTTATTAACCTTCTTACACACATTAACAAAACACATTTTGGAGTGACAGTGGGTGGAGGGGGGCTATAATTAGAGATGGATTTGCTACTCTTTTAGTAAGAAGTTTCCACCTACAAAAATATTGTGTGACAGTAAACATCCTGTCATATTGTTGTGGAAGAGAGAAGACTTTTACTACACCTATTTAATCGCCAAGTGAGAGATGAGTGGTGTCTCCTGGGAGAATTATTAATAAACATAAATTAAGATTTCTCCATCACTTGGAATTAGATATGGATGATTAATAATAATAATAATCATAACCAGTAACAAAGGGGTGCATTGTCACATATACATATCTGTGTGTGTGCGTGCAATTGTGTGTAGACTGATAGACTGAAAAATTGAAATGCTGCTGAAAAAGAATGTGAGTACCGATGTGTGAAATAATTGAGGGGAGAATCCCAATAGATTGTGATGTCTGTATATTGTGATGTCAATATACTGTGATTTCAATATAATGTGATATCAAAATACAGTGATTTCAATATATTCTATAAGTCTTGGAGTCTGAAAATTCCTAAGAAATTCTGATCTCAGGGACTTTTGGACCCAGACATATTAAATTGTAAGGAGCATTTTCTTTTCCTGATCTTAATCTTTGAATGTTTATACATTGGGCCATGTAACATTATCTTTCAGTACCATTTGAATAAATTATGCTTATAGCCAATTCTGCAAGGAACATTATGAAAAATTATGTTTACAGCCGGTGCTGTACTTATAGGTACTTATGTTTACAACCACTACAAGATGCATTGTGGATAAATATTTTTATAGCCAGTTCTGTGGAGTTCATTATGAATAATTATGTTTACAGTCAATTCTACATGTTACAATATGGATCTTTAAATGAAATGGGAGGGAGTAGATGAGAAAGAAAGGAGTGCTGAATTAGTTATTTAGTTTACACATTTATAATCATATTAGAGTATTTGAATGCATTGTTAGGAACATAAATGAATTTATTTATTGGAAGGCTTGATTATGTATGTCATATTGTGAGTGAAAATTCGAGCATCATTTAGCAAACGATCTTGACTGTCGTGGTTTTTTATGAGTACTTTGATATTGTCTCTGTTTCGTGAATGCAACAATATAATATAAAGTTGGCCTGTGAAAACTTATTCCTCCCTCCATCCTTTCCCTCCCTCCCCCTTCCCATGAATGCAACAATGCTACATAAAGCTGGCCATTTTGCTAAAAAGAACTCCCACCTGTTTGATTATAAGTCACATTGCAAATTACCTTGACAATCAGGTTTTTTTATGAGTACTTTGAACATATGAAAAAAAAACTCTTTAAGGAAAAAAACTGGGCATGTGGAAATCAAGGATGCTTTAGTTTTATTCACAGAGCTAAAAAAACTATATATATACATGGAGAGAGAGAGAGAGAGGCTTTTCTGTGCAGTCAAACACATACATGTCCATTCATAATATTACATGTGACAAACAAATTGTTTGAAGCATAATTACAAAATGAGTGCTGATACAAATATTTTTGTTACTTTAATTAATACTCACAGGTACAAGTTAAGAGAATTGCTTTCATATTACAGTTTTGATTACAAATACACTGTACAGTGATTTCTGTAATAAGGAGGTGGATGAAAGATTTGACCAACCCCTCTAAAAGCTTAGAAACTTTTAAGAATTCATTGACACTGAATTGCAGCATAGAATATGTTATAATCAAATGTTTTTCTTTTCCAGGTTTAGATTTGGTGTGGGGAGGTAAGCCAAAACCACATGCTATTGCTCAAGAAGATGCATGGCGAAGAACTCTCACATTTCTTCACAGGTGGCTGGTAGAAGACAGACATCATGCACAAGCAAAACTATGAAACTTTAAAACTGTGGGTTGAACTTACCTGTATGTTTCATTGTATATACCATAAGAAAACACTCTTGTAGGAAAACTGACTTTTCAGCAGCTGAAAGAAGTTTGTGTGGCATGTTGATATCAAGTGTGACTTGAATCTGTAACTAATTGTATTCCTGATGATAAAACTAAGCCAGTAAGGATTAGCTTGCAATCATTTCCAAATGCTGGCTAATCTTTCTCTAGCTGTGCCCTTGATGCTAAAGTGGAGCAGATAAACAGTTTGTAATCTTTTCCAAATTAATATCTAGCCTGTCTCTAGTCAGCTCTAATGGTATTTGTAAACATCTGCAAATTAAAATGTAATCAGTTGACTTGAATTCAGTCTGTCTTTAGTAATGTTCCTAATAGTAAATCTAACCAATACAGATTAACATACAGAACATTTCTGGGACATGACTTTGGTAGTGGCTGTTGCTCACCACAATGGGCAGAATGACCTTGCCTGTGTGAACAGTGTCAGGATGATGGAGACGCAAGTACCGAATTGTGAATATGTTCACAAAAGCAAAAGTGATTGGTGAGTGAATGTCAAACATAATTGTGTTTGCAGTGTGTGTGTGTGTGGCTTTGTTGAAAAATTTAGAATATCACCGACGGTCTTATTAACCGTTTCGATGCTATTGCACAAGAATTACGTCAACAAGGACTTGCTGAGGAAAGAAAAGGTTAAAACGCAAATGTTAACAACTGTATTTTGTTTCTATCAAGAGGTCAAGATAAATTAGATGAAAACTGATAAAACTGGTGGTATACCATAAGTAGCAGACAACAAAACATTTTGTTGAAGTCTTTTGCCGTTGTCAGTAGTTCTGCTGGTATTTTTTTAGTCCGGGCTCCTGGGACAGCGACCATGGAAGAGAGAAGGGCTCTCATTTATGACCAGGACGTGCGTGGGAAATGCCAGTACATGTTTTGGGGAGAGAGTACGTCAAGCCCGCCGAACATGCTTTTACGTCACGAGTACGTACATTTGCGTTACGGTCGCATTTCGCCACTGGAGTGGGAACATTTCCAAGGGTTACACTCTCAGCTTTGCACGGGCGTTACTGAGCAGATGTCCATTTTGACCCTGGCTTTGACTATCGATGTCTGTTCTCCACTGGTCTGATCACTTACATCTGACTTCACCTCCATTCGTTCAACTTTATCCAGCTTTTAGTCGTCTAGCCAGCATATACATTGTCTTGCATCTCCCACTGTTCATTTACCGGTATGAGATACTTGTGAACCCGAGTTCGGTGTTAACTGACTTTTTGATATTGGTGTTCATACTACTGTACACGGAAAAAATGAACGGGTGGGGTCGATGACCGGTATTTTGCGCACTTACTGTAATAATGTCTTTTTGTTAGCTGTCCTTTTGCTAACGTTGGCACTGAAACTGTGAACGCTTGCAAAGATTTTATTTCTTGTCCACAGTCTACAGCAAAGTTAAAAATATTAGGAACTTAACCAAAATAGATAATATTCTTGAGAAAAATCACTTACAAATTTAAAGAAATTGTTGTCGTTGGAGATAGTTTACCTACTTTTTAATGATTGCTGTATGCACATTGAACATGATACATTTATTTCTCATGAACCATGAGACATATTTTGTTTCGTGATGATGGTGAGAACTATTCAATACTGGGAACTCTTTCTTGCCATGGATTGTTTAAGTACTTGGAGCGATTTTTAGCGTGAACTACTTTAGCACTTTAATATAGACTGTTTTAGTATTTAGAGCAATTTTTAGCAGGGACTGTTTTAGTAATTAGAGCTATTTTTAGCGGGGACTCTTTTAGTACTTAGAGCTACTTTTAATGCGGACCATTTTAGTACTTAGAGCGATTTTTAGTGGGCTGTTTTAGTACTTAGAGCGACTTTAATCCTAGGCTGTCTTAGTATTTGGAGCGATTTTTAGTGGGGACTATTTAGTACTTAGAGCGACTTTAAGCCTAGATTGTATTTGGAGCGATTTTTAGTGGGACTATTTAGTACTTCGAGTGACTTTAAGCGTAGACTGTTTAAGTACTTCGAACGATTTTTAGTGGGGACTATTTAGTACTTAGAGCTATTTTTAGCGAGGATTGCTTTAGTACTTACAGCTATTTTTAGCAGGGACTATTTTAGTACCTAGAGCTATTTATAGTGCAGAATATTTTAGTATTTAGAGCTATTTTTAGCGAGGATTGCTTTAGTACTTACAGCTATTTTTAGCAGGGACTATTTTAGTACTTGAGCGATTTTTAGTGGGGACTGTTTTAGTACTTAAAGCTATTTTTAGCGGGGACTATTTTAGTACTTAGAGCGATTTATAATGCGAATTATTAATTTTTAATGTTGGGAGCTTTTTCTTGTTATATTCTACGCAGCGTAACTTTGTATCTTTCTTGTAATATGTATTGGGAGCTCTAACTTGTTTTATTCTATGCAGCGTAACTTTGTATCTTTCTTGTAATATGCTCTCACATTTGAACAGAAGTCTAAACCATTTCAATCTCTTTAGAGAATCTTACTTCAAAAATATTCTCTTTTTAAGTAAATATCTGTGTGTGTGTGTGTGTGTGTGTGTGTGTGTGTGTGTGTGAGTGAGTGCGTATTTTACAGGAGCCTTTTCCACAGAACATTTTACGCAAAGTTTAATTTCTTTATATCTTTTTGCCACGTTGCTTTTTGATCAGAGATAGTCCATGCTGAAGAATAAAAACATCCATCATACTCACGCACACACACCGTAAAAGCATATATAAAAGTAAATCTCCAGCTGGCAAATCAATTTCAGTCAAGTTTTAGAGCCTGCACTAATTAAAATTTATAAATAAACACAAAGGCCCGCGGTTAACTCTGGCACTAGTAACAATTTATCTGTTTATAAATAAGAATACGACAGGGTTGAGGGCATTTTGGGATGGGGTTGTTCTAAATCAAAGAGGACATTAGCAGAATGGAAAGGAGAACGTCTCTAGACAGAAAGGGGGGGGGGGCAGTTTGAGGGTATTACCCCAGCCTTACCCAACTAGTATTAAGCGGTATATTATAGTTGATCTAAATTGTTGTCCTGTCAATTGTAACATTTAGTATAGATGTGAAATTAGATTTTTACGAAGGTCATGAGATATAATCATTAATTTGATTAATTGTAATGCTCATAATTGCAGTAAATACACCTTTTTAATCACTAAAAAAATCATTCTAATTTTATTTTTAATGCTACCTTAATCATGGCAGTAAACTTGGCGTATTACCATTTTAATCAACATAAGTTAGAACTTTTCTTTCTGCAGCAAATCCGTGCTGTGGCACTCTTTGGCAATAGCATCGAAACGGTTAATAAGAACAGCGGCGGTTGTATTCTAAATTATTTCAAACATTGCCATTTTTACAAATTAATACAAAATTAAAATTAAAAACACTTTATTTAAACACACACAAGCACGCGCATGCACGCACACACACACATACATACACACACACACACACACACACACGCATACAAACAAACGATTACTTTTCACATTCATTCACCAACCACTTGGGCTCTTTTTTTTTAACAAGCCCACAAACTGGTGTTTTCTTCTTGACACTGCTGTCGGGCAAGGTCATTCTGCCCATTGTGGTGAGCTGGCTATTCTATCACATGTCGGTGAGTTGACGACAAGCCATCAAAGTCAATTCTGTCACTTGTGAGTGAGTTGATTACCAGTCATCGAAATCAATTCTGTCACTGTCGGCGAGTTGACTGCCAGCCATTGAAGGCAATTCTATTACATGTACTTGTCAGTGAGTTTACTACTAGTCATCGAAGTCAATTCTGTCACCCTTCAATGAGAAGGTACCAGTCATGGAAGTGATTTCTGCCTCTTGACCTTGAGTTGATTACTTAGGTCAATGAGTTGTCTCTTATGAAGCGTTTAAATTCATTATGGCCAGGTCACACACGCACTCACTTTTCTCGGTTCTGACTTCTACTAAATTCACATGAATCAAACAGATGAGTGAACACATGTGCCACATTTTAAATATAGAATTTCACAGGAAGCGTGTCGGCCTAGATATCTGCGACAGCTAAACTGGAAACGAAAATGGTACCTCAGGTACCAGGACATAGGCTTAACAGTCTTTGCTGAGAACTGAGCAAAAAGGGAATGGAGGTATGAAGACATTGAGTTGATGGTCAGTTAATAAGACCAAAATGGGAATGGAGGTATGAAGACAATGAGTTGATGGTAAGTTAATAAGACCAAGATGAGAATGGAGAGCTCAATCACAAGGGTCTTAGTCAATTGTTGCAATTTGTGATAATGTGTCAGTCTACAGTAATGTGCTTAATATTCAGTAAAAGAAAAATGACAAGATTTAAAAAAATTTTTACCACATCATCAAAGTTCATTTTAATATGGATTCATGACCCCAAAAAACCTGTATTTCTTAAGAGGTTATTACTGATATCTTAAAATATATTTCCTATGAGATTAATTTTAAAATTTCCTTTTTGACTCACCCTGATTACTACAAATCCAAAATTCATCAGAAAAATTATATTTCCTCTGAGATAATAGAGATTCCTAAAGAACCCCCCCCCTCCGATCCTAGTGTTGCTTAACATAAATCCGCAAATTATCCAGAGAAAATATAATTCTTGAGAGATTAATTCTGATTCCAAAAGAAGAAAAAGTACAGTGAAACTAGTGCTAAAACAGAAACTCAAGGAAATTTCTAACCAGATAGTTTAATCAAATAAATGCCATTCTCTCTTTGTAGATGTTATCTCTTTTCAGAAGCTAAAGGAAATTACTGTCCAAGTAGTTTAATCAAATAAATGCCATTCTCTCTATGTAGATGTTTTCTCTTTTCAGAAGCTCAAAGAAATAATTGGTATTTTAATCAAATAAATGTCATCACTCTCTTTACAGATGTTATCTTTTTTTCTGTATCACACACACAACAGCCACTACCAGAGGTATGGTCCCAGAAATGTTCTAGCTGGCAAACTCTACATGTACACCTGGCCAAAGTATTTGCATCTTTAGCTCCCATGTCGTGGTTTGCCAAGAAATGCTTCTCTAGGTCTTCAAAACGTCTGAAAAAGACAGGAAGAGAGCAAAGGAGACACCGTTGGAGAACAAGTCGTTGGCAGATGTGATGGTGTAGATGTATGTTTTGCCTCAAATACCGGTGATGCTTTTGGGGAAATTGTCGTGACCGTTGAACGCTTAGTACAGATCTGATTTCCTGTCGCATGCGATTGAAAAAGTGGTTTCTAAGGATTTTCTGTTGGTCACTTTTACTGGATTCAGTATGTCTGTTGCCATATTTGTGACCTAAGGTTGCTCTCAGTTTCTCTTCTTTGGGTGGTAAGGTGATTATGCTAGAGACGTGTTGGTTACTCGTTTCTATACACATCTCTCGCTGTTGCTGAGTGGTTTCTGGACATTTTTCTTGGTGTAGATGACTAGTTTCTGCACATGTATCTTGTGCTCGTTGATTGGTTTCTATACAGATCTTGTGTGTACTTTGATGAACTTCTGTACACACATCTTGTGCTTGTTGTTTGGCTTCTGTACACACATCTTGTGCTTGTTGTTTGGCTTCTGTACACACATCTTGTGCTTGTTGTTTGGCTTCTGTACACACATCTTGTGCTTGTTGTTTGGCTTCTGTACACACATCTTGTGCTTGTTGTTTGGCTTCTGTACACACATCTTGTGCTTGTTGTTTGGCTTCTGTACACACATCTTGTGCTTGTTGTTTGGCTTCTGTACACATCTCTTGTGCTTGTTGTTTGGCTTCTGTACACACATCTTGTGCTTGTCGGTTGGCTTCTGTACAAGTCTCTTGTTTATTTTGAATGGCTTCTTTACATATCTCAGGTGCTTTATGACTGGTTTCTTTAAACGTTTTTTCACGTGGATTATTTTCTTGTTCAGAGCTCTCAGTTGTTCTTTCAACTTTGTAAGTGAACCCCTCCATCCTGCAGATAGATAGTGATGCTACCTGAATGATTGATGATGGGGAGTCGGGGGTAGGGACTAAATATGCCAGATAAGATTCAGACTGCAACGACTGACACTGCACAACAGGTGATAGGGAAAAGCTTGAGAATTAGTGATCGTGATGGATCTTTTAGCACTGAAACAACACCTTGATCCAGACATTCAATGGATAAGCACTTTTGCGGTAAACTCTGCCGATAGTCTTCAGCAGTCTGAGGCCGAGATTAAGAAAAGCTGACGTGATTCGGTAATTTTGGCAGATTGCATTGGAAAGCAAAACTGGATATCTTAAAACAAGATGGTAAATGGGAATGAGGAATTCTGGATATGGCTGCTGTGGAACTCCAGCAGAAATAAAAATGGAATTTCTGACATTCCAGTTTTCTTTGAGAAAACATGAATGAGGCTAAGGTATTTTGGTCTTTTTGGTCTTTTGCAACATAAACATCTCAGCTTGGCAGGGTCCTAATTCTGATTCTGCCTCAGACGATGGTAGTGATGAGAAAGATGCCAAATTCTGGAATTCGCCTACAGATGGTGGTACAGCAATAAGAGCTATCGAAGATCCTGTTGCCTGCAATGATCTGTGTCCTGTGTCCTCATGGCAGAGTCGCATGTTGTCGATGTCTTCATGTCCAGGATCTCGAGGTCCTATCAACATATACATCACAGAGTCAATTCAAAGACTACCCATTATCATCGTGCATTAAGGTTGACGTCACAAGGTCAGTCCAAAAACTCACCAGCATTATCGTACATTGAGGTTGAGGTCAGTTCAAAGTCTACTTATAAGTTTATGTCATGAGGTCAGTTCAAAGTCTACTCATAAGTTTATGTCATGTGGTCTTTCAAAGTTTTTCAACGTCATCGTTTACTTTATCTGACATCACACGGTCAGTTCAAAGTTCACAATGTCGTCTTGCAGGAGTAATGACGACACATGATTAGTTCCAAATTTCACAACATCCATCTTACACAAATGATGACGATACATGATCAGTTCAACGTACTGTTCTCAACGTCACACGATCATTTCCCATGTCCACAATATCGTCTTTCACTAAAGAAAAAGTCCTTTCAAAGTCTATCCAGTATTATCAGAATCATCACAGTATAAAGATGACTTTACATTCACCAGAAACTATATGCTATGCATTATAAACAATTTTTGTCCTTTATTCAAAATGCATTCTAAATTTTATGCACTAAATAAATAGATAAATAAGTATGAACTGTTTTTAAATGGGCGTTTAACTGATTAATCTTAAAATATTCAGAAACTGTTAAATCTACTAAATATTATATGTGAGTGAAATGTTTGCACACTTTAAAAAAAACAAAAATAAAATGTTGAACATACTTTGAACTGAACATAATTATGAGGTCATCTTTAGTGTATTATAAATATTCAGTGCAAGGAACAAAACAACATTTTTTTCCAGCAGCAAGAAAGAAAATTGAATTAAAAATAAATTAAACAAACGATTAGTAATGGCTGCATCAAATGCCTGAAATGGCCCAATGTGCTGTCAGAATCTTCTAATCTTGTCATTATTGCATATTAATTATTACTGCACTTCAACTTCAGACATGAAACAAAAAATGTTTACTTTGATATCGTCCAGCCATTCATATCCAGTGTCTGGAACAAGCTGACCACAAACACACCAGTTCTCAAAACTCTCAGGCCCTGCACGTTCTGGCTGAGTTAAGCATGTTCACAACTGTTCCAGGTGTGTCGGACGAGTGAAAATTCCAGCGTGGATCTCCGTTGGAACCGATCACAGATGTCTGGAAATAGGTAAAGCAATACGTGTTCAGTTTTAGGTTGAACAAAGTATTTTGGTGTACATGCAAAATACTAACGTTCTATTAATATTGGTGCACACGAAATCAAGAGTCCGCTGACGTAACAATACTATTAGTGTTGGTAATGAAAAGTCCGCTGACGTAACAATACTAGCCTTCTATTAGTGCTGATGCATACGAAATGAAGAGTCCGCTGACGTAACAATAAAAAAATGAAAAAATTATGTCAGTCTTTCAGCTTTCGAGAACATGATAAAGTCTGGTACTTCGGGCAAATATTCAGCATGACAGGATTAGCTCTTCACATTCAAATCACTCAGAACAAGTTCTTCTGGTTAACATATAAGTTCAGGTTCAATCCCTTAAATTTTAAGTATAAGAAAAGGGTTCAATTCTTCAAGTTTAAATTTAAGAACAAATTCCAATTCTCAAGTTTAAATATAAGGACAAAGTTCAATTCTTCAAGTTTAAATTTAAGAACAAATTCCAATTCCTCAGGTTTAAATATAAGGACAAAGTTAAATTCTTCAAGTTTAAAGTTAAGAACAAATTCCAATTCCTCAGGTTTAAATATAAGGGCAAAGTTAAATTCTTCAAATTTAAATTTAAGGGCAAGGTTCAATTCGTTCAGTCCTTTAAAATGACAAAGAGTTCAGCTGTCCCAGCTTAAATACAAGAAGAGCGTTCAGTTCTTCAGGTTTCATTCAATATAAGGAAGGGTTACATTCTTCAAGTTTAAATATAAAGACAGGACACTATTCCACGGGTTTAAATATAATGACGTAGTTAATTTTTTAGGGTATAAATATAAGGAAAGAATTCAGTTCTCCAAGCTTAAATGCAACAGGGTTTAGTTCTTCGGGTTTAAATATTAAAAAAAAAGGTTCACTTTTGTGTGTTTAATTATAAGGAAAAGTTTAGTTCCTCTCAGGACGGAATACATTTATTCACAAAAATAATAGTCTTTACTCAGCAAAGGCTTTTTTTGACTTTAAATAACTATTCAATTTAGGGTATATTTCTTTTAGATTAAATAAAGGACCTAGTTCAAGTTCATTTCTTCATATTCATATAAATTTTATAAAGCTACTTAATTAATTAATCATCCATTACTAATTACAAGTTATGAGAATCATAATTTGTGCTATTAATAATTCTTCAGCAGACACCACTCGTCTCTCTCACTTGGCGGGTGCTGTAAACGTTTTCTCTCTTCCACAATATTAAAGACAAAACGCCTACTGTCACACAATATTTCTGTAGGTGGAAAACTTCTTACTAAAGGAGAAGATAAAAACTGATTTTAATCTATATTTAGCGAGCCCCCATCCACCCACTATCTCTGAAACATATGGTTATCAATATGTGAAAGAAGGACAATACATTTATTAAATCAACAATATAGCAAATACAATGAAAAAGATTACTTGACATGAATATTTCCATGAAACCACGTTCGAATAATTTTAATACTGTGATTAGGTGGGTTTAAACGATTAACTTCCCAACCCACTAATCTTCCAATTCCACCTGTAACGGGTCTTTATAAGCTGCAGATGGAAAAAAACTCGGTCAAGCCTCTGAGACGTATCCGTTAATTACTCATTCTGTCAGCCTGAGTGTTACTGGTTTCAGAACTCCCAACACCCTTGCAAGTACGAACACTTCTAGAAATATATATAGGAATTCTGGCCCTTACACCCTCTTCTTTAATTTAGGGGAACACTTCTAGAAATATATATATAGGAATTCTGGCCGTTACACACTCTCCTTCAATTTAGGGGGACATTTCCTAAGATAAGCTGTTGTCTGACTTCAATGCAAAATGAAATTTAGCCCCCACCCTAAGCAAACATGCCTCCTTCTTTAATTAAATAAGACTTGCACTGGCCTGTGTTCTAAAATAAGTAATTTATGAGAGTTTTATTTCTATTTATGAAAACTGAGCGACATGGCTTCAGGTTCTTTGTGTCTACCCATGTGTGACTAAGGCTGACATCTGGTGGCATGCTAAAGAGTACAGTTACCGCCTAGTTGCCGCTAGACTAGACCGTCCATCCTTTGATCAATACCTAACGGTTATTTTGGTCCTCTTACTCGCAAGAAAAAGTAACCAAGTGAGAGTAGTGAACATTTAATAAAATTCAAGAAATTAAATAAA
The DNA here is from genome assembly GCA_028829895.1 of Sinotaia quadrata. Lineage (NCBI taxonomy): Eukaryota > Metazoa > Mollusca > Gastropoda > Architaenioglossa > Viviparidae > Sinotaia > Sinotaia quadrata. The sequence continues at coordinate 85,481,927 of CM054177.1, forward strand.
TTTAAGAAAAAAATATAATAATTAATTATCACTTGTGTTATTTGCGTTTCGGGTGTTACAAATACCTATATAATCATTTATCCTAAAACACAATACAACAGATTAGTGTCAATAAAAATTGCATGATAATTCTTATCAGAGAACAGAAATGGAGTTATTACAGATAAACGATAATAGTTTCTACGTAACCTTGTTTAAGCGAAGCTGCAGTAGTCTTTTCATGCACTTTTAATGACAAAGCCACAAGTCTATTGTTCATGTTATCACTGTCAATTCCATGTGTTTTCCTTCTCACATTGCAGAGCATTGCTTAGCTGCTGTTCTCTCAAGGTTAACATGGGCTCTCCTTCAACTTATTCCCATTAAGCTAACAGCTGGCTTTCATGACCAGACTTCCTGCCACATCAAATTCAAAGTGATTAAACAATAGAATTCTCTACAGCAGGTAAACTTTTAATCTCAGCCCATTGGCTGGTCTCATTCTCATAAATCTTAACTATTGGATAATAAAAACTTTTAAAAACTACTCATCAGCAATTTCTAGCATATTCTCAACTCTAGTTGTTTACTCCAACTCTGACACAAAAATACCAAGGTCAGGTTACTTCAACAATTAAGTCTAGAAATAGTGATAGGCAAATTTACTCCACCACACTATTGGTAAAAATTAACTGGAAAATAAAATGAGCAGAGAAAGTCTGTTGATTTACCTCCGACTGTCCAGCTTGTTTAGACTTTCCACCACAGTGCTGGACTTAACCCGGTAGTATTATACCACAGTGCTGGACTTAACCCGGTAGTATTCCATGAATGATTTGTCAAAGTCGACCTCTTTCGACAATGACGATTATCATCAAACAGGCTGGTAAAAGCAACTGAAAATGTCACTGATAAATTCACCACTAAACTATGGCTAACATATTTCTTAACAGACATTGTGAAACATAACGTGTACATTCCTCGAAGGAGAAAACTACGACACTACTGTTTGTCGCCCTACATTTAACTTTACAGCCATTATCCTACATTTACAGTCATTGGTGACGTCTGCTTGTCGCTCTACATTTACAGTCATTGGTGACGTCTTCTTGTCGCCCTACATTTACAATCAATTGGTGACGTCTTCTTGTCGCCCTACATTTACAATCATTGGTGACGTCTGCTTGTCGCCCTACATTTTACAATCATTGGTGAGTCTTCTTTTCGAACTACATTTACAATCATTGGTGACGTCTGCTTGTCGCCCTACATTTTACAATCATTGGTGAGTCTTCTTTTCGAACTACATTTACAATCATTGGTGACGTCTGCTTGTCGCCCTACATTTTACAATCATTGGTGAGTCTTCTTTTCGAACTACATTTACAATCATTGGTGACGTCTGCTTGTCGCCCTACATTTTACAGTCATTGGTGAGTCTTCTTTTTGAACTACATTTACAATCATTGGTGACGTCAGCTTGTCGCCCTACATTTTACAGTCATTGGTGAGTCTTCTTTTTGAACTACATTTACAATCATTGGTGACGTCTGCTTGTCGCCCTACATTTAAATTTGCAGTCAGTGATGACTGCTGGTCGCCCTATATTTAATTTACAGTCATTGATGGCTTATGCATGTCGCTAAGTATTGTTTGTTTGTTTGTGTGTATGAACAAGGAGGTTCATTTTCTGTCAAATGTGTTATATACAGAACAATTAATCCTAGCCTTTTCCTCTTTCTGTAGAATCAGTAGGCTAGTCTTTGTAGATCTGCTGCTTAGGCATCAGATCATGTAATTACTACTCCCGTTTCCTTTGCTGACATTTACTTTCCACCAGGCGGCGCATTGACTTTAAATCTCTCACCCTCTACTCGATGTAAGTCTAAATCTTTCTCTCCTGTGTTTGTGTCTCTCACTGCCTTGACGACCATTTCAAGCAGACAATTCCTTATGGCGAGATGGACTCTAGGTATTCTAAGGTTAGAGTGTTTAAGGCTTCACCGAACTTCGCCATGTCAATGGTGTTCAGCTGAAGAAAGGCAGTCAGCTGGTGGCTTGCTGGTATCACCCTCCTGTCTTGTCATTCACTCCGAAGGACACTCTAGCGAACTACAAACGTTTCTTGACACTCGGCACTTTACTGCCAGGAATTCCTGGAGTCTGCTTCTTAGCAGTCAACTGTTTCGGCAACCTGAAAATGCTGGATCAGTCTCGGCGTGGTGAAGCTATTCCTTTCTGCATTGCTTCTTGTGCAGAATCCAAGCTGTCACCTCAACCCAAGACGTCTGCCGGCAGCGAATGACTAGAGTGTACATATAGGAGAGCATATCACTTAAATTAGGACTATATGTTTTACAAAAGTTTTTGATTTTTTTATATACTGGAGCTTTGGAGAGTACTAAAACATTTCCAGCATGAGTGTGCTCAAAAGCATTGACTTGGATTTGACCTAGTTCTGGCTCATGGTTTCTAAAGCAACAAGTATTTATTGATAAACACTACCTGTCAGCTATTTTCAGTTTGATACAGTTGGGTTTGGAAAAATGTAATTTACAGTGTTAAGCAGAGTGAATATTGTATTTTTTCTATTATTATTATTGCTATTAAAGGTTAAGACCCCTCGATGACATAAAATGTTAGAAAATATATATAAAATTAACTGTTTTTATCCTACTACTCATAGACCCCCATTTATTGTGTGAAATGTCTCAGCAGAGAAAACAGTTCACTAATAAACTGGTGATGCAAAGCAAAATAAATTGTCATAAAATGGGAACTTTCTCATTATTGACTTAAAATCATAAAAATGTTTTGGTGTAGAGTATGGACATAATATACTGAGAATATATTGGCAGTTGAGTAGGTTTAACCTCTAATAGTTAACCTCAAAATTATCCTGGCAGAAATTTAAACTATTTAATTTATCAGTAAGCATTGTAATAGAATGTATTTTTTTAATTTACTCATGCATAAATGGATACAAACACACATTTTTATTCTATGAAATTTTAACTAAATGTATTATTTTAAAAAAAATTTGATTATAATTAAATTAAAATTTATTCACCTAGGCTTTATAAAATTTACAGATTTTTTTAAAATATATTTTTCCATTAGATTATAGCTAAATGATTTCATACAAATATCTCTAGACATGGGAGAGTTCAACACACTTTTTAACCCTTACATCAGATGATGACAAACAGATAAAACCAGAGTTATCAGATGACTTACTAAACATGTACCCTGCAGACAAACGCCATCTGATGCAAGTCATACATTACCCAGGAGCTGGACACCTTTTGGAACCTCCATACAGCCCACATTGCCGATCATGCTACAATCAGGTCTTTGGTAAGGCTTCATTGCATTTCAAAGTACATATTACAACCCGGTCTTTAGTAAGGCTTCATTGTATGTAAAATGTGCCTATTTATTCAATCTTTGCATTTAATTTAAAAGTAGATATTACTCTTTCCTGATATTTTTTTAATATTATTTTCAAAGTCCTGATGAGAGATTGAGCTTAAATGGAAAATATGTTTTACTTTAAACAGTTCTAAATTACCCAGTAATTTTGTCCCATTAAATTATAATTAATATTTATCCCTGGACTTGGCCCATCCACAGTATTGGTCTTGATTTTTTGTAAATATCTTTTGATTATTAGTATTTTCATTGCCATTTGTTTGTTCACTAATATTTTGATTTGGAATGATAGCGTTGCTGATATTTTAACTGTTCTCTGTCCAATCCAGTGGTATATGTAATCGCAGGACAATTGAAGTTAACTTTCTAAAAGAATAATAACTTTAACGTTCTTAATGACATGTCAGTAAAATTGTTAGAGTTATTTAATATAATTTATTGATGGGGGCTGGGGTAGGAGGATCATCATCATATTTTCAGTGCTTAGAGCTTGAATGTTGTGTGCTTCGTGTCAACATATAGCAAGGTATTATTGTGCATTGTTTTTTTAGTGCATACAAATATTTTTTTTAAAATGTTTTTAAAGGACATTTTTTATGATCCAAACTAACCAATGCTGTGAGAACTGAAACATTGTTCTTTTTAATATTTATTTCATTTATCTGCAATACCCCTGTAAATCTGAGCAAACCATTTTATTAAGACAATTTCATTACTAATTAAAGCGAACACAACTTTCGCTATCCAGGTAATTTTCTTTTGTATTTTGACTTGTTTTCTTTTCACCTAAATTGTGCCTATAGAGATAAATGTGTCAAAACCAATAATAATAATAATTGCTTTTGCTATTTTTTTCAGATAGGGATTTGCTGTGGGGAGGAAATCTAGAAGATCATGCTAAAGCACAGATTGATTCGTGGCCAAAAATTTTGAATTTCTTCAGAAGCCATCTACCTCAGTAGGAATGTCCTTGAAACATGATGTCATGTTAAATAAAAGTTGAAATTAGTGGTCATAATTTTGAAGTGACAATTAGATTGTTCTTTTACTTCTGTTGTTTTAATGTTAATTATGATAAAACTATAATTAAACTGTGATGAAATTACAGTTACCTGGAATGAGTTGCATATCTTTCAATGAACATGCTTTTAATATCCAATCATACAACTTGATAGGGATGTATAAAATTTTGGAAATTTGTTAGACAGAATTGGAATTAGAATTGAACTGGAAATAAATTATGGAGAAAGAAAAAAAATAATACATATATTCATATTTTGTTAAATATTGCCTGTTTCATTGACAGCATTTCTCAAAAATCAAAAAGGGAGTGATCCTTGGTATTTTTTTAATATTTAGAAAAGTATTTAATATTAGTGCTAATTGTTATGTAATATGTATATTTTTAATAAAGGCATTATTAACTTATTTAAAAATCTGTTTAGAACATCCCTTATCAACATTTAAAAGTGTTGCACAGTTAGCTCTTTTTTTTTAATTTTCATTTGTTGAGCTTTAACAAAAATGTGTCTAATTGCACACTTTATAGGACCAGCTGTACCTTTATGCAGAGGTACAGATGTTGAAATAAAAAATCTGATGATGCACATTTTATGGGATTGGTTGTACCTTTTAGGCACAGATGTTGAAATAAAAATCCTGTGATTGCATATTATTTTAAGGTGTAGCCTTTAGAGAATGGTATTTGTGTTGCAATAAAAATCTTATGATTGTATATTTTGTAGAAGTGAATCTACAATTTAAACAGTGGATAGAATGTGTGCTGCAATAAAAATCTTATATGCAAAATTGCATATATTGTATAAGTGAATCTACAATTTAAACAGTGGATAGAATGTGTGCTGCAATAAAAATCTGATGATTGCATATTTTAAAGAAACTGATATTCAATTTAGATAGTGTAATATATTTTGCAATAAAATCTGATTGCATATTTTGTAAAAGTGGATGTACTCTATAAATAGTTATATGTGTGCTGCAATAAATATAATCGATAGCAGAGCTTGAAGACAGGCGACTGATAGATGAAGTTGATTTATATCAGCAGAACTTGATATTTGCAGTTAGGCCTATAGATTATACCAGAGAGGAGTTTGACAAATAGACAGACATTTGAGAACAGACAGTAAATAGATAGACATACATATTAACAGATACAATTATTGATTATATATTGGCGGCAGTTGGATAGGCTGACAGAAAAACGCTGTATTTAGTGGTTACGCTAACAAAACTTTGACGTCACCACTGGAGCTTTCGTGGATCATTTCATCTTCAGACGTTCTCTGACGTGAAGTGCTCCAGTGGGACATGCTCCAGTGGGACATGCTCCCCTCACGAGTATTCTGGGAGCGCTTCAGATATAAATTCTTCTTCCGTTAACTTTTTTGCCCCACAGGAATTGCGTGAAAACTTTTCATCTTTACGATGTTTTCGGTTTTTGTAGGATTCCTGTAGGGTCTTCCTCCTTTCACTTGTATTCAAGGAGGGTGGTGGTGTTCTGCGTTGCCGTGTTTGAGTGTGTTTTTTCTTCGTCTGCACGTTGTCGCGACTGTTGTGGATAAATTTTAATATATATATATACCTCATAGAAAAAAAATGACGAAAGCATGCAACTACCCACACCGAAAACCAACCCTAACCTGACAACAGAAAAAGACAAGAAAACATTACAAAATCCGAACTCCCACACAGAAGTTCAGACGAACCCAAACAGACACACACACCCCGTAGATGACCGGACAGACGAAAAACCACCACCACGACAAAAACTTAGTTGCTGAAAGCACAAAAACAAACACACCACCACCCAGCTAGAAAAAACAACAACAATAGAACTCAACCCACTATCGTGTTGGTGTGGAGTGTGGTGTGAAGGGGGAGGATAGTGGGTTGAGGAAAACACACAAATAACAAAACAAACACTGAACAAACCAGGAAAATCAACATTAAAAAACGCGCATCACACTGCTCCCCGCCCCAACACAAAAAACAACACCAATAACGACAGAAAACACCCATCCTCAAACCAACAAACACCCCACCAAACATAGCAAAGACGAAACTACCACCACCCCAACAACCCCAACAAAAATCAAATAAACACCCACCCAACCACACTGAAAATAACAAAGAAAACAAACGCTTTTCACTAATACCACTACCCATCCCACCCCACAGGCGAACTATACTACCCAGACAAGTGGCCATCAGATATAGACCCCAATAAGGCAAGACACTGGAAATAAAAATTACAGATTCCAAATTTTACACTCACACATAAACACACATCCAAAGTACAAATACCAAATACTACAAACGCGCGCGCAAACAACTAAAAATAATATCATGGAACTGCAACAGCATAAGCAACAAAATACCGCTATTACACTGCATGATAAAAGAACACAAACCAGATATAATATGTCTACAGGAGACCAGACAAAAATACAACACAGTCCAAATAGGAGCCACAAAAAAGAAAACCCAGCACAGTGGGGGACTAGCCTGTTTAATCAAATACAACCTAAACTACACCAGGGTAGAAAATTCAGATTCTCACCAAACAATAGCACTAACAAACAACAAAAGTCATTAACTACACATAACCAATGCATACTTTTTACCAGAATCACTATAATCAAATAAAAGCCAGGGGAAAAAAAACACTTTTACAAAACAACATAATCACAGGGGGACTTCAACGCTACACCCATGCTGGTCCAAGGGAAGTAAAAAGGCAAATACTACTCTACTGGCTAACGGGAAAAGCCTAACATACCCACCCACCCCAATAAAAAATAAAAAACCAACTAGAAATCAAAACACTCATGATATTGCACTGATGACCCCCCCCCCCACTTTAAAAACCACAATTACAGTAGATGATGACAACTACACCAGTGACCACCACCCCATCATCCTAGAACTAAACACCCAACATAAATACGAAACAGAAACACAATATCAACATGGATATTATCCAACAACAACAACAATTAACAAACGAATACATGGGCTACCAACATAACAAATGCCACCACCCAAGCAGCAAACAGCCTTCCCGCTCACCCAACCACATCAAGCGGCTCCCCTCACCCCGTGATGGAACCAAAAAACTAGAAAGAATCAAACAAAGAATAGTCGTCGTAATGTAGGGACGCTGGTCTAATCAGCGGCACTGATTTACGTCTTGTAGATTTATTATCTTTTAATGTCCTATGGTTAATGAAACGTCCACAATATGCTAATGTGTGGGGGAATTCATAGTACCTTCGTTGTGAGCCATCGATTCCTAATCTCTATGTTGCGGGAGCAAACCCGGACACAAACGCGAATAACGGGACTAAACTCCGAACGTATTCAGTCGGGTCAAAGGTGAAACTTGTTCAAAAGCAGCAGCAAAGTGGGTCCCCGTCTGTTGTGTATCTTTGATGCTGTGGCTTTGGTGAATGTTTATGTTCAACGGACACGATGTATTCAAGTTGTTAACTGGCACCGCTAAGAATAAATCAATAGTCATCATATGGGTCAGTAATACATTAATAAATATTTTTATTTAATAGAATGATTCTTATAAAATCTTAAGTAAAATTGCAAATATTATGAGTTATCAATATTAATTAGTAAAGTGTATGTTCGGTCAAAGTGACAAATGCCACTGGCTAAATCGATCATTATAGTTATCGCAACTAATTAGCGATCATATGATTTCGCACTGGATGGTTGAATATAAAGTTTATTCCATGATCATTGCAACGTTATTTTTCACACTTTTTAAATTAGGCCTACAATTGCAGTACGTTCCAATGATTCTGGTTTTAAATTTATGCAGTTTCTCTGATTAGACACTAAAAATTTTAAAGCACACGGAGCCTGAGCAAAGATTGTTATCTCACACTGGCCATTTTCTTAATTCCTAATAAATGAGTTGGCAGTGATATTTCTGTCACCTTTTGCAGAAGAGATAAAACTATATTTCTTGATTGTTGACGATTAACAGCAGCTATGATGCAATTTGTGGTTCGGGACTGCTTGAACAGTGTGGGAAGGAAGTGAAACTGTTAGGGACATATATAACACAATGTCATCGAATTGGTTAAAATAATTCTTTATATCATATTTTGTATTTGTTATATATTCATCTCAATATATTCCATAACTGCAATGTTTTGTATAAGCTGTAATTGCTTTATGTTGATAATTACATCACCTGGGAGTGCATTTGCAAGCCACCATGGCAATATATTCATCACACTGTGGAGTGTCCAGAGATTAATTAATTGGCATGTGAGCTTTAATAAGATTACATAGATATATCATCCCTAGATCGATCCCAGTCAATGGTCTTACCTATCTGACATAATTTACAGGTATTTAAGACATTGCTTACCACACTCTTCATAATTTATAGTTGCTTAATGTTTGTAGAGCACACTTTATTTAATGTACAAATGCTTAGGATGAATATTGCTGACCACACTGTGCATAATTTACAGATACAGCCTTGTTGGCCACACTACACATACTAATAAGGTAATAACTAATATACAGATACTTATGACATTGTTGGCCACACTACACATACTAATAAGGTAATAACTAATATACAGATACTTATGGCATTGTTGGCCACACTATTCATATTTTACAAATGCTTCATGACATTGCTAGCCACATTATATATCAATTATCATTTATTATATTTTTTGTTTGAAAATCAACTGTTAATTGAAATCCTTTTATTTAGATATATATAGAGAGAGGGAGATCAAATTAGTTTCAAATAATACAATTTTGAATTTTCTATAAAACTAAACCTACTGTAATTACATTAGTAAATAAGTAAACATGCAGTATATACATATTTATTATTGATTTTTTTCCTCTTCTAAACACATATAATTTATATCAAACAACAACAAAATTTTCAAATTAAAAGTGCTGCCTTTAAGTGGGGAAACATTTAAGGAGTGCATATCTACGTGATAAAATTATATTCAAAACTATAATTTAAGAGCTTTTTGCTATATTTGGTTTATACACAGACACAAATAATATGTGGGTGGGTTGTTCAGTAAAATAATTTTTCTCACCATTACCATCACACATACCCCCCCCCCCTTCCACACAAATAATATTGTATATATTAGTATTGAATGTACATACATGATAGCAATTTAAAACTAAATTTATATTTTCAGCATCCTCACGACTCCATCGCTTTCACCAAATTTTAAATCATACTATACAACTTCAGAAATGCCAAGGCACCATTACAAACCTTCAGCCTGTACAGCCTCAGTTGATTCAGGTTTCCCCCCCTATCAGCCTCTTTGACCAGAAAATTCACATCAGGCTCCAAGGTCTTCCCAGCAATGCCAAGGTCACTCTGCATGCTAAAGTAGAGCAGAAATGGCAGCAAAAGCAACTGACATTTGCTTCTTACAGCCACCTTGTGGCCTCCCAAACAGGCGATGTGGACCTCAGTAAAGATGCCTCGTTGGGAGGAACCTATACTGGTAAAACTCTTGTATCTCAGAATTTGAAATAAGAAGAAGAAGATAAGACTTTATCTTGTAAAAGTTCTAAACACAGTTTACAATATTTACACATAAAATACACAGGGTCTTTAAACAATCTACATTAAAACTTAGAAAACTAAAATAATATAATAAAACAAAATGAATTCATACTCAGAATAACAGTTTACAATATAGAACTGTATTTACAAAAGAGAAACCTAAATAAAATGAATAAACAAATGTAAATGAGAGTAAGGACAATGCTATTCTTGCTGATGAAAATAGATCTCGTAAAAATGACCATGGCCTCTTTGTACCACAGCTCAAAAGGCAGTAAATTCCAGGTAGATGGGCAGACGATAGAGGAAACTCTGGTTATATTTGGCTTGAGATAATTCTTGAAAATGACCATAGTTTCTTTGTATCGCAACTTAAAGACAGCAAATTCCAGATAGATGGACAGACGATACAAGGGACTTATTATGCATAGAGTGGGGTGGCTTTGAACATAGTGTATGCTCTAAGAGTCACTGTGCATATTACAAAATGTGTTTAACTGAAACAGCTATATAAAATGCATGCGCACTTATCACTTAACAGGAAACTGCAAGATTTCTATACTTTGAAATTTATCAAATTAGTAATTCACTTATTTTCTTAACAAGTATAAAGAGTAATAACTAAGATATGCAATAGATCAATATATAATGTTAAATGTATAGTTAATATATGAAAATAGTGATAATTTAAACTTTAAATTTTTCTGTAGATACATGTATATCGAGGTAATTGTTCATAAGCATTTGAAAGCTGGCTGTTCAAAATCTCTTGAATGAAAACTGACTTGGTGTAACTTCTTTTTATCAACCTTCCATGCAGTAAAAATAGCAATGAGAGTTACAGTCACTCTATAATGGAATGAAACTGTGGATGTGAAAAAAAGAATGTGAATATAGAAAGTCCAGATAGTATGATTACCTATAAACTACAATTCATTTAAGGGAACTTACACTTGTAATTTACAAAATGTAGAGTAAACTAAAATCTGAGCAGAGGAACTTTCACTAGTGAAACTCTTGTACTTTGCACAGTTTAAATGAGCTAAAACCCATGCACAGGAACTTATTATGGTAAAACTTTTGTACCTCAATAAGCTAAAATTCATGCAGAAGAACTTTGTTGTCAGATGCTAGATGCTGGAGTTTGTAGACATAATTTCAAATAATTCTACCCTGGCTGCAAAATAGCATTTGGTACAAGCAGATGACAATCAGCATGATCCATGGAAATAATTCATGATATTTTCAGTTGTAAATTTTGCATTTGTAATATTGTGGACCCAAAAATAATGACTGGCAGAGTATAGCTTTGCACATGGATATCTTCCCATAGGCCTCCATGTGTTTGAAAGCCACAGTGACTAACTTAAGATGTGAATGAATGATTTAACAATCATAACAGTCAGATTCACCTAATGGCATTTATGGAATGGATCATAATCATTATTTAGATGTCCATTTTATTTTAATTTACCAAGCATAACAATGTAATTTTCATGTGACAAAATGGAGATGGCAAATGTGACTATAGATATTAGTAGGGTAGAAGCTGCTCTTCTAGTATCCTTGACCCTAGGAATATGTTAGTCACAAAAGTATAATTGGATGAATACCTGATTTTCAGTATTTAAAAGACATACTCTTTTAATGTAGCATTGGTTACAGTTCAAGATTACAGGCTGCAAAGGTAATAGTCAGTTATCAAAAGAAAATAACTACACTTTCTGGTTTGAATCAGGTGGGTGATAGGTTTGAAGTTACACAGACCTATCAACTGACATAATGCTATACATTTACTACATAATGCTTATTGAATACATTTAAAGAAAATAACTTATTTCAACTAAATTTGTGCATTTATATATATATGTAAAGTACAATTTCATGGCTCTACTTGAATTAAACACTTTTTGCCTTGTTGTAAAATATAATCTCATGGCTCCTTGGCCTAGTTGTAAGATATGATTTTATGATTCTTGTTACAGTGCTGTTTCTAGACTTCTGTTAGCTAAAATCCCTTTGCCTGATTGTTACAGTGCTGTTTCTAGACTTCTGTTAGCTAAAATCCCTTTGCCTGATTGTTACAGTGCTGTTTCTTGACTTTTGTTAGCTAAACACTCTTTGTCTGATTGTAAAGTATTGTTTGATATTTTAAATTATATGATTTTGTTCCTCAGTAAGCAGTTACAATGGCTAGACAGGCGATCACTCATCAGGACATCATTAAAGAACCAAACACATTACAGCTTGTTAACAAATTGTCCAAGATATAAAGATGCAGCAGTCACTCAAAAACATGTTTGTTACACAGCAATAATTGGTAACAGGATTTTAAAAAATTAATAAGAATAACAGTGCAATAGATAATGATTGATATCTTGAATAAAATAATAATTTGAATTTAAGTACAACTTGAATACTTCTTCACTCTATTTAATAGGATTTAATGGTCTTTTTTTTTCTAATAATGCCGTCTGCATGTATTCATGATTGCAGCTAGAAAGTAAAATTGTTATTTTATTATTTTAATTGATATGTATTCATTATTTACCATGTTTAGATACATGATTTTGTGGTCCTGTTCATGTGCCACACTTGTTTTCATTTTACAATACAAAAATGTCAGTTTCCTGCTGAAATGATGGTATTTTAGCCTATTATTGTCAAGATACAAAAGCATGTCTATGAAAAGTTGCAATTAAGGGGTGACAGTAAGCCTGCTGGTTTATTACCTTGTTCACTTAGTTTTGTCATATCATTCACTCTGATTTTAAACAGATTTTATGGGTATATCAAAAGCCCACATAAAATAGCAGGTATATCATATATATGATATAAAACTAGTAAACTACATATTAAAATGCAATGTCAGTGTTTGGTTTAATTTTACTTGTAGCACACAGGTATATCTCATCCACATCTTTAGATAACGGACTCATAGGTAGGAAAAGCTGTGTTTCTCCAAGAATTTCTTGATTGAAACCTTGTGGTCTTCAACTTTTGTTTGTAGGTATCTGCATGACAGAAATAACATTGATAGTGATAGTCCCCATAAACTAGAATGGAGTTGCATTTATGCAAAAATGTGGATGAAGAATGCATGGAAAGTGAGAGTTATCTCTACTGTAAAATTTTTGAGAATGGAATAATATATGTTTATTCTTTAAATCAAAACAGTTGGGTTAAATTTCAAAAGCATGGCATCTTTGCTCACTTCATGGAACTATTTCTGTAGTTTCATTTTAAATTAAACTGCATGGTGTCTGTATCCTTTTATCATATGTAACTATTTAACTTTAAGATTAAGAAAAAAATGCTAATATTATGTTCATGCAGGTGTTGATCCCATGGGACTGTTTTGGAGTCTTCGTCCAAGCCCCTCAGGACCTCAGAATATCCGCTTGGTTGTGAGGAATGTAGAAGAGCCCCTGCACTATGTCTTGTCACTTTATTCAGATCACATTTCTCTCAAAGACATCATTAGTACAGAGACCTATAAACCACTCTGTGTTACTGTAGCAACACGTTTCACCAAGGCTGCCAATGTCCGAAGAGTGCCAATTAGAGAGGGCAGTATCAGGGGGACTCTTTTTCTACCTCCAGGTAGAGCTAACAGAAGTTTCAAAATATGAAGACGATTGTTTGTCCTTTTAAATTAAAATGACTTTTAACTTCAATAGTAGGTATTTAACATATATCTTATGTTTTCTTAATTGGTTTGCAAATGCTAATAATATTGTTCTGTGCTTTTGTGTGCCTGAAACTAATTAATGCAAGTAGTACTAAAATTTATATAAACATCATATGACCACAAGCATATTAATTAGGATAGAACAAAAGAAACATATAAAGAAATATATGTACACACAAACTCTAAAGCCAGGTAACGAGTATCTATGTGATACTATTATTATCAAATACTGGTAGAGCCTATAGTTGAGGATTGACTTTTGTCTATGTAATAGTCTTGGCTTTTATAGACAGGGTAAGTATTCCATCTTTCTCTGTCATAAGGATACAGAGGCAATTTATTTGTCTGTTGTCATACAAGCAGAAATTCTTCTTACTTAGCTATTGTGGAATTAAAAGGCACTGATTAGATAAACGGTTTGCTGTCATATTCTGGATTGTCTCTCATGGTTAAACACTATAAGAAAAGTTGGAAGTATTGTTTTTTTTAAAATGGATGGTTTATATATTATTCATTCAAATTTTTGCAATAAGTTACCAATTTTTAAATATGTACAGAGGATATGTTATTGGTATAATTAAAAAGTCACATGCATAGTGGAATCTTGACATTTATTTTTCTGTATGGCTTGCTACTCATTACTGTTAAGCATTATGATATATATATCACACTACATTAATATTAACTAAATCTTGTTGTGGGATTGGTGTGCATCGGCATCAGTAATGATTCAATCATTTGCTTTTTAAATATACAGCATTTGTGTTTATCATAATACTAATGTATAAATAGGTCTCTATTTCCAACACTTTCATTCTAATGCCTTTATTCAAAATGATTCAGTAACTTTTTCTTTCCTTTTAAAACCAAAAGTATGAAGCACATTACCATTTATAGTATTAATAAGTAAGACATCAGAATAGAAAAGTTAGGTCTTTTAGAATAAATATTTTATGTGCATCTCCATAACTAGGAGATGGCCCACACCCGGGTGTCATTGACATGTTTGGGTCATCTGGTGGGATAGTGGAAACACGTGCAGCACTCCTGGCATCACATGGTTTTGCAGCTCTTGCTCTTCCATACTTTCGCTTTGAGGATCTGCCTGCCCATCTTGAAGATGTGCAATTTGAGTATTTTGAGGTACTGATTCAGAGTAAAAAGTAAATGAGTTGAAGATGTTTCCTATTTCTAGAGGAAACAAATATATTTCAATATAGGAAATGTTGAGACTTTTTGCACTTGTGAAATTGATTATTATTGAAGTAATATTTTGCCATTTTAAGGGTTAAGTAATCATTTTATGTGTGTGTATGTGTGGTTTTGCTGCTATTATTCCAGAAAGTTTGTATTGTATAATAATATTATTACTAATGTAATATTATTAACAAACATTACCATGTATTGCTGTTGCTCGCTTTAAATAATCTCTGCTACTAAACCTTAATATTTTGCTATTTAACCAAATGGCTTTTATTATTAAATGGATAGTAATAAACTTAGAGGAGCATAAATGTATCTTTGTTATGAAGCATACATTAATAATTTAGATTAAATTAATTAACAATATAATGTCAAATCCATTTACATGCAGGTTGTCAAAAGACTGTTAATATACAAAAATATGATCCATTTTTATCATTTTTATTTTTGGAAATTTTTTTAAAGTTATCTTCACACATCATGACTCACTTTAATTATTTTCTAGAAAAGAGATGATGTCTGACTTTTATTAAACGTTTGATGTAGTGTCTGCCAGTAACCTTCCCTTATCAAAAAATATTAATAGTAAGTGTTCTAGAGACTGTCACTCACACATTAAAATCAGCGATTCACTTACCAGCAGAAGTATGGGTCAGAAGTACTGGCAAATTAAGTTATTTAAAATGTGTTTCCTAAGGAAGCAGCCAGGTGGTTGATTGGCCAAGAGTCAGTCAAGAAACAGGGTATTGGCGTGATTGGTATATCAAAGGGAGCAGAGCTAGCTTTAATGATGGCATGGCGGTGTCCAGAGGTAATTTTGTTTTCATTTCTAAAATAAATTTATACTAAGCAGTTTAAGCTGTTTATTCATATAATGTTTACTAAATGCATTACAGGAGTGAATTTAAATTAAATTGTTATACACACTAGTTAACCATTTTGTAGCCATCTTAACTGTTTGCTTGAAATTTCAGTCCTGCCTTGCTGTACAGTGAGACTTTCCATCCTTGTTAACCCCTTAACAGCAAATAAAAGACCATTTGAGATGACATTTCTAAATGTATAATGTACATGGATTATGAGGCCTCTCATGTTAATAGTCAGAATGAAATTATGGTGGAAAACAAATTTCCATTATTAATGCATATAACTTGTGCTCAGGTATTCTATATTCTTTCCCTTTAACTTTTCTTCCTACATTAGGTTCAGAGGTTGAGTCAGGGGCAACCTTTTATGATTGCTATGCTTGAGTAATAATGTGAAGTGACCCTGAGTGTCATCTTGCTTTGTTGAGGATGTGATGTGAGTAACATTCATGCCCTGCCTCATGCAAGGTCACCACCCAAAAAACAATCAGCAGCAAAAAGGTTAAACAAACCTCTTATATATAGTAGGTTTGTTTGAAAGAAAAATGATGCAAAATATTAAATATTGCCTGCAAAATATTATGATAATTTACTGTTTCTTACTTTATGAATTTTGTTTTTCTATGTACCTGGAACTTTCCATTTACTAGTAATAATTGCTCTGCCTAGCATGTGTCATAGATTGCCAAAACGCCTGCCTTAAGATGTTAAGTTATATTCTTATGAAGAGGTATGTGATTAGCTTTACTGCATGGTTAGTAGATTTACAAGTACACTGGCTTGCATAGAAAATTAGACCATTTATTTTCTTACACTTTAGTCCTTATCAGTTTGATGTCACCTCTATTAGGTCAAATGTTATACATTGCTAATGGAAATCCCCTAAAACTTTCTTTCTGGATAACTACAAAATAGATCTAATGAGTCAAAATATATGTACTATTCCTAATGGAAATCACCCTAAAACTATATTTGCAGGATAACTACAAAATAGCTCAAATGGTTGAAAATCTATGTACTAAATTGCAAATGGAAATCCTCTTGAACTGTTAGCTGGATAAATAAATACAAGGTTGTACTAGTGAATGAAAAGCTACATAAAACAAGTCTTCATATGTGTGAAGAATTAATGACAATTCATTTTATGATAGCTCATTTCTACTTCATTTTTTATGTCACTGCAATAGATCCCAAGTCGTATATTGTAAATGTTAATCACCCAAAATCTATCAGTGTTGTTTAAAAAGGCTCATCAGGAGGAAAAAAACTATGTTACTGTGGGTCAAAAGGCACAAGTTTATATTTTTAAAAAATGGTTTATACTCAAAATTATAGCATATATAAAAAAATAAATAAACATTATCATGTGATAAATATGAAAGTGGAAAGAATTTAACTAAAATCCTAAATTTTAATATTTGAAAGTTAATATATCCCAAAAAGTTAAGCGTATCAGCAAATGCTAAAACAGGAGCATCAGGCCTCTTTCATTTTATTTTTGTATGTCAATAATATATTAATAAATGAATTGTCCTGGTGTGGTATTTTGGTGGAAACATCACCACTTATTGATTTTTCTATATTTTATGAGACATTCAGAATGTTCATGTTGTACTAGTATTTATTATACTAAATAGTTACTGAATAAATGATAAGGATTCACAGGCATAAGCAAACAGTATAACATCTTCACTTGCTTTTAAAACTGTTTTTTATGTAGATGATTTTCACTCAGAACAACAGCCAATTTTTGTATTTCTTGATTAATTTGGCATAGATTGCATCACTGTGCAGCTGGCATCTTTCTAACATTATGGTTGTGGCATACACTTTTAATATAAACCTTTTTAGTATTACTGTCAGCCATGTTCCTTTACACTTCAAAGGGGAAATAACTAGGGTTACATTTACTATTATTTATGTACAACTGTACTATCTCAGAAAGGTATATATACACACTTACTATATTGGTTTTAATACTTTTTTGATAAATTTTGCCTGTACACCCCTTTACCCATGTAGAGTCATATGTTACTGTGCAGAATTTACATTTACAATTTATTAAGCGACTGTTGAAATAAAGTATAAGCTAAATCTAACCATAATTCTAGATTACTCTTAGCTTGAATAAGTATATAATTTTATAAACGAAGAACTATTACAGTGAATAGCATGAAACAGATTTATCTTCACAAATTACTGACTCTTACTTCATCTTAGTTCTTTTGTGCATTAGTAGCAGAACACCCTAATCTTACTTTGGGGGTAAATTAACTAGAATCCCCATGCATGATTTGAAGACACATTTGTGTTTTGTTATTTGAACTATGAACATTTCTTTGTTTTTTATTTTAATCAGAAGAAATGTTCTTGGTGTGAACATTACAGGTTGCAGCTGCTGTACAGATCAATGGACATCCCTTCTACGTTTTGCATGACTTGATGCACAAAGGAAAAGTTATTATAGAGGGTCTTGTGTGAGTTTATATATATATCCATTAATAAATTTATTGAGAAAGGATACACGAACATAATAATTATGACATTATTTTTTATCCTTGCCTAACTTTAAGATGTGTGTGTATGTATGTGTATAATGCTATTATAAATGTGTATCAAGTCATAATTGTCATGTTTCCATTAGTCATCAGGTAAGGCATGGTATATTGGTATGCCCTAGTTCTTTCTGGACAAGCTTTATTATAATTTTACATTTAATCTAGATTAATTAAAATAATTTTATTTCTATTTCAATTTTTGAAAGGTAGTTGTAAAGTATAGTATCATTTAAAATGTTAGATTGAATATCTCTTCTCCAAGATTTATTGTTGCTGATCATTACGTCAATATAGTTTTAAACTTCATAAATATTCCATTACCTGTGAATGACTAAAGCAAATAAACTGCCATAGGAACTATTTATGCTTCAACAATCTCTACACTTTCTGCAGACGAAATAATAAAACCAGACAAGTAGGGTATGCTGTAATTATTTTGTTTTGTATTGATGGCAGCTGTATTTTGGGGAAAAAAAATCTTTTTGAAGAATCCATTGTTTCTTTACTTTTATATAAATGAAACAAAATGTCAATATGTCATGGTTGTGTGAACAGTGTGTAAAATGAAAGGCATCTAACAAAAATAATGTATCACCATTATGTGAACAATTTGTAAAATGAAAGTCGTCAGTGAAATATTGTATCACTGTGGAGGGTTGAGAGAGGAGGAAGGAGGTTAGTTATTATAATTAACAAAACAAAAGTGTTCTGTGAAAGATTAAGAGAAAACTAAAGTTTCAAAGACACAGTAATACTATGAACATTGACCTTCATTTGTAGTCTCTTGTCCAACACAATAATTTAATCTATGGACAAATAGAATGATTATGACACTGTCACAAACAATAAGTTAAAGATCTGTATGGGTTCCATGTGTAGAACAGAAGGAATTTTGGCTATTATGGGATGGCTTCCACCCACCTACAAGACTAAGTACTAAATCTTACTAGAAAAAAAACAGCATTAAATAATTCTTTTGTTGAAAGAAGTAAAAAGAGAGAGCATTTAACTGTTTTTAATATTGGGATTGTCTTGTAAATAAAATATCTGTTAAATTGTCCTTTGATATCTTTTTTCTTTTTAAATAAAAATAGAAACCAATGTTATTTATAAAAATTCACTTCACATTACAGGTACACCCACAATACACAAACAACTGAACAGATGACAGCCTTTATTCATCACTAGGCTTACTCAGTTTAATGTTCATAAGCCATTGTTTTAACTGTAAGATCTTAATGAAGACTACTGATCCAAAACATCAACTTTAGTAGTAATTTTTGTACTGTTTATCTATATAGGATTTTGAATGTTCAAGTGGCATTGGTTGTTTTTAACATTTAGCATTCATACTGTAGTTTTTATATTGTTTAAAAATTAACAATTTTTTTTTTTTAGACTTGATCCAGCTTTTGCAGTTCCTACAGAGGAAGGTTTAGACATCAGGGATGCGCACCATCACTTTAAACCTGAACATATCATCCCTGTAAGGAAGTAAAATTAAATTTTGTAACTCAGAAGTTTAAAGTGCAAATTTAATATAAAAGTGATTACCAGGACTCAAAACTTAAAATATTAATTTTCATTGTAGAAAGTTAAGTATACATATTAGTTATATTGAATATAATCATAAACACATAAGAAGCAGTTAAGTTTAATCTTTCTTATGGAGATTATGGTAAGAAGATGTGAAGATTTATTTCTTGCTATGGTTTTGTTTTCTTTCACTGAGTTTTATACTTATAATTGGTGGTTTTGACAAAAAGAACAAAATATATTACAACCAAATTCAAGGTTTAATAAATGGCATTATATGCAAGAAGTATTGTAATTTTTTTAAAGAACTGTGCACTATGTGGGGATCATATACAATAGGATGGGTCAGTAATGCTTGAATTGATGCAGTTTTTTTGGTCATGCATGATTTATAATCTTGCCATAACCACATTATACATGATTACACATTTGGTCATGCATGATCACCTGTGACTTCACACTGCCTTACATGATCACATGTGGCTTCACATAATCGTAGGTAATGCATGATCACACATAATTTCACATGGCCATACAAGGCTTTACAAGGTCATAGATGACTTCACCTGGCAATGCATGACAAAAACATGACTTCAGATGGCTAAGCAATATCATACATGTCTTAAGATGGTCATACCAGACCATACATGTCCATCCATAACTGCACATGATTTCACATGGCCAATCATGACTTCACATGACCACATATTACTTCAGATGGACATGCATAATTTATAATTCTACATGATGTCACATGGGTATGTATGACTAGATATAACTTCAGATGGCCTTGCATAATTCTACATGACTTCACATGGCTATGTATAACTTCAGATGGCAATAGATAACTCTACCTGACTTCACGTGGCTATGTATGACTACATATAATTTAAGATGGCCATACATAACCCTACATGACTTAACATTACCATGCTCGATCATGCAGATCTGTGCCCAACTACATATTCCCACATCTTACTACCCATGACCATGCATGATCATACAGAATTTGACATGACCATGCCTAATTTCAAATTCAATTTAGCTTATTTCTTTGGTAACTGTGAGCTGGACATTGGTTGTTAGTCTTGATATAGCTGCTATTCTTCCATGGAAATGCAAGATGAGGACCACTTAATGTGTAATTGTAAAACAATTAAAGAAATTTGACATTTAGGAGTAGCATAAGTGAATATGTCTAAGCTCTGATTTAAGTGGCAAGATGTTGTAATTTCAGAGAGTGTCTAAAATCAGTGTTTATTTAAAATTTTATTGTTGTCCTTTATTCTTAAGTTTACAAAAATAAACTATAATTTATCATGTGATCTAGGTTTGGGAGAGCAATGCCCACATTCTCACACTTGTCTCCGATGATGATCGTCAGCAGAATCCCGCACTTGGAGAGGTATTGTATAACAGATATCCACCAGAAAAACAGCACCTAGTCGAAGTGGTTCACTATCCAGGAGCAGGACACCTACTTGAGCCTCCTTATACACCATTCTGCCGTGCCAGCATCAACCCTTCTTACAGTAATTTTCTATTAAGTCAATAATATTAACAATATCAAATAGTGGTGTGGTTACCTAAGATCAAGACAGTAATTTTTAAAGGCCTGCATCAGCCCATCTTAAAGCATCTGCACATGATATATGAGACACGTCTTACCATGGACAGATGAATATCTTACAAAAACATCTCTCATAGATGTTTTATGTGACTGTTATAGTTTAGAAACTGTTCTGTTTTCCTAAGACAGTCATAATGATATCAAAATGTCATAGCCAGTAGTAAACAATTATCAAATCATGTGACACTAAAAGTACAACAAAAAAAGAATAGTGGTTGCACACAAGCATGCACCATGACATGTCAATGATATAAAAAATGTCATAGCCAATAGTAAATCAGTCAGCTAGTCCCTCTGCCTGACTAACACTATTTCTAATATAGTGCTAGGTCACATACACCATATCTAGTGCAATAAAAAGAGAGATTACTCTTGTGATGTCTAAAATTCGTCTAACATTCACATAGAATTATGTCAAACTAGTTATAATCTCAATGATATTCACAGATTTACTTTTAGCATATCATACCAAATCCACTGTTTGCATACTTTACAATGGGAACAAAGCTAAAAATAATGGTGTTCATAGAAACAAATTAAATGTTAACTTAAATTGATACAAGCAAAATTATGTTCATAGAAATAAAGTTAAATGTTGAAATTTGTTAGAAATGGGAGAAAGTGAAGAAAAAGTGTGTGTGCCTGCATTTGCAGGAACATGAGATTGGTGTGGAATAATTTGTGTTTTGGTATTCACATGTAGAGAGAGAAATTTGTCTTGATTTGTACAATCTAAGACAGAAATTCTTCTGGCTATTTTTATATCTGCATTGGTTAATTTACAGATTGCAATATCTACTATGTATCATTATTACTATTCTCTGGCTATTATATTATTGAACCTATTTGTCTAATTGTTGCAGATATTAACATGCTGTGGGGAGGTAATCTGAAAGAACATGCAAAATCACAGGAAGATTCTTGGCAGAGAATTTTACATTTTCTGAAGAAACATCTTTAATGACAGCATACATTGAAAACTTTTTTATTTTTTTAAAAAGTACTAAAAAAATTGATAGATTAAATTTATTGTAACACATGATGACAAAGACTTTAGTTTGATTAATATAAATATATTTTTATATGTATTTTATTGAATCACATTAAAATTATTTCTCTCGTTAGTATAATTGTTTTAAATACCATAATCTTGATTAGCTGTTAAATGTGGTGAGCCAAAGACATTTGTTTGGTTTTGCAGACAGTATGCACTTTTAAAAGACTTTTTCTCCTCAGTAAAAAAAATTATATATAACTAATGACATTTGAGTGTATGGTAAACCAAAGACATTATTAAAATTTCTTTTCTAAATGTCAAAGATGTAATCATATACAATAAATTACCAAATACCTAAATGCTTTTTAAAGTTATCATATTTTTAAGTTTTTGCAAGATACATTTGGCAGAATGTGTATGTATGCATATGTGTGTGTTAGAGAGAAAGAAGAAATGATGGAGTAAAATATATAAGAAATGCAGGGCTGTATATTATTACATAGATTTTAGTACTGAAACTGCCATAAATGATAAATCACAAAAACATAATTACTGGCCCAATATATATAATGAAGCATTATAATGAAAGCAATAATTTTCTCATGTCATCATTTATCATGGAAACAATATAGAAATGTTTGATTTTAAATGTAATTTATGTGACCAGATTTTTTTTCAAAGCCTGTTAGTTAACAATGATATTTATGCTTTCCTTAATTAAATTTCACTGATTCTATTTCATTTTTTGTTTACTAGTTATTTAATTATTTATTGAAGCACCTAAAAGATTAATGTGTATCTTGAACAAATAAATCAGAATAAAAATTGCAGTTAAGATCGCTACTAAGAAACCTACCAATTTATTTCTAACTGCTTTGCAGTGAAAGCTGCCCAACATATCAGTAAATATAAACTAGGCTGCTATTTTTATACATAAAATGATAACATCCAGTGTTGAGTGTTGCCATCTTATCCTATTTATAATTATGCTGTGATGTAAAAATGAAGAACACAAAACAATGTTGCTTTAGTAGAGTAACATAAGCACACAGAAGTCCAGTGACAGTTTTCCTCCACAAAAAAAAAATACTGAGTGTGAAAGAAAATGCCTAAATACTATGAAAACTTACCTAGATAGATGCCATTTTTAATGAATAATACATGTTCTTTTTTTGTGTTTGTTTGTTGGGAGATAATCTTTGGGAGCTGAACTCAGAACTAGTTAATAAATAAGTAGGGTAGGGGCACTTATTTACAAAAATAGTTACAGATGTACATTGATCATGTCTGTGACATAATATAAATCTTCATAGGGCCCAATGGCTTGCCTAATTCTGTTTCCCATTTCCTCATTCATGACATGATCTGTATATGAAATGACAAACAACCTTCGAAAGCATCTTATTTCAGTAGCTTGTATCCTCCTTTCAAGATCTGCTGTGAGGGTCCATGACTCATAGGCATATAAAAACACAGATACAACCAAGGAGCGCATCAGTCTGGTCTTTGAGCTGACTGAGATGTTTTTGTCTTTCTAACTGTCGTCAGCTTTACCATTGCTGTTATTGTCATCACAATCCTGGACAATATTTCTTGTTTTGATCCCTCATCTGTCATGATGACTCCTAAGTACTTGAATTTATTAACTATTTCCAATTTCTGATCACCAATCATGATGTCAGTACCAGTGCCAGTGGTGTTGTTGGTCATCAATTTGGTCTTCTCTGCACTGATTTCCATACCAAAAGCAGTAGCTGTCCTGTCCAGTTTTTCCCACCAATTGAGCTAGCTCCTCATTTCCTGCAAGGCCATCGATGTCATCAGCAAAGTGTAAATTTGTTATTGCTCTGCCTCCAATACTGACAGTTCCTTCATCGTCTTCCAGAGCAATGGTAGAGTAAAAGAAAGGTTTTATGGCACTTCTTCAGAAGCATTTGGAAGAAGATGGAGTTAAAAATAGAACTGTCAAGTTGCACTGCATCATTCTTCTTAAAGCATTAAGGCTTCAGGAATACAAAAAGTAATACAGATTGTAATGAAAACAACAAACTTCAAACTGTGACAAAGACTGAAACAACAGTTTCAACAATTCTTACTGAAAGTAAAGGTACATTACTCTGATTTATTTTACTTCTGTGATGTTGCTGGTTCAGTCAAGATGCTATGTTGGAAAGGGATTTTGAGCTCCGAGAAGAGATGGCTGTCCTCAAAGTCCTGTAATCCTGAACGGCTCTCTGACCTTGCAGTTTTAGTGGATATAACTAACTACTCAAGTGAATTTGCAACTTCAAGGACGTAACCATTAAGTACTAAATGAACATTATGATCATAATGTAGTATTTGAAATGAAGCTTTGACTTTGGTATATGAAATATATGTGTTCAAAGCTGGGATTTATTGAAACTTAGTACACCATGTCCCCAAAGTAGCATGTATTTTGTGAGGTACATGAGTTTGTGAATTTCATTTTTGAAAAAAGTTTGCAAACTAAATTGTTCACACAACTCAATTGTTCACACGTAGATGGAAAACTGCAACTTGCCTCCTTTAGCCTGGAATCTGATTTTGAAGACCTTTCTGTTGAGAAACATCATACTGACTGATAATGACTCTAGAGTACTTCTTTATTTAAGTATCATTTATAATGAGATTTATTAATATTTAATATGGAATAAATATTTTCTTATCAAGTTTAAAACTCAAGACCCACCACCAGTGGGGCACATCTTTCTCTGGCCCCTGTCTCAAGAAAGGCTGCTGATCTCTTTAGATAAATATGTTGATTTATTCAATTTTGCAATTGTAAAGATGGAAAAAGTTTATACAAATTTGAATTATCTGCTCTTTAATGATTTTTACTCCACTTAGTCATCACGACATTACAAATATATATTGTATTATATTATATTATATAATATTAAAATAAAACATCAAGACATTCGTATGTTCTTATTAGTTTATTAATTCATAAACTTATGTAAATGCCTTTTTATGAAAATTTAAAATTCGACACAACTGGACTACATATTCACTTAATTAATGTATCAATATGAAATGTTTACAAGCTAAAAGAAGAAAAAGAAAAAAACCCAGCTAATTCCTTCTCTTTAAAAACATTCATGCACACACAGCAGAAATGATACCATTTTCATGAGTAAACTGTTTTATTCACCGCTACTACGAAATGTTCTTATCTTTTTCAGTTCTTTGTATAGGACATTCTTCTGCACTGCAAAAAATAAATAAATAAAACTGTGTTATTTTTATTATTTAACTACATAATTAAAGAAAATAATTAAGAATGGACAAAGAACAAAGATTAAAATATAAAAAACAACAACAAATTTTCAACTTTTAAATAACTTATTTTTAGGACTGAGACATTTTACTGAAGAGTTTGTTTTTTTGGGGGGAGGTAATTTGAAGTAATTGATTTTAACAAAAACAAAAACAAACTTAGTACTCAGAAATGTATTTTCAAATATTAATCACTAAAAACATGACCTCTTCAATGGCAACATTGTCATTTTCATCCATACATATACGAAGTAAATCAAGTGTGCACCAATTCCCCAACACATACACCAAATATGATGGTTTAATATAAACCATTTTTTAGAAAGAGACATATATTAAAGATACAAAAACGATTTCACACTTGAAAGAAATATAAACATTTAAAAAAAATGTCTGTGCCCTGCTTTATTTCGAAATAATCTGTATGATGCATAATATAATGAATGAATATACAAATTAAAATATCACCCATTTTTGTAAAGAAAAGATAGTATTTTGTAGAGCAAGATATTAAAAAATTGATAGATATCACTTGTTTGTGGGCTTACTGTCAGGCTCAGTGCTGGCTCACTGGCTTGTCTCCCTCATTCACTTTTATGAATGACTATCTCTCTCACAAATAAAATAGTCCTCTGAGAAAGGTGAACAATCTACTCATGGTGATTAAGCTGCTAATTTATTAAAATAAAAACATCCTCTCCAATACTGATAAATACAGATATTATAAACAAGAATTACCCATCATTTTTTAAACTCCCTGTCATGTTTTTACTGACAAGCAGTTACAAATATTTCTAGTTGCTGAGTTTTTACTGGCAAGCAGTTACATATATTTCTAGCTGATTGAGTTTGTACTGCAAGCAGTTACAGTGAAACCTCACTATAACGCATTATTTGTGGTCAATAAAAAAGGAAGGTGTTAATGCAGGGTTTTACAATATTTTACTTTTTCCTGAGAACATATACATGTATTCAATGTAAAAAATCCCTGTGTCAATATGAATTCCACTTATGCTCTAACTTGTACTCAAGTATGTTCAACAACACAATACTGCTAGATCTCTGTGTCAAAATGAACTCCACTTATGCTCTTACTAGCTTGTACTCAAGTATGTCCATCAACACAATACTGTTAAATCCCTGTGTCAATATGAACTCCACTTATGCTCTTACTAGTTACTAACTTATACTCAAGTATGTGCAACAACACATTACTGTTAAATCCCTATATCTTTGCTCTAAACAATGCTTATAGTTATATATCCATGCATTAGAATTAATCATAAGTGCTGACAATAGAAATAAAAACTGACTGCTATATGAAGTTATATATCCATTACTACATTTATTTAATTATCATTTAGTTACTGAAACAAATTTTATATGCATGATGCTATAATAAATGTCTTTAAAAATATTTTCCAAGTAATGGCAGAGTAAAAAGCATCTTTTTCAAAGATAAGTTTTAGTGACTAGGTCATCTTCTCCTTTGTATGTAGGTGTTTCTACCTAAGGGATCAAAATAGATCTCTTCCAGTTTGTCTCCAAGTTTGGGTCTTGTTCTAATCACTTTATGACCTGTTCCAGCCAAACTCTGCAGCACGACCATGATAATTCTGAAAAAGAACAAGCACACAACCATGACAAGACTAAAAAATATGATTATGACAACCCTGAAAAAATAACAAGTGCAAAACCATGATAATTCTGAAAATAATAAGCCTTTTAATTATGAAAAATAACACAGATAAATATTTTACAAAATGTGATATTCTAATGACTGGCTATTCCTATAAAGACTGGCAAATATCATACAATTTTATTTTTGCACAAATTAGGAACCATCTTTCAGTTTTAGCTTTGAAATCTGAAATTGGTTACAAGAACTACTGAGGATTTCTGTTTACTAAGAAAGGCAGTAGTGTTCTTTTAATAGGATGTTTTATTTTAAACACAAAAAGTGCACACAACAGTTTGGGGAAGAAAGAAAGACTATCAAGCAGGCAGAAAGAGTACAAATACTGCCATGTGCATAAATGTATTCTATTCTGTGATAGTATAACCTTTAAATTTTACTTGTAGCTGGTGAATTTAGTATTAGGTAATTGTAATACTGAGTGAACAGAATATGACTAGTAATACTAAGATACTGGCATCAATGCATGACGGATGAGAAAAGAGTGAAAAACATCAAGAATATTAAAAAGGTTTAATTGTTAATTTTTTTTCTTTGGGGGAAGGGAGCAGAGAAAGCTTTTTTACTTGAAATTGGGACCAGTATAACTTTTCAAACAAATAATTCATCAGATAAATTCTCTGATCTACTTGTTGTCAGGATGTGCTGGTGAAAATGAATGTGTGTATGTCTGTGTGTGTGTGTACGTCTGTAAAATGGGTTTTATAACATGACAAAAGCTGCAGATATGGAGTTACTAGCACAAAATAAGTTTGATTTTGAGGCTAAATTTTTAACTGTATTCTCTATTGTACTAGTGTAGGCTAATAAAGGACAATTCATATTATATTCTTACAAAAACAAAAAACAAAAAATGTGTGAAAAATACTACATGATATATATAAGTGTATGAGATCAGATTCTGTCTCTCTCATTTCTGCTAGGTTCACAAATCTAACGATTTTAAATTTTAAAAATACAACTTCAAGCACATTTACACTTTCTTCCAAAATGATAAGTCATCCCCACTGCCTCCTAATATGAATGTGTCCCTAAAACATAATTTAAAGAAATACCAGTCACAACAGTGACTTCTAAAAATGGATCAGTTCAGTTTGTTTGATTTTTAAATTGTTTTCACCTATATTAAACACTGTATTGTAAATGAATATTATTACAAGTATCATCAATTCAAACTGACAAAAGATTTTCTGAATGTGACGGAATGGTAGATTGCATGTTTTGTTTGTCATGTTGTCATTTCATTTGTTTCCAGATCTATTATAGTATTAAGCAATATTAGTTTCCAGTTCAATTTCCCTTTGTTAAGAACATGATGACTGTATAAATGAGGATGAATATTAAATATGCAATGAACTAAATTAAAATATAATTCTCTCTGCAAGAGTAGATCATAAATTAAAGCAGATGTTAGATTTTGAAAATAGTTTTAACAGATTACGTTTAATACAAAGGAAATCACTACTTACTTTGGACCTTTAGCCATTGTAGACTTTTTACCCCTGACCCTTGCGGTGCCTAATTAATGTTTGATTACTACCTGAAAAATAATAAAACCCTTCAATAATTAAATAATTAATACAACAGCAAGACTGCTAAAAGTTAAAAAAAGAAATCCATGCAATGTGAACAGTTAAATGCATTACTGGTAAATTAAACAAAAACAACTTTAACTGAGTTTAAGATTCAATGTTTTAGCTAAAGAGTCTTCAACAGGGCAATACACTAATACAGATTTTAGTAAGGACATTTTATAAACAATTAAATGAGTGTATCTACTGATGTATGCAAAATATTATTTAAATAGACAGTGACTAACATTAAAAACAGTTACATCAGGTCTTTATAGCAAGATCTATTATTCAAAGGAGAAACAAAGAATAAATCAAATATTATTATGTAGGGATTGATTTGGCTATGATCCGAAGCTCTTAAATATCAAATATAATGTATACTATGTTAAAAGTCACTAGAGAACAGGAATGTGAATCCATCCACATACACACACAACTATGGTTACACTAAACTTACAGCATCAGTATACTGACAGATAGGGTTTATGATGACAACAGATTTAAATAAAGCATCCTTTACTAAAATACACAAAAATACTTTTACTCAGTATAAGAATATACATTTGAATAACTACAAAAGCATTATTTAAATTTTATGAATATAGAAATTAAAAGAATATCAACGTGAGCTGGAGGAGGCTTGATCTCAAATACAACTGCACTGACACTGAACCAATGACTATATCAGAATTTCTTCTGAGTTCCATGACAGGTCATCTCAATCTTTATTATATTACCAATCATTATCACACTTTTAGCTAATGTTTATATATATTAATAAATAGTTGCCACTTAAAAACTACAGAATAGCTTATTTTATATCTTCTATCATCTAAATAACCAGGATAGTTAGGTGCTGGAGGCTAGAGCTGTTAGTAGTGTTAGACTAAAGTCTATCTTATAACCATTAAATTATCCAATGTTTCCCTGTGGTCCAATCCTGGAATATGGACTGCTTGTAATTTTAATTAATGCAGGGAGGGGAGGGGTGCCTTCACACTAACTACCATTTATCATGACCACACATTTCACCAGCCATCACTTAATTACAAAGAAATGGCAGAGCTTATTTTGCTGCTTAAATACATAAACAGGACAAATGTATGATAGGACTAGGAGTGGGTCCATTTGAAATGTTTTCTTAAAAATAAAACATCGAAACATCAAGTGTTTATATTCTATATATTCAGAATGAATGTGGGAGAAATAAGATATTTGCATGAATTTGTGTTTATTTATTTTATAGTTCTTATTTGTAAATTTGTTTTGAACTGAAAAAGACACCTCTTTTTGTGACATGCATACATATTACTATTTTCTTTAATTTATTATATTGTGATAAATAATCTGACAAACTTATCAAGTTCTTCTTTGAAGTGATAATATATTAAAGCAATATTCTAGATCTCTTATATCTGAAACAGTCAATTTTTGGAAGAAATCAGATTTAGAAAGGCATCCACTTTGCAACTCTTTGATGTTACATAAATCAGACCCAAAACTTTTTATTCTGTTACTGAACATATAGAGGTCATATATAAATTCCATGTGCTAATTAAATAATCAGTGCATTTGCAATATACATTAAACCTTTTTTCAAATGTATTCATTATATTCAGAAATATTAAGTTTGAAGAAAACTAATTTGCCTTCATTTCCATTTAACAACATGACAAAGTCAATCATAAATTTGTAAATATAAAATGATAATGATAATGATAATAATTAATATCATGCACTACTGATTTTCAAAGGTGTCATAGAGCAGAAAAGCAACTCTCACTTCATTTTGTCTTGGTCAGTTGGTGTGATGAATTTAATACCAAATATGAAAAATAACTCTCATTTCTAATTCTATTAAGATCACATTGTTACAAAAATAATGGAAATGAAATTTTCTTGAGTCACTGACATTTGAAAACAGCTAAGATTTCTGATAATTTCTCATTATTTTCAAAATTGATTAACAGCATAAACTGCTTATATATTTACATATATATCCATATGCTTTCTTTTGAATTTAAATTTTCATGTAGCTTGTATGTTTTAAACTTGAGCAAGTAATTAGTAAGTCTAATTGGTAGGAAAACCACTAGAAAGTCTAAATTAAAGAATTTAAACATCCAGAATAAATTTACTTATGTTTACAAAAAGTTATATGTAAATAGACATTTTATTTATTACTTAATATTATGTTCACAATATATCTAATAATTTAGTCTGTTAACTTTATCTGGTTATAATTATAGAGGTAAAAACAGTTAAATTCAGTATTTTTCATTTTAAGAGAAAATATTTTTATGTATTAAAACTCCTAAAACATCAACATTTAAAATTTTAAAAATATTTTGTATGTTTTTAATTGAGCATTGAGCCTTGTTGTAGACTTAAATGTAAAATAATTAGATGTACTCCACTTTATTGTTTATTCTGTGCATTAGTTAATGCACAAAAAGGAACACTCATCTAGAGGACATATATCCTCAAAATAATACAAATTTGTTATTTATGCAATGGCCTTAATAATAATATAAATTTATTATTATATATATATATATCCTTCGATGTAAAGTACCTCAGAATTCACTCAAACTGTCAAAGGGTTAACAAAGTCAAAACATCTCTCCAGAACAAATGACACTGATTGTGGATACAGCGACAATAGCTTCAAAATTAAATTAAAAATAGTCACAACATTAGTATATATATATATTTTAATATGATGAATTGCATAATTTATAAGAAAACATATACAAACTGCATCATTTATTAAGTAAACATTGTTAATATGATTGTACTACATACCATTCGCAACAAGCAGTTGATTAGAGTATAGTCCCTTTATCTCTGAAGTTAGAAATTTAAGAAATCCTTTTTAAATGTACGATAAAATTTGTGAATTTGTTGCAACTTCGTGATTTTATTATTTTTGTGTAAGACATAAACCTAATAATTTGATTGCCTTCATTTTCTTATTGTGTTAATTTCTCAGTGAGTCCGTTCTTATTACGGAAATACTCGAGAAATTACGGAAATCACCGATTGCCACGTTTGCTAGCGTGTTTGACGAGGACATAATATCTGCAGCAGATTCTTTAGGCACTGGATTGAAAACATTTGCAAACTTACCTAAAAATGGACTTTCTACAAATTATTTTTGTAATTTGCGCATTTAGTTTTGCCACCATTGATGCCATTAGGTTTCATATTGGTCATAATCAGAAAAAGTGTCTTCGTGAGGAAATTCATAAAGATGTTTTGGTAACCGGCGATTACGAAGTTCAAGAGACTGGGCAACGTACAGATCTGTCGGTGAGACGTGTACAAAAATTTCAATCCTTCTGTTTTTCAAAATAATAACATTATAATAGTTTTTAAAGAGTTCTTTAGTTTGAAGCAATAGTACTAGTGCATAAAACATTTGCAAAATATTAATAGCTATAGGCCTACTGATCTTATTCACGCGTTAACATTTTCACACTAAAAATAAATACTAAAATAGCCTATAATACTAATAGTATAAATTTTGCACCACCTTTTCAGTAAGGCATTAGAAATCATTTTTAGGGGTGGGTGTTGGATACATATATATTCTAATTTTAAAATTTGTAACTCTAAAGTGTAATTAAATAATTTTATATATATACTATTACTAATATAGGCCTAAGTGTCATGAGATGCAATTTTACAATAATAGAAATATTGGTGTCCTAGAATAAGAAATAAAATTCTTTTTGAAAGCAATTATTTATATTTATTTAGTACAACTTTTATAGTTTTAAAAACAACTATGTTATAGCAGCTAATTGTATTTTTAAACATTTATTTCATGATGAAAATTTACAAACTGTATCAAAAATAGTTTGATTAGGAGTACTAATTTTTTTTATAAAAATTTTAAAAAGGTTTTGTTTAGGATTCCTTCAACTTTCCTTTGTGTTTACATTTTTAAAATTAATATATAAATAGTTTTTATGTAATTGTGACAAATATTGTTGTTTGAAAACAATAAAAATAGACAAGATTTATTTTGCTTATTTAAACCAGCAGTTCTTGTTGATATTTTGATTAGGCCTATATTCATATTTGAAATAATGACAAGAACTTGCTAGATTATCTGCACTTAAATTGTTTCTTTGTTTTAAAGAAGGTACTTACATTTAATAATCATGTTTTATCTAGTTTTACTTCAGCAATATGTTCTACAGGAAAATAAAATATGTTGCAAAATTTTATAATAGATATATAGGCCTACTGTTTAGCACAATGATTTTGTACAACTCCATGATACATAAGGACTGAAACTGAGCAATACGGTAAGATTAGCACTATAGCAGAGAACAAATTGGAATGGAGGAAACTGGTTGTCAGGTCATCAGTGGTGCCCCAACAGGCGACAAGACTAGTAATACTAGTAAAGCACTAAAGGATAGATAGATGATACATAACTATTTGTATTGTTTTGTAGGCCTAATAATATTTATACTGTAGATGTATTCAGTAGTACCCCAGTAAAATATGGTGCAAATAAAAGTTATAATTATTGATATGTAATGTATAATGATGAGATACTTGAGTTAGTGATACTGTGTGAATATATAATTTTAAAAAACTGCAGTGTAAACACTTAAAATTAATTTTTACATTTGCACTGTATAATAAATTCATTAAATCTATATTTCATTTGTACATGCAGCCAGGTCATTTGTCATACAGGGAGTATTTCTCTAGGAGTTATGTTCATTTTTTTTTTTTTTTAATGAATGACCAGTACATTTTACTTTTTAGATATACCATAGAATAGATTCAAAGATTGTTTAACATTATACTAATTTAATAATTACTACAATCAAAGACTGTAAATATTATACTCATTTAAATAATTACTGCAAGCATTAACCATATTACAATGAGATATACTGAAATCTACACTTTTTTCTGAGTGCTTACATGGTGCCATAAGTGGAAAGACTGGAAAGTTTATTGAGCAGTGTGCAAGTTCAGATGTGCCACAGCAATCCACACTTTCTTTTAGCACCAGTACAACAGTTGACAATGAGATTTCAGTTATTCACTCACTGACAGATGGTGAAATACTTAAATCAAGGTGATCATGATGATAATAGAAAAGATGAAGATGACATTGTCATAGTGGAAAAAATTTAAGTGTCTATTGATGAAGGGTGAAAATGTAGACTTAATTAAGTGACTAGAGCATTGTGCATTTATAAACAGAATAATACTTAATAGAAATCATGGTTGGTGAGACAGATCAGATGACTCAAATAAACATTTGTAAAAACTATACAGCAAAATGCATCCCAATCCCTAGAGCAATCTTCGGTTTTGACATTACAGGAAAGAAATGGGGCTAATACTGTAATAGACCTTTTCTGCTGAATTGTTAATTAGCACTTAATTGATAAAAAAACTGAGCCCATTAAATGTTTGTGTACTGATTATGTGGTTAGCTACATTCACTGGTTTGGTGCATTTACGCTAAATCATATATATAGCAATATATAAATTATATAATTATATATTATTATAATGAAGTATATATTATGTACAATGTAATATTATTTCACTTTTCAGACAATTATAAATTTATATCACAGAACATTTTATTATATAAGAAATCTAAACCAAAAAAAAAAGGGATGCAAGGCAGAGTATTAAAAAAAAAATCAGCACTTATAAAACTTAAATGTGAATAGTTCCCGCCATTCTTATTCTAAATTAAATTCATATTTTAAAATTAATGAAAAGATATTACACTAGTATTATGGAATCAATTTATAATGTATTATTCAGTATTAACTTATAATTATAAAATAATAGCTATGTTAATTAATATAAAACACTTTGTATTTCAGTCATGCTAATACTACTACTACTGTACTAGAAACAATTTTAAATAAGATAACTTCACTTTTATTAGTTTTAAGAGTATTGCATTCAAAAATATTGAAATTAGGTTATTAATCTAATAGTAAATCAGAATCACAAGTTTTTGCAGTTTTGGATATTATTTTGTTATTGTAATTTTATTAACATAATAACAACATTTAAAATATAAAATTTCATCACTAATATCTGTTACTGGTGTAGGTGACAGACTCCAAGGGTCATATCCTGTATGCCAAAGAAGATGCCAAAAAGGGCAAATTTGCTTTCACTACTGAGGAGTATGACATGTTTGAGGTTTGCTTTGAAGCCAAGTCTGTTGGAGGTTTGTTTTAAGTTAAGATTAGTGTCTAAAAGTAATAGTAATAGTAAGTTAACAATAATTATAAATATAAGTATTTGTGTGTAAATTGTGCCAGACTCAACCAAAATTATGCATTCTTTACAGGCTCCAAAATTAGTTCGGCATATAATTAAATGTCATAGAGCATTATTCTTTATTGTAACTTGCACAAATGTTAATACTAATTACATAAATTATTTAGGAGCATAATATTGAAGTGAAGCGACATTAATTTTTTAGTTGAGTGACTAGATTGGAACCGGTATTAACTGTTTTGACTCCAAATAGGAATATTTTCACTTGTTTAACTTTAAGTTGTTAACAAATGGTGTCAAATATGTTTCTTTACTTGCATAATTGTATGATACAGTATCATGTGTACATTTATAATCTAAAAGTAAATGAAAAATTTAATGATTTGTTTAATGAATGAATTTTATATTTTGTATTTTATTTTTATCTTTTTAAATTTTGCAATACACTGATATTTCAGCAGTTATACAAGACTAATAAATGTATTTTTAAATTTTAGATGACAGATATGTGGCGCTGCATGGCAAAACCTGGCTAAAGACACTAAAATTAATTTTATACTACAGCCATTTGTAGTCATTATTCCCCTTTGATAGTCCAGGGAGGGGTATGTACTTAAAAGAATATATAGTAAAAAAAAACAACTATCTGACATAATTTTTTTTAAAACATGAGATTCTGAACTTTAATAAATTTAAATTACAAAAAAACCCACTTTTGAATTTTTTTCACTTTAGCCGGGTTTTGCCATGCAGCTTCACATTTGAGTATTATTAAATGCTCTGGCCTTTTGCACATTTGTTTAAATAGCTCACTGTTTATACTTACTAGTGATCAAACTAATATTATTATGGAAAAATTTAGTCAGACTTACGTTGTTGTGGACAGATACCTTTATTCAAACTGATATTATTTTATTGTGGACAGATATATGTTATTGTAACTGCTTGTTATCAGACTGATATTGTTTTGACAGAAATACCAGGTGTAGAGTGAAGGACCACCTTGGCTTGTTGCTAATGCCAGAGCTGTATCACAATTACTGTAATACTAATAGTCTATTATGACTCAGAAAGTTCTTTAATAATGACATTATGATGAGGGGAAATCATTATTATTTTATATTCTGTAGTATCATGGTTACAGATTCCTATAGGTTACTGTTGTTTGTATATTTATAGACCTTCAACACAATATTTTTAAACCATTGTTTGCACAAGAAATCAACATTTTTTTTTTTCTTAACCTTTGGTATTAAAACTGGTTTTTGGTTTTTTTGTACATATATATATTAATTGTACTTTGTAGAGAAAATCATGTTTTGATTGAATCATTTTTTTGTGCTTGAAATCTTATGCACATCTTAAGACCATTTCTATTTTTATTGCACATACATACATGTGTGTGTGTGTGTGTGTGTGTGTGTGTGTGTGTGTGTAGAGAGAGAGAGAGGGAGAGAGATTAATTGTAGAGAAAATCATGTTTTGACTAGAGTATTTGCTATCAGTGTATCAGTCATAAGAGATAGAAAATTAAAATGAATGCATTGCTAGGAACATAAATGAATTTCTTTATTGGAAGGCATGATTAAAGTCAAATTGCAAATGAAAATTTGAGGATCATTTAGCAAATGACCTTGACCGTTTTTTTTTAATGAGTTCTTTGGTGTCTCTGTATCGTGAATGTGACAATGCAACATAAAGCTGGCCATATGAAAACTTACTTCCCCCTCCCTTCTCTTTTCCTTTCCCTTCCCTTCCACCCTCCCTCCCTCTCTCCTTTCCTCCCGTGAATGTGACATTGCAACATAAACTGATAAAGCTGGTCCTGTGGCTTAGAAAAAATCCCACTTGTTTGATTATGTCACATTGTTGGAGAAAATTCTTGCAAATGACCTTGAGCATCGTCTTTTTTAATTTTTATGAGTACTTTCATTGTGCTATGCAATGTAAAGCTGGCCATGTGGGAAAAAACTCCTGACCTGTTTGAAGGTCAAGGACTCTATAGCGTTGCTCAAAAAACTCCAATATGGTCAAAGGTAAAGTTGTCCATGTGAAAAAGACCACCCCACATGCTCAAAGTCTAAGGTCAAGGATGCTTTAGCGTTAAACTTAAACACAGAGTTGGGAAAGTGTGTATATATATAATATATATATATATTGAATCAGCTTTTTGCTTGATCTCTTATACATGTCTAAAGACTTCAAAACCAATCAGTTTTATTTGTGTGTGGTATATTTTTCAGATCAAATTTGATTTTCAATTTTTAGTTTTCTTTACTGTCTCAGTGTCTGAAGTCTCTTTGCCATTTTAGAATGAAGTCACATTCACTTGTCTAACTGTTCAGGTCTATCAACATTACAGTTTTAAGCAAAATAAGTTAGAGATGATCATAAAATAATAAAGATAAAATGTTCAGGATAGTCATCTGTAATGTTAATATTAATATTATATTTATCTTCTAATTTTACCATTATCTGTATAGTTAATTTTAATATTAATTATACAGTCATCTGTACTGACAATTTAGCTCTCACCATCATTTGTTCTGTTAATATAACAGTATTAATATTAGTTATTACCATCATTTGTAATGTCACTATTATTATCTTTATTCCTGTCCTCTCTTCAACTCCAGGTGGTCAAGGTCCTGAAAGAGAGGTGTATCTTCTTCTGAAACATGGTGTCGAGGCCAAGAGTTATGATGAGGTAACATTAAGTAATTTCTTAATTTGTTTCTTAATTTGGCAGATTTCTTTCAAATTCTATTATACAATTTGATATAATTGCTATTCTTTAGTTCACGTTTACTATTAACTTGAAATGCTGTTGCATCGTCATTTGGTGATAGATTTAGAAATTCACAATAATCAGAATGTTTTTGTTTTAAATGCCACTTTGCCGTATAAATCACTGGGTAAATGTAACAATTATTATGAAAAGAGTATACTTTTATGGTGTTATTGCATGCTTATTTTGTTTGTTGTAAATTTTCATTATTGAAAGTTTCAAAATTGCCCTCCACACCAATTTACTCAGTGAAATGTTCTGATACAACAAATCCATTTTGAATATTAATGTTACTATTGTGATCGCTTGAATTAAGATTCACTAATCTATGTGTTATCAGTGTCAGGTTTTAATATTCAATTTGTATTGTTCAATCTGATGAGAAGATGATATCTACTTGAATTTGGGTTGTTTGGGAAGTATTCAAGTAAATATGTGTTCATATGAGTAATCAATTTTAGTCAGTTAATGTGCCTTTAAATGAATTGCATTTTGCAGTGGTTGGAAATTAATCTTCACTTTCTTGGGTGTCTTTCATTTTACACCAACCTACTTAAGCTTTCTACTTATTTTTAAAATGTGTGCAACATTGTTTAGGAAGCGTTGAAGTGAATACATGCTCAGATGAATAACTAGTTTTAGTCAGCAATGTGCATTTAAATGAATTGCACTGGTTTTAAATTAATCTTCAGTTGCTTAGGTGTCTTATTACACCAACTGTTTAAGCTTTCTACTTATTTTTAAAATGTGTGCAGCAATTTTGCCTGTGCAAAGATTTAGTCATAAAAACAAATAGCATATTTTTTTACCTCATTTTAAAACACATTTTTGTACTTGATGTGCCTTTAAAACATTTTTGTAGGGAAAATTGGAATGTTACCATTGTAGCGATGTGCTCTGGGGTGATGTTGTAATAATGAATTATACCAAATATTAGCAATTAGTTAATGATATAAAACATCTACAAGTGCTGGTGCAGAAAATGGACCACTGGTTAACTATGCATATCTGTAACTGTTACCCTGATGTGCTGATGTGCCGTCATCAATTCGATTCATGCCCCCCCCCCCCCCCTTCAGTAATTTTATATCAAGAAATAGATTTTTGAAATAGATAGACAAATAGTACATGTATATAGACAAACAGAACAAGATGTAATAATTAGGCAATCACTACAAGTTATGATAACAAACAAAAGAAGTTTCATTACACTAACAGATATTCAAGACTGAACAATTAATAAAAATTTAGTTAAAAGAAAAGTTTAACACTTTAAAAAAGAATAAAGTGAGATATATTCTGTCATATTTTCTCATTATTAGCAAATAAAACTAACTGTTTGATCAAGTTTAAGCAGAACTGGAGTCACTGTTCAAAGCAAGACTTAGCTTCAGTCTTACATGCATTGGCAGCTCTCACAAGTTATGTCAGGCTGGTAAGCGCTCAATAGAACATGTCATGAATAACATCAAAGGCATACACCCAAAATCCACATAATAGATTTAAGAAGAAAGCTAGAAACTGAAACCTGAAACATATATAATTGCAGAATCTAAATATACTGCAAATACTTCATTAATAAATATTTATTTTGTCTTATGCCTCTACAACAAATAAAATTTTGACATGTTTCAAATAGCATAACATTCAGAATAAAACCTAACCATTCACACAATACAGAGACCTTATCTAGCCAAGGGTCTTCTGTTCCTTATACATCCCAAAATTAGGGAGGGACTCAGCTTTAACGCTCACCCAAAGAGTTGTTTGCTAAGAATATAGAATAGAATTTCCATCCTTGGTTTTTTAGACTTGAAACCACGCCCATCTCTACCTAGACTAACTCTTTGACCCAATCAGATTTAAAAAAAACAGAGTTAATTAATATTTATGACTTTCTAACAGCTTCCAACCCATACTCTGTCAACACGTCACCTATTCAAAAACAAGTTCACTGTTACATCAACCTAAAAGTTGCACAATACATAACCAGGTCAAAACCAAGACTACAGATCTAACATTTAAGCCAACCATTCTACTGCTTAGATGCCAGAGAACTAGTGTTCACACAAACAATAACAATAGTCCTATCCTGCAGCTATTACTCTGTGTGCACTCACTCACTCATCAGCTTAATCTCCCCATCCATCCCTGTCCATTCAGGCCTTTCACTTCAGAAATAAACTTTATACAACATTTCCAAGTCATACAAATAGCATTCATTTAATAATTATAGATCAAAATATTTATAAAATATTTATCAAAATATTTTATATTAAAAATATGTGGGAGAATTTCCCATCATATGACAGTTATTAAGACTTCAAACATTCTTTATATTATTTGGTTTTAAAGAAATTTAATTAATTTAAAGAAATTTTATATCTAGAGGCATTCATATGTTGTGTGTATGAACTACTAAGATTAAATAAATCTCAGGTTTGCACTAGAGAAAGCTTTTAATATTTAAGTAACTAGTGCTTTTCAACAAAATTAAAGCTACTTGTTGATTTCTTTTGCTATGTTACTAGGATCTATTATTACATGAAGTAACTGGTTCAAAGAGTTTAAACCAGCAGATCTCATATTAAAGAGATATAATTACAGTTTACTGAGATACTGTGACATTATAACAAATTATACTGCAGAGATATCTACGTTTGTACACAGCATTTGATAACTCAGTACACTGTAAAGATATATTTGCAGTATACATAGAGATTGTGATAGTATTGCTCACTATGCTAGAAATGTTTTTATAGACAACCTCTATCACAGTATATACTGATTGTACTAAAGATGAGTATATACTGATTGTATTAAAGATCTGTATTCACAGTATATGTAGATATTGTGACATTATTCTCGGTATGCATAAACAGGCATACCCCAACTTGCGTCAATGTTACATTCTGTAAACACGAGTCAATCTTTACTTTAAGTTGGAGTTTGACTGACCTCACCTATCAATCACCCCCTATAGTTTATATTCTATTCTAAGTATTAGATTTTACATTCTTTCTCTATAATAAATGTCGTTAAAGTAGTGAATTAAAATAAGACAGAGAACCCCTTATGCTCTGACTCATGCAACCTTTCTCTATAGACCCATTCATGTTTACTTATGTTCGGGTTTATTTAAGTTGCATATTAATGTGGGGGGGTGCCTATAATTATATTAAATTTTTGACAGTAATACTTGGCATATTATACATGTATATTTGCATTGTGTATATATATATACTGATAT
This sequence comes from Sinotaia quadrata, assembly GCA_028829895.1. Taxonomy (NCBI): domain Eukaryota; kingdom Metazoa; phylum Mollusca; class Gastropoda; order Architaenioglossa; family Viviparidae; genus Sinotaia; species Sinotaia quadrata. Next base: position 85,523,313 of record CM054177.1, read on the forward strand.
TAAACAATCCTGTTTTCAAATTTGCAGCTCGCAAAGGCAGAAAAATTGAAGCCTCTTGAAGTAGAACTCCGTCGCCTTGAAGACCTGTCCAAATCCATTGTAGATGACTTTGCTTACATGCGTGCTAGAGAAGAGGAGATGCGTGATACAAATGGTTTGTATTGGATCCATGCATGGCATTACTATATTTGTTCAGGTTTTTGGTCTGAAGTTTGTCAGACTATACTGTAGTATTGTTGTCCTCTGATTTGTTGACATTGCAGCTTATTTATTGGGATTTGTATAGAGAAAATAAATGTAAGTGTGTAGAGTAGTAGTATATTATACAGTTTTCTCTTTTTGTTATTTCAGAATCAACCCATTCACGTGTAATGTACTTCAGTATTTTCTCAATGTGCTGTTTACTTGGACTAGCAACATGGCAAGTTCTCTATCTTCGCCGATACTTCAAGTCCAAAAAATTGATAGAGTGATTTACAACTCAAGAGGCAGCAGCAGTCTATATGAGAGTGATTTTTAATGGAGAGTGTCCTTCAGTTTCTTAACACTGAGTTTTATGCTATTTTTAACACTTACATTTTAAAAAAAACATTTTGAGAGATAAACTGAAAAACTAGCCATACTAAAAAAAATATTTTTTAAATGAAATTTAAAGTTTTGTTTAAATGGATTTAAATTTTCATTGTTGAAGTTTACAAATTCCTAAATTCCAGTGGTGAAGACTATACTTGCCTTTTGATTATCGTTCATTTTTTTTTTTTTAGTAGTCTCTGATTTATAGATTTGCTTCCATACTCAGGGGCAGCTTTGTGGAGGAACTGAAGGATTCTCTCCAGTCGCCATGGACAACAGTGTATGAATGTTAGGGGTTTTTGGAGGATGCTTGGGTCTGCTTTGCCTGGCTGTTTGAGTGAGCATTGCATGCTTCTACTTGAATGAATGGTGGATCTTTTGAGATTCAGATTTTAAGCATTAGTTTAAAAGTTTAATCTCTGTTTGATGTTGATCAATGCCTATGTATGTATTTATATATATTATATATATCTTTGAATTTGGTCCTAGTTTACTCTGTTCTTTGTTAAAACAAATGAAAAGTATGAATCGAGACCTGAATTAATTGTGCTGTTTGATTTTCACAAGAGAACAGGGATTTAGACTATATTAATAGTATGTCAGTAAGTGTTTATTAGTTTATGCTTGGTGCAGTGGCATGTGAAATAAGGTTTTAAATTGTATACCTATGAAGACCCTTGTGGGAAAGACAATGGAGACATTGGAAATGGATACCCTTCACCATGCAAGTTAGTGTTGTATAATTCTTGGCATGTGAATATTGCAGTAAAATGAAACATCATCTCAGCGTATTATTCAAAGTGCTGTAATTTGAATATCTCCATTGAGTCCATTAGCAAGAAACTTTAAATCCATGCAGGGGTATAAAGTAATATATTTCTTATGAAGTACTATTCCTTTCCTCATATAATTAACCCTCCTAAACAAAAGTTCACATAATTCTTCTGCAGATTTAAGATATTTGAAAATTCTAATGCAAATAAAAGTTAAAACGTGGTCATTTGGAATTTAAGACAAGCTGCTAATGTCAGTGATCTCACAAAATGATTATGAATGCTGCATGGAGATGGTCGTTGAGAGATCAGGAAGAGATGAGAACTTTTAATTGTTATTCACACACAGAAATTGCTGATCTGGAGAATTGTGTGTTTGGTTTTATGCATTTTAATTTGTGTGATTTTAGCTCATTCCTCAGAGACCTGTTTTTTTTAAAATTCTTTCTAACATATTTAATTTTTATAATTGTCTCTTTAAAGGAATTAAGTTTTTTCAAGTTTGTTAAGAGATTCAAGTAAATGAGTGGAAGTGAGATTATTCTTTGTGTTATGTTATTATTGTGCAAATGATTTCTGAGATTGTGTTATGTTTGTGCAAGTGATTGTGAGATTATTCTTTGTGTTATATTGATATTATGCAAGTGGTTTTATGAGATTTTATTGTATAAGGTGGGTATATACTTTTTCAACTTAATTACTTCCTAGGAAATGTACAAAAATTGAGTAAATAAATTGTTCACCACTTTCTTCTAAACATTTAAAAAATATTACATGGAATGCTTTTAAGACACATACACCACCAACCCCAAAGAAAAAAGTCAAAGCTAAACAATTTCTAAATAAACTATGAGGAACATAACATGTAAATATATCAGATAGTTTGAAATGAAAGGTATTTTTCTTTAGTTGTTAATTGTTGCTAAGAAACTTGTCGCACATAGATTCCTTTAATCAATTTGAAGAAGCAATATTTCATTCAAAATACTTCTTTATTTGTAATTCATTTAGGATATCCTGTTTGTTTGAAAGCCCTTTTATTGTAGATGCTTGAAAATGTATGAAGGAAAAGTATTTATAATTAATTTTGATCAGCATGTGGAAGAATAGTGAATTCTTGTTATAAATACCATACCATTTCATGCTGTGAAGAATAAATATGCCTGGGTTATATGAATGAACACTTTAACTATATGTAAAAATACAGAAATTCCATTATTTTGTATGGTATAATTCTACCACACTTTTCTGTACAAGAAATTTCAAAGTTTGGTTGCAATGAATGACATGAGCTGACTTAGCCCTTCTCAATAGATAAGTGATGGTTGGGTTAACATTAATATATAAAAGAAAGTTGTCTCAACTTTGAATTATCATTCTGAAGTAGACAAACTGAACATCATACTCTGAATAATTAATTTTGCATTCAAGTCATACTTTTGTATCAATGGACCAAAAGACAAATGTTGGATGTTATACTGGCATCAAAACACTTTTTTTTAAAGAAAAGGAAAACATAAAACTGATATATATTTTTAGATGTCATTTTATCTTTTATTGTGACAATTTATAACCTGCCATTATTTCAGTATTGATGAAAATCAGTGGTAGCGAGCACATAGCTACAAGGGCATTGGAGAACAGCAAATTGGCGCTTATGTAAACTAAAGCCATTTTTTGTAGTATTCAGATAAGCCTTTATACTTAGGACAGTTTGCTGATGATAATACAAATTTACTTGCTGATTACTGAGATCTGCGAAATAAAAAATACTTCTGATTTTTTTATTCTCTCCCCACACACCCAAGCAACAACAAAAATATTTGACCTTTTTTCATACTCTCTCTCTGTCTGCATTATGAAGATTGTTGGCAAATTTGCCTATTTTCATTATCATTTCATCCCTGTGCTGCAAGATTTACAAACAATTTCAATAGTTATTTTATTTGAATACATGTCTACAATTTGTCTTACAGATGCTAATTATTGAAAAAAAATAATTTAGTTGTGTTACCACAGCTATGAATCATTAAATAAAAAAGATTTTGGTTGAAGGTGGGTGTATGTTTACCTGAGGCTAAAAAGCTCATAATTAATTTCTAATGGACATGTTTCAAAATGTGTTCTTGACATAATCCAGTACTTGAAATATAATTTTAAAAAACAATATTAATTTCTCTTTCTTGATGACAAGATTGAAATTTTCAAACTCTTGATAAGAATTCTTGTACCATTTCCATAGAAGATTTAAGACATTAAAAAATAAAGTCAAACACATAATACATGTAATTACATGTTATTAGTAATTTATTTGCATCTAAGGTAGGAATGTGTGATTATTATACATCCATACATATTGAAATTTTAAAAATTTAAAAGTAAACTCACAGTTATCTCAGTATGACATGCCAATGCATTGGAAATATTTTCTTTGGCAAAATACTATCACATTTTTAACTAACTGGCACCTGCCTGAGGGAAGACTTGAGATTTAATGGTGGGTGTACAAAGTGATTATATGAACTTCAAAATTTGTGGATTAAAAATACTTTGTATTAAAAAAAATGCGTATAAATTCAAAATTGCTGCATGAGAAGGGATCACTGTTAATGACTTGATAGAGAACCACCACACAGATGATACAAGATTTTCATTTGCCTGAGGACTGGATAACTGTAAGTTTACTTATATTAAAAAGACAACTGACAACACTCAAGACCCTGTCATAACAACATTCTTTTAACAAGTACGAAATTGTTTATTCTTTTGTGAGAAAGGACTAAAAATAGGCACAGAAAAATTATCACAGACATCAAAAGGCAATTACTGAAAATTCTACTATTTAAAACATACAAATATTTGTTGAGATAATGCAAGAGTTTTGTTATATGTGCTTAAAATGCTCTTTGTCAAAAGTGTGCTAATGATGACTGACATGTTTTCGATCATGTATCTATCATTATGAACCTATCATTGGTCCAGGACACTCAATCACAAAAAACAACAATGACTCAAGCAGATGTACAGACAATAGAAACAGACAATATCCAGAATTTAGCCTGAATTATGATACATCTTATATATAGGTATGCTGTTCTATGGAGGACACCACAATATGTATGTGAATTTCATGAATATTAGTGGACCAGAGGCAATGACATATCAACCAGCATAAAAACTCACAATTAATGAAATGCAAGTTTTACAGCAAAAATCCACCTTTCAATTATGAATGTATATTTAGGCATTGCATAAATTTAATAAAAGGACTTCATTTGGATATATTCTAACCAGTCTCTAGTGATTTCAAATATCAACATATTTAAATGCAATGGAGGTAAGCATAATATGATTATCTTTCTATTCAATCTGGCAGAAAGTTAAGATTAATATCTTAGCCTACACTATACTCTTATTTTTTGCTTTTGCCTTACATTTCATTATTTAGAATTTAAAAAATTATAGGTAAATATTAGTCTAATTTTATTATTATTAATTTTTTAATTATAGAAACTTCTAATTTTCAGTATAATCAATATACAATTAAAAAAATATAAAGCACAATTTTTAATACAACAAAGCATTTAATCTTGAGGATGCTGCAGCTTTTTTTTTTGTTGTCACCATGTAGTGGGCTAAAGATAGTGTTTAGCTCAAACTTGTGGAAAGGATGTGTAACTATGATTTGTTTTGAGTATGCTTAACTGATAGGCAAATTATTCTTATCATTTATAAATCTAAATTTGTAAGGACAGCTCTAAGAAAGGAAGATGAATGCACATATATCCATTTGGAAAATTTGATTGTGATATAATCAACAGCCATAGTAAATAAGTACTCTACATATATTTTACATATGATCTTGAACTGAAGTTGAGAATACTTAAAGAAAATCACTGAAAACTTTCCCCCACCAGTAACAATGTACAAAAATTTTATTGTAAATATCAATAGCTACTAAAATAATATGTATAGCAAAATAGGCACCTGCAAGTTTTTCTTTATTTTTAAAAAGATTAATCTGCAGTAGCAATATCTTAAAAATTAAATAGCACACTGTCTACATGAGTATTATCACCCTCCAGTTTTGTCAAGAGCATGTGTATATAGAATATTTATAACAATGGACATACTAAAATAAAAAATAAAAAATGTGCATTAAAAAGCTTAGGAATAGCCAGAAACCTAGTCCTTGTCCTCTGGTAAAAGACTTAGCTTTGTTATGTAAGTTTGGCTGCTTAAGTTATACAAACAAGTTTTGATCCAGGCAGCATTGATGCAGATGACAAAAAAATTACAATAGTAGATGAGAAGGAAATCAACTGCAGTTATTTTTTTTAAAACTGTAATAAATGTACATTTTCAAAATTAATGTTATGGATTCATAAAATTGCATAAAAAATAATATGTTTTATAAAAGGAAGATTAATAAATTTTAGTCATTTATTTGTCTGCAAGTTGTGAATAATTTTAAAAAGTAATTTTACAACAATAACATTCTACAAATGCCAAAACCAAAATTATTAATGGACTACTGACGGGTTATGCAAGAATATCCATAAAAACTAATTTAGTGGAAAAGATAAAAGTGCAGATAGACCAAAATGTAAGTGCTAAACTAGTAAAGATGGAGACCTATTTTACAAACACCTGAGTTAGTTGTTTAGAAATAATTTTAAAAATAAATAAGAAAATATCAAGATTGTCGTATAATTTCTGTAAGATGTTTTTAACGAATAGCTTTCATAACCCACTCACTTCTTGTTTTAAATCTGTATCACTTTTACAATATTGAGCTTAACTGTTTGCATCAAACTGTGATGTTTAGGTATCTTTCAATATTCTGTACATCACTCATTGTCAGTTTAAGCACATTGTCCATGGTTATGTATCACTCCTCAATCAAATGTCATACTGTCATTTTTTTTTTACACTTTATTATGCTGTCCACTAAAGTCATGTTGTACATTCCAGTTTAAATCACTCAATATGATTGAAACGAAATTTTGCTGTTTGCTTTACGTTCATTGTATACAGATTCTGATTCATTCAGCTGAGCTGCGAGGTCTAATCATTTTCTGAAGTTGTGATTGGCCAATGGCTGCTACAAAGCGTTTGATTATATTGTCATATCCTGCTTTTGTTGCTAAGTCATAAGGTGTTTCTCCTCGGTCATTTTTTGAATTATGATTAGCACCACAGCTGTAAAAAAAAGATGATATGTATATTTAAAGTTAAATGAAATATATACTTAACTGCAATTGAAAAATATGTCCTTTCACATATACCTTTAAACAAATGTAAATGCCTGTAAACAGTTTTCCCTTTTTTCTTCCATCACTCTCTCTCTTTTATCAATGCATTAGAGATCTCTTTCTAGAGATTAAATCTTTCCCAAGGCACTTGCACACAAATCTAAAATTAGGGAAGAAATGTGAACTTTATATTAAACATTTTTAATTTATTTGTTTTCTTTTCAATTTCTTATTCATCATTATCTTCACTTAAGAAAGTATGACTTGTAAATAATGAAAATAGTATGCACTGCATTTCAGAAATGCTACAATCACCCTTCAAATCCTCAAACCTTCACTTTCTTTAATATGGTGTGAAATGTCTTTCTAGAGATTAAATTTCGTACACTTACGTACAAATCTTTGAAAGTATATGGAAACCTAAATCCAACTTTTTGGTTTTAGTTTTTGGTCAGTTATTATTCTCATTTAAAGAGAACAAATTTGCATTTGTTGAAAAGGACATTGCAACACACCATCTGTATTGAAAGGTGATGTTGAGCTTTAGACAAAGCAGATTTATACAACAGAGCACTACTTACTTCAAAAGTGCATCCACACTTTTCAGTCCTGACGGGCCAAGGGCAACTGCCTCATGCAGTGCTGTGTTTCCTTTCCTGAAATAATAAACAGTTGTTACTAAACAAGAGTTTCCTTTCCTTTCCTGAATAATAAATGGTTGTTACTAAACAAGAGTTTCCTTTTCTTTCCTGAATAATAAATGGCTGTTACTAAACAAAAGTTCCTTTCCTAAAACAATAAATGGCACTTATAAATAAGAGAGGCGTTTCCTTTCTTAAACAATAAATGGGTATTACACCATAAGAAAATTTCTTTTCATGAAACATTAAAAAGCTTAAATAAATAAGATTTCCATTTCTCTCCTCAAACAATAATTGATGTTATTAAATAAGACTTTAATTTCCTTTTCTGAAACAACAAACAGCATTACTAAAATAAGAATGTCATTGTCTTTCAATGAAACAATATAGTTAGCATTACTCAAAATAAGTTTCATTTGCCATGTTGTGTTCTCTTTCCTAAAACATTAGTGTAACTATATAAGATTTTCAGTTTCTTGATTGAAACAACAACAGTCCCTCCCCAGAAAAAATAAACAGTGTTACTATCAAGATTTTTAAAAAGAAAAAGAAAAAATATTTGTTTCAAGGGTCCGCCAAATTAAATCCTTTGACATAAGGAGAGTGTATCACCTACCATAAGCACATCAGAGCATGCTGTTATCTCACAGCCACAAGAGCTTTAGAGCATGCTGTTATCTCACAGCCAAAGCCATGATGTTATCTCACAGCCACAAGAGCTTTAGAGCATGCTGTTATCTCACAGCCAAAGCAATGATGTTATCTCAGCCACAAAGGTGTTAGAGCATACGGCTATTTTACAGCCATAAACATGTCAAAGCACATCCATTGTCAAATATTTTCAGTAGCAGACAACTTTACACATAAAGCAAAAATGAGGCTGATTTTGAAGTCAATCAAACTCTAGAATAGTTTCACATGATCATTTGACATCAACAGTTACTAAAATAACACAATAAGCACTTTTATATGCAAGTCACAATATTTTGATTTGCAGTTCATAAAATGGCAGAATTTTGTTGTGTCTAGCAATATATATCATTAAAGTCTTTCAATCTAGACAAGGAGAATCATTTCACTGTTTCCAGATGGTGACAGACTTTGAAATTAACAATAGAGTAGTAATAGTTTGTCAAATGATGGCAAAATAGCAAATGTGATTCCAGACTGATCAAATTGAATTTTTTATGAACCAACTATCATATATATATTTGAATGTTCTAATTACACATGTCTGGCATCAAATCTTTCTCAGTCAATAAACAAACCCTGATTTAGCTTTTAAAGAATAACGTTTTTGAAAATTTATATAATTTCTAAGAACTTTTATTGCTATTGTAAACCGATTAAGTTTTGATTTATACTATTATTCAGTTCAAAGTCCATAATTTCCTTTTTGCTCTCAAATCATAAAACCACTGTCTGTAAGGTGTCAGGTCAATAATGTAAACTGACCAGATAGTAAGAAACTGCTTTGCACTATAGAGTGACCTTGAGAAAATTGTTCTATAAATAGCAGCTGTTGAGTAAAGAACAAAAGTTGCGTTTTCAATTTATAACAACAAAAGTAAAATTTATTATGAGAAAACCATAGCATTATATTAAACTTTCTTCTATTTCTATAACCTATTTGACTTTTATATATTTTTTATTACATTTTTATTTTTTAATCTCCCATAGATCAAGCAGAGGTGTGATATTTTGGTGTTTATTTACTAATACGCATCCTAAGAATGTCTGTGGGATGTCTAATAATGTGTAATAATAGTGTTACATGATATTTCATTATAATTATTTCGTAAATTGAAAATTACACTGTAGCAGGCCCTTTCTTGTTGACATCTGCGCCAGCCTGCACCAACACTGGAATACAATCTATGTGTTGATTCTTAGCTGCCAGGTGTAAGGCAGGGAGACCACTCTTGCTCACACAGTTAGGGTCTGCTCCCTGTGAAATGAAAAGTTTTATATATATATATATATGAGTATGTGTGTGTGTTTATTTATTTTTGTTCATAAACAACCAAACCCCAAATAATAGTTTTCATGATAAGTTTTATATATAAATTATTTTCAAAGAAAGATTTAAGTTTTTACATAAGACTGAATAGTAGTGATGAAGATAATTTTTTATAATTTTTAAAGAAGATGGATAATAAATAAACTTATGTTTGCCAATTTAATTCTTCTGTTTTCAGTTTTTGTGTGATTATTGCTAAGAAACCAAGAATATTAAACCAGGTCATTTCTGGGCTGACAAATACTACATTCTGTCAGGGTCAAGTTGAAGTAACAAATACTACAGTCTAGCTGTAATGTCAAGTTGATGTGACAAATACTACTGTCCTTTAGGGTCAAGATGTGACAAATACTACAGTCTAGCTGTCAGGATCATGTTGATGTGACAAATACTATTGTCTAGCTGTCAGGATCAGGTTGATGTGATAAATACTATGGTTTAGCTGTCAGGATCAAGTTGATGTGATAAATTCTATGGTCTTGCTGTCACAGTCAAGTTGATGTGACAAATACTACTGTCTTTCAGGGTCAAGTTAATGTGACAAATACTACTATCTTTCAGGGTCAAGTTGATGTGACAAATACTACTAATTTCAGGGTCAAGTTGATGTGACAAATACTACTATCAGGGTAAAGTTGATGTAACAAATACTACTATCAGGGTCAAGTTGATATGAAAAATACTACTTGATGTGACAAATACTGCAGTCTGGCTGTCAGAATCAAGTTGATTGATACATACTACATTCTAGCTGTCACAGTCAAGTTCATATGACAAATACAATAAACTAGGTGTTGGTTTCAAGTTGATGCAATTAATACTACAGTATAGCTGTCAGGATCAAGTTTATATGACAAATACTACTGTCTAGCTTTCAGGGTCAAGTTGATATGATAAAATGTTACCAAGGGAGAATACTGAATGAAAATGTTGTAAATGTAAAACATCAATTAAAATGTTATAAAGGGAGAATACTGAATGAAAATGTTGTAAATGTAAAACATGAATTAAAATGTTAAGAAGGAAGAATACAGAATTAAAATGTTATAAAGGGAGAATACTGAATTAAAATGTTGCAAACCTCATCAATCAGTTGCTGAATATCACTGCTGGAGCCTTCTGCACCCTCACCTAGTTGCCGTATTAACTTTGCATCAAGTGGCTACGAAATAATTATTATACCATTCAATATATGTACACAATAAAACATAATATATATATACACACACACACATATATATACATAAGACACATTAATACAAAATTTAAAAACATTTGTAAAATCTTTTTTATGATAGATATGCTTGTGACAACTGCATAATTTTTCAACAGTCCCCATTATGTTCAGTACACACCTCCAGCACTCTACTAATGCCTGGATTTTTTGGGAAAAAATTTCTTTTGACTTTCTTGGATTTCTTTGCCAGAACAGAATTTGTGTTTTCACCAAGTGTCTCTTCTAGCAACCCAAATGTGACAATCAGAAAGTGCCTCTTCTAACAAGACAACATGACAATCAGAAAGTGCAAGGCATGGCAAGAATAGTGGGTTAAAAAGTCATCCAGACTGCAGATCCTGGAATGTTGCAGCTGTCAGTTTATGGCTGAGCATAACCATAAAGCAGCAAAACAGCAGAAGTGATTAGTCCTTGATGTTTTCAATCAGATTGCTGGTTAGTGATAATTCTGAAGGCAGTTGCAATATGAGGAACTGGTGACTGTGGTTTCCCTAAGCATGTAATGTTCCCAAACTGGATATTGGCTACCCCTGAACACAGAATAGCATCAGCATCACTTTCCAATACAGGCTACATGCAGGATTTGGGTGAGGTCATATAGCATCTTTTGCTTGCCCTTTTTATTTCCAGCTGGAAGCTGTAGATCTAGCTTTCATCTTCAGTCACTAAGCACTGTAAGAAGGCTTCACCCCATTTTGTGATGGATTTCAATGGGCCCCATACCCTTACTACCCAAGAAACTGATGACAGACGCTGCTTCTCTTAAGTGCACACTTCTAAGAGAGCCACCATTTTTAGAAAAAAACTGCTCTACTTATGTCGTATGCCCAACATGCCCAATTTGCTGTGCATGCACGACTCTCTCAGTTATAATTTATTTTGCCTAAAACTGCATATAATTAATTCTTGTATTTTTATCACTATTTTATTGACCAAGCTATTTCTTATGAAAACAGTTAGCATACATAACAAACTTGTTATGGATTTTATGATAACAGCAACACTAAGATAATGTTCTTATAAAAACAGGAAGTAATACATGATTTATGATTAAGAAAGCAAAAATACATATTAAGATATGGTTATAAATATGCATGGAGAGTCTTAGTTGCCACATAACCTCAGTCTTGAGAAGCATTAGAATAACCAACACAACAGTTCTGTAAAAAATAGACACCAGGTGTGACCAGAATGTCACATAGTTAAATAACTAATGACACAAAGTGTAAATAGCACACTACAAAAATAACCAAATCACAAAGTGTGATTAACCACATCAAAACCAGCTCACTACACAATTAAATAACCAAAGACACAAGATGTAAAGAGAATATACACAATTAATAACTAAAGACACAAGGTGTGACCAGAATATTACTCAATTAATAGAGACAAGGTGTGACCAGAATATTACACAATAACTAAAGACACCAGAATATTACACAATTAATAACTAAAGACAAGGTGTGACAGAATATTACACAATTAATAACTAAAGACAAGGTGTGACAGAATATTACACAATTAATAACTAAAGACACAAGGTGTGACAGAATATTGCACAATTAATAACTAAAGACAAGGTGTGACTAGAATATTACACAATTAATAACTAAAGACACAAGATGTGACCAGAATATTACACAATTAATAACTAAAGACACAAGGTATGACCAGAATATTACACAATTAATAACTAAAGACAAGGTGTGACCAGAATAGTACACAATCAATAACTAAAGACGCATGGTGTGATCAGAATATTACTACACAATTGATAACTAAAGATAGAGGTGTGACCTAAATAATGACAGACAAAGTTTGACCACTCATCTAAACTATCCAAAAACAATTTAAAAGAAATATTTTAAACAACTAAACAATAGAAAACAAATTGTAATCAGTACACAATACAAGCAAATACAGACACAAGGCAAAGATCAATACATTGCACAACTAAATAAGAAAAGACACATGGCAAGATCAAAACATTGCACAACTAAATAAGAAAAGACATGGCAAGATCAATACATTGCACATCTAAATAAGAAAAGACACATGGCAAGATCAATACATTGCACATCTAAATAAGAAAAGACTCACACACAAGATGTAAATAGCACATAACAATAAAAGAAACAAATTGTAATCAGCACAATACACAACAAAATATTTGACCAGCATATTAAAAATTTAAATATTTGATCATTATGCAACTAAACAAAATATATAACATTTGACCAACACATCACATAAAAAATATATAAAGACATTAAGATTTGACCAGTAGATTAAACAACCTATGACCTACACATAAACAAAAGAATAACAAAATACCATGAGGGTCTAAACAAATGAAATTCCAAATCCATGACATGATTAAATAAAACTGGGTGTCAAAGTCATTAATGAACTGATCCAAAATGCCATATTCTGAACTAAATACAAACCAGGATTGGTGCACACATAGCATGTAAGGTGGTGAATGTTTACAGGGTTTAATTGAAAACATCAAAGTTGGAGATAATCTTACAGACAACTTTGGGGCTGTTTTCTTCTTGAGTTTAGTTCGATGTGTTATCTTCTTCTTTCCAGCTGACTGAGTAGATCGTGATGTGACATTGTCTTCACTTACTGTAAAAAAACAGAAATAAATATATCAACGTTTTCATTATCAGGATATGTATATATTTTTTTTAAATAAGAAAATGTAACAGAGCAATTGTCTGATAATTAATTATTTTTATGAATTATAATTATTATTATCCTTTTCTAGTGCTAAGGGACATAAGAGTCATGAAGTGGACAACTCTGAGTGAACTTTGTCCCGTCATTCCATAATGAGTTTGTGAGGCTTGGATATAAATGTGTGCATGTAGCAATTATTCAGGAAAAACTTTACTTAAAAAAATAACTTCTGAGTGTTAAAAAATTCTGTTATTAAATAATACCTTTTACAACATCTAAGTCTGTGAAAGAAAATTTATGTTAAAATGTGTGTATTATTTGAATTAATTATAAATACTCACAATATTCTTCCTCAGACTCACTGTCTTCACTGTCAGGCTGTGTATGCTGACTGAGGTAGCCGCTGCTAGTAGAAATACCAAGCTGGCGACCCACAAATGGATCTTTATTGTTTCGCAGGGCAAATGTCAAGGTCAGGCTCAGCTCATAACCATCCTCTTGTACAGCACTTGTCAACAGCTGAATCATAAGTGTGAATTAAATATGACATGGTTGAATTTCTGTTTTTCTTTTAGAAATACTATATGAAAACAGAAAAACAAAGGTTGATCTTCAAAATATGCATATTACAACTTATTAACCTTTTTGCTGTCTGAAGATTTAAATTTAGAAATTTTGACCTGCTAATAATTTTAAAGTGAAGCAGTAATATCAATACCACATTGGTATCTAAATATTGCAGTGTCATCCAAATATTCAGTTAAAGGCAATGAACATCACAGTTGATGATGAGAGTGATGAGAAACTTGCCTGAGGAAAGCAGAGAGAGAGAGCAACAAATTGTTAATAATAAATATGAACTCACCCGCCCCATTTTTGGTTCACCAATCAAAGCACGGAACTCTGCATTGTTTTGCCCATGTGCCTTTAGGTGCTGACAGATATGGTCAATTTGCTTCCTCCAATAACCTGAAGAAATCAAAAAGATTATTTAAAGGTAAATAAGTTTTTATGAATAACTAATGTAAGGAAATAAAACGGTTTATCTTATTATTTTGTGTGTAATTACTAGCATTAAGATAATGGTAAAAGAAATGTTCCCACCTTTTCCAGGACTCACAGCTGTAAGGACAGGCCGTCGATCTCTCATCTGTTTTTCAAAAGTAACTTTGTCCTCAAGTTCTTGGTGAACTTGGTCTATTTTACGCTGTGATGGATAAAAGAGTCCCACTGTTTGCACTGCTACAGTTTTCTTCTCTGGCTTTCGTGTTGACTCCAAAGGTATAGCTAAGCTAATATCAGTACTTTGTGGCATGTAGAAATCAGGTCCTGCACGGAAGCTTGTAGGGGGATAGGCAGGTGGCATCCACTGATTCTATTAAAGGAAACAATGCACTGGTTACTCATAAATAAACATGTCTTCAGGAGGTATGAACAATAATTCTACAAAAAGTACTCTTATATTTATTAAGTAGGTATGAACAATAAACAGCTGTATATCAAAGTACACTTATACTTATTAGTAGGTTTGTACAATAAACCGATATCAAAGTATACATAGATTTATTGAGTAGATATGAACAATAATTGAGTAGAAATGAACAATAATTCTATTAAATACTCTTAGATTATGATAACACTGGTAGTATTTTGAAACATTATATTGTATATATAATTATAAAGAAATTCACACCAAGATTAGCAGAAATGAACAATAATTCTATTAAATACTCTTAGATTATAATAACACTGGTAGATGTAGTATTTTGAAACATTATATTGTATATATAATTATAAAGAAATTCACGCCAAGATTAGCAGAAATGAACAATAATGCATAAGTTCTCTTAGATAAACATATTGCTAGGTTAAGTAGGCAAGAATAATTACACCATTTCTGCATGTAGTCTTGTAAATTAATTATCATAAACCTTTTTAATAAAATCTGTTAGGACTGAAATATACGGCTTTGTTTGGTAGATTTGAACAATCTACTGTGTGTACTCTCATTTAAGAACAAATCAAAAACAACAGTGCTAGCTTCTGATGAATGTAAGTATGAGCGATCTACTGTACGTACACTTGTATAAAACACAGCTAGATGAATGTAAGTATGAGTGATCTACTGGACATACTCTTGTATAAAACACAGCTAGCTTCAGATGTAATGAATAAGTATTCACAAAATCTGTACTGCACACAAACTAATATAAATACACTTTTCATCCCAAAACGAAGAACAACAATCTGTGCATAAAAACATTCTTGTTTCAATGGACACATTAATATACACATTTATAAATATCAGATATCACTCTCTATAATATCTCATATTATAAAAATTTCTTATTCATGCTAATCTACTATAAGCTTTTTAAAATTTACAATTAAGTTACTTGTAAACATACTTTAAAAAGAGAAAATTAAAACATTTGTTAAAAGGAGATTGCTATAGGACCTCAAATTAAAAGTAGTATCCATAATTTGAGAATACTCACAGTTCCAGGATACTGTCCAGCTGTTGTAGTTGTGAAACTGCAAATAAATTAGATTTTTTTTAAAATTGCAGATCAGTAGAAATTCTATTAAAATGTAATTTTCCCTGTGATTTTAATTTGTTTTTTGACTGATTTGAATACAAACCTGAAAGGCTATCTGTGACAGCAGTTGAGTATTAGAGAGATGAAAACCTTTCACTAAATAAAAAAATAATTCAAAATTAAAATTAAATTAAATTTTTAAAAAGTGCAGTTTGCATGAATTAAAATCTCTGAGTGATTTACAAATGAGGCACAGATTGACAATGCCAACCAAATGTGTGTTGTGAACAACTCAAAGGAATGACAATGCCAACCAAATGTGTATTGTGACAAACTCAAACTATCAGGACCAGTAGGGTGTGGCTCAAACCATGATCATCTGCATGTGCAGCTAGACATATGAATAGTAAATAGCTCCCCTACAACTTCTGAACAAGAAATAATAATTACAAAAAAATATTTAATAAAAATAAATTACATTTAAGATATTTAAGCATTTTGCATAGTTACTATACAGAACTGTTGTACATAAATGCATCCATATTTATAAGCAGGAGCATATATGTATTGCACAGCCAGGAGTAATAACATGACAATAAGTAAGGATAAATATTTATTTAACACATTGTACACTATGTGTAAGTTAACTGACTGCACAGGTGTATTTCACTGAGTTAGGCATTATAAAAATTCTCTTTACACTGACAGCTTATGCTCTATTCCAAAAATAACTCAGCAAACACTCACATACTGAGCTCACAACAGGGAAAAGAATAATTATTAGAATATTGCAAGTCTAAGGTTAGTGATTACTGCTAAGGTTCTTTGAAATTACTGTAAACTGTAATGTAAATATGATACAAATCTTAAGTGCAGTTTTAAATAAGCTGTACAGTACATACATTACTCCAGCTCCAAAACAATTAATAAAGTTTACTTATAGAGCCTGACAGGCTGATTAATACTGTGTCTACTACTGTCATTGAAACATTTGGCTGGTACTTTTGCTTCTGTACTCAAAGATATTGTATGGATTCAATTCATTTCAATCTCAATATCAGATGTGGAAATTTCATATTGTATGATGTTGAATGAAAGTGATAGGAAAACCAATTGTACTCAGTGTTACCATTGTCTATAAATGATGTTGAATGGAGGAATACTAGTTGAGCTCAGTGTTGTCAATGTCTATATATCTGATGCAGAATGATAGGAATACCGGTTGAGTGTTGTCAATGTCTATATCTGATGCAGAATGGAAGTGATAGGAATACCAGTTGAGTGTTGTCAATGTCTATATCTGATGCAGAATGGAAGTGATAGGAATACCGGTTGAGTGTTGTCAATGTCTATATCTGATGCAGAATGGAAGTGATAGGAATACCAGTTGAGTGTTGTCAATGTCTATATCTGATGCAAAATGTAAGTGATAGGAATACCAGTTGAGTGTTGTCAACGTCTATATCTGATGCAGAATGGAAGTGATAGGAATACCGGTTGAGTGTTGTCAATGTCTATATCTGATGCAGAAAGGAAGTGATAGGAATACCACTTGAACTCAGTGTTGTCAATGTCTATATCTGATGCAGAATGGAAGTGATAGGAATACCGGTTGAGTGTTGTCAATGTCTATATCTGATGCAGAATGGAAATGATAGGAATACCAGCTGAGCTCAGTGTTTGGGGAAATAAAGTGCCTCATTAATTTTATCTTTTACATCCAATTTATAAATATTTGCAGCATTCATTTAAATCACAGTCAACTGCATCATTTTAATAGAAAATCAAATTCAATCTTGTGTTCTTGTATTTTTTAATTTGTAGAAAATCTCGGAATCTATATTTTCCTTTGGAATTGATATTAATCAATCAAGGTAAAACAAATCAAATTTATATTGTCATTTAATTACATTAAATATACCAATGCAACCAGAACATTTAAAATACTTTTTATAGACATATAAAATAACTCAAGAATGAATGTTGCATCTAAATAGCCTTCATCAAGACAGTACACTTTATCAATGACACATGAACAATAAAATGTGTAAGTCTACTGGCTGAGGTTATATTTTATAGTTGTTTATGCTGTACATATCTATTGAGAATTTTCACTTTTCATGTTGCACTGGTTTTTCATTTATAGCTTAGCAGTTGTGCTGTTTATACTATTAAATTATATATAAATAAAAAATTTGACTCACTTCAGAAAGTCACGCTTATTTCTGGCAGTCATTGTTTGCAAAGCTTGAATGGCATCTGTTGTATACTCATCAGGCAACAGTCGCTCATCTGATATTCGAATGTCATGGTGAACAGATCCATTTGTCAACTGCAGATTTAAAATTACAAGTACACAATTGAGTTCATTGGCAGAGAAAGAAGTAACTAAACTGATTGATGATCTCACAAACTGAACAAGAAATAAAACAAATTATATTCACAGACAATTTGAGTGATCTCAGTGAAATAGCAAGAAGTCATTAAACCAAATACATGAAGTTAAAAAGTAACAAAACCAATTAAATAAACTCACAAGTTAAACAAGAAGTAATAAAATCAGTTAAATGAATTCTGAGAATTGACAAGCTGAGCATGACTAAGTAAATCAATGACAGGAACTCACAAACTGAACAAGACTCAGTAAGGACTGAAACTCACAAACTGAACAAAAATAAGTAAATCAATGACTGAAATTCATTAAGTAGAAAATAACTAGCTATTTCTTTTTTTATTAGCAATCCAATGAAAATTGATAAGGAATAAAAACAATGTTTTGTCTTTAAAACTTCAAACATTTTTCATGTTTTTGTTTAAGCCTTTGTTTTGTTTCAGTCAAAGTTCAAAGCTCTAAGCTTTGTGTGTAAAGTGTGTAACCCTAATTTACCAGCATCCTAAATTTATTCAAAAAGTATGTAACTCTAATTCCAGTGATTAAGTCTTAAAATCACAGCAGCTGGTTTAAGCAAGAAGGAAGTAGATACTTTTGCATGCGCGCGCGCGCACACACACACACACACACACACACACACACACACACACACACACACACACACACACACACACACACACACACACACACACACACACACACACACACACACACACACACACACACACACACACACACACACACACACACACACACACACACACACACACATGCACTCACACATTCATGCACACACGCAAGCACGTGCACACACACACATAAAACATCATGAATGGAAAAGTAAAAACATTTTTGTACATGAATTTGAATTAAAATTTCATACTTGTAATAGTTAAAACATATTTTTAATTTAACCATAAGCATGGACCAAGTTAAATTTATGATAAGAAAATATAAAACAAACTAAAATTTGTTACATGCATATCACCAGATCTTCTGTCTGGACTGTGTCTTGTTTCTAAGAAACGTGGCCGAGTTGGTGCTCTTCTTCGTGAACTGCCGGTCACATTAAAATCTGTATTGTACCCAACAAAAAAGAAAATGCAGTAACACTTAAAATATATTTTCTCCATTTTTCAAGGAAACTGCAACACTTAAGAGCACTCATTAAACAAGAAATTATAAATAAATAAGTAAATTTAAAAACAAAAACAAAAAATGTCTGACGGCACTAAATTTGGATATTTACTAATGGAAGCATAAAATTAGGCTTGTAACTTGGTTAGGAAAAAGCTAAGTTCCTGAATCTTTTTTCAATGCGAATTCAAACAAATGATTGTTTTCATGATTTCCATAAGCAGTGCCACAAAATGACAAAATGGCAAATGACTGTCATTTATTCTCATTGTGGTAGTCATATTTTAATTTTGTAGCTTTAAGAGACTTCAGATATGATTTACATACCTGCTCCTGACTGATGAACCTGCTTAGATGAAGTAACCTCAGTCCAGACTGAATTTGCTGATCTTGATCTTAGTATCTCTGTTTGGACTCTCTCCAACCGCATCTGTGTAATTTCAAATTGGAGAAGCACAAAAAAAATTTTAAAATGTTAAACAAACAAACTATTTTCAATTAAGAAAACATGAAAACAGTTAATACTTCTGATAAACAATGTTTAAGTATAGCACCTATATGCAGTTTTAAGTTATGAGCAATTTACAATTATTTAAATTCTTGCATGACAGTCACGAAAATCATGGGTACATAAGGTTTAAGACTAAGCTACCAGAATTACTAATACAGGATAAGGCTGAAAAGCAAAACTACCAATATACCAATATTTACAATGATAAGGCTGAAAAGAAAAACTACTAATATTAATGCAATGCAAGGCTGCAAAGCAAAACTACCAATATACATGTACCAATATTTACAATGATAAGGCTGAAAAGGCTAAGTTACCAGTATTAATGCAATGTAAAGTTAAGAAAAAATACTTCAGCTGTCAAGTAATGCAAT
Organism: Sinotaia quadrata; assembly: GCA_028829895.1. NCBI lineage: Eukaryota > Metazoa > Mollusca > Gastropoda > Architaenioglossa > Viviparidae > Sinotaia > Sinotaia quadrata. The sequence goes on from CM054177.1 coordinate 85,543,454, forward strand.
GTAAAGTTAAGACAAAATACTTCAGTTGTCAAGTAATGCAGGAAAATGTTAAAAAGCTAAGATATCAACATTAATGAAAACCTAAGTTACCAGTAGTAATGCAATATAAGGATGAAAAACTAAGTTACCAGTAGTAATGCAATATAAGGAAGACACAGCTACCATAGGATAAAAAGTTAAGGTACCAGTATTAATGCAATGTAAGGCTGAAAAGCAAAACTACCAATATTAACATAATGCAAAGAATAATGCAATGTAAGGCTGAAAAGCAAAACTACCAATATTAACATAATGCAAAGAAAAGGTTATCAGTACTATTGCAATGTAAGAATTCAAGAGAGAACCTAGGCTATTAATAATTCAACAGTAAAATGTTTGAAAATGAATGTTATTTATGCTTCTCTTTTTTAAATACTTTTGTTTGATGTACCTAATATATTTTGTAAATTTGTGTGTGGATTCATTTTGTTTTGTTATATTATTTTTAGTTTTAGTTTTCTTATGTGTTTAAATAGTTCATTTAAGATCTTGTGTGCTTTATGTGTATTATATAGCTTTTAGAGTTTTTATAAAAGTAAGCGCTTTGTTAAATCCACCACCATCACCACCACCTTGACCAATCACCATCAAGCTAAGGTAAAATTTTAGGTGCCAGAAATATTACAAGATAAAGTTTGACAAGTCAAGCTACCAGTAATAATGCTGTGTAAGGCTGAAATTAGGTATTAATATAAAGTAAGGCTTAAGATACTGTTTAAGACTGAAAACCTAAGCTATCCATACTAATGCACAACAAAGCTCCCAAATATCAATCTAATATAAAGTAAGGCTTAAAGGTTAAGATACCAATATTAAAGCAAAGTATGGCTGAATGGATACTGAAACTAATGCAGAGTATGGCTGAATGGATACTGAAACTAATGCAGAGTATGGCTGAAAAGTTAAATACAAATAAGGCTAAAAAGATGCCAATACTAATGCAAATAAGGCTGAAAAATTATGATACCAATACTAATAATGCAAGTAAAGTTAAGATACCAATACTAGTGCAAAGTAAGGTTGAAATGTTTAGATACTATTACTAATGTAAAATAAGGCTGAAAAGTTAAGATACTCATACCAATGCAAAGTAAGACTGAGAAATTAAGATGCCAATATTAATACAGAGTAACCTGGAAAAATACAAATCCTAATGCAAAGTAAAACTAAAAAGATACCAATATTAATGAATAGTAAGGCTGAAAAAATACTAAGGCCACACTACCAATATTAGTAAAGACTGAAAAGTTAAGATACCAATACTAAAGCAAATTTTGGTTGATAAGATAAACTAATACTAATGCAATAGTAAAATGTCATTTAAGTAGCATAGTCACCTTTGATTTTTCTCGTTCTAAATCATTCTGAAATTCCATGTCATCATCAACTGGCACCACTTCAGGAGGCGGAGCATGTTCAACTTCAAACACTTTAGTTACAACTGCGCTCTGCCGTTCTCCATCACTGAGACAATAATTATCTGTTTTAATCAGACTGTTTGTCTGTCTATCTATCTGTCTATCATATTTAATTTTAAACTGTGCACTCTTAAGATAATAATTAAATATGTAAGATGATAATTAAATATACAATATCAGAACTATAATTGTCCTAAAGTCTAGATACAGTGGTGTACAGAGACACTACAATAATAATAGAATGCAATATCTTAATAGGTACTTCACATCTTCTATGAGACTTATTCACTTCTCACATAAACACTTGCTTAAGTGATTCTTTAACAAATACAAAAAAAGAGATGCCTCCCACCCCCACACAAATACTTACATACATCACCATAACCCTCTTCTGAACAAATCCTTTACAGCTGAGAAAGAAAGTAAAAGGAAATGCAAAGGAAAATGTTCACCTCATCAAAGCAACTGCTTTGACAGTCTGCTTGCCAGCAGGAAGAGTAAATGGTCCTCGGTACTGCAAAGTGCACTTGTCTCCAAAGCGCTGGAATGGGTCTGGTTTGGTGCCATTAATTGTGTAAAATATGCGTGCATCTTTCGTTTCTGTAACAATTCCATACATTGTATCAACAGAACCCAGAGACTTCAAAAGCTGTACAGGAAAAGACAATATTGAACAACAACACTCTGAAATGCTGAGCAGTAAAATCTGAAACAATTGTAATACATTAAAAAATACAATTATTTCTTTTTTATAAGAGCTCTGATCAAATCCTCTCAAAATGTCATTGCAGCTGTTAAGATCATTTAATATTTATATATAAAGGACAGTTGATTATCTTGAGAGCTATTTTTAATTAAATGTCATTAATAAATAAGTATTAATATCCTGAGATAATGAATAATTTCTGAAGTAATCACATGGGCAAACATGACAGAAACAAATTATGAACACTGCAGTTTCAATCAATAGAACATTCAGTACTAATCAATTAGCTTGATGGTAAATCTACTTAAAATTATGTCTAACACAAGTAACTATATCGCAGCAAGTTATATATAATTCCATTCATTATTTAATGATTGAACCCAGCTAGCAATGTCCACAGAGAGAAAGAATTTTGTATTTTTAAGCTTCTGCATCATAGACAAACAAATGAAGTATTTATGACAGAAATAATCTATTATTGAAAATGTTTTGTGCAGACCATGAACCATAAGACAAGAATAATTTGATTTAATCTACAAAGAGACATGGCATATTACATGAAGTGTAAATCTGTTTTCATTTTTTGTTGCAGAACTATATTGTAATAGCATATACAATAAATATATATAGAAGCAGTCATAAGCTGTCTTTGAAATTTAAGAGCCATAAACAAACATATACAATTTTTAAAATGAATTTTAAATATTAAAATTTGAAGATGAAAAATGATAGTCCAAGATTATGTTTATAGATGTCTTGGCAACAGGATACACAAGATTTTCATTCATGTGAATATGAATATGATGTGCTACTTTGCTTATGTCTGCATTATTATGAGTAAATACTACACAAAATTTCATTCTATTCAAATAAAGTGAAAACTAAGAAGTAAACAAACTGTTGACTTGTATTGGCATGAAAGTATGAGAAAATCAAGGAATAACTGTTCAGATGACTATCAAGATCAAAATTATTTCAAACAAACTAAATTACAGACAAATATGAAAATAAAATAAATTTACATACTAAAGATTTTAAAACTGGAGTGTGCTATAATTATCCAGTGCCAAAATAAAAAAACAAATAAAAAAAATAACAAATAGGTGCGTTAAAGCTGGTTGGAGCAATATCAAGATATTTCAATGGGTTTCAAAGTTTTATTTACATACCTGTTTTTAGTTCAATCTTGGTATTAGCATCAATTGCAGATTTATGCAGCCCAGCAGTTGGAAAACGTAAAGGAATAATGGTGGGCACAGCAACTGAACCAGCTGTCATTTTGTGGTTTTATGCTATTTTTAAAAAAATAATTATAATTATACATATTAAATAAATGCATAATCAAATGCAAAATTATGTCATCTTGAACCAACATATTGTTGAATTTTGTGAATAACAGTTTCTGCTAGGAAACTACATCATCATCATCATCATCATCATCACTGAGATTTATTGATACTTCATTTAAGATCTTTATGTGTTTCACAAAAGCACAACTTAATAACTCAGAACTAGGAAACAGGTATATTGTTTAGATGACCCCGATCAGGTCCTTATAAAGTTATAGTTTTTTTTTTAAATCCACTACTTTCTTCATATGAGTCTAACACAGAGACCTTGTAGCCACTAAGCTCGTCATATATGATACTCTTACTATAAACTTTTAAACCTAAGTATTTATGACATAGAAAATAGAAAAAAGGGGTGTGTGAAGTTTAAAATAAAATAATTAAATCTAATATTACTATCCCGCATATCAGTATATATATGTATAAAATATCTAGTTAGGTGGGCTAACATTATAACAAAATTGTTTCAACATTAAGGTACATCTGTATCTGGATTTATATAAATTTTATGCATATATATTCTCTAGAATAAACCGTAAAATTAAGAATTTCTTGAAATTCTTTCTCAGTTTCAACAGATACTTAAATTTATTTCTTCGTGAAATATTTTTATAATAGTTTGACACCAAAACTTTAATTAAAGGTACAAGAATTTTATTTTAAAATATTCGCTGTGTAAAAGAATTTTTTTTATACTCCTTGTGCTTTTCAAAAGTAAGCATGCCCCCAAATCATAAAAGGTTAAACGCTCTGACATGTCAGGGCACATAAATTATTTATAATTATTATGCACGCTGATTTTTAAAAAAAATAAATAAATTAAAAAAATACCGGTTAGTAATACTTCGTGTATCTGAATGGGTGTGCAATGTATATTACTGTAAATCACAAATGGTTGCGAGTAATTGTATTATCAAAAATAAAATTCTATATGCCTTACCTTGTTTAAATCTCAAAAGAATAAAAATGTAGAAGCTGATCTTCGTTTCATGTTTCTCACTTTCACATTAAAGACAAGATGTGTCCGGGCACCTGCCAGCTTGTTTAGCAACGCGCCCTAGTGACTGTCTTTAACGGCTTCTGATTGGCCCTTTATAAAGCCCATTCTAACCTCTTCCTAAAAAGAATCTATCAAGGGAATTGACTTTAATACTTCTTATTGACAACACTAGTAGGCGCCCTTTAAATCAGCATGTTGCTGTGAGAAGATTCGAAGTTTTAATATTTATTGTTGATCTTTAGAAGAAAACGAAATGGAGCTGATGATGTTAACAGGAGACAAGAATCGAAAATTACAAGGCAACTTTCATTTAATTTAATAAGTAAAATTTTAAAAAGTATTTAAAATATATATATTCTCGATATATGAAACTAAAAAAAGTCAATATATAGTAACATAGGGGCCTACTGAATATCAATATTATCATGTAATTGAACCACCTCAAATTTTTCATTTCTAAACCTGCCTGATCTGATTTTTTTTTAAAAGAAAACGTTTTTATTTATTTTTTCATTTTGATTTTTTAAAATGTACTTTATTATTTTAATCCATTCTTTGTCATTAATTTTGTATAGCCTAGTGTATTACTCAATTTACTGTATACTGCTTTATTTATGATATAGAAAATGTCTTATTTGATATAAAATGTTTAAAACTTTATAGGTGATGCCAACCATCCTGAAAATGTCCATTACTTTATGGATGGACAGTTTGAAGAAGTGCTACAGATGGATGCTTCAAGGAATGTGATTGGGGTGAACCTAAACAATATACAACACTTAAATGAAATAATTGTCAAAAACACTGAAATGTATCTGTCTGATGCTTCGAATGAAGAAGATAAATCAAGGTACATGCAGTCCATGATATGATATGTTATTGCTAATTAATTGCAATAGAAAATGACAATGGACTGATACACATAATTTACAAGTCATGATTATCAAATGAAGAAGACAATTAATGGTACAGATCATCAATGTTTTGTATTATTCATTTATTGCTAATTAATTGTAAAATGACATTTTGAATTGATGCATATCACTACAGTTATGTATGAATATGAAGTTGAAGAACAAAGTGAGGTACAAACAATTATTGATATTATACATTATTGCCAATTAACTGTAAAATTTCAATGGACAGATGCTAACATTTAGTATTTACAGTACACTGTACAGTGTGGACCAAAAGTAGGTATACAGTAGTGATAGGATCATGCTTGAAATCGACAATCATTGAAAGTGGAGCAGAAATAAAAATAAATCTGACATATATCTAAAACATTTTTGACATGTTTCAGTTTATGTTTTGAAAGCATTATGTTATTTTAGCTCATTTAATATAATTGTAATTTGTGAATGACTCTAAAGAGGAGTTCTGTCAAAATGAGTCTGCGTATTGAAAAAGATGTCCAACTGGTGTTTTTTATTCACAAATTGAATTATCAGTTTGCATGCTTACACACAGATGGAGAGATTTATCAGAGTTGAAATGCTTCGAGTGTACCCATTTGTCAACATTACTGAGTTATGCTTTAGTATACTGTTTGCATTTTAACTCTATCAAGTAAATATGTTACCAACAGAATAATGTTTCTGGCAGTGTCATCATGTATATTGGTAGTGGGATTGTCACCATGGGATTGGCATTTTCTCCAAGACTCACAAGCAAGTAATGTGTACATGCGCCATGCCAACATTTCTAGAGGTTAACCTAGTCAGTGACAGTATCAGAGTATGTGTCACAGACAGTATGTGTCAAGCAGGAACATAGTGAACGTCAACTAAAAGCTGAACAATTAAAAAAATATCAAGATGAGATGAATCAGCCTTTGGCTACTTGAAAATCAAATCATGAATCAGCAGTTTTGCTGCTCTAAAAATCAAGGCATTGTTATGAATCTGCAGTTTGATTACACTGAAAATCAAACTGTATCATGAATCTGCAGTTTGGCTACAATGAAAATCAAACTATATTATGAATCTGCAGTTTTACTGTGCTGTTTCCTATGAAATTTCAGCAGGACTCTTAAAAAATAATGCTGTAATATCTCATCAGTAAAGAAATTAATCTTTTCTCTTTTCTAGCAAAATCAGCTTTTTTTTTTAACATTTTAGGATAGCATAGCAATGTATATTTGACATATTTTTGTCACTGTTTAATTTTTCCCAGATTTTTAAATTTTTATATAGTACTATTGTTTATTATTGTCAAGAGTGTTAAATGTTTATATTTTAGTTAATTTATAATGTACAAATTTCTTGTTTTAAACAATGAAATGTGAATTATACCAGAAGAGAAATGGACGTGTTGATCACCGCAGCCACATGCCTGCAGCTGTTTGTGCAAAACAACTGGCTTGGACCGGTAACTCACACCCCACCTAGTGCTTTTCTTCCCCAGCCATGGACAGAAGAAACGGTTTGTTAAATTTCAACAGAAAATATATGTAATAAAAAGGAAAAGAGAATAAAATGAGGAAAAAATACTGTCTGATTGTATTTTTTTAAAATAAATTTTAAACTAGCATGCTTATGCACTGGTTTTCATCTTTTGTCAGCATTTTTATATGAAACATACTCCAGACAATGTTAACATTTGTTTCTCAAAGAGAGGATTAGTGACATGACGTAAAATGGTTTTGAAAGTGTGCAGTTTTTTTATTTTAAGTTTACATTAATTTTTTTCAACAATAAAATATTTATTATTAATTTTCTGAATGATGTTTCCTCTTGTAGTGATTTCATTGAGAAAACAAGTAAACCAAAAATTATTTGTCTCAGTTCAAACTTCATTTGGAAACAGAACTTGTATATTACACATAAAGCACATGTACCCTCTTCCATTTGTCTGAAAGTAATTTTTATTTTAAATTTAAAACTATATATACCTGACACTGTCATTATCATACTGCTATTTTCTTCCTTCACTTTCACACCACATACAGCATCTTGATAATAATTTTAATCTGAGTGAATATGATCCAGAGTTTATGTACCAAATAATTTTAATTTTTTTAATCTTTTGTTGGTAAATTTTGGTTACCTGCTGGTAGAATTTATATATTTGTATTTACAGGTAGTGAAGGAAATGGCATTGACATGCTTGAGTGAAGATGGAGAGCCAGTCTGTACTTTAGCTAGCCATGCTGGCTTTCTCTACTTGGCTCGAACCATTCTGCTGGATTGCAGACACCTGTGCTCGTCACTGCAGGTGAATTTTGAGATATTGTAATTGATATTATTTGTATCTCATCATTATTTGTATCACATTTATATTATTTGTTTCCCATTGAATATTATTTATATCCCATCAGTATTCATAATTATCTCATTAATATTGTTTGTATTTTATTGATATTTTTGTATATCATAATAGTTTGTTATTTCAAGATATATTTATTTATATATATATATATTTATTTCAATCTATGTAAATACCACAAAGCTTTAAATCTCAAATTTGGCTACTGTGGCTTCTGTTTATATGTACAATTATTTGTTACCAGTCTTGGTCCTGGTCAATGATCTGTGCTTAATTAAGTGCTTTGTTTAAGTCATTTAAGTTTAATTCATTCTGCAGACTTGGGACTGGTGGCTGGTGCGATGCTTGTCTGTGCAGCAAACTTTGCTTGAGCAGCGCTCGCCCACTCTGAGAGCTACCATGTTGGAGAGACTTGATGATCGTAAGTTTTAATTTCATGATAATTTATGTATTTAGTGGTCTGTTGATACAGCAGCTCACCTACCTGAAATTAATTTGTGTTTGAGAGCCTTGATGACTGTAAGTTTTAATTTTATGATAATTTATAATATTTAGTTCTTCATCAATATAGCGATCACATACTTTGACAGCAACCTTACAGGAAGACCTTGATGATCATACATTATAACTAAATGATAATTTATTTTTGTGTTTAGTGTTCGATTCATTACAAAGTAAGATGACTTTGCTTGGTTATAATCTAAATCTGATGTGCATAGTTACCATGACTTTGCTTTTAAAAATGATTTGTCTTTTAAAGCCACTGTCACTCCATCTTAAACTGAGCAAGATTCTTATTTTAGGAAAGAAATTAGAGTCTGGGTATATATTGTCTCATATTTTAGAAATAAATTAGGCCATGGAAATGTTCTGCCTTGGCTGTATTGGAAAGAAATTAGGCCATTGAAATATTTTGCCTTGGCTGCATTGGAAAGAAATTAGGCCATGGAAATATATTGTCTCTTATGTTTTGGGAAACAAATTAGGCCAAAAAAATTTATTGTCTATACTTTTTAACCTTTGTTCACTATGGTTGTCACTAGATGGTATATGGCTCTTGTTATGAACATTCTACTCTGTTGTTTGTAATCTTTAGAAATATTGACAGTTGATTGTGTAATAAAACAGTGACTGTCTGCATATGCCAGGGGTGCACAAACTGCGGCCCGAGACAGGGCTCTATGCGGCCCCTGGAGGACTTTTGAATGTGACCATTATTACAAATGTAAAGCACATTATTTCATTATTTGTGCTGTTTTTTTCTACTGAGCCATCCATGTGGCGGCCCTCCACACACTATCAATTGGAGATTTGGCCCTCTGGCCTAAAATGTTTGTGCACCCCTGGCATATACCATTAGAGGTTAGTAGTTTGTTTTTTAACAAGGGTGCCATAGAGAAAGAACATTTTCTAGATAAACATGGATCTTTTGCAGTGATTGTGTCAGAATGTTTTAGTTGTTTTCATAACATTCCTTAAATGTCTTGTACTATTAGATATATTTATCTTGCTTTTGATTGAATAATCACAGCAGTTAATTTGTTACTCGCAAAGTTTTACTGATCTAACTCATTGCGTGTAATAATACTGAACTTAATCTTCATTTGTTTGTTTCAGTTTCAAAAAGGGAGTCTCTCTTGGCCTCTGATTCAAATAGGTCAGAATGTTACCATTTTATAGATTGTGAATTATTTTTTTAATCAGCATACTTATAACAGATTTGTGTAAACAATTATTATCATTACAATCTTTTCAAGTGAGTAATTTGACCAGCAGTAATTATAAAAAACAGAATAAGTCAAAGTCAGGACTGATACATATTTCAATGCCATCAGAAAATCAGAGCATTTGATGTTTTCATGGTTTTATATGGATTTTTTTTATAATTAAGTTATTTGTTAATTATGGTAAATTAGTTGAACTATTTTCTTTGATACTATTTTTTAGGGATGTTGCTGTGTTATTTCACGTGGAAGCAGTGCGCATTTGTCAGATGTTTTGGGAGGATAAGAGGATGAGAGATCATGTCATGCAAGGAAGGAAACTGTCTGGGTTAAAAATAGAACTTTCAGGTTAGATATTATCTCTGTTAAGGCATTCTGGCATTATCTGTATTATATTTGTACAAGTTGAAAGTTAGAAATCTCGGATATTACAGTGTTTGAGTTATGATGTGGGGCAGACTAAAAAAATAACCTCTTAAATTACACAAATTTTCTGTGTTGAATAATAAGCAGGTTATTAATAGAATTGCCAGGTATCATTTGGATTTGTAAGATGTGTTGATTTAATACCCAAATGGGAAATATAAATCAGAATCTTAAAAGTCAGTCTGAAATGGTGAACAAAAATAAAAAGACACCAACACCTCCAGTGCTGTAGACAGAAATTAGTTTTTAACTTTCAGAAGTATGGTAGATAAGAGGAAAACATATTTTTGCATCTTACCCTTCTGTCCTTTCAGGGAGCTAACACTTGTAAGTGGTATTGCTATGTGTGGTTAGCAATTATCTCTCATTCAGCTCCTAAAGTGAGCACAGTGCCAAACTCTCTGACAGACTTAAACACAGATAGTGCTTGATTTTGTTTACATTTTGCATCATATACTGATTAGCTGTCTTTATGGTTGATTGTTATGAATTAAAAATTGTAATCTGCATGGTCTCAACTTTTCAGGTGCATTGGGAAAACGGACACGATTTCAACAGGATGATAAAGCTCAATTGGTAGTGAAAATTAGTCATGAGGAAGGGGAGCTTACACTTCCCAGAATGGGCCTTAGTGATCCAGATTATCCTGTCTGCATTCCAGAGGTGTGTATCATAGGTGTTACAGTGGAGAGCTCGGCTGTTAATTGTTGTTTCTTATTAGTAGACAAATGTTATACATGATACCTGTTAACCACTTCAGTAACATTATACTTAATATAAATAAGGTTTTTTAATTTAAATAGTATCTTGCTTTTAATAATTGATTATTTAGGTAAATTAAATATGTCTTGTTAATATGAATTACAATGTTTATTATTTAATCAACATTGTAGTGTTTCTGACAGTCATCTGATACATTTTAATTTAATGTTTATATACCTTAATGAACACTTTAAATATTTTGCAGAATCTATCTCTGAATGACGACACGGTGCTTAACAAAATTCACTTCAAAGATGGTGATGTTTGTATGCAGACCAAATTGTCTCCACTGGAACAAGCTCTGCTTCTTGCCCATATGTAAGATGTACATGCTTCTTTGAGTGCTCTTTGACTGGTAGGCTTGTGTGTTCCATGGTTTTTGTCATATGTGGTTTGGTATACATACACAGGGATAGAAATATGCTGTTCATTATTTAGCATTATATCAGAATTGCTTAAAATATTCCTTTCTTATTATTCAAGACAAGTGAAAATTCACTCAAACAGTAAAAGAATTCAATCTAGGTTATAAATTTGCCATTGAAAACAAATTTATTTAAGTAAGTTTGAACTCAAGCTCCAATTTCAAATGATAATCTTAATTCTAGCTGTCAAATCAAGCTCGATTTCAAGTGATTGCTCAAAGGTTCTGTACTTTTTAAGTTCCCATTTCAAGTGATTATTCCAAGGCACTCTGAAATCAAGGAACTTTTCTAATTATCAGAAATTCCAGTATCTTTCAGAAGCAGGTCTAATTACATCCAACACTTTGCAATTTAAAGGAGATAAATTATGATTGCTTTACCCTTGGAATCATACTGTTATGAAGTCTGTTTTCTTTCTTGTTATTTTACTGATGAGATGCATATTTTCTTAACTTGTTATATTGTTTCTGAGTTGAATGTGAACTGTTTGATAAAAATCCTGTCAACAATTTTTTCTTGATAAACCTGAGAGAGGGTTTGTTTGTTTGTTTTTGTTTTGTTAGTGAGGAAGTGCACTTGAAATGGTGAGAATGTTTATTTAGTAATTAATAATAATGAAACTTTTTGTTCATCTATACAAACAAATGCATTTGAGAAAAAATTATTTTTATATCAAGCATTTTGACATTGTCCATTATTCCAGATAAACCCACTTCCACTGCAAACATCCTCGGTCATACTTAGATACTGACCACTTTTTACCAGCTCTTGATATATAAGATTCATTCTGGTAATCTGTTAGTGTATGCACTTGCTGTATGATGATGAAGAAGCTCACCAATGTTTGTATCAATGAAGTAGTCCAATTTCACCCCTTGTATATTTGATGTATGATAACGAAACTCACCAGAGTGTTGTAATAGTCAAGTAGTCCAATTTCACCCCTTGTATATTTGCTATATGATGTTGAAACTCCCCCAAATTTTGTAACAGTGAAGTAGTCCAATTTCACCCCTTGTATACTTGGCAATGTGATGGAAAATCATATCAGAGCAGTGCAGCACTGCATTTAACTTTCTGTTTTTCTTCAGGGAGAGTTATCGACGGGATGTAGCACAGGAACGATTGACAGACGAAGAAGTGATGGCATATCTTGATGTAAGTTTTTTTTCAGTTTGTAGTCTTAAACCTATTGATTGATATAAGTTTTTTTTCCAGTTTGTAGTCTTAAACCCATTGATTGATGTAAGTTTTTTTTTTTCAGTTTGTAGTCTTAAACCGACTGATTGATTAAATGATTGATTTTTGCATAGTATCCACTTCCAACATTCCTTGATTTTCCGTACTGGATTCTGTTCACTGATTAAATATGGGATTGCACACCTTCACTATTCAATTTGTAAATGAAATTTTGTTGGTATCTCAGACATTCCTGATACATACAGTGAGTGTGTTTGTGTATATGTGTGTATGAATGCATTTGCACTTCCTTGCATGCAAGTCTGTATTATTTATTATTAAATGATAAACCTTTTGGTTACCTATCTCAAATGTTTTGCATTATTTATTCCAAATGTTTATGAGAAGCCATAAAGTGAGAGTTGATATTTACATTATTCCAAATGTTTATGAGAAGCCATAAAGTGAGAGTTGATATTTACATCATTCCAAATGTTTATGAGAAGCCATAAAGTGAGAGTTGATATTTACATCATTCCAAATGTTTATGAGAAGCCACAAGGTGAGAGTTGATATTTACATCATTCCAAATGTTTATGAGAAGCCAGAAAGTGAGAGTTGATATTTACATTATTCTAAATGTTTATGAGAAGCCACAAGGTGAGAGTTGATATTTACATTATTCTAAATGTTTATGAGAAGCCACAAGGTGAGAGTTGATATTTACATTATTCCAAATGTTTATGAGAAGCCACAAGGTGAGAGTTGATATTTACATCATTCCAAATGTTTATGAGAAGCCACAAAGTGAGAGTTGATATGTGTATGTCTGTTTAGATGAAAGAAGGGAGCATAGTGAACAATTTTTGTCTTTTGGTTATGTCAGGTTGTGAACATTTTGGGAGATAGGCTGTGTAATACAAATAAACACATTCAAATCTAAATAGTTGTGATTACAAATCTATTGTGCACAACACAGATTAGTAAAGTAAAATTATTTTATGACATTTTTCCACATTTTTAGACTTAGGACTTCAGTACAATTGGCCAAATTGTCCATTTAAGAGCATTTGCTGATAACTCTAGTAATTTTTGGCACTTCATTACAAAACACCTTAATTTCTGCTGCAATATTTCAGTGCCTCTTGGCTCAGGTATCATGTTGGGCTGTGTCGGTGGCTGCATTGACCATCAGGTCTAAAATAGAAAGTAATAGCCGAAGACGAGTTGAACGCTCCATGCAACAGCTGGAGGTAAGAGATGTTAATGATAATGAATCTTCTTTTGGTATTTTTTTTTTTTAAATGTCTTTTCTTAAATTATTATTTCAGTATGCTTTCCTGAAGAAAAATATTAATTAATAAATTTAATAAAAGTGTGTGTGGGTATTTATAAGTTTACATGCATGTATTTAAAAAAAAATAGTGTATGGCAGTATTGCAGTATATGTTTGATGTATGTTTGTTTAACTGTATACAGTCTCTAATTGGCCAGCTATTATCACTTGTACCCCCACTCTCTCCCTCCCACCTCTTGCAGTCTGTTTTACTTTTGCAACTAGAATAGTGATAGTCTTAACCAGCCTAGTTGGACTGAAGACAAATGGGGAATTGGGTGACAAGCGGAAGTTGAATAACTGTTAGAAAGGGAGGTAATCTTTGACTATCAAATTAACTGTTTACACAAAAAACGTAAGGCTGTCCTATTCTAGTTAGACTGCTGGATATAGCACTGAAGCTCTGTAATTCATCAGTTGTGTTGAACCCTAATACAATGTCCTGTGGTAGGCATAGCTAAAACAGAAATTAAATCTGTGTACTTAGAAAGATACTGTTTATTTGAAAAGAAAAAAATGGATGAAAGTAAATCGTATTTATTTATCTTCTTTTTTGTATCTACCACTGTTGAGTCTTAGTTACAATCTTTACTGACTAGTAAACAATGGCAAAAATCTTTGAACTATTGTAATATTCTGTGAACTGTGGCAAAAATCATTGAACTGTGGCAAAAATCTGGCTAAAGAGTTCACCCATCTGATTAAGCTGACATCTGTAAGATTCAAATCTTGAAGGGGTCAGTTCTTGAAGCTACACCATGCTAAGCGACCAGAAAGAATTCTACAATCTGCTGAAATCTCTTACTGGACAAGATAAGGGGAGAGAACTTTACTTTCATTATCCCGTTCGCCGGCCCGCTACCGAGTTAGGTTAGCGCATGCGCACACTTTTTTAAATCGATAGCCACTTAAAAAAAATAACAATCAAGTCAAGCAGACGATATGTTTGGGTTCAGCAGCCAATCTGCTCTAATTTTATCATTGGTTAACTATTTTTAGAAAGGTTTTTTCCATTACAAAGTTCGGAAATCCCCAGACACCTCACGTTTATCGAAGCTGAGCCGCCATTTTGAACCTAAGTTTGTACTACACATGGCTCGTTTCAAGGACCATTTTCAGTTGTTTGCTTGATCCTACCTAACGAACTTAATTGTGTAAATAAATTTAAGATATTGTAGATGAAATTCGACAGGCCTACTGAATTTTTGGATGTGACCATTTGATAATAAAAAATAAAAACCGATCGCTCTCAAACCGAACCCTCGTGGACGTCGTTATGACGTCGTTATGATACTATTTTTATCGATAGCCACTTTTAAAAAAATACCAATCAAGGTCAAGGAGAAAGATATGTTTGTGTTCAGCAGCCAATCTGCTCTAATTTTATCATTGGCTAACTAATTTTAGAAAGGTATTTTCCATTACAAAGTTCAGAAATCCCGAGTCACCCCTCGCTTGAAAAGAAGCTGAGCCGCCATTTTGAACCGGTTTGGAATTATACATTGCACGTTTCAAACACGATTTTTAGTTGATTGCCTGATCCTACCTAAAGAACTTTATTGTGTAAATTAATTTAATATATTGTAGATGAAATTCGACAGGCCTACTGAATTTTTGGATGTGACCATTTGATAATAAAAAAAAAACAACCGATCAGTCTCAAACCGAACCCTCGTGGTTTTCATATGACTCTTTCGTTTTGTTCAAAATCAACCAATTTCCCCAGAATAATATTTATTTACACAAGATAAATTATTATTTATACCATATATTCAAATGGCAATCAACAAAAATCGTTTTCTTTCGGATTTTATTCAAGGAAACATCTAACAAATTGACGAAGGTCAACACAAGAAAAAGGTAAGAAAACTTTTTATTTATTTATTTATTTTTGAATTTAAAATAATAATAAGCAAACGTTAAAAAATTAAATAAATATTTTTAAAATGTCCCCCATAATATTTATTTTGAAAATCATTTTAGAATTGTACGAATTATGCTTGCTTTTAATTATTTAGTAGACTAGTAAAAAAAAAAAAACGGTGAAAATGTTCCCAAGTTCAACAAAAAGATCAGAAATCTTTGTATTATTTCTTTGTTTTTGAATTCGAAAAAAATTTAAAAAATACTTTTAAGATTCCTTAGTATGTCTATAATAGGTAGTAATTTAAATTTTTAAAATCCATTGATAATTACAGTCGCTTTAAATTTTTTAGCACACTGACCCATTCAGTTATCGTTAAGCGTCAAAACATGGCCGCCGGCGAACGGGTTATGGGTAGTGAAATAAAATTGAATGAGTTGAAGATTGATTCTAATTTTGCCTGTGAGACCAGCCAAAATTAGAATCAACAGACACTATATGTTAGATTTTTGTCACCTGATTTAACTGCTGTTGATTTAATTTTAATTTTCAAAATAATTTATCATCATCATTGGTAATTTGTAATAAGCAGTGCAATACTGTCACAACTTGCATACACCTTTTCATGCTTTTTTCTTGTATTTATAATGATTCTTTTCACAGGAATTAGTTAACCAGATATCACACAAGGATCCATCATCTGTGTCCAGACTTGTTCTTTTCTATGCAGCACGACCACCCACTATCTGGGCCATGCAGGTATAATTCTGTTTAATTTGTTTATAAGTTGGTTAAATCATTTTGTAAATGATGTGACTGATTAGTTTTGATAAGAATGTTTAATGTACATCTGGTAAAATGTCTTTGTTTGTAACATTGATTAGTGTTGTCAGGAATTCTTAACATTTACTCAGCTGGTGAAAAGTATATTTATCAAACATATAATATTAACACAGCACACTCAGTTTGCTTGTGTAGTGTTTCAGAGCAAATGATGTTTGGAAATCAAATTTGAAAATAATACTTCTATTGTGCAATTTATGTTACATCACTTTGCTCTCTAGCATGTTATATAACCATGCTGTCTTCATATTATGTCATCTTGCTGTATGTCATGTTATATCATCTTGCTGTATGTCATGTTATATCAACTTGCTGTATGTCATGTTATATCATCTTGCTGTGTGTCATGTTATATCACCTTGCTGTATGTCATGTTATATCAACTTGTTATCTAGCATATTAAATCACAATGCTGTCTGTCATGTTATATCAACTTGTTATTTAGCATATAACTTTGTTGTATGCTATGTTATATCACATTGTTATCTTGATATAACCTTGTTGTTTGGCATGTTATATCACATTGTTATCTGGGTTATAACCTTGTTGTTTGGCATGTTATATCACATTGTTATCTGGCATATAACCTTGTTGTTTGGCTTGTTATACTACATTGCTGCCTTAACACAAGAAAATGCAATTTATGTGTGGTGACAGACTAAAATTTTGAGTTGGTGTTAGGTTTATAACAATGTTTTTTGAAGTTGATAGATTTATAACAATGGTTTTCAAAGCTTATAACAATTTTTTCAAAGTTGATAGATTTATAACCATGTTTTTCAGAGTGACCTGGCTGGCCTGCTTTTGTCCATGGGTTGTATTGGTGCAGCTCTTGATGTCTATGAACGTCTTCAGCTGTGGGAAAACGTCATATCCTGTTATCAGCAGATGGGAAAACGTGAAAAGGTATACTGTTCAAATATCTGTATAAACAATAATAATGATGATAATGCTATGTCACAAATATATCTCCATGTCAGACAATAATAATGATGTTAATTATAATGCTATGTCACAAATATATCTCCATGCCAGACAATAATGATGAGAATTATAATGCTATGTCACAAATATATCTCCATGTCAGACAATAATAATGATGAGAATTATAATGCTATGTCACAAATATATCTCCATGTCAGACAATAATAATGATGTTAATTATAATGCTATGTCACAAATATATCTCCATGTCAGACAATAATACTGATGATAATGACATGTCACAAATATATCTCCATGACAGACAATCAGATGCAGACCTGGAAGATGACATGAGTTGATCTGGTAGGAATGTCTTCACCTAACAAACAAAACAAACATCATGGAAATGACCTATATGTCTGTCTGTTTTTTTATCAGTCTGTTTGACCATGCAATTTCATTTCCCTGGGGTAAAGGTTTTTAATTACATTTGTATGCATGAGGTGGCAGATTCCTTACTCCACCCACCCACCCACATGTCCGTACATACATAAAATGTGATCAAATCTGATAAAATTTGAAATGTTATCTGTCAAATTTTATTAATAACCACTTTGTCATTGTTAGTTTTAAATTTCTTTTCTGGTATGCATGTGTCTTAGATTTTAAAATATTTCCTTTAGGGTACTGTAGTCTAATCTTTTTCTTTCACATGCACATACACTCATTTTGTCATGAGTTAACCACCCATCCCACCAAGCAGTCATTGCAGGCATTACAGTAAACAACTTGTGTAGAAATACTGTTATATTTGTCCTTTGTTGTGATAGTTAGTTTTGCAGGTTTGATGCTTGGGTGAATTTAATATTAAAAATAGTGGGAATATTTTAAGAAATATATTGTTTAATGATCTGCTTTATAAGCACCCTGCTTGGACAAGGGGTACTGTACATATCAGGTTTTCAGATGTTTTAAAAAATGGTTAATTAGAACAAAAATTTCACTATGTTTTTTTTTTTTTGTCCTTTTTTCCTCGTTTCAAATGATAACATTAGATATTTGGATTAGACAGCATTCAGCATTATTTCTGGTGAGTCGTCGCCTCTTTGTGTTAGTCTTGCTAGAATAGGGAAGTGACTCCTGCTGGATACAGGACTGAAGTGTCTGTTGGTCATTACATGGTTTCCATGCTTAATCCTCTGGTGACTTTTATCATTTGTACAAGATCTATTTAGAGTTTGCATATGCTGTTCTGAAGTCTTTGTGTGGTGTATGTTTGTGTGTGTGTATGTGTGTAAAATTAAGACAAACATGTTTTGTATGCATTTTAAACATGCATAAATTTTAAATTCTCACTCACACTAATAGCAGACACATTTTTTTGTTGTTGTTTTGTTCTATCTGATATCTCACAAACATATATCTTTATTGGGTGGGTATGGATGGACTTTGATACTGAGCAGTCCACATGGTGATTGAGACCCCATAATATAGTGAGAGGAGCCCTCCAGTGCTATCCAGCACCAAGAACATCCAAAGACAAAAGGCCTCTGGAGAGGAAGGAAGCAAACACAGCCATTGTCACTCCTTTTTGATACCTTCCCCCTTCTGGTGGGGGGCTTCAGTATTGAGCAACCCACATAAGACATGATGGTCAAGACCCAGAATATAATTAAAATCCCTCTAGAACTGCCCAGGGCTGGGCATATCCTTAGAAATGCCCCATGAAAGTCCCTCCTAGATCTATCCAGGACTGAAAATGTCCTTAGAAAGGCCCCATGAAAATCCCTTCTAGATCTATCCAGGACTGAAAATGTCCTTAGAAAGGCCCCATGAAAATCCCGCCTAGATCTATCCAGGACTGAAAATGTCCTTAGAAATGCCCCATGAAAATCCCGCCTAGATCTATCCAGGACTGAGCATATCCTTAGAAAGGCCCCATGAAAATCCCTTCTAGATCTATCCAGGACTGAAAATATCCTTAGAAAGGCCCCATGAGAGGAAGGAACTAACACTGCCATTATGTCATGATTTACCCCATTATGATGTAAAAAAACCAAAAAACTTTACAGTTGTGAGAGAGTTGTCTGTATATATGTCAGTATTTTAATGTTGAATGATTTCTGATCTTTGATGCAGGCAGAAGCACTCATTCGTGAACAGCTGGCAATCAAAGAGACACCAAGCTTGCTATGTTTCCTGGGAGATGTGACACGTAATACGATTCACTATCAACGAGCATGGGAATTGTCCAACCAGCGCAGTGGGCGTGCCATGAGATGTATGGGCTATGTCCATTTCTCTGAAGAAAGGGTAGGTTTCTTTGATTGTATGAGTTAAAAATTATCTTTATTGTTTCTTTGATACAGATAATTTTATTCTGGTAGTTTCTTTGGTTGAATGAGTTTAAATATATCTTTTTCCCTATTATTTTTATTGTGTCCTTGATAGAAATAATCTGAATCTTGCAGTTCAGTTTTTTATTTTTAACAGATGATTTAATTGAATTGAATATTTTAGTATTCAAGGTATTTTATGTTTATTCCTTTCAATACTTTTTTTAAAAAAGATAATCTCAACTTTGAAAATTTCGTTTTTATAGACTGTGGTTAGTAAAAGCAAATCTGATTTTTGTTTAATATAACAGTTTTAAGAAATAAATTTCAAATATGTAATGTGTATAAATCTTTAGGGTTCATTAAAGAGATCATGGAAAATCAGACTAAATTCATTGCATAAAATTATGTGTCAGAGAAAGTTATCTGTATTACATTAAGTTATAATCGGATATTTGTATTGTTGTTTGAAATAAATTATATCATTGTTTAACCTAATTTTAGAAAAATCTCCAGAACTGACTTCATTATTTTTATCATTTCCATAACATTGGTCATATTGGGTTCAGTTGTAAATCACTGTGAAGCCTTTTTGTTTGAGAAATCTGTTTGTTTGATAAATAGTTTTGTTTGAAAAACTCATAGATTTTTTATGTTATTTTACAATATGAAATAGGTGATTAGTGCTTTAAATTTCTGGCAATAAGAAAAAGTAATTATTAAAAATATATAACAATATTAATCTATATGAATTGTATAAACCTGTTTGAGTGCTTTAAATTATCTTACTATTCATACACATTGGATTACTTAGAATTTGTTTGTTCTGTGAAACTCCTATACAGATAGGTTACTTTATGTAAAGCTTACCTACCCCTTAGTCCACTCTTCAAGGCAGAGATTCTCAACCAGGATCTGCTGAGGGTTCCATGAGACCTGAAAATTATTAGTGGGAAAAGATTTGAGAAAGGCTGCTCTAAGGAGTGAAGAAAGATAACTCCAACATAAATGTAATTATTGAAAAGGGAAAGGGAGGTAATTTTATGAGTTAGGAATTAAGACATAACATCAACATGTGAATACTTGCCACCATGACATACTTGAAGCATTCGTGCGAATGTGAATGCAACCAGATTGCTGCCAACAGAGACATGAAGCAAGCCAAAACACTGCCACTGAATGGGTTAAATTATTGTGTTGTAAATTACTTTGCAGTTTGAAGTCACTAGTGAGTACTTTATTTTGTATTAAGAACATGGTATTGAGTACTTTAAATTATTTTGCAGTATGAACCTGATATTGAGTACTTAAAATTATTTTGCAGTATGAACCTGATATTGAGTACTTAAAATTATTTTGCAGTATGAAGCTGCTATTGAGTGCTTTGAGAAGTCTCTGGCCATAAACTCTCTACAAATTCCAGTCTGGTTTACCTGTGGCTGTGCTTGCATGGCTGCTGAGAAGTACGAGTCAGCTGTGAAGGCATTCAGACGTTGTGTCAACATAGATTATGATGTAGGTCAGATTATTTATGGCATTAGTTATATTTCAGGGTTTTGTGTCATCACTCAGTATGATCTGTTGTTTTATAAATCATCAACATCTGTGAGGTGTCATATGTTTATGTCATCATTGACTGTGACCTGAGTGAGATGTCTAACTTGTCATTAGTCATGATGTGTCAGATATTTACATCCACTATGATTTGACCTCTAAATCCATTTCATCAATAACTATGATATTTCAGATGTTTATGTCATTATTGACTATTGTAATATGTTTGTAAGCCACCTGATATTCATTTTCTTTCTTTCTCATTTCTGGATTTATCAGCAGTAACTGTGATGTAACTGACATTGTTTGTCAGCTGTTTGTTATTTGACTGTTGTAATATGTTTGTAAGCCACCTGATATTCATTTGCTTTCTTTCTCATTTCTAGATGTGTCAGCACTGACTGTGATTTAAGTGACATTGTTTCGTCAGCTGTTTGTAACAACATAGAATATGATGGAATTGACATAAACTTTTGTTAATTGACATTTTATGTTAGCTCTTTGTAACAATATTGACTATGATGAAATTCATATAAACTTTTGTTAATTGACATTTTATGTTAGCTCTTTGTAACAATATTGACTATGATGAAATTCACATAAACTCTGATATAATTGACATTTGATATTAGCTGTTTATAACAAAGTGACTATGATGGAATTAATGTAAACTATGAAGACATTGACATTTGATATTAGCTGTTCATAACAACATTGACTATGATGAAATTAACATAAACTATGAAGACATTGAAATTTTTTGTTAGCTGTTTGTAAAAACATCATGTGCACTAAAAGGTTTCTCTTTTCTATCTTTTTATCCATTGAGCAGAGTATGCAAAATGTACTGAAGTACTGGAGGGATTTTTCTACCTTTATACTTACACATTTGGCATTTAAATATTTCATTAAAAGGGATAGACATTAATCTACTTTTAGTTTATGTCTTTCTCAATTGTTTATTTACTTAAAAATCTCTATACATTCTTCTTTTGATAATTAATGTATGGAGAACACTCTGTGAGTGAGTGGCCATATAGTGTTTCTTGAAAGGAAAAATAAATAATTAATTGACTTTGTATATTGAAAGCTTGGTATTAATTTTATTAGAATGGCTTTCAAAAACATTTGAGTACTGGACGTTGAATAACTGAACAAAGCAAGTAACTGAGCTTTAATTTCTGTTTGTTTGCTTACAACTGGGGATTCAGGGTTGTGTGCCACTGAGACTGCAATGTGTTTTTAAACAATGAACGAGTTGCATAAGTAAGGAGTATCTCATTTTATATATTGTTAATATTTTGTTTAATACCACAACAATACCTTTATAATTAATATTATTGTTTAATACTACAAAAATGTTTTTACATTTAATATTATTGTTTAATACTACAAAAATGTTTTTACATTTAATATTATTGTTTAATACCAGTGATGTTTTGCTGGGAGATGGACAAGATGTTAATTCTCTACCACTCCAGGCTGCCTGTAACCTAAGGCTAATCTCTAAAACACCTTCTGGCTGACCACACGTGTTAGAAAGATGATGATAGATAATGTAGAATAGAAGAGTTATAGTTCTAGAACAGGGGTATGCAACATTTCTCATTGGTGGACTGTTTTCATACAATGGAACAAAACAATTAGAGCCAGTCACCATCAAAAATATGTAATTTAATTACAACTAGTGTATTGAGTTATGAATACATTGTGAATAAATTTTTAAACAATAAAAAATAATAAAGACAAATAAAATTAAGTTTACTTTTATTAATGTGAAACTTGGTATCTTGTGTTTTCGCACAACTTATCTATGTACAAGTTAAGAGATCAAATGTCTCACAGTTAGGGAGTTTAAGAGATCAAATGTCTCACAGTTAGGGAGTTTAAGAGATCAAACGTCTCACAGGGAATTTAAGAGATCAAATGTCTCACAGTTAGGGAGTTGAGCGATCAAATGTCTCACAGTTAGGGAGTTTAAGAGATCAAATGTCTCACAGTTAGGGAGTTTAAGAGATCAAATGTCTCACAGTTAGGGAGTTTAAGAGATCAAATGTCTCACAGTAAGGGAGTTGAGAGATCAAATTCTCACAGTAGAGAATTGAGAGATTAAATTAGCTTATATTACATCTGTATATTCGTTGTGAATTATAAAGTGTGCTGCAGTAATTTTAAAGATCTAATTTTAATTTTTGTAAAAATCATTAAATCATAAATAAATAAAATAATGTGTGCAGAATTTTGAAGCCTGGAGTAATCTTGCCACAGCATATGCTCGACTAAAACAGAAGTAAGTTGTAAGCAAAAATTGCTTTCAGATTTTTCTATTCTGTGAACTAGTAAACTTTCTTTTTATCATTGTCACAGTTTTGTTAATACTACCAATTACTGGCCTGTGCTTAGAAATATATTCTTAACTTACATAGGCATCTTTTAATGCAGCATCATTTAGATTTATAGCTTTAATGAAGGGAAGTAATTTTGCTAAGAAGCACTTCACTTAAACCTGCTTAGTGTAAACATGTGTGATAAGTAAAAATTTGGGTACCGCTTCAGCTCTACCTTAATTGATGGTATTTAAAAAGTGCAAACAACTTTAATGTCTATAATATTTTTAAAATAGAATATCCCATAAAAATATTATTCAAGAAACATCCTTTTAATTTATAGATTTTACTATCCAAAACAGAAATTCTTCTATATGAATAATATTAAATGAACTTGTCCCCTTGGTGCAATGGAAAGATTTAAAGATGGGGACTTGTCTACAGGAATTGTTTTCATATTGTCTAGCCTGCACTACTAGATGTTTAAGATGATTATGGGTGTCCAACCTTTTTGAGATCAGGGATCAGTAAATCAGACAAAATGTTTAAGGATGCAGGCCACTTGAGCCATGGTGTCATCTCAGTTTGAAAGAATTGCAGTAAAGTAGAATTAAAATAAAGCTGATTTTCTGTGTTCAAGAGACTGGAGTGGGAGGATTTTACAAAATTTTGTTTGTTTCTTGATTTTTCAGTCAATTTACATGGGGATAGGATGAATTATTGAATTATTTAGTAATGCTAATAGGGTGCTAGCACTTACTTCTAATCATCTGGTAGCCTTGGTGATAGATTAGTATTACAATTTGCTACCAAAAGCTGCATAGTATGCTTGATTACCTACCTACATGGTCCTAGCCTCAAAACATGACCTTCTGGGACACAGGCACCAGTGTTTGACGCTGATGTTTTATACAGCATCTCTTCCAAACATGTGGTGTTGCAATGAGCAGAAATGAAATTCAATAATAAAGATTTCATGAAAATCAGTGTCCTTTCATTTTGTCACCTCCATTTCTCTTCTTACTACAGGCACAAGGCTTTCCTTACTGTGAAAGATGCGATCAGGTGTAACTATGACAACTGGCGCCTTTGGGAAAACTGTCTTGTGGTAGGGAGCTGTAGAATTAGTTGTTTGAGCTGTTTGTGTGTAGATATTGTAGATTAAAATGACTGGATGCAAGAGATGTATATGTGTAGATACTGTAGATTGACTTAGTTTATCACTAGAATAGATGTATTTGTGTAGCTACTGTAAAATGACTTTGTTTATTCTAGATTTGAATTCAATGGGTGTATGAGCTGTATATGTGTAAATACAGCTTTCTTTTTGAAAAAGCAATTGTTATCACTTATTTCATTCACTTTTAATTTGATCAACATGATTAAATTTTCTTTTGTTAATAAGGGTTCTTATAATTGATTTAGCAAAATCTTTATATCTACATTATCTTCTTTACAAAAAATTAATTTAAAACCTCTTATCATATATTTATGTACTGATATATATGTAATCTGTATTATGTACTGATATATATGTAATCTGTATTATGTGTGACAGTTTGCCACTGATTGTGGCGAGTTTGAAGACGTGATACAAGCTTATCATCGTTTGATGGATCTCAGAGATGGGTGGTCAGATGCACAGGTAAAACTTATTTTGATTTAAGAAATTGGACTCTAGAAAGATTTTGTTTTTTGCAAAGCATCTGAGAAAAAATTATTCAAGTATAAGAAACTTATCAAGTGCAGTCATTTTCTACATTAACGCTGGTGTACTTAATGATCATATTAAGTGGCAGTGTATTTAGTGATCATGTTAAGTGGCAGTGTACTTAGTGATCATGTTAAGTGGAAGTGTACTTAGTGATCATGTTAAGTGTCAGTGTACTTAGTGATCATGTTAAGTGGAAGTGTACTTAGTGATCATGTTAAGTGGCAGTGTACTTAGTGATCATGTTAAGTGGCAGTGTACTCATGTTTCACATGATCTCTAAAACATGTGCAGAATATTAATTTGTGCCTTGTTTTGTGTCCTTTCCTTACTGTCTCTAATTATGTTATATGGTGTGGGGATGACCTATTCATAATATTCTTTGATCTGAAAAGCTTAGTAGATTTCTGCACAAGCCTGCTTTACTGTGACAGTCAAGTGTCACCCATATCTAGTTATTTTTAGCATGTCACAGATGACATTGGTTCTTCAGAAACTGAAGTGTCCAGAGTAAAACTGTTAACCAGGTAGTTGTGTGTATGAATACACATTTGATATGTATCAGTCAGTGTACTGGTGATTGTTTTATGTTTAGTCTTTAACTAGCACTGTCATAGTAGAGTTAGTATGTAGTATTGGTGATGGCTTTTACTAGCACTGTCACACTTAGTAGAGTTAGTATATTATATTGTCACAGTTGGTAGAGTTAGTATATTATATTGTCACAGTTAGTAGAGTTAGTATATTATATTGTCACAGTTGGTAGTATATAGTATTGATGATTTTATGTTTAGGCTTTAACTAGCACTGTCACAGTTAGTAGAGTCAATAAATAATGTATAGCATTGATTGTGGCTTTCTGCTTATTCGCTGACTAACACAGAATCACACTTAGAGTTGCTTCTTATAGCATTGAAGATGTAAGCAATTTAGTGGTTTGGTAGAGGGTTTCCTTTCTGTCTTCAAAAGTTTTAATCTAATTCTTGATGTAAATTTTCACAGGTGTTGCGGATCATTGTGAGGGCTGTGGTTGAAAACATGGAAGATGCTGGTGGTCAGCCAGCAGCTAGACTACACACAAAGTTACTGGAGCTGTTTGGCCGAATTACTGCAAAAGTATAGACCTTAATTTGATTGACGTTATATGAGGATGTACTTTAATTTTATTGCTATTTATGAAGTTGCTTTGAGTGTACTATTTTTTGTTTATTGCTTGGGTTTTAATTTTACATGTAGGGTTTTTTTTTGCATATTTGCCCTTATTTGATTTATTATGCATTCTCAGTTGCTGTAATATCAATTTAATATTATTGCCTTTTCTGCAGTTACTTTTGTGCTTCAAAAGTACATGTTTAATGTTTCTCTTTTTAAATTAAAAATGTTTTGTCAAGAACAAGTATATTTTATGATTAATATAATCTGTTGCTGTCTTTGTAATATTAATTTATTTTATTTCTACTGACAGACTGATAATGCTTAAAATTTTGCCCATTCCTTTTCTTTAAAAAAGAGAGAATTTTTTTTTCAAAGTTAAGTCTCTCCTGTGATAGTCATCTTTGGTTAGTCAATGGTTAATAACTATCTTGTTATTTTGAAGTTTGCTAAATTATTCTGACCTCATCTGGTATTTGTGCATGCAGGTAACAAGTGATGCAGTTATCTGGCAGCTGTATTCTGACCTGACCAGAGCTGAGACTGAATATCACAAACCGGACTTGGAAAAGGTGCTGGTTTATATATATATATAGCACAGATGCAAGCCAGCGCATCAATTAAAATTTATAAGATGTTATTTTATTTTCTCCTTTTTCTGAATGAAAAACAAAAGACAACTTTTTTTAGTTCATTTGTATTAAAATTGTTACATCTCTGCCTCTCATTACTTTAGTCAGCTTTTCAAAGAGGACTCAGGTGCTTTACTTATCATCATAGAGAAATGGGAGTGGGGAATGGGTGGAAATTTTTGTATGTCATTTTTGCACTGGATTGTTGTATTATTTTTGCAATAAAAACATATCAGCACATTTACATGATTAGACAAATATGTTTTACTGATCAAACAAAGGTCATATGGTTGTGTCTTGATAATTTGCAGGCCTTGCAATTCCTGCAGAAGTCTCATAGATGTTTTCTGCAAGTATTGGGTTGGGAGAAAGATGTGTCCAAATGTAAACAAGTGGCCGAGCAATCCCTGAAACTTGCTCAAGGTATTTAATGGATGTCTTTCAAATGAAACAATGATGCAGATAATGATAAGTAATAAACTCACTTCTCTTAAGTTGACAGTCATGGATAATGATAGGTGTTAAACTCACTTCTGTTAGACTGACAGTTATAGATAATGATAGGTGACAAACTCACCTCTGTTAGACTGACAGTTATAGATAATGATAGGTGACAAACTCACCTCTGTTAGACTGACAGTTATAGATAATGATAGGTGACAAACTCACCTCTGTTAGAGTGACAGTTTTAGATAATGATAGGTGACAAACTCACCTCTGTTAGACTGACAGTTATAGATAATGATAGGTGACAAACTCACTTCTGTTAGATTGACAGTTATGGACAGTAATTTGCTCTTGACTAACTATTCACATAACTTGTGATATTTTAAGAAATAATGCACATACAGATGAAAATGAAAATTAATATATATTATTTGAGTACAAATATATTTAATATTTTATTGATATACAGACAGAGATATACTATTTTACATGTAGTCTTGAAGCCATCACAGCAAATTTAACATTACCAAGAGCCACTTGGTAGCCTTTGTTTACATAGACACATTATTTTTACATGTAGTCTTGGAGCCATTACAGCAGATTTAACATTACCAAGAGCCACTGGTAGGCTTTGTTTCAAGTTGGCCAGCTAGTCTACAGTAATATAAATTAGTTGGTTATTAAAGCCATTCTGAACCAATTTTGGAGATATTTCTTTTTCAGCCTACACTACCTGTGCTGACAAAACAACAGACCAGCAGCATGTGTTGCAGTTGTTGTCCTCTTCAAAGTTAATGATGAAAGGCACAATAACAAAGATCAAGGTTAGTTAAAACTGGACACTTGTGGTATGTGATTTTTTTTTTTAAACAAAGAACTGCAGCGTAAAAGTTCAAAATGCATTATAGGCGTGCAATGCAGAAACTCGACATTTCTGCTACATAGCCTTCATCAAGACAATACAGACAATAACAGTGAGAGATAAACAATGAAATGAGTAAACTTATTGCTGTGTAAAAATGACACATACACATACTTAATAACTTTCATCAAGACAATACAGATAATAACACTGATTGATGAACAGTATGTATACAAAAATTACCCCATATATCCATAATAAGTAATCATCATTGTTAAAGAGTCACTGTCTATTTGACAAGATTTTCATTTTGGAGTAGGCTTGTTCAATTCATTGTTCATCTGTCGTTGCTGTTACTTTCTCTACTGTTTAGCCAGAACATCTAAATTCATGTTGCATTGCTTACTATTTGAATCCTTAGCTGTTATATTATTGATATTGAAAAAAATTATTTAAACAGTTTTTATTGTCATTGCATATCTAACACACACACGCAAGTACTCACGCATGCACACACACACACACACACGCAAGCAAGCACTCATGCATGCACACACACACACTCATTATGTCAATATCTCAACTAGTTCTGCTGCTGATTTCTTTCTTTCAATCACAGAATTTAAGTACAGATTTCTTTCTGTCCTTTGATTTACAAAGTTGTAGATTTAAATCTTTTCTTTTAATTACAAAGGTTATTAAAGATTTCATTCTCCTTAATTCACAAAGCTTATTTGTAGATTTATTTATCTTTGATTCATAATTTATGTGTAGATTTAATTTTGTTCTTTGATTCACAAAGTGTACATATTTGTTTAGCTAATTTTTATGAGATGTGCCTATGTGCTTCAAGAATTTTGTAAATGTTGTTAAAATTGTTGGTCATTGTAATTTTTCAGTTGCTAATCTTCAGAAATAAAGCATAATAACAAATTTTAGGATGAATAGGGTGGGATTTTTTGTTTAGCATTCTGATTGTTGCCCTTTGTTATTGTTCATTTACAAAGATCCTGGTAGTGCCACATGTAGAGGGACATTTAATTCTGTAGCAGTAGTTAGATCTGTAAAAGGATAATTATGATTTGTGTGTGTGTGTGTGTGTGTGTGTGTGTGTGTGTGTGTGTGTGTGTGTGTGTGTGTGTGTGTGTGTGTATGTGTGTGTGTGTATTATCATGAAGCTGTCATGTAATTATGTTTTATATTACTGTGAGGTAGTTTGTTAAATATAATTAAAACATTATTTAGATTACTGTGAGGCAGTTTGTTAAATCCAAGTTAAAAATTGCCTTGCATAAAGCATATTTCTATACTTTCAGCAACAATACACAAGCAGTGGGAGCTGTGAGTTACCAGAATCACTGGTGGCCATTTATAACAGTTTGGCAGCAGAACTAGAAAATGTGAGCACTAGAGTAGATAGACTTCGAGCAAGCTGATAAACTAACTTGGACATTGACAACAACAAAATCATTTTCAGCTTGTACATTTAAAAAAACAACAGTTGTGTGTGCATATGTGTGTGTGTATTCATTTCTGTTTATACACACAAATAAATATGCAATCAGTCCATTTTTCATTCCCTCATATACTTATCTTGAATTATACTTCACCCTTTAGATTTGTTATAAAGCACCCTACCACCACTTGCCACACATTAAAACACACTGGTTTCTAAGAGTCTGGATGCAAAATCTTTTCTAGTCTGGACAATAAAAAATAAATGTCACTCTGAGTAAATTTAAAATAAACTTTTCTGTTTACAGAATGGGGTGACTGAAGACATAAAAATTGTGTATTCTGAAGAGAGATGGAATGTATCAATAGTATTTTTGCTTTGGTGTTGCGCCTTGTCAGCTTAAACCATTTATGCTTTCTGTTTGTGTGTATGTGTATTTAGATTTTGACTGATGCTATGTGTGAGCTTTTGATCAAGGACCTGATCATGATTCATAATTTGATGTTGGATACTGATCTCCCTAAAGAGATTTTGATTGATGCTATGTGTAAGTTTTGTTCACGAGTCTGTTCTTGATTTGATACTGATCTTCTCTTTAAAGAGATTTTGATTGATGCTATGTGTGTGAGTTTTTGATTGTCGGACTTATTCTTGATTTGATGTTTGGTGCTGATTTTCTTTCTGAAGGAGGATATGGTACTGGTGAGTTTAGTCCAAAGTCATTGACATCTTCCACCACCAGTGGGGTACCTGATAGTACAGGGTCATCACATGAAAGGCCAACAGTTCCACTGCGCAGATCATTGAACACCATGTCCAGTGAATTGCTGGACTGCGTGCCAAAATGGCCACTGTGATGCACATACGGGGCATTGTTAGCTCCCCCTGTCACACCCCCTTGAGGCATGTTTATCAGAAACGGACTGGGACTTATTTCAGGCAGGCTGACTCTACTCTCACATCTGTCAGATGAATCAGACGCTTGCGATCCACTGCGTCGGAAGAGGATTTGGCGGGAATGAACAGAGTGTACATTCGTGTCTGAGCGAGATGTTCTGACAGAGGAAGTGTTTATTTGTTTTATATTTTCCACCTTGACATCTTCACTTTCTTCATCCTCATCAAGAGATTCCTCAGCAATGGCCTTCCAGGTCTCTGCACGGATTGTTTCCCCCTTTTCTCCTACTTAAGAGAAAAATAGAATCGTATAGCCCAAATTACTTCCCTTTTCTCCTACATTAATTAAGAGAAAAACAGTATCTTATAGCATAAATTACTTCCCCCTTTTTCTCCAATATTATGAGAAAAACAATATTGTATAGCACACAAATTATTTACCCAATTTCTCCAGCATTAAGAGAAAACAGTATTGTATAGCACAAATTACTTCACCCTTTTCTCTAACATTAAGAAAAAAACAGTATTGTACAGCACACAAATTACTTACCCCTTTTCTCCAATGTTAAGAGAAAAACAATATTGTATAGCACATGAATTACTTCCCCATTATTCTCCAACATTAAGAGAAAAACAATATTGTATAGCACAAAAACTATTTCCCCCTTTTCACCTACATAGGGAATAAATCAGTACTTGTACATCAAACTGGTGCAGTGGTTTTTTTCTTGTAGGAACTGCTACCAATTAAATTAAAAAAAACTTGGAGAGGTAATCTGTTGCCACCATCCCATTATATATCATCCTACTTTATAAATGGATCTGATCTGTGATGTGTTAATAGTATCAAACTGCATAGTTAAACCTGCACAACATTTATTATACTGATATGTTAACAGTATCAAACTGCATTACATTATCAAACCAACATTATATATATTGCACAGATCTGTTAATAGAATCAAATTGCATAGTTAAACCAACATTACATTTATTATATAGATATGCTAATAGTATCAAATTGCACAGTTAAATCCACATATTTATCACAGACATAAGTGCACACAACTACAATTTAACAATTCAGAATATTTCATTCACGCTGATAAAACTTAAAATATTCTACCAATACAATATCATAATAACAGCAAATATTAAAAAAATAAACATTGGAAGTTTTTTTTTATTACTATAAATATATTGTATCTTTATTACTTAAAACATTTTTTGTAAAGAAATTTGGTATTGTTAAATAAAATCTTACTTAAGACATTTTAAGTAAAGATGAATTTGGTACTGTTAAATAAAATCTCTGAGCACAAAAAAGTTTATTAATTTTTTTAGAAAATTATATAACTATATTAAATTATATTATAATGACAATGTAGGCCTTAGTTCGTTAAATTGAAATTATTACTTTTAATATGTTTTCTGTATTTAAAATTCTGGATTCTTAAGATTATTAATTTAATAGTCACAAACAGGAATCTTAAGTATTTAAATCAAAATATAATCTCCATTTTAATTATTAAAACATTCTGGTATTTAACTATGGTTTCACTAAGGAAATAAATAAAGACATCATGAACTGAATATCTCAAATGTACTAATAATGAACTCTGGTATCTCTGAAAGTTAAAAATGAAATTGTGGTAGGAAAGACAACTCTGCTTGCCTTGTGCACTTTTGCTATCGTCATCCTGAAGTGCCAAGAGCTGAGTGGAGAGCGGGAAATGTGCCTCAGACAGAAGTTTCTGCAGCACTTCTTCACTCAACTTGGGTGGGTTTTCCATCAGTTGCATGCGAGCCGATTCCAGTGTTCTATCAAATTCAGGGATGAAAGAGTGACATTTTACTGCAGTTGATAACAGATGACTAAGAAAAGTATTTAACTTGCTTGTAGAAGTTATAACGTTTTTGCTTATTTAGTTCCCAAGAAACGCAGCAATTTCCTACTTCAGAAAATAAATGCAACCAAAATATTGATAACAACTACAACAATAACAAAAATATTTATATAGAAAGCCTATAATATACCTAAATGATTTTATTTTTAAAAAATTAAATACAAATGTTATCTACATTAGTCTAGAACTAGAAGTAATTATTTTTTCTTTTTCTTTTTTAAAAAAACAAACAAAACAACTCAATAACAAATACAACAAAATCAACAAATACTGATACACACCCTCCCCCCTAAAAAAAAACAACAAATTCTCAGCCTCTGTACCTTGCAGAGTCCAGGGACTCTGGCGTTTCAGTAGGCATGGAAATACGAGACATGGAGCGGACACATTGGTCTAACAGACTTTCTAGTTGTCGTTCTGTTAGTGATGGAGTCTCAAGCTGTTGCAAAACAAAGTATAACATGAAATTACAGTTTTAAATAAGCTGGTTCAGAAAAAAGGGAAACAAAAGATGATTTTATTTTTAGCAGATGGTTGATTTAGTATGAATGACATGTGTACTTTATAAATTTAATTTGCAACATATAAAGTTTATACTACTACACAACATATCTGTAAACAAGCAAAGAGATATATGAAACATTGAATAAGAATCTTATTAAAATTATTTTTTATTCTTTTCACCAATTTTCAAATAAATTCTTTGCCATGCATTAAGATGTACAATCCTAACCAATGGCTCATTAACTATAATACTTTTAACTTGTAAATTCACAAGCAACATCAACTAGATAATTTGACTACTCATATTTGCAATGGTGAGATTGGACTTGGGGAGAAGAGAATAAGCCTACGACCATTGCATAGTTAATGTAGACATGCATGGGAGGTAATGTGTTTTAATGTATGTGAATGACTCCAGATCTTTGCATAGTTAAGAGATGTGTGCATGTGAATGACCTGAGAGCTTTGTATAGTTAATGTGGGCATGCATGGGAGGTAATGTGTTTGTGTGAATGACCTGAGAACTTTGTATATTTCATCTAGGCATGCATGGGAGGTATTGTGCTTGTGTGAATGACCTGAGAACTTTGTATAGTTCATGTAGGCATGCATGGGAGGTAAAGTGTTTGTGTGAATTACCCGAGAACTTTATATAGTTAATGTAGGCATACACTGGAGGTGAAGTGGGGTTGAGAGCAAGAAAGTGTAAAAAAAATATTTTCATTAGAGCACCTCATGATGATGTGTTTTGGCATAAGAAATTACAGGTTATAGCTGGCCAAGTTAAATATGGAAGATGTATTCACCAAAGCAACAGAGACAAAATCTGAGACATGAGACTACTTTTTATATTGTCTCAGGAAGTTGCACTATTTTATACTAATGCCCTATTTTACCTAGAAAATTATATTCTAGATATCAGCAAGAAGCTGCATTAAGGAGTCAGTAAAGAACTGTGTTTGATATTATAAATCATTCAAGATTGAAAGTATTGAGAGGCAAGGATCACTTAAATGTATTAAGGCGTGTGATTTTTCAGGAATAAACGGTAGTTAAAATCGCATTCCTTATCTCTTTTAACCATTAACTAAAAATAATTACCCCTTGTAGGCCCTTTGTTCCATGAGGAATCCAAGGAAATAAGCAATTACCCCTTGTGAGATTGAAAATAAACTATGGGAAAAAAAAATATTATGTCCCCCTTTACAATAACAAGTTACATGAGATTTCTACTATAAGAAACATGAAAACTTAAAATGTTCACAATTTTAATTCATGATAAAAGCAAAGATTAAACATGAGAATTTAAAATGTTCACAATATTAATTCATGATAAAAACAAAGATTAAACATGAGAACTTAAAATGTTCACAATATTAATTCATGATAAAACCAAGGTTAAAGATGCTGGTGCAGGAGAGACAATGGCAAAGCAACTGCTCAGACATGGCACCTCGAGCAATGTGTCCTGGAGGAAATGAAAAAGAAAAACAAATAGTAGACTGAACATCACCTGTCACTGCCTTGTCTGAATTACTGCTTTTCTGGATGAAACTTTCATACAAAATGACCACAAGCCAGTGGATTACCTGTCACTGCCTTGTCTGAATTACTGCTTTTCTGGATGAAACTTTCATACAAAATGACCACAAGCCAGTGGATTACCTGGATTTCATCCTTATTATGGAATGTAGCTAGCTGTTCCTCGATCTTCTTCAATCTGGCCAGAACCTCTCGTTCTTCCTTTGTCTCCATGAGCGCCCGTTCCCCGTAAGACTCCAGTTCAGAGTCAGTATGCACCCCTACCCGTGTAAACAGGCGCTTCTGTGAAGGTGAGCATACAATATGGTGCCATGCGTAAAAGCAAAATGAAGCGTGAACAAAATAAGCCAAGTGTTTAAGTGAGCAACTGAAAACTAAATTACAATATAATAAAATAAATGTGTGAACTAAAAAAACAATGTGACATTCTGATTATTGTTTTCATTCTTAACCCTTCACATATACATCTAATGTGTGGACTGTGATCATAATCCAAGGGAGATAATTCTCTGGTTTTTGAGCAAATTGTGCTGATGGTA
Source organism: Sinotaia quadrata (assembly GCA_028829895.1). Lineage (NCBI taxonomy): Eukaryota > Metazoa > Mollusca > Gastropoda > Architaenioglossa > Viviparidae > Sinotaia > Sinotaia quadrata. Next base: position 85,578,582 of record CM054177.1, read on the forward strand.
TAAAATTATTGACAAGTCTCTGGGAATGCAATTAAAAATCTCAAAACGTTCTGGCAGTAATGGTGTTAAAACATTAATAGCAAATGTATTTACTGACTAATATGGTTTGACCAACAAACTGTTGTGCATATTCAACATAATATACATTTTAACAAATCACATTTTATATACTTAAGAAAGAATCTGAGGTCTCTTCTCCACAAAATGTGGCATCTATATTGCATCTTGCAAAATGTGTATTTTACAATAATAGTGTTTTTCGCCAGTCTCACATGAGACTTCATGCCTCAAAAGTCAAGATCTGTTTGCAAACCTAGATCTGTATCTTACAGATCTCATGACTACCGATGGCACATAAAATGGAGACTGAAATAAAAATACACACGCACTAATGCAGATATTTACAGTTGCTCTCTTTTAAAGAGGTGTGGTACTGGTGCTTATTTTTTTCCCTTATGAATTTATTTGGCAAATGACTTTCAAAGTCACAAAAAAAGGGACATGGTGCTCATGTATTATTTATATCTCTTCCAGATTTATTTGGTAAATTACTTTCAAAGTCAACATCTAAAAGTGATGGGTTACTCTGCTGGTACACACCAATACAAAGAGCACTGTGGACACTCAAATACACACAATGTTATGGAAAACTTTAAATTCAGTTTGCAATGTGCAATAATGTTTGTCGTACAAAGTTAATGAGTGGCATGGTAAAGTACAATAATAATTTGATACCAGCAAATACAGCTATCGTAATAATATAAATAAACTGCATTAGATATCGTGACTAAGGAATAAAATTATTGATTTTCACAAAATGCAAAAGTATGTTAATTACTGGAGGAGAACATTAAACTTGTTTAAAATAACACAATAAAAACACTTAAACCCCCCAAAAATTTTCGTGTTAAGTCAGGAGAAAAAATGTATATGGTGCAAGCATAGAGAAAATAAGGGAGCTACTTACGTTACCATACTGGTGACAAAAGTGGATTTATTATTCTATCTGCACCTAGTTTAAGCCACTTACTGCTATGATTTTTAAATTTAAAACTCCTTTCACAGAGATCTATCATCATTTTTATTCCATCACAACAATCAACTGGTCAAAATCTGAATGGAATGACAGAACAGAAATACCTGGCTGAAGCAATACTCAGCAAGTCTATTGGTCATTGTCCTTTCTGTGTGACCTTTGATCCAAAACTTTAAATTTGGTAAAATCACATGCATGTTCTTAGCAATCAATGGGTTAAAAGAATATAAGAAGATAATATTGTGACTGTCACTGAAAGGTTTTAAACTAACAGAGAGTAACAGTCAAGAGTTGTTTTGACTTGAAACTAACTGCATAATATGAACTAATTATAAAAGAAGTGACACTGAAAAATAAAAATATTAATTATGCGAGTGCAAGAACAGCTTACTGTATGAAAATGAAAAGTGCTTAATATTATTTTCGTTTGGGATAAACAGCTGATTAATATAGGAAAATCAATAACAAAAAAATAAGGTGCTGAATATACATGGCAATCAAAAAGTCCCACATACTATTTGTTAACTGATGGCATATAGTTAATTTCCTAAATATATCACTTAAATTACCTGTGTGACAGTGCTCAGGGAGCTACTGGCTATGGAGCGAAAATCTTCTTCAGGTAAGATGCTTTGTAACTGTCTGTCAATGTCCGTCAGCGTTCGCAGTTCTGTGTCTGAGGGCTGAAAACCTTCGCCTGGACGCAACATCAACTGATATGGGTTATCATCAATCTGTTGTGAAATATACAAGTATACAGACAGTTTAACTGGAACTTTTACAAAGTGATTTCATATAATTTTTAATATATAGCCTATGGCAATAGAGTGCAAAATGAAAAAATGGCGTAGAGATGCTCAGTAGGTACTGATGCATTGTTACCACCCTTGTCCAAGTTTCTGCTACCGCCTGTAAGGTCAGTGGATGAACTCTTGAAGTGTCAAAATATGTAGGATTCTTATTTTCAAAACAAAGTATAAAGTAACTTTTATTGGAATACAGATTGCAACCAAGTTAAATTATTAAAAATAATTCAATTTACATCATTTTACATAATTTAAATTGCAGTGACAGGTTTCCCAGTTAGGAAACCAATAAATATTTGAAAATTAAGTTTGCTTAATTGGTAAATTACAATAGAACTAATTGACAAATTAAGTGTGCTAAATTGGTAAATTACAATAGAACTAATTGACAAATTTAATTTGAAAAGAAGAAGACTGCTCAGCCTACACTTTTATTTGGGTCCTCTTCTGTTATATCTGGCAGGTCACTGAGGTCTCCAAGTAGCTCCTGCAAGCGTTTCTTTTCATCATCAGTCATGGCGATGACGTCATTTGCATTAGAAGCAAGCTGCACATATGACACTCTTGAATACAATAAGGAGTAGTCATTAATGTATATGTAGATACTTTTAATAAGTTATATAGGTAAATGTAGAGAATTAAAACAACACAATAAATTTAAATGTAAAAGACTTTATAAGCAATACAGATAAATGGAGGGAATTTTCATAGGTAATATACGTGAATGGCGAAGGAAAGGACAAATCCTGTGGAAACCCCCACAGGACATCACCTGGTAGGCTTTGCAATGGAACCCCCAGGGAAAGAGATGAGTCGATCACCCTAAGACCACCTGGAGATGATCCTGCAAAGAGGAAATGAAGAGCTGCAACCTGTCGTGGGGTGAACTGAAAAAGGCTGCCCAGAATAGACTGCGATGGAGAGCTGTTGAGGACCTTTGTTCCATGGGGAATCCAAGGAGATAAGTCAAGTATGTCAATATACATGAATGTAGGGACTATTAATAAGCAGAACACATTAAGAAAGAGACCATAAATAAGCAATACATATAGTGAATAAAAATGAGCTTATGCACACGAATATAGGGACCATTAATAAACAAAACACATTATAAAAGAGACCATAAATAAGCAATTCATATAGTGAATATAAATGAACTTATGCACACAAATATAGGGATTATTAATAAACAAAACACATTATAAATGAGACCATAAATAAGCAATACATATAGTGAATAGAAACGAGCTTATGCACACGAATATAGGGACCATTAATAAAACACATTATATAGAGCCCATAAATAAGCAATTCATATAGTGAATAGAAATGAACTTATGCACATGAATATAGGGACCATTAATAAACAAAACATGAACACAGTACAATGGCCACTACATGACAAGATGTTGTTGGTAGGGGGAAATGATGGCATGAGTTGCACAATAATCAGTGACAATACAGATTGATATAAATGTTAGATTCTTTGCAAAACCACACATAAATATTTGTGCTGTGATGTCAAATTTGTCTTAGGGAAAAATAAACTAAGTACATGTACTTGAATTCTGCAGTTGGCAATGGAATGCAGTATGAACTAATCAACTAATAAACAAAATACAAACTCAAAAAGCATTAGATATTCAACATTTTGTTAACAATCACCTGAGTTTTCTCTAGAAACCATGATTCTCATATAATATGACAAACAGACTACATATTACTTCTGTTATGAATGTCTAAAATTTATGCTAAAGTACAATAAATCTGATATAATTGTTTTATGCATATGTGGTTTACTATTTTGGTTTTACTCCACCTTTCTCATTGTGGGAATTCTCTATACATTATCAAATTATCAAATATCTGACCTCTTTATTGCGTTTGATGAAATCTTTTCTTTTGTTCTTTCTACGACTTTGACGTGTTGATTGCTTTCCATCATGACTTCGATCTGTCGTACTGTTTGAAGTGGAAGAAGATTCCTTGGAGTCTACAAAAATAAATATGAAAAAAATGAAGCGATTATAATTGCAAATATACATATATTAAATATAGTCAGATAAACTTTAATTAAAAAATAGCATTTAGCACAAGTGACCACATATGTAGTGATTTTTAAAAAAAAACAGTAATTAAATACTTCAGTACCCTTGTAAAACTACTTCAGTACCCTAGTCATATTATCTCAATACCTTGGTCAAACTGCCTCAGTATCCAAGTAAAAGTAGATTGCTCAACATATTATAACAGATTGAATAATCTAAAAATAGAATGAATAATATGCTAAAACTAAAATGCATAATATGCTAATACATCAGTTTGAAAATAGAATGAATAATACACTCACAAAATGAGAAAAGAAGAAAATATGGGATTCATTGCTATAAGATTTGTTTGGGATGTGGCTAAATGTGAGTGGAATACACTTATTACTGTTTAAGCATATAACCAAGAAATGCATATTGTTAAGTAAAATATCATACTTCCTATCATACTTCCCAGTCAAATGTGTATAAAATATCATTGTACTAAAATATGTGTGATTAATTGTACTTAATGATGTGTGATTCATTGTTTTCATGATGTGTAATTAATTGTACTAAAATATGTGTGATTAATTGTACTTAATGTGTGATTCATTGTTTTCATGATGTGTAATTAACTGTACTAAAATATGTGTGATTAATTGTACTAAATGATGTGTGATTAATTGTACTTAATGATGTGTGATTCATTGTTTTTCATGATCTGTAATTAATTGTACTAAATGATGTCTAATTAATTGTACTCAATTATGTGTGATTCATTGTACTAAATGATGTGTGATTATTTGCATAAATTACGAAAGTGATTATTTGTACAAAATTAGGAGTGATTATTTGTACTAAATTATGAGTGATTATATTATTTGTACTAAATTATGATAATGATTACTTGTACTCAGTTATGAGAGTAAATACTAAATTATGAGTGATTATTTTTACTAAATTATGAGAGTTATTATTTGTACTAAATAATAAGTGTGATGCTAAATACAGTAAAATACACAGGTTTAAGATTGCATTTGGAAGTGTCAACATATAAAAAGTTCTATTCATTTTATGTATCACTTACAAAATTTTATATTCATCTTAATTATTATTATTTAAAAATGCAAATGGTGAGGTAACTTGTAATACAATTTATGCTAAGAAAGAAAATTTACATATATAGTGTTCTGTTTTGTTCAACACACCAAAAATGTTTTAAAAAAATTACTCACCACTTTGTGCTGATCGGCTGCTTGCCATACCCTTGTCCTGGTTGGGGTGGTTTTCCTTAAACTCTTGTTCATTCAGCTGTGTCTGGAAGACTGGTGTCACAGGATGGGTGTCCACATCAACACCTGTAAAATGTCAAGCTAGTTTTAATAAGAACTCTTGCTTATTTACCAGCATGGAACACTGCTGTATGTATATGTTCTCATCAACACTTGGAATAATTTATGCAAAGTTATTTTGAATTAGAAATAAACTCTTGCTTATTCACCAGTCTGGAACATCACAATTCTTGTAATAATTCAAGCAATGACATTTTTAATTAAAATAAACTATAATTGTTTATTCACCTATCTAGAAATACAACAGCAAGTGTTTACCCCTGTGCCTGCAATACTTACATGAACATGCAGTGGACTCCCACTCACTTAACTATTGGCTCAACATATAATCAGATCAGGTTATGAAAGACTCTCCATAATGAAATAAAGTCCACTGTATGATAAGAATGCATTTTACAAAGAGCTTATGATTGCCTTTGAAAACAATATATTATTGGGTTCACATTATAATATTTTTTAATGTATTACTGGTTTCACATTATAATATATTCCATGATATGCCAGGTTTCTGGAGCAGATTAATATCATAAAGCAGGAGTCCATTCCACATCTATAATTAGAATGAACTATTGTTCATTCAGTTTGATCTGGAACACTAATGTTTCTGTATGTATGTCCACACCAACACATTTCTGAAATACAACACCACAAATTTATTTATTTAACTAATCATACATAGAAGTAGATATTTATATCACACGAAGTAAATTAGTGACTTCACTTGTCAAGAAAATAAATAATAACTTTTTAACATTACGTATTTGATAAAATATACCTTTCAAACAATCAGTTATGTCATTTATTTAATGCATGATTACTCTGATTTTCTACTGAACAGTGTAAAAATTAAGATTTTCTAATAAAAATATGATGCCATTTATAGTCACCATTAAGTTATTTTTTTCTGTCATTCACTAATTTTTCCAGTATAAAAGAAAAGATAGTTAAGAAGCTTAGTGCACCCCCACCCACCCACACAAAATGTATACACATAGACACACACACACACACACACACACACACACACACACACACACACACACATATATATACATGTAGATACAGATACAAGCAATAATAAAGAAAATATTAATTAAATAATTTGATATTTCTTGCTACAACATCCAGGGACTTTGAAGAATGCAAAATTTATCATTTGTGCATAGGATACACTTCCATCTTTACAGCATCAGCTATATGATCTCAAAATGATATGCATACACTGAAACTGGGAAATTAGTTATAATGCATGCCATAAATTCAAAAACTAATGACTTTAAAAAAAAATTTACTTAAAAAAGAAAATGTAAATGTACAAGCACTTAAAATTTTATTAAAAATAATATAAAGTCAAAGTCAATATAATTGAAGAATTGCACATTTATAAATATTTATAGCTTTGCTTTTAGAATTTACTAGTTTGATTTGATTGAATGTAGGGGGCGCTTCCGGCTTCAGCCGCTTTAGCGCAGAATTTACTAGAGATAATTTAAACTATTTTATATCAGTATGAGGTACTTATGGTACCTGGCCCAAAAAGATAGATAAATGTAAGCAGATTGTTAGAAGATATGGTATTAATGTTTGTCTACCAAGGTAAGGTAGTGATAAATAACTGCTGTTGTTCAAATTTTAATTTTTGTAACAGCTGTATAAAATATATTTTATAATTTTAAAAACATTTTAAAATATGCTAAAGGGTACCTTTTAAAAGTGTTTATATGAGAATAGTATATATAACAAAAAATATTGCTTTAAAAGTTTGTTAAAAGTAATTTTGTGGATAAAAAGAAGAACTAATTTAAAATGTACACTCAAGAACAACAACCCTAAATAACAGCACTATGTACTATGTATAATTCAAGTGGAAGATTTAAAGCATAAATAAGTTTGATTGTAAAATACAGAGGGCTGAAATTATACCCATATTAAAAATTATTATATCTGAATCTGTGGTATAAATGACATTATTATAAATCATAGAGCCCTTTATTAAAATTGCTTTGTGGTTAGTGAATTTAGGAAATTCTAAATTAAAATAAAATAAAAATTGCAAACAATAGTATAGGTTTGAGATGTTTATTGACATTAAAAATAATTGTATAGAAAAGTTGTTTTCCTTTGTTCTGTATATAAAAAAAGCTTTAACAAGAAGAAATTTTGCATTAATAAAAGGAAAGATAAATCTGATGACAATTCAAAGATATTATTTTATACTTAAATATGAAGACACCCCAAAATTAAACAATAATTTTTACTTAGTTTGAAATCTTTTCTTCTGATCTTGACAATGAGTTTTCATTTATGATGCTAGACAATATAAAATTTAGGCACCCACCTTCATTGTGGCTGGGGGGCAAACAAAGAGCAATGTATTTATCAGTGTTTGCTTTGATATCTCGTTGTACATGTCCATTTTTCTGCAAATTTGTTATCTCTTCACGAATTCTGAACATGGAAACAAAAAGTGTTACCAGACTTTTCATAGCATATGGTGGACTACAAATCTTAAAGCAAAGATATTTATCTACATGTATATTAAAAGTAAATAATGGCCAAAAGGTCTGTCTGTGAAATACATACAATTGCATTTACTGCAGCAAATCTCAAGCAATAGTTATTTTAAGTCATGTAATATAGTAAGGCTCATGAAATAGTTATTTTAAGTCATGTAATATAGTAAGGCTCATGAAATAGTTATTTTAAGTCATGTAATATAGTAAGGCTCATGAAATAGTTATTTTAAGTCATGTAATATAGTAAGGGTCATGAAATAGTTATTTTAAGTTATTTAATATTGTAAGGTTCATGCAATAGTTATTTTAACACAGTAAGGCATCAATAGGCTGAATTAACACAAATAATGGATGCCAGCAATGTTATTTGTGTTGACAGGAATTGAAGTGAAGATTTTTATTTATAGAATTTCTATTTTCATCATATTGCTTCCAACTAGCAACTGTTTCTAGCTGTGAAGATTGTGTGTAAATGGCAGAAGTGTAGGATGTGAAGATGTTTTGTATGTGTGGCAGGAGTGTAAGTTGTGAAAACAATTTGTATGTGAATGGCAGGAGTGTGAGTTGTGAAAACTTTTTGTATGTGTGGCAGTTTTAAAAGCTTTAGTGTATGTGTAGTAGGAGTGTAGCTGGTGAAAACGTTTTTGTATGTAAATGGCAGGAGTGTAAGTTTTAAAAGCTTAATAAATGTAAATGGCAGGAGTGTAGGTTGTGAGAACTTTTGTTTAAGAATGAAGGGGTGTAAATTCTGAAGACTTTATTGTGAATAGCAGAAGCATTTTCATATCATTTGGCATTCAACTAATTTAAAAAGAGAAAATTAAAAGTTTCAAAACTAAGAAAAACATCCAATATGGCTACACAACTTACCGTCGCTCCAGCAAGATTCGGTCTCTCTTCACCTCTCTTTCTCTCTTCATTTTCTTTTCAAGAATCCTATCCAGCTTTCGCATCTTAATGTAGGCCTCACGTAGTTCAGGTTCCATGCCTGCCAAGTCTGGATATTTGTCAGTTTCAGCATCTTCCTTTCCTAATGCTGAGGGTAATCTCCCTTCATCAATTGCCTTGACTCTGTGGTCATAAGCTGACAGTTCTTCCTGCATCTCAGCTCTCACCTGTCAGAAATAATAACAAGTAAAATGACATAATTTACATGTATATATGCTTATGTGTGTGTATTTATGTGTATATTTGTGTGCATATGTGTAATAAAATAACAGCAAATATAAGAAAAGAACTTATCCCATTAATTTATAAAATAATTTGTAAATGTTTATGAATTTTACAAAAATTGAAAATAAACCTACTGATTATTTTAGTTGTAACATTTTTAAAATAAACCTATTAACTATTTTATATGTAAAATAATTAAAGCATAATAAAACTGATGTTACCATTGAATTAATTTCATCCTTGATTCCTCGTAGCAGTTCTTTCTCTTCATCACTGTCGACATTGTATGGATCATTGTCTGTCAGATAAATAGTTTTGAAAACTTTTGAATGAATGATATTTTACACTTATGCAAGCAAGCAAGCATATTTATAAATATACAAGAACACTTGCACCAGCAAATGCATACAAACACACACACACACACACACACACACACACACACAAATACACAAATTATACATTGTTAAAATTACTGGTCCTTTTCTTGATAATATAAAGACCATTCTTTACTCCCCAGAAGAATTGCAACAAGTAATGTCAACACAAATGAAAAAAATACACCAGCACAAATGAAATAAATCTCAGAGAGAGAGTTTTTTCCTAGGAACAGATGGTAACACAACTAATATAATTCAAAGTGTCATGAATGCAATAGATTGAAGTCTTATATACATGCATATACTTATTTACACTAGCATATATGTATCACCTATTTTACACAATGTCTACATCTACATATCTGTGTGTTCTGTGTGTGTGTGTGTGTGTGTTTGTGTGTGTTATAAATGATAATGCAAAAACACACACATTCTTACATTAAAAATTCAATGTATATTGAGCTAAGATGGAAATGAGGAACTGACCAACAGGCACAAGTGCACTGGAGATTGTATCCTGAGGATTTTGAATATCTTCCTTTGTTTCAGCTGCTTGTACTTTTTCATTTATCCTGTGAACCTTAGGAAGATCACCATCTTCATCGAGGGTTACATCACTCTCAAACTCTTCATCTGAGTCAAAATATTGAAACTCATTGCCCTCATCATCAGTGCCATCATCAGAATAGTCAAATTCACCAAATTCCATCTGCAGACCTGTGTCCTGAAAGTTCAAGAGCAAATGAATCAGCATTTTTTTCAAATGCAAACAGTGGTTTAACAAAACTGTGCAATAGAATGAACTGACTAGAGTTCTTAAAATCTTTAAATCAAATTGCATCCTGACTTCATATTTTTCCGGGCATGAGAGGAATACATTCTCCATCATTGACTAAAGTCAGGCACATGGTAATGATAGATAGTTAATATTAGTTAATGGTACAGACATATGGTGATCAGACAGATTGTGAATATTAGTTATTGATACCAACATCAGATGGAGCATTAATATTAATTAATGATTCAACTATAAAGCGATCAGATATATTAATATTAGTTAAGGTACAGACACATATAGAAACTTGATGGAGCATTAGTATTAGTTAATGATTCAAATATAAAGTGATCAGATACATGATTAATATTAGTTAAAGAACAGACACATAAGAACTTGATGGAGCATTACAATTAGTTAATGGTATAGATACATGATGATCTGATGGAGCATTAGTATTAGTTAATGATTCAAATATAAAGTGATCAGATACATGATTAATATTAGTTAAAGGACAGACACATAGAAATGTGATGGAGCATTAATATTAGTTAATGGTGTAGATACATGATAATCTGATGGAGCATTAGTATTATTAATTCAAATGGAACATTAGTGCTAGTTCATGGTACAGACAGTGATCAGATGGAGCATTAACATAAGTTAATGGTACAAGAACTGTCACAGCCAAACAAGTGGTGTTATATCTAGATAAATGCTGTTATATAAAAGAAAAACTGAACATAAATATATATTTTTTAAATGCTGCTTTCACTCATAACTGCAACAATTACAATATCTGAAATGAAACATATAAGTAGTAGTAGCAGTAGGCAAATACTAAACTACTGATTAGTTTGTAATATAATGCATGCATACATATTAATATGGAATAAATAATAACTTCACCTCTCCTTCTTTATTGGACATCCAAGAAACATATTCCAAAGACTCTGATGTTGTTGACCCATCAGAAGATGCCTTCAGATTTTGTTGGACAGACATTTTAATGTAGTGTTCCTTATTTTTACAAACCTGTGCAAAAGGAAATAATGTGTATCAAGTTGATTTTCTTTTTTTTTTTTTTAAGAAGAAAATATTTCAGTACTTAAAAAGAAATAGTGAATAGAATGTATACAATTCACTTTTTCACTGTAATTCAATAAGAATAGACATAACAATATGTAAATGTCTCCCAACAAAGCAACAACAACAAAATTACAAAAGACTGCTTTGAGTTCACATGCTTTATTTTCCATCTGCCTCTGATATGAAAACTTCAAAATATTTAAAGAGCAAGATTTTTTCCTGAAAGATATACATGTATAATTAAAATTCCATATAATTTTACTTGTAATAAACATATATGGTTACTGTGAAAGTCTGTGTGATCATTTGTGGCAAATGGTAATGAAAAATGAGAAGTGATGTTTGCTGGGCTAATGGTTCATAGTCTTAAATCAAGACACAAACACAAACACACACAAAGGTTTATATCATAAGCACACAGTGTTACATCATCTTACAAAGCCAAAGAAGCCAATAGCTTCCTTTGATGAAGCCAAAATACACAGATTATTTCAATGCTGAAGAACAGCTGACTGTTGGACTTGTCGAGACACAGATGTTGATATCCATCATAATTAAAAAATATAGACACAATGAAATGTTAGCATATACGCCGGACACTAATAATCATCAACATAATTTTGACTATAAATTATTTTCATCTAATGCAGTGATATAAGAATGTAATGTCTGTATGAGATACAACTCTCTGTATTGCAAGTTGTAGCTTTATGCAACTTTTGGGCCTTGACATTAAGAAAGGGAGAGTGGGAGAGAGAGTGTTTAGAATGCTGGCACCTTACAATTAATCATAATCTCAACAAACTGTTGCTAAAGATTGTAAATTTTAGTCAAGGTTTTATACTGGCACAACAACAAAAAATGTGTGAGTTTGCCTGAATGAGCATTCAAACAGTATTAAAATAAAAATTAAGGTAAGTTCTCTTGAAATTTATGATCTTGTTTGAAAATTAGTACAACATAATTGTGGTATGGCAGGACTTTTTAAGTGTGGTATAGCAGGACTTTTTAAGTCACTGTTCAACTAGATTCCAAGAGACCAATGAGATAAAATATAAATTAGAAATATAAAACAGTTTTGTTGTATAATTCTGATTTTGTCCCCCCCCCCCCTGGTTTCTGAAATATGTTTATGATTATTTTATAACAATATACTTTACAGTCACACACTAAACCCTCTGTAAAATACATACTCTGAATTCTGAATAATTGCTCTGTAGTTAACAATGTAAACAAATGTTAATTTATTATTTATTTTATGTATACATAACCAATTAACAAAACAAAACAGTGATAACTAAAAGAAACATAATTAAGGAAAGATGCAGAAAAAAAAGAAAAAATGTGTTATACTTATGCTAAAGATTCTGAGACTAATATAATGTTTATGTAAAACATGTATATGTGTTTTATTTAAAGAAAAACCAAATCGACACAAGTCACCATTGGGGGCATTGACAATGTTGACACAATTGCCATAGTAACTATTCTACACTGTAGACATAGTGTTCACTTTTGAGTAAATATTAATACTATCACAGGAACAAAATGCAAAGTAATACTTACTATTTTTTCCTACAGAATAAAATATCCTCTCTCTATATTTATATGAAGAGATTTGCTAACTGCTTGATATATCCATCGAAAACGAACTGGGGGGAATAATAAAGTGTTTCCGCTTGACCTCTCACTCAGGAAGCAGTTGTTTCGATGGAGAGCTCCCATGTGCAAATATATGTTTTGCTATTTAAAAATTATCACTACTTTTCGCAAAGGCGCCAAATTTAATACTCCAAACTTAAATATATCGTTGTCGAGTGTTTGCAAAAATTTTACATATTTACACTTGAGAGAGATACTGTTTTTGATGATGTTTCAATAAATTCACTGATAACTTAATTTTTAATTGGTAAAGCAATTCAAAAATTAAAACTAAAAGACCATGAAGAAAGTTTCTGCATTCTCAGTTTTCGGTAATAAGTCCAACACGGACAAAAAGGTAAATATATATAAGAATAAAATAGTTTTAACGACTAGTAATTAGTCTGCATCGAATAGATTAAATTATAAGTTTTATCGATTAAACAAGTTGGAGGAGGGGCATCCCTCACGATTAGGCCTATAGTGTATTACTAGTATTTTTAGTAATAGTTTTACTATTAGTCTATTAATTAGTATTACACTGTTGTTATTTCATAAACATCTAAATATTCGTGTACTCTTTTGTATATCTTTGTATTTACATTGTGAGTATGAAAATGAGAATTACTTTGATAAATATGTTGATTTCCAAATACATGAACACTTTTACAATTACACTTTACAGTCAATATTTTGTTGTAAAGATATTTAATTTTATATAAAGATCTTTTTAATTGATTTGTTTAGAATTAAAAGTTAAAAATAATACAGTGATCCATGCATATATATCATTTATCTTAATTTCATTGTCACTAGTCCTAATCAGTAAGTTCTATTTCTTTCATTAACTTTACAAACAACCACCAATATTTAATTATTTATTCAATTTTATTACTTTTGAAATATGTATATCAGCAGATATCTGGGATATTTTCTTTCTTTGACACAATTTCAATGTATAGAGGTATTAAATACATAGCAAATATCAATGAAATGATTGTGACTTCAGACAGAACTGCACTATGTAGTACTTTTAGTAGAGAGTTCAGTGCACAATGAGTGTCTGAAATAATTGTGACTTATGACAGAATTACGCTGCATGTTAGAATCTCAGCACACATCTAGGAGTAGTTGAGATATTTGATGCATGAGATGGAATTTGTGGCTTAAAATGGAATTGCACTCTGAAGTAGAATGCTGTGATTGTGGAGAGGTGAATAGCAAAAGAAAGAGTATCTGTCACCATGGATGTTATACAAAAACTTTGGTAGGGTTAGGGGTAATAAGACACATAAAATCCTTTATAACCTGTACTTTTTTTTTTATATAGAATATGCACCTTTTGTTTGTAAATTTGAGGGATGAGAAAGGGATACTTTAAAAAATTTTCAATTTATCAAAATGCAGAATTATCAATACTGAAAATAGAAGTTGTGCAGCATATCTTTATCTTTCAAAGAATTTCAAAAGCTTAAAATGAATATTTAAGAAATGGTTGAAAGTACCAAATTTAGAGATTTGTACCTGTTGCTTAGAAATTATACAGACATTTCTCTGTATGATGTAATGTGAGTTATTTCCCTTATTACTCAGCAGATAGTATTTACAATGTACATGTATTATATTTCTGAATATCATCAGATGCTAGGTGGTGAGGTACAGTAGGGATTATATGCATAATGCATATGTTCTTGAACAAAAAGTATTTCATGAGCAAAGACAATAGAAATATAGCAGATGAAGCTGACAGGTAAAATATAATTAACAGTAATTGAAATGTTTTCTGTATTTGATACTTTACCACCATTTTAGCAGTAACAACATGTTTGTACAGATCTTTATGCAATTTTACTTAGTAAATAAATAATTATTTACTACAATTTAACAGGCCATTTTAGCTACCAATCCAAGCTTTACACATTCTTTTTGGATTGGCAGATTTCTGTCGTGTGCTCAGAATTCAGATGGTGTTTAGTATGTCTGTGACTGAGTTAAGCAACAATATACCACTTGTCACTTTATTATATTCCAGGGAAAGGCAGTTCCCAGCCCTGTACCCTCACTTGAAGATGCTTCAAACATAAAACGTGCCAGCAGTACACCGACCATTAGCAAAAAGAAGACTTTGTTAGTAAGTACGTTTGGGTGTGTGTGAGAATGCAATTTATACTACAGAGACTGTAAATCAGAAAACCAATAATATTATTCAAAAAGAATGCCATAAATTAGCTTGCTTTGCAGTTTTAAAAAAATATATTTTTTCCTTTTCTCCACTTATATTTGTGTTATAATACTCACATTTTTAACCTAGCCTTAAATTGCAAGATAAAGTTAGTAAGTATTCACAGTTTTAATTTTATTTGTTCATTACTTGTTGGCCTACTTCCTATAAAAGATTTTATATGATAGTATTCAGCAGCTTCTGATATTTTTGCTCACTCTGTAATTACTTAGGAGCATTAAAGGTTTTGATTCCGTTATGTTTATTTATATTTATGCAGAAAGCACTGCGAAGCAGTGTACGAGGTTCGGGTCAAAAGGTTCGTCCATCAATCTTAAAAACCAAGGGACAAAGTCCACATGTGGCAGTTGAAACAAACTATCCTGTGACACAACCGTCACTGATGACTGGGGAAAAACCCAGTGGACAGCAGAAATCATCTCCAAGTAGGGTGATAACATCTACTGTATCTCACTTTTTATCAAAATGTTAAAACTTCAAAGACAGGGAAGTGAGAAATAGCGCTCAGTTATTTGTAAATAAAAGCACAAAAGTTAATGTTAGTTATAATATCAAATATTGTTGGAGTGATTTGCTTTTAGAAAGTAGTTGTATTTTGCGGTGTGAGCATTTATTAATTTTGTTGAATTTATTATTTCCTTGGTTGTTGTTTATTATGTTGTAACTATCTTACTATCATGAACCTGGCTTTCTGATTGTCATCTTATTAGTAAAATCATGTTTATCCAGGTGTTTCAGTAATCAAACCACCTGTGGACAGAACAAAGAAACCACAGCTCACGGCAAATCCGACGTCAAAACCACCTCTTGTTGCACAAGCTATGTTAGAAACTGTGAAAGGAAAAAGTGCAATGTTAAATGGACTGTCAGAAACGAACCAGAATTTAGTAAGAGAACGATCACTAAAGAGACAAATAAAATCACCTGTGAGTGGTCCTTCCGCAGCCAAGAAATGTCGCAGGTCACCTGTTGCTAGTCCAGTAGATGGAAAACAACCCAAACCAGGAAAGAATGCATCACCTGATTCAAATATGCCTAACGATAAAACAGCACAGAAGGATGTAAGTTTATAGCAGTAAAATTTAAGAGATGCACTATGTTTGTGTAACACTTGTTTGAAATTATTATATTTAATGATGCTGATAGAACCCAAACAACAAATCAGAATTTCAATTTAATGTGTATATCATACTTTTACTCTTAGTGATTTGGGGTCCAACGATAAAAAATTTTTCATTTTGTTACATTCTTTTGAACTGATTTCATCACTGAATTGCATTAATAAGTGCTTAATGCATGGATTATTGTTTAATAAGTTTAATGAGTATTTGAATAATTTCTTTCTTATCATGAAAAAATGTAATTTGACTGAGATTTCATGTTTGATTATTTTTAATAATTAGTCATTTTGCTAAATGTTTGTTTTATTTTAAAAAAAAACAACTTTGACTTCACAGACAAAACGGATGTCGATAGCCAAGGTAGATTCATTGGATCACAAACCTGCAGACATGCCATACATGTTTGACAGCACTATGGAAGCCACAAAAATGTTTGAATGTCTCATCCATCCGGTAACACCAGACAGGTTTTTCAAGTGTGTATTTATATTTTATTTTGTAAGGCATATAGATATTTGTTTTGATTAGAGTGAAAGTAATTTCTTGTTCTGTTATTTTGACATTAAATTAAAGGAAAATTATGAATCGATTCTTGACTGAGCAATACTATACAGTGAAAGAACCAGCTGCATGCTACTTCTACCACACTTGTTCTTGATAATAGCAAAAAATAAACTGAATGATAATACCAAGAAATAAACTATGAACCACTTACTACCACATTGTTTTTTATAACATGTAATATAAAGGCAAGAAATAAACTGTGAACCACTTCTTACCACACTTCATAACTAGCATACTGGCAAGAAATAAACTGAACCACTTCCTACCACAACCTCTGTAAATAGCCCACCAGATTAATTCTCATTTTTTCCCATGACAAAGTGGAAACTACTAGATATTAGGACAATATGCAGCTATATGACTTGCCATCTCCTTACAGCCATGACACAGTTTAAACATTTTCACAACATTTCTATCAACATCTGAGGAATTTTATATGTAAAGTCCTAAGAAATTTGGCCAAAAGTCATGTGAACTTGATCCTGTTCCAGTATCTGCTTTTAGAATGTTTAGTCCCTAAACTAAATTCTTTATATATATATTATCAAAACACACAGATCTATTGTTGGAAATAACTTACACAGTTGATTTAAGCTCTTCTTCACTTGGTATTGATGTCTTGAATGATGAGTAATCGATTACAAATGACAAAACTGAAGTCATACTTATTATTCCTAAAAAGGTTTCAATGAAAATTGAATTTTTAAAGCTTTCACTAGATCTCGCATAAAAGGGATACATTAATTATCACCATCAGATACATGCAAAAGGGAATATTACATACTGCTATTTCAGTGAAGGAATATTACATACTCAGTGAAGGAGGTGTTTGCTATGATAAATGTCCAAACTGAACTGGCCTAATTAGCTATTACTCATGATAACAGTCTTCATGTAAAGGCCTAATCTCCTAGCATACCAAACCTTGACTTAACACACACACAGCATTTAAAGTTTATTACAATTTTAAATAATTCAAATTATTCTAGTTAATAATATTTTGCACTGAAAGACATTGTACAGAAATAGGTTTTTGTGAACTAGAAGGTACTGTGTAGAAATAAATGTTTTGTAAATATCTTGCACTGAAAGATATTGTACAAAAATAGATTCAGTAAGCTGGAAGAGTTATGCCATGGGTACACTAATGTGGGTCATCAGATTTAGTAGTTAGAAGTGCGAATTTTTGTTATTCAAAAGCAGAGTATCATTGACAGGCTTATTGAATGTCACACTATTTAGTAATTCTTATTCTGTCATTCCATTTTGGTGTTTAGCTCTAACCAGATAGTATTTGTACAGGTACCATAATAATAAAAGTACTTGTTGGGAGAATTGTTGCATGAAAAATCTTTCAAATATAAAATTTCTTTGTAGGCATTAAAAAAAAAAATCATTTGTATGTTAACAGTTACTTCCTTCATTTTCTTTTAATTTTGAATTAGCATTCACTAGTATGAGATTTATTTTTTCCCTGTTTGTTACAGAAGAATTGCACTTATTTCATGGTTTTGCAATAATTTACAGAATTTTTATACGTGGAGTATTTTATTCACTGATTTGTTTACTTATGGTATTTAAAGGGAACTCTGGGAAAAGAAACCACTCCTCGTCAAACGACATCTTCCAGACTACAATCGGGGCATGTTTAGTACATCTGACCTCGATAACATTTTGCGGCAGGTTGTGCCATTTTCATCCTTGAACTTGAATATTAATTGTGGTCAAAGCCACTACAAATATCCTACATTTAATTAGAGTTCTCATACTGAATAATCCTGAAATCAGACCTGTTTAATTTGCATCAGGATTTAATAAAGAAAATCACAATTTGATAACTTATAGAAATTTTGTGAATGACAAAAATTTAATTTGTTGTATTTTTTTGTTCTTGTATTCTATTTTGTTTGCTCATTTTGTGAAAAGGTTATGATTAAATTTGAGAGTGTGTTTGTGTGTGTGTGGTGTGTGTGCGTGTGTGCATTATTTTTTGTATGTGCATGTAATTTGGACATTTTTATATAAGAACTTTATCAGTTAGAGATTTATTATTTGGAAAGTGTTATGTGCTGTTTCATTTAATATGTAATTTTATTGTGCAGTAAAATTTACTGATAAAACAATAAACAGTAAAGAATACCATGAATAGACTCAAGTAATTATTTCTTTTTGTAATTCTCAAAATTCATTTTGGCATTAATTAAAAAAATATCTAAAGACTATTTTTTTAAATTATGAAAATGTGTTAGGTAGACTATTTAAAGATTTCATTTAATTATGGTTTAATTAATTTAATTTAATTGTGATTTAAAAATTATACAGTGGTATGGATAATAATGGAATTGAAAAACAATCAGTAGTCTAAAGTTTAAAGTTAATTTTAAATGTTCACCCTCTTTTGAAATGTTTGTATGATTGACATTGACAGCTTTTAATAACGAACTTTTAACTGACTTTAATAAGTTCATTTACCTATATTTCTTGTCTAGAAATTGTTATCCTGGTGTAGGTTGTACATAGAAAATATAAACTATCTGTATGATTTTTCAGGAAAACGTTCAGTTTGGAATTAACTTAGACATCACATCATTTAAGAACGATAAGCGAGAAACACATAATCCATCAGGCAGAGCACATGCCCCAGTTGTTTGGGACTTTTATCAGGTAATTATTACCAGTGACTGGAAGAGTGAAGGACCATCTAGATTTTCCTTTGAGATCTGACGAACCAAAAGTTATGTTTTATGCTTGACTACTTTGTTTGGGACTTTTATCATATAATTATTGTCAGTCATTGGAAAAATGAAGGAATGCATAGCTTTCCTTGGAGACCCAATGAACAAATTAAGTGAAGTATGATTAATTAAGTGTATGGTGGATTATTTAAATTAGAGGTTTAGTGAAACCTTACTTTGAAAAATAAAAGACTTTGGAACAAATAATTAATTTATTTGCGTTATTTGAGATTTTAGTATATGGTTTGTAAGATTTTCTTAGGTAAAAAGAATATTTCTTGTAATTATTTACAGCTCTGCAGTTTAATCTTTGCACTCAAAAAAAATTGTTTGTACAGAAAGGTTGTTCAGTCCGGTTGTTGAACCCACAGACCTATAGTCGTAATGTGTGGAAAATGCTATCTGTACTTCAGGAGTACTTCAATTGCAGTGTTGGAGCCAATGTGTAAGTTACATTTCTTTTTCTAGCAACTGAATAGATGTGATTTATTTTCATGATAGATATTATCTGACTGCAGCACTCTTGCAGATTAATTTCTGATATAACCCTTAACAGTAATGGTTACTGAGTCAATATTCAGTGTCTAAGCAAAGAAAAGGTCTCATTTGAAATGGTAACCAGTGAGCTGTACACTTTTAATTTTGTTTTAATTAGTGCAGTAATTTATTTTCAGATCTGGTTGGTCAGTTTGTATATCATTTTATCACACTCCTTTTTGAAAGCTTATTTCTGTGCAGTTTTTATATAGTTTTATCACAATTTTTTTAGAAAGCTTATATCTGTACATTGTAATCTTTAAAACATTATACACATAGTTTAGTTTCATATTTGAAAGCATCTTTGAAACATTGCACACTTGGTTTTGTTTGTTTGTTGAGAGCATCTTTAAAAAAACATTGCACACCTGGTTTTGTTTGCTTGTTGAGAGCATCTTTAAACAAACATTGTACACCTGGTTTTGTTGTTTGTTGAGAGCATCTTTAAAACATTGCACACTTGGTTTTGTTGTTTGTTGAGAGCATCTTTAAAACATTGCACACTTGGTTTTGTTGTTTGTTGAGAGCATCTTTAAAACATTGCACACTTGGTTTTGTTTGTTGAGAGCATCTTTAAACATTGCACACTTGGTTTTGTTTATTTGTTGAGAGCATCTTTAAATCATTGCACACCAGGTTTAGTTTGATTATTGCAGGTACTTAACTCCTCCTAATACTCAGGGCTTTGCTCCTCATTATGATGATATTGAGGCATTCATTATACAGTTAGAAGGTCGAAAGCTTTGGAAACTTTATAACCCCAGGTAAGCTCTTCAAACATTCATTGATTTAAAAAAAATGTTCATGAGTATTTATGGATTTTTAATATTATCGAAGACTCGTATATATAAGATAATGGATAAACATATAGAAAAACTTCATTTCACAAGCTGTATTTAAAAATATAATTCTTTTTGAAGATCAAATACACAATAAGAAAATAAGAATAATGTTCTTTGCTAAGTCTGCTCATTTATTTAAGTTTAATTTTGTTTAAATTTATAATTATCTTTTAAAATATAAATCTTGCTCTTCATTAGCCCATAGGCTGACAACCATGTTTGATGCTTAACGATAACTGAATGGGTCAGTGTGCTAAAAAATTTAAAGCGACTGTAATTATCAATGGATTTTAAAAATTTAAATTACTACCTATTATAGACATACTAAGGAATCTTAAAAGTATTTTTTAAATTTTTTTCGAATTCAAAAACAAAGAAATAATACCAAGATTTCTTATCTTTTTGTTGAACTTGGGAACATTTTCACCGTTTTTTTTTTTTTACTAGTCTACTAAATAATTAAAAGCAAGCATAATTCGTACAATTCTAAAATGATTTTCAAAATAAATATTATGGGGGACATTTTAAAAATATTTATTTAATTTTTTAACGGTTGCTTATTATTATTTTAAATTCAAAAATAAATAAATAAATAAAAAGTTTTCTTACCTTTTTCTTGTGTTGACCTTCGTCAATTTGTTAGATGTTTCCTTGAATAAAATCCGAAAGAAAACGATTTTTGTTGATTGCCATTTGAATATATGGTATAAATAATAATTTATCTTGTGTAAATAAATATTATTCCTGGGGAAATTGGTTGATTTTGAACAAAACGAAAGAGTCATATGAAAACCACGAGGGTTCGGTTTGAGACTGATCGGTTTTTTTTTTTTATTATCAAATGGTCACATCCAAAAATTCAGTAGGCCTGTCGAATTTCATCTACAATATATTAAATTAATTTACACAATAAAGTTCTTTAGGTAGGATCAGGCAATCAACTAAAAATCGTGTTTGAAACGTGCAATGTATAATTCCAAACCGGTTCAAAATGGCGGCTCAGCTTCTTTACAAGCGAGGGGTGACTCGGGATTTTTGAACTTTGTAATGGAAAATACCTTTCTAAAATTAGTTAGCCAATGATAAAATTAGAGCAGATTGGCTGCTGAACACAAACATATCTTTCTCCTTGACCTTGATTGGTATTTTTTTTAAAGTGGTCATCGATAAAAATAGTATCATAACGACGACCACGAGGGTTCGGTTTGAGACCGAACGGTTTTTATTTTTTATTATCAAATGGTCACATCCAAAAATTCAGTAGGCCTGTCGAATTTCATCTACAATATGTTAAATTTATTTACACAATTAAGTTCGTTAGGTAGGATCAAGCAAACAACTGAAAATGGTCCTTGAAACGAGCCATGTGTAGTACAAACTTCGGTTCAAAATGGCGGCTCAGCTTCGATAAACGTGAGGTGTCTGGGGATTTCCGAACTTTGTAATGGAAAATACCTTTCTAAAAATAGTTAACCAATGATAAAATTAGAGCAGATTGGCTGCTGAACCCAAACATATCGTCTGCTTGACTTGATTGTTATTTTTTTAAAGTGGCTATCGATGTGCGCAAGCGCGTCCCTTTTGTGTCCTTAGGCCAGCGAACGGGTTAGAAGTAAGAGGTCACTTGTTTTATTGTTGTTAAAAGCCCATAAGTTCAGATTTTGAAATGGATGAAAGTAATGAAAATTAAAATAAGAATATTATTTTTAAAAGTAGCTAAGAGAGGATTTCTTATAAGCCTCCTCTATATGTCTCTGCTATTTTTTATTTTTCCAACCTTTATAGCACTTTTGATTATACATAGTTTGAGAAATACCTGAATTTCAGAAACGTCATTTAAACTACAAACAGTAAGAAGGATATACCTTTATTTGATCTACAGGAAAGATTGTTAACTAGACAAGATTTGCAATACTAACCATGAAGCCTATGTTTCAGTTGTCAATAACATTCATAAAGATTTCTTTGACTCATTCAGAACAGCATGGCAACCCAACCCCAGATCACAACCAGTAGTTAAGAACCCTGATCTACAGGTGTTAGGAAATAATTTAAACAGGTGGTTCACAAAACTCTACTGGTTATTTCCTACTAAAAATAATTTAAGCAGGTGGTTCACCTACGTTTTTTACTTCTCCCTGTAATTACAACCTGGTAAAATATAGTCATATTTTTTCAACTCAAGCTGTTTATAATTTGCTGCAATTGTAGTCTGAATGAACTATCAGGGAGAAAACCTAAATCAGCCAAAAAATAGGAGATATTATTGTTATACAGAAATTTATATTATTAAATATTTGGCTTTGAAAAAAATACTCATTTTGATCATGTTTGGGAGTTTATGACTTTTAAGTTGCATTTAGTTTCAATCTACTTAATTATTTGTTATGTTGTTAAATCTTTCTTTTGAAGCAAAGTTCTCTTGGTTAAGCCTTGGTTTGCATTCATAACTTTTAAAGTAGTAGGTGTGCAAAGTCAGTTTTTAAAATGAATGTAAAGTATTTCTTTGTGCAAATTGATTTTCAGAACGGATGAAGAAATACTGCCACGGTTCTCAAGTGGTAGGTCACTTTATTTCTTTAATCACTAGGATTATTTCACCAAAAATCTGCAAAGACTTGTAACTCTTTTGATTGTATAACAAATCAGGCCCGATTTTGATTAATTCTTTTTTTATTATTATTATAAAATTGAATTGTACTTGCTCTTTATACAAACATTTGGAGTAGGCTACAAATCACCATAATACAAGCTCACAGGGCCTTTACCAGAACTACAGTACTCACCAAGTTATCCACCCTTTGTTCATAGCGAGTAGCTCATTCTGGTACTGCTTGAAAATTAGCAGGGAAGGCCTCTTGAGGTAGCCGTAGGTACTCCAAACATTTTCAGAAATCATTAATAATAATTTAAAAGTACATAGAATATTTTTTGCTGATTTCACTGGTACTGAAATCAATTAGAACCAAAGTTATGATTTTTTTCAATATTTAATTTTTTGAACTGTCTTGGAATGTGTTGTTTTCAGGACCACATTTCTATCTGTTACACTGCAATAAAATCTGTCTGAATCAGCCAGCAGTTTTCAACCAGGTCCTCCTTTGTGTTGAATATGCAAGCTATCACAATGGAGTTTTCTGATAGGGTCGCTTTTAGAGTTGTCTGTTTCTGAGTCTTGAGTGATTTGTCTGATGTTTCATGATCTCCATGTGTACAGTGTGTCTGTTTTTAAAAATTGAGTGATTTGCCTGACAGTATCATGATTTCCCTGCTTAGAGTGATCAGTATGCACTACACAAGTGAGATGGAAGTTTAATATTTTTGGGCACAATCAAATGCATAGCAAAACTAGTTAGTCATAGCACTATCAGGTTAACAAGGGAGAAAAACAGCAGAGGTTATCAGCCAGCCAAAAGCATGGAAGAAAATGTACATTACCGCAACTTAGGAGAGAAATGGAAAGATGACAGGAACTAACAAAACCAGCACCATTATACACTTCTTGTTTGAAGAAAGCTGACACTTTTCAGTAATTCAACAAAATTGCATGACCCTAACAAGTTTTCATGAGCATATCTAATTATATCATGCACATATCTAATCATATCATGACCATATCTAATCATATCATGACCATATCTAATCATATCATGACCATATCTAATCATATCATGACCATATCTAATTAAGTTACTAATGCTTTAGCTCTGACAAGAGGTGGATAACTCAGTGAATATCTCTATCTGTCATTTCTTACTATGGGTAGCAAGTCCTTCGGCCCTGAAAATTAATATTAAATGAATGTTTACCTTGCCTTCTTGGTTTCATTTCTAGTGGGCATGATGTGTGTGTGTGTGTGTGTGTGTGTGTGTGTGAAATTCTTCAGTGTCCTTAAAGATTATTTATAAATATTTTTTCTATCAGAAAATTTCTCTCAAGCTGAGGTTGGAAATCCTATTTTGGATGTTGTATTAGAACCTGGAGACTTACTTTACTTTCCAAGGGGCACTATTCACCAAGTGAGATAATTTGTTGTGTATTTTCTTATTTAAACACTAAGCAGTTGTTTTGTAAAACAAAAAAATATTTTTGTATTGTTTTGTATTTTCTTTTATTAAAAAAACTAGAAATAAAATCATTTGTGTGCATTTCGTATGGGTACTTTTTACTATGTAGAGAAAGTTAATTTTCATTTTAGAAAATAGTACACAATTTCCTTGTTTCCGTTTTTATTCCTGCAAAGTTAGAACACTGATACATGGCAATCATCTCGTGTACATATAAATCTAAAGTCTGTTTGGGGTGGATGGGTGTATGTTACCATTTCAACATCAGAAAGACACTGTCTACCCATCTCAAGCATTGCTGGGGCACCCTTTCTTGCCTCAATATTAACCACATTTGATCTCAGACAAAACACATGAATTACTTAAACACTAATAATAAAATAATAATTAAAATAAAATTTGAGCCACATGTCACTATGTCACTCCACTCTGCTAAATTTAAATATATTATCTTTTATAGATTCATTAACAGCACAAATATAGTTCCTTGCTAATTATGATTCAAGTAGTATGGATTACTAAAAATTCATGAGCTGTTAACAATATAGCTACATCAGAAAAATTCAGGCTAAAATATTAGTTTCTTTTGATGATAATTATTAAAAGTTCACTTGTCTTAAAGACTTAAGGTAAATATACTAGTGCTTTTATATTATGCACCGTATGCATGTTGACCCCTTTTTTTTTTTATCGTCCAGCCTCTTCAAATTTCATGTACAAAGTTAACAGCACTGTATCAATTCAGCTAGCTCAATTTGCAAATGTTTTGTCAACCATGCCTAAACTTTGGGTTGTTCTTATGTGACAGAAAGGATCCTTGTTATAAAGTGGCCTCAAGCACAACACAGTCAAATTTTTTTGCCCCCAAGGAGCGTGTTATATCGAGACATCAGTGTAGTAGTATTGAAAATAATAAGCATGGACAGTTATAGTTTTAGGAAATATCTTTCAGAAGAGTGCTGAAAGTTAGCACTGAAATTATTGGTTATAGATAATCAAGACTGGCAATAGGTGAACACTTCTGTGATCGTTGCCAGGGAGACAGAATGATGCAGCTGAGTGTAATAATAATTGTGGAGCACAAACTTGCTGACGACATCTAGTTGTGGTTGCTCTAGAGCAGACAGAGACTAAAATAATATTAGTCTAATGATGCTTACTGTAGAAGATCAGTCTGATCAGGAACAAGACTGTGCCCTAAAATGTCTCTCTGTACATTGATAAAATAATTAAAAACATGTACAGTAAATTTTTTTTGCAGATTTAAAAAGTGTATAGGTAGAGTGTCCATGTGTTTATATTTTCATTGATCATTTCATGTCTGTCCATTTCAGGATAAGTGTATTTGTTTTAGTACTTTAGTTATTTTTGTATTTCTCATTACTTCTCTCCATTTTTGTGAATGCATATAGTAGCTATCCCAAACATGTTCTCTGAAGTATTTGTGTATGTAGCGTTATCATTTACCCCAGACTTAATCTAAGAAATATTTGTGAATGTAGCATTTTATTTATCTCAGACTTATTCTAGGAAGTGTTTGTGTATATAGCATTATTATTTATCTCAGACTTATTCAAGGAAATATTTATGTATGTAGTGTTTTCATCTATCTCAGATTTATTCTAGGAAATATTTATGAATGTTGCATTGTCATTTATGTCAGACTTATTCTAGAAATATTTATGAATGTTGCATTGTCATTTATGTCAGACTTATTCTAGAAATATTTGTGAATGTCGCATTTCATTTATGTCAGACTTATTCCAGGAAATATTTGTGAATGTTGCATTGTCATTTATGTCAGACTTATTCTAGGAAATATTTGTGAATGTAGTATCATCATTTATCTCCGATTTCTTCTAGGAAGTATTTGTGTATGTAGCGATATTATTTATCCCAGACACGTTTTCAGAAGTATTTGGTTATGTAGTGTTATTATTTATCCTAAACTTGTTTTCAGAAGTGTTTGTACATGAAGCATGGACTGGTTCCTGATGCTAATTTGTACTTGTATTGGGGCTGGAGTAGAGATTTTAATAACAAACGTTTTGTAGTCAAATATTATACAGAAAATTAGCTGTGAAGGAGTTATGTTTTAATGCTAAAATATATTTTTTTTTCTCTTTTTTCTTTCTGTTTCTGTCTGAAGGCTTGTGCCAATAATGAGGATCATTCTCTGCATCTTACTTTCTCTTCATTTCAACGTAACACCTGGGGTGACCTTTTTCAGCAAGTAAGTTTGTTGCCTTATAAAAAGATTTAATGTGGAAAGCTTTAATAAAAAGTTCAGGAGTTTATTTCATTGAGACATAAATAAGCTACTATTTAGACATATTTTATAAATTTTAACATTTTGACAATTTGCAGATGATGCCTCGTGCCATTGAGTTAGCTCTTGAAGAAAATGTGGAGTTTCGAAAGGGCTTACCACGTGATTACCTTCAATATATGGGCATTGTGCATGCTGAGAAGGTGAGAGCTCTCTCTCTGCATGTGTGAGATACTCCATCTCACTATCTGATCTTCACCTTTAAATGAATTTCTAATATTTAGCTGTATTCTTTTAGTAAACATTATCATATCCAAGACTAGTGACTTTATTCTGTTAGTAAGTCATTATCATATCCAAGACCCAGTAATATTCTTTTAGTAACATTGATCAACTTTGACTGTAATTCTTGAGTTCTAATTCAGAGAATCCAGAAAACACAGCTTGTACATCAGCAAAAGTCTTTTATTTTTTGTTGTAGTTTCATTTCTAGCAATATTTTACTTTAAACAGCAGAGCATTGTAAATTATTTGTATATTTTTTTCTTTTCTTTTTTTAATTTTAGGAGACCATGAGCCGCAAGAACTTTTCATTAACTGTGGAAAAGCTGTTCAAATCTCTTTTACACTATCTTCCCATTGATGCAGCATGTGACCAAATGGGAAAACAGGCAATTCATGATGCACTGCCACCTGTGCTTACTGAGCGTGGGTTTTCCCCTTTGTTTTCATGACCCAGTTAACTTTACTGCCCTTTTAATCTCCATTGATTGGATTTGTGTATTTTCAGATTAATAGTCAGGTAGCGAGGTAGAATGAGATTAAATTATATAGACAGAAATTTATATTCTCATAAAAAATTTCTGTTTACAAAAAGTCATAAAAAATTATTGTTGTATTCAGTTCTACTTTTACATCCTTTATAGTAAATTGTAAAGTGCAAGAAGCTAAAATTACAATATGATTATATGCTGTATACATATTATATAATATTTTCACTGAAGTATATTTACTACTTTCTGTAATTTAGTATGTAATAATTAACAAAATGTTTTTAATTACTATTGGATTTCCACAATTTATTATTTGTCATAAACAGCATTCACCTTATAAACTTTTGATAACTTTCAAGTGATTTTTGTTTTGAAATTGAAGTGAAATAGTCACTAACAAAGCAAGAGTAATTAACAATAAATATAAAAGCACATAAGAAAAATCTCTTCATATATATATGTACAATTTTTGTATTTTAAAAAGAAAATTAGCACAGATTGTAATACTATAAATCATAAATATATTTTATTATTTTTAATAGTGAAAAATAAATTATATTACAATATTTTATCAAACACAAATTATGCATGTTTGAAATGGCATTGAAAGGTTAAAATCATTAACCCCCATTCTCAACCTTACCACTTATTAACTCCCTTTTCCACTATCATCTTTATTAACCCACTTTCCCAACCTACCACTACTGCTGAAAATTTACTCTACTTTCCCATCTGCACCTCTTTCATTATCTCTTTCTCAACCCTACATTCTTCACCATCCTTTCCCAATCCCACATTTTTGTTTGCTCCCCTTTCCCAACCATACCATGTCACTATTATTGCCCCTGAATCCATCTCCAGTTGAGAGTGTGTCTATTTCTGCTTTTGAACTGACATTTTAATTGTCTGTGTTTGAGGCAGAGAGGCATCGTCTCTTCTGTTGTAATTTGGTCTCACTCATGTTTTTGTATGCATTGTTTCCATGTTGTACACATACATATCCTTTTTGTCTGATTTTTAAAAATCTAATTTGCTTGCAATACTTTTTACACAAGACATAGTCAAAAACAGTTGTACTTAATTATGAAAAACAGTATGTATAGAAGTTGATACACAGTATTAAAATTAAAAACAAAGACAAGATAGCACAGGTAATAAATTTGTATCATTTGCTCTTTTGCTTTTTTGCTTTTTGTTTTGTATTTTTGGACATGGCACTTTATACTTTATTTGCAGGGGAAAAAGCTTGTAGCATTTATGGTGCAGGTGAGTACTGGAATGTGGAACAGAAGCAAGTTAGAGGGGTGGTAGAACTGGAACCAGACACACAAGTTCGAATTATTCGTCGAGGAATTATCAGGTTTGCTATTGAATGTTTTGTGATCAATTTTAGTCAAAAGTATCTGTAAAATTACAAAAGTTATCTTTTAAAATAGAAATTACTTTGACTTTATTTTGCAAGTAATTTATAAAGTAATTGTAAAACTTCTTTCACAAAAACCAAGAACTTTAACTTGATTAAAGTCTATTGCTTATTGGATGAAAACATTATTTTAATAAACTTTCTTATCTTCCAATGTAAATACTGCCCCAAATTGGATAAAACTATATTTCTTTTGGTAAAATTTTGCATATTTTAAAAATGTTTTATTAAATTGTCAGTGAATATTCTTTGGCTGCATGTATGCATAGTTTTCATGAATTTTGTGCATTATTATGCAGGATGTTGACAGAAAATGATGAAGTGAGAATTTATCACACTTTAGAAAATGCAAGAGTTTACCATGGTAACACCCCTCAGTATGTGGAAATTATGCCAAAGGTAAATCATTTGTCTATTGATAATTGCCAGAATCACTTCATGCCTTTTCAGGTGGCAATATTATTATCTGAAGCCAAAATTTAATTGGGGTATTTTTTATATGAGAATTAATTTAAAACTGTGTGAGCCCAAACTTTAAAAAATACTTTATTTATGACAAATTTATTTATAAAGTCCGTTTGTTTGCATCTTATTGACTATAGCAATATCACATTGAATCATTTTATATGTTAAGTCATAATGTATGAAACGTTCAGTTCATGATTAAGTTGTTATAAGTTTTGGTAAATGTGAAAGGCGGTCTTGCTAATTTTTTTTTTTACTAAGTTTTTTTATGTGGTAAATAATTATTTATATATATACATTTATACCTATATGTTCAGGTTGCACCTGCTGTAGAATTCCTTATTGATTCATATCCTGGTTACATTTCCATTGATAACTTTCCACTTGAAACATTAGACGAAAAGGTGAGTCATATTTATATTAAAATAATATTTATGCTAATTTGTCTGCTTTTCCTGCAGATTTTCTTTTGAGGAAGTTCAGTTAATGTTGGTTTGAAAAATTTTGTTTTTTAATGTTGTCTTATTTGGAAACATTTTATATTTGTAAACAAAATGCAGTAGATTCAGTTATCCAATATGAATGGGAAAAATATAAATCCAGTTAATCAGCATGCATGTCATTCCACCTCATAAATGATAATACATTCATAAAAACTGCACATGCATATCTTTCATGTTTATCATGTGCTGACTCAGTCTTTATTATACTGTTGCATTGTTTTTGTTTCTTCTCTTTTTAGCTGTTGCATTGATTTCTTAAGCAAACCCCTTGTATCATCTAATGTTTAATATAGACATTATATTTATTTAGCATTTAAGTTGATCTGCAACTCTGTTAATCCACAACCCTGTTAATCCATAACCACGTTAATCCACAACCACACTAATCCATAATCCTGTTAATCCATAAACATGTTAACCCACAACCTCTTAATCCATAATCTGTTTTAAAATTATTTTCATCTGAACTTAATCCAGCCAACATCAGGGTAATTCATGGCAGGGTGTTTACTTCCATTTTTAGTTGAAGGAATGGTTTTAACAAAATTTGTTATTTTAAATGAAAAAAAACTTATAATCTTACTTTTTCTTTCTGTCCTAGTTGGACTTGGCATCACTTCTTTATGACAAAGGACTGCTCATGACATCCGAGCCGTTGTTGACTCTCTATGATGAAGGAGATGAGGACAGTGACAAAGGCAGCTGAAGTGGGATTTGCCTGACACTTTTCAATGTCTCATTTTATCTTTGGATATTCATTTAGTCGCCATTGCACCAGACGTATAAATTTTCTACCTAATTTATTTTCTGCAAAGATATTTTTGTTGTGAGTAGTGGTGTCAACGGGGGACCTGGGACCTGGGTACCCGTTGCTGTGCTAATATCTGGGTAGTAAAATTGTGGACCGGGTACCCATGATAACATGGCCTTTAGCATAGAAATGGGTGGGAAATCGACAGAGGCAAGCCAATCAGATCATAAATGAGAGAACTGACATGTTGTCTCGATTCAGCACGCTTCCTTCTACTTGGGACCCGTTGACAGCACTACTGATAAGATTTAAAGACAGTTCTTTGTCTTTTGCACTGCTATGAAGCATAAAATATTCTTCCTCATTTGTGTGACTGATTAAAAAACAAATTTGCAGATGGTAAAATTTACTAAATAGTTTGGCTTATTAAGTTACCAATCATGAAGTTGTTTCTAAACTATTTTTTATTTGTTGTGTTTTTGCGTGCTTTTGCAAGAGTAGCAGACTTTTTTTGCATTGGGTAGTACTTGCCATGGTTTAACTTGTACTGTTTTTCGTTTGTTGCATTGGAATCTTGTTTGGGATCATAAGCATAATCTTTGCATTCAGCACTTGTCATGAAATATTTTAATAGACCACTTTTCTCACAAGACATATTAAAGTTGGATTTCTAATTGAAATGACAGAATCTATTAAAAATGAAATTAAATGTGTGCATCAAGTCAGTAAACATATCTATAATTTAAACACAAGCCCATTTAGTTAATACTGTATATTTTAAAAGAGAGATAAAATGTGCATTATTGAATTTTAATAGATGATATAAAAAAAGTTGTTTTCAACATGTTGATTTGTGCCATGAGATGACCTAGGAGATTCATAATTGAAAGGAAATAGTCTATTAGAAAATTAAATGTGTTTAGGTTGGTGTTTAGGTAATACTGAATATGAGAAACATTAGTGCATTACTGTTTAGCTAATCTTAATTGATGATTATTTTCAGTGGGACAAGTTGATTGATTAAAAAATTAAACTAAATGCATGTTATGTTGGTCAGCTAACTTTTACTGCATTTAGTCAGTATTATATATTTTATGTGGGAGATAAAGATACTAAACATTCTTTGACTTTCTAATTTTGATTTCAATAGATGTTCTGTAAATAATTATATAAGAACATTTTAATTATTATTTTATGCTCTATGTATGATTTTCAAAATTGTTTTACTTTTCTGTTATTAGGATAGTTTCTTTTTGCTCATCACTATTTGCATTTTAAAAAAATATTTGTAAAGTGATTTAGAGCTTGCTAGAGGCTTAATGATGTAAAAGTAAATTGTTTTATGTTGTGTGTTTCATGTTCCTGGGAACATAAAAAGAGAAAAGAAATTAAAGAAATAGTACTACAAATCATAGGCTGTTTTAAAGGTGAAGGGGGCTTTTTGATGTAATTTTCTTCTAAGAATTGTACGTACAATTTGGTTATGGATGGAATGAATGTTTGTGATTAGCATGAGATATGGAAACTAAAGTTAAGATATAGGATTCTGAGGTGACTGCAGTTTACATCGTTTGTCAGAAAATTTACTGATTTTGAGACTAGTTCATATTCTGTTTACGTATCACCCTTAAAAAAATATTTATTTATATAAATATATAAGTATAAGTATAAATGGCAAGTATAAATATTAATATTTCTGTTTAGGTGGTACTTCTCTGAATCAATTGATACCAAACGTTTTAGGGTAGATTTCTCAATAATTTGACAGTTTAAAATTGATTTAACTCTTTGACAACCATTTTCTTTCATTTGGTGTTTACCTGGAAACAAAACTCTCTCACTGTACAAAAAACTAGATTACATGGCTTAGTTTTATACATTACATGGCTTAAGTTTCATTTTTGCATTATTATTCTCATAAAACTTGTGACTGTAATAAGATAGGTTACATCAGCCTTTAATTTTGTGCATTACAATTATAAAACTTACATAAGATGGGTTACTTTAAGTGTTTAATTTTGTGCATTACAATTATAAAACTTACATAAGATGGGTTACTTAAGTGTTCAATTTTGTGCATTACAATTATAAAACTTACATAAGATGGGTTAAGTGTTCAATTTTGTGCATTATAATTATAAAACTGAAATAAGATGGGTTACTTAAGTGTTCAATTTTGTGCATTATAATTATAAAACTGAAATAAGATGGGTTACTTAAGTGTTCAATTTTGTGCATTATAATTATAAAACTGAAATAAGATGGGTTACTTAAGTGTTCAATTTTGTGCATTATAATTATAAAACTGAAATAAGATGGGTTACTTAAGTGTTCAATTTTGTGCATTATAATTATAAAACTGAAATAAGATGGGTTACTTAAGTGTTCAATTTTGTGCATTATAATTATAAAACTGAAATAAGATGGGTTACTTAAGTGTTCAATTTTGTGCATTACAATTATAAAACTGAAAAAAGATGGGTTACTTAAGTGTTCAATTTTGTGCATTACAATTGTAAACTTTAATAAGATGGATTACATACGTGTTTAATTTTGTGCATCATAATTATAAAACTGAAATAAGATGGGTTACATCAGTTTTCATTTTTGTGCATTACAATTATAAACTCGTGTTTAATTTTGTGCATTATAATTATAGAACTTATTGCTTTAATATGGCAGTCTATGTCAGTCTTTAATTTTGTGCATTACAATTATAAACTTTAATAAGATCGAGTACATCTATGTTTAATTTGTGCATTATAATTATTAAATCTATATGAGGGGTTAGATGTGCATTTATGACCTATGACTTTAATACGGTGGATTGTCAGTCTTTAATTTTGTGCATTTAATTATAAAACATAAGACCTGTATAAGATAGATTATGTCAGTTTTTCATTTTGTGCATTACAATTATAAAGCTTAAGACTTTCATAATTATGTCAGTTTTAATTTTGTGCACTCCTTATGCATTGTTTTCATTACTTTCAAATTTTCTTTAAGTTTTTTAAACAACATTTATGTTTTGTGACATTTGAGAAAAAAATTGAATGGGAGCTTTATACTTTTTTTCACACTTTTTGACATATTTCACTCTCGTGGACTAGCATTTTACACAGGAACCCAGTTCTCAAGATAAATCCAAAAAGACCATTGTTAGAATTATCCTTAATCTGCAAATTTTTTAGATCCTTGCAGCATTAATCAGTGTGATTTTTCCCCTCTGAGCACAGTTAATGTGGTTGATTTGTAGTTTTGGGGCCATGCAGTATGAAGAACATCTTCATTTAAACACACTAGAATCACAGTCAGTGCGGCAAGATGTTTATCTTGATTTGAGACACACAAACACACATAGCTGAATTCACGATGCAATTCTACTGCACATTAAAATTATCAAAAACCCATTCACACTTTTACTTCGGTTTTGACCTATTATAGGTTGATAGATATAAAAGTTGTCTCCCTTTAAAAGTGGGCCCATTGTGTTTAATTTTCATTTCTACTTCAAATTTCAAAAGTTTACTTTTACGTTTTATAATTATATTTTAAAATTAAGTTCATGGCCAGAAAGTCTGATCATTGGTGACATATGTATTAAGTGATAGAATTTATTTGAGTAAAATGCACCATCTACACTCTGAAAGGAAGCATCGTACATAATAAGTATGATTTTAGTTTAAAGCAAACAAGGAATAATTCTTTCATAGTGATTGTAAGTAATATTTTATTGTATTTCACTAAAGTTTCAATGAAATTTGTTGTATATAATTCAGCTCAGCATTGCATTTACCTGAGGGAGACTAGTGAAATACCTAGTAAACTATAATAGTTTGAATGATTGCTTGCTGGAAAATATGTGAATATATGAATGATGAAATGAATATTGTTATCATCTTTTTATTTGAGTGCAGGCGATGTGTGTATATCTGTTTTGAGTAAATGAGAGAGACTGTGAAAAGAGTCTTAAGTGAAAACAACTGCTAAAAACTTTATAATTGTGATCTTTTTTTTTTTTTTTACCACTCACAACATGCAATTTCTTAATGAAGGAACATGACTAAGGCAGACACATGAGAAATCAAATCAGTTAATCCATATTAATGAAAACATTCAGTTTAATAGCCAATGGAATAATGACATTTTAGTAAAGAGATTCAAAATAATGACACTTCAGAAAAGAGATTAAAATATAATTGTACTCTAAATAATGGCATTTATAATATAATATAAAATAATCAAAATAATGGCATTTATAATATAATATAAAATAATCAAAATAATGGCATTCTAGATAAAGTAAAAATAATTGCGATCTAGAAAACAGTCAAAATAATACCACTCTGATTTAGAGTGGTATTATTTTGACTGTTTTCTATAATGACACTCTAGAATAAGAGTAAAAATAATGACACTCTAGAAAAATTCAAAATAATGGCACTCCTGAAAAGGCCAAAATGAGAGAAAATAAAGGCACTAATTAGAGTCAAAATACTGACACTCTAGTAAAAGAGCAAAAAAATGGCACTCTAGAAAAAGAGTCAAAATAATGGCACTCTAGAAAAAGAGATTAAAATAATGGTACTCTAGAAAAAGTCAAAATAATGGCACTCTAGAAACGGTTTTAAGCTGCGTTCGAATCAAGGCTTGTCAAAAATCAATTGTCATGAAAATTTACTGCTAATGCGAAAGCTACTAGTTGTTAAAGTAACGTGATGATTTTTTTTTTTTTTTTTATGTGAAGTACATAATATTTAGTTTTCTTTCTTTACTTCCTGGATTGTAAAACAGTGTAGATTTAAAGTGTTTCTTTTCTTTTTTTTTTATTTACGTAATTTTCTTATGTGAAGTACATAATATTTAATTTTACTTCTTTACTTGCTGGATGGTAAAACAGCCTATATTTAAAGTGTTTCTTTTTTTTTTTTTAATTTACGTAATTGTCTTAAGCTGTTATCCATTGTCTTAAGACAATGAACCATTCTATATTGAATATTTTATTATAGAAAATGATATATATTGTCGTGCTCTTTGACCTTTGTCCTTAGGCATTTGCACAAGGCCGACTGCGTCCGGGGCCTAGTACTGAAATCACGACACACTGATGGGAGTTAGTCACATCCCACCGACGGAGGGTGGCTGAGGGTGTGCGCCAAACTGGTGCTACATGTTTCACTCCCTTCCGCCAGCCCCCTCAGACGCACCGCGAGGCTGTGGGGTTTCTCCAGTAGCAAACCAAGACTGAGAATATCGTGAAGATAAAATGTCTAAAGCGGCTACTGGGGGGAGATAGCGAAAAAAAAAAACCCAAACGGGAGTTAGCATTGCTTAGCATGAACTTACTGCTAGTGCGATTCAAAAGCGCGTAACGAGAGACAATATATATTCATAGACGCTGTAATTCCGTTGACATTAAATAATTACAAGGAAAAAAAGACCACGTCAAGGGAAATAATATTATCAGGATGTATTGCCTGACTGGTCTCTAATTTGTCATTGTTTAGTCACTAAGTTGATAAGGAATATTTTTTGTTGATTTCAAAGATAACACACACACACACACACACACACACACACACACACACACACACACACACATTCACACACATATTTACTCACACATCTACGAACTCTAAAACATAGTCAGGCAGGGACATACACACATGTACACAAGAACATATATATATGTATGTATGAATGTGTGTGTGTGTGTAATTGCACTCAGAGTTGCACTTTCAAGAGTAATTGATTTGTGTGTGTG
This sequence comes from Sinotaia quadrata, assembly GCA_028829895.1. Classification (NCBI taxonomy): domain Eukaryota; kingdom Metazoa; phylum Mollusca; class Gastropoda; order Architaenioglossa; family Viviparidae; genus Sinotaia; species Sinotaia quadrata. Next base: position 85,615,436 of record CM054177.1, read on the forward strand.
TGTGTGTGTGTAATTGCACTCAGAGTTGCACTTTCAAGAGTAATTGATTTTCAGTATCAAACAACAGAAGGGACAAAATTATATTCCGGGCAATAATACGTCATAAGCAAGATAGAAGACGCTTGCTTGTACAATGCATTATTTGATCTCTAGTTTGCTTGATTGATTAAGAACATTTTATTATGCATGATTTTAAGTTAGAATATTTCCAGCTATCTCTTTTACAAATACTTTCAGAGAACATGATTGAAGCTAATGTCTTTCCAAATTGATTTACTAACGGCAAATATACTGCCATATTTCTGACACGTGAACTGGAGTTGTAGTGAATTAAATTTGTCTGTCCCAATTTCTAATAATAATTATATACTTGTCGCTAATGCTAACGTGGTCCTACCTTGGGCACTCCTTGTGATGATAATTTTGAGTTTGAGTAAACAATTCCGGTGGAGAATAAGCTAGAAAACTGCTGCCGCAATCCAAACCAGTTCTAACTGAATAAGTAGTTTTTTTCTGACTAATAGTCCCGTACTTGTTCATAACAATTTCATCCAATGGGGATGGATCGAAAGTTGCTTTGTTGAAGGAAGTCTATATTCTAATCACTTTGATTGAACATAACTTGAATCAGGTCATAAAGGCTATCCTTATTAATTTATGGTAAGTTAACTGACATAAAGAAAGAATGGACTTAGAAAATGTCGTACGTTTGCTATTGATCTATGATTTGAATTGGAGAAGGCTTTATTATGTAATTGAACCATTATTCCTGCGTTCATTAATTTGATTACGTTGTATATTATACTTGTGAATTTTGATTGATGCTATATTTCTTATGCTGTGTGTGTATCGGGCTAACGGAATTGTTGCTGTATTTGTAAGTTGAGAATGTTTGTAACAGGAAAAGGAGATGAAATTTAGTGCTGCCTTAACCCCCACAGCCATTCGTTAATGAACGACTGTAAAGCCATTTGTGGGTGACCAGTCACCCATACATTTTATATTGTGAAAATCCATATTTGCCACTCATGGGTGATGTGTCACCCAGACTAAAATACAGAAACAATACAGAAATGAAATGAAAGCAAACATGTTTTAAGTTGTTGGCCAAGAATGTTTATTAGATAATATTAAGTTTTGCATTGTACTTCTTAAAATGAAGAAGAAGAAAAAAGAAACAATGTCACCCATTCCTCCACCAACCCGAATAAATGTCAGTTCTGATGCTTTTAGAATTTGTTTGTAGTTCAGTTATGCAGATCAATGCATTTTTTGCACAAGAAGTCGCGGTGTTCACTGCAGACGAAGCTGCTGCATTTTGCACATCGTGTAGTGACCTTTTTGTCTTTTTTCCAGTCACACTGGGCACACCGTTGTTGCTTTGGTTTAGATGTAGGCTTGGCTTTTTCTGATGACTTGGGTGTAGATGGGGTGGCCTTTCCCTTTGATTTAGGTGTTGATGCCTTGGTTTTTCCAGCGGATGTTAGTCGTGCTGTTCTAGCCGCCACCAGTGCTGGGTTTTGTGGAAAAAGGCGAGACAGTGCTACCTCGATGGTGAGCCTAAGCTCTTTCGACAAAGTAGGAGTTATGCTTCGCCGTTGAAGATGGTCTGCTGCCAGGCTGCCTGCCACTTCTCTGATGAAATCAGGTCTGGCATTCTGATGAGAGTGAGGATCATTTGGTTTGCTTTCTTGGAATATGATGCGTGCGACAAGACATATGTTTAGCATGTTGAAGAAATACACCAGAGGCCAACGCCGACTCTTGCGCTTGCATGTGTACTGCTTTGCCATCTGGTCCATGTTGTCTACTCCTTTCGTGCTGTTGTAGAAGCAGACTACCTCAGTCTTGTTCTTTGATGGCTTCTCAATGTCCTTGGTTGCATGCATTGAGCTCAGAATTGTTCTTTTTGGATTTGTAGGTAACCAACATAGAGTCGTCCTGGAAAGCAAACTCATTTGTGTTTATTTCCTTTTTCTTCATGTTTCATGATGCAATGAGTCTGGGATGAATCTCTTGTCTTTTTCCACAGTCCCAACGCATGTTAGTCCTTTTTCAGAGATTTTACCAGGTCATGGGTAGTGAAAAAAGAATCACAAGTAACATTCCGTCCACTCCTGTGGTAGGGCTCAACCAAGTGAAGCACAACATTCACGCCGTGGTTTTTTTCCGGATTTCTGCTCACTTTGCCTAGATAGGGCAGAGCCCTCAGGGGGTAGGATGTTTCAGCATCACATAGCCAGTAAATCTTGAGCCCATACTTATCCGGCTTGTTTGGAATGTACATTCGAAATTTACATCTCCCTCGAAAAGAAACGAGCTGTTCGTCCACAGTTAGATAGTGACCAGGCGTGTAGTGACGTTTGAGCTGCCGTTCAAAACAGTCCCAAAGTTCTCGGATTGGTGCAAGAGGATCCTTTTCTTTTCTAGCTGAGTGCAAATCCTTATCATCAGACCTGAGAACAACAAGCAGATCCAAGAGGCAATTATAGCTGAAAAGACTTCGAACAAATGGATTGCCCCAAACGTCATCGGTGATTGTCTTTAGAGACACAAGATTTTGTGACAAGGAACCAATAGCTAATAATGCCCCAATAAGAGCTTTGATCTCTACATCATCCTTAGGTGTCCATTGCTTTTTCTTTGATTTGGCTTGACGCTCTCCTTCAAGATTAGTATTCCTGACAACAATTGAAAGAAATTCTTACAAGAATTTACAAAAGCTGGATTAGTTTCCCTTTATAATAGTATGGGTGGTGCATCACCCAGGAAAGGCTAATGAGGATTTATCCTATAAAATGTGTATGGGTGATCAGTCACCCACAAATGGCTTATAGGTTGAGGATATTTTCCTTGGGTCTGGCATTGACATTATCTTCTCAATAGCTAAATGGCATGAGTATGGCACTCTCTGTATACTAGATTAGGCATATCTAATGCTAGACATTTCTAAGGCAAATAGAACATGAGTAATGCCACTTTTAATAGCGCTGTGGGTGACTAGCCACCCACGAGTGGCTGTGAGGGTTAATTTGACTTTTGCATAGAGGTAGGCATTTCTTTTCACTTCAAACAATAATTATTGTACTCTATTTGATCATGTAAGTGTGAGAATCCAGTGTTATCATCATACTTATCAGTAAATGTTTGCTGTAAATTGATTCCTGTGAATTGCGTTCGAGAGCCAATACAGTGGAAATTTGAGGCTTGGTTTGGTTTAGTTTGAACATTTCTCATGGTGTACAAAATAGTGCACATGAAGATTCAGAACACTATGCGTGATTGCTTCTGTTAGTGCATGTGAAGCTCAGGACAATTCTGTATGGTGTTCTTCATGAGCACATCGAAGATTCTGGAACAGTTGCATAATGGACCGTCACCTAAATAAGAAAGTGACTTGTTGCAAGCCACGTGACTGTGAACACGTGCTGGCGACAGTCACCATTATTGAAATTGACTTTAATTATTTCTGTAAAACTCCACTCTCATTCTGTGATGAATGCTATCCATGAACTTGATTATATATGAACTTTGCTTATATCTATGCTAGAATAAACTGAATGATTGTCCAGTTTTAATTGAACATTGTTATGAAGTGATGTAAATGTCAATGCCTTTTTGATTATATTCATATGTTGTATATTTGATTTTTAATTTAATAAATTTATTGTTAAATTTATTGACCTTCTTACACATATAGATTAAAAGACGGATTTATCTTCTCCTTTGGTAAGAAGATTTTCACCTAAGGAAATATTGATTGACGGTAAATGTTTGTCTTTAATGATGTGGAAGAGAGAAAACGTTTACAGCACCCGCATATCTGCCAAGTGAGAGAGACGAGTGGTGTCTTCTGGAGAATTATTAATAATGTAAATTAAGATTCTCATCACTTGTAATTAGTTTAAGGTGTTACACATTGTTTGTTTGCTGTATTTAACTTTCTACTGCAGCATGAGTGGTGACAGCAAGTGCAATGAATGAGAGTGGTGACAATCTATCGTCTTGTTGGTGACAGCAAGTGCAATGAATGAGAGTGGTGACAATCTATCCTCTTTTATTTATTTTATGTATTTTTTATTTTAAAACATTTTACCTAACCTATAAATCCTTGCTTTCGTGCTTTTTTAAAATTTGCATTAAAGAATTAATTTCTTCACAACATCTCTACTCCACCCCCTGTAACAAAATATTCATCTGCTCACATCACTGGTTTGCTGCAAGGTACTGGGTAACGATTGTTCCACGCCATTTGTTTCAGTATCATTTTAAAAAAGAACAAAAATATATTTATTTGCCATCTATTATGCTGAAGTTTTTGATTATTTAGATTAAGTGGGTGAGGTATAAAAAACACCGAAGATTTAAATGAACACCTAAAAGGCAGGTACTCCATATACAACCGGTCCCAACATCTCCATACACGACTAGCGTGTTTAAAATAGCACGAAGGTGGTAATATCGAAGGTCCAAATTATAAAAATATGTGTTAATTGATCCTATATTTACTGTACTATTTACACACTAAACTAAATGAGGAAAAAAAAGATAACTCTAAATAAAAACAGTTTTAGTGTTTGCATTTATTTTCTGTTTTTTATTTGCAGCTAATCCTAACCCTAAACTTTCTCAAATAGATCCCTAACCCTAATCTGTCTATAAACAGGCAAAACACGAAAGTCGTGAGACACTTCCGGTTTGTATGAAGACATTCCCAATCGAAAAAAAGTGGACCTAAAAACAGAGCCCGCGGGAAGTAACACACAACACATGGTACCTACGTTGGCATCGTGCAATAGGACTCTTCTGATAATGTTTCATTGATTTATTTAATGTAACCTTCTTGACAGTATATATAGTTGCATTAGACTTTTCATTGAAATCTTGTCTCTTTATTTCGACGAATTCCTGTAAAAATTGCTGTATGTTTATTTATTTTGAACATCCTGCTTCCTTTATTAAATGTTTTGTCAATTTCTATCTGTCTACTTCATTTCCTGTGTGAAACATAGGGAGAGGGTAGAACTAGGATGTTAGATTGTAATTAAGGGGCGATCATTAATAAGAGAAGGCTTGTTCCCCTTATCGAAAGCTGGGCTAGTTGTAACCTAGGAATTATATTGATAGTTTCATATAATCCTATATATACTTTTCCAATTCTCTGAATCCATCTGTGTGAAACGCTAAGGCGTCCTTGACCTCCAAACACGTGGGACATAATATATAATATACTCTAGTTTATAAAATAATATTCTTATCATAATTCTTTCAAGCACATATGTCCTAGTGTGAGCTAGTTCCTATGATTTAGGTTACACATGCATGCTTAGCGGGGTGGGGCATGATTTACACAATTTATAATTTGTATATGCACATGAAAATGCCCGTACATACACTATACAACAAATGTATTCCTGCACACAGGAGTACACCCCACCTCACGTGGAGGAGAGAAAACACGTGGAAATTGACGTGGACAATGAATTTGTGACTTGATACAATAAAGTGCACAAAAGAGATAATTGCAGCTTCATCTATACAAGGTTACATAGAAGCTTTATTGCTTATCTCTGATAACTCCATTTCTGTTCTCTGATGAGAGCTATCCTGTGATTTGTTTTGACACTATTGTTGAATTGTATTTTAGACTGTGAATTCTAGAAGTTATTCAAACGTGGTTTCATGGAAATAACTGATGTCAAGTAATCTACATCATTGTAATTGTTATATGTTCATTTCATTGTTGATTTAATAAATTTATTGATCTTTTTACACATATTGATAAACTTATGTTGGAGAAGAAAGTGGATGGATAGGGGCTTGCTAAATAAAGATTAAAGACGGATTTGTCTTCTTCTTTAGTAGGAAGTTTTCCATCGATGGAAATATTGTGTGACGGTAAATGTTGTCTTAATGTTGTGGAAGAGAGAAAACATTTACAGCGCCTGCATATCCGCCAAGTGAGAGAGTGGTGAGTGGTGTCTGCTGGAGGATTATTAATAAAATAAATTTCTCATCGCTTGTAATTAATTATGAATGATTAAATAATTAGTAATAATAATAATCACTAAGTGGCGTTGGCGTCACATGTACATATAGCTCACACATACGGATGCATTTGAGTACACACACTTTGATAAGTATCGTTTTCATTTCCTCCTCAGTCATAAAACCGTTTGCATTTCTTCCTCAGTCGAAAAGCATTTTGCATTTCTTCCTCAGTCTAAAAACCTTTTGCATTTCTTCCTCAGTCTAAAAACCTTTCTTCTTATTTGCACTGTCTCTGTGAGATAACTCCAGTTTCTATGTTCAGTGGTAGAATATCGGTGTAATCTTTCCTTGTTTTTGCAAGAGGGACAGCATTAGTCTCTGGTAAAAAGCAAATAGTAATTATGCATATTAATATCCTATATCGTCACAGTCTGATTTTAAAAAAAAATTTACTAAAAGATTTAAATGATCATCTAAGAATTAAAAAAAATAACAGTAAAATAAATTTTGTATCTCTTTCTAATATTTTTCTGTATACGTGTTGTGTATGTGTCTGCACGTGAACACATACGAGCAGATTACAGCTATAGGAAACTAAGCGATCGTCTTAGTTGACTTAGAACATGTGCATTACCAGTGACAGTTTCTGATTGGGAGATATACTCCTATACACCCTTGACCAATCAACAGCATACTGCTAGTCACATGACACTCAATCTCCGGAGGTGCATTCAGCGGAAAGATATAAAGACATGCCAAAGAGGTAGTTAATCGCATCCCGTGTGAACACGAGGATCAGTAACAAAATTTAACCGCGCTTTGACCGATCGGCACAGCAGACAACGTTGGAGATTTTGACTTGTGTCAAAGCCAGAGTAAGAATGGCGTTGCAGCAAACAAAAGACTTCCAGATTTTGGCTCTTGTGCTCTCGTTAAGCGCTGCGACCATCACGGGACTTGTGGAGTCAAGCACTAAACCTCTCAACCACCTCGACTCCATGAAATACAAAGGTGATAAGCTTTGACTGTAATGCGCGTCAGTTTAGAGAGTGATTTAAATATTTAATTTTTAAAATAGCAAGAATAAAATTTCTAAAGTATTGTGTGGTCTGCGTAAAACTTGGAGAAGTAATTCAAATATATCGAAGATGTCGAGGTTTGATAAATACAGCGGTCTCGGTTCACCGAAGTTTTTATCTTTTAGAATGTAATTGGCAGTCGCTACGTAAATGTTGCTGCAAGAGGTGCAGTGTTGCAATTGTGACGTCAGTGACAGTCTGTATTTGCTTCGTGTGAAAAGCCGATTTTGCTTTTAGTCACATTCCAGTGACTTAGAACCCGTTCATCAACCGAGCGTCGATGAATCTTATCGGCGTCCGTCTGCGAAATCAGCACACTTTGGGAGCAGACGTGAGACCATAATCAATTCCCCCCCTCCCAACTAATCATTTGACCATAAAATATGCAACAAAACTGTTCATTTACTTCCTCGTAGGTCAGTTAAAACTGGCAGATGGTGCGTTCTCTCAACATTTATTGTTTGTGTTCACCTCCCGTTTGGGCATTTCTCGGATTGTCGTTTCCATTCCCGGTAATTGCAACTTGACTCACACCCGGATAATTCTGTAAGCAACTTGACGACAGCGTATAGCTGTACAAATGCTGAAATTAGTGTATTACCGTGTGCACCCTAACAGCCGGGCATTATATTAAGCTTTTACCTTGACGGCATATATTTGCTTACTTTGCATTTTCGTTAAATACTCATACTATTACACATACACACGAAAACACGCACGCACACACAATGCACATATATGTGTGCGAGTGTGTGTTTAGTATTAGGATGATAATTTGTCAAGTCATGTGACATAAATTTTGCTGCTTGGCTAACACACCAAGTGGCTTAAAACTTTGTAGCCAGGCAAATAGCCGAAAATGTTATGTAGTATCCATTCATCCATTATTCCATCCACCCACACACCCCACCTAAACCCATCTATCTATCTATAGTCTAGCCTTTTAACTAAAGTAGTCTAGCCTATCAAGTAAAGTAGTCTAGCAAATCCAGTAAAGTTGTCTCGCCTTTCAAGTAGTCTAACTTTCAAGTACAGCAATCTAGCATTTCAAGTAAAGTAGTCTAGCCTAGCAAGTGAAGTAGTCTAACACTTCAAGTATAATTAAACTAGTCTGTGTGAAATAAAGAAGTACATGTTGTATATATCAATAATAAACATTTTAATCTTAGTTATTAAATTGAAGGGTATTAATGTATTAATGATCAGCTTAACTTGCCGTTCTAATTCAACAATCCACTATGCACTGCTCATTCACGTTTATAGGAGTGCTATATATTTTCTCTCCACTGTTTCTTAGACTGCAGTCATCTGCACAAGGCCGGCTACAATGTATCCGGTGCCCACCTACTATGGATGAACGCCTCGACATCTTTTCTGGTCAGTCATTCACGTGCCAATTTGTGACAGCTTGTGACATGCTTCATGTTGTACATTTATCTTTGTAATTTCTGTGCTATTGTTGTTGTTTTTTCCCTTACATACGTCATACACGCAAACCAGCACAGTATATATACATAAGTTATATACATACACACACACACACACACACATGCGCACACACACACACACATATGCGCACACACACTCAAACATATACATACAAATACATATAAAAAATTCGGATTCGTGCATGCTATTTAATATCATGCATATTTGACAACATAATGACGATTTAATATCATGCATATTTGACAACATAATGACGATTTAATATCATGCACATTTGACAACATAATGACGATTTAATATCATGCACATTTGACAACATAATGACGATTTAATATCATGCATATTTGACAACATAATGACGATTTAATATCATGCATATTTGACAACATAATGACGATTTAATATCATGCATATTTGACAACATAATGACGATTTAATATCATGCATATTTGACAACATAATGACGATTTAATATCATGCATATTTGACAACATAATGACGATTTAATATCATGCATATTTGACAACATAATGACGATTTAATATCATGCATATTTGACAACATAATGACGATTTAATCAAGTAAGAAAGCGCACGATCTGTGTTCTTTAGTTTGGAAATTTGGACTTTCACCTCCGCTTCCAGTATGCACTGACGTTTGCAGGCAGTATCTTTCCCAACATATACAAGCACACACAAAAAGGAGGCAAACTTGAACACACTAAAGATCCTTTTATGGAGTATACAAATTAGTTAAAACTTATCTTTCTAAAGCCAGGGTTGAGATAGTCAAATGTCAATGGAAAGTAATTTATGATCGTAGCCAATATTTCTATTTTGCTTACATTACACATATTCAAGGAAGTTATAGACAGCACAAAAGTATCAATGAAATGAAAATAGAAAGTTCAAGGCTATGACAGGCTAACAAAGTTGATTTCCCAGTTGGGTGCATATCCATTACTTGTCAAACCCGTCTGGTCACAAGTCGGCAGATCCCCTGTCCTCCCTCCTCCTCGCTCAAAACCTCCCACACACCTTTCTCTGAATTCCAAATAAAGTAAGGTTCATTTCGACTGTTCTATTCCTCACTCTCTCTCTCTCTCTGTATAAATATATATATATATATATGTGTGTGTGTGTGTGTGTGTGTGTGTGTGTGTGCTGAGCGTGCAAGGATACTGGTACAGTTATAGCCATCTTATGGGTCAGCTTAGGAAACGTGAACGCTGTTAAAATCTTTCTTTGTCAGTTAGGTTTGTACCAAACTCTATAATACCATCTTGTTAGGTTTGTACCGAGGTCTGTTAAACCATTTGTTAGATTTGTACCGAGGTCTGTTAAATCACTTGTTAGATTTGTACCGAGGTCTGTTAAATCACTTGTTAGATTTGTACCGAGGTCTGTTAAATCACTTGTTAGATTTGTACCGAGGTCTGTTAAATCACTTGTTAGATTTGTACCATTTTCTGGAGAGAAAATAAGGAAACACTGATTTTGTGCCTTCGCCTTTCACAATATATCATTTAATGTGATTTCATGTGTTATCTGATAGACTATCAGAGAGAGAGAGAGAGAGAGAGAGAGAGAGAGAGAGAGAGAGAGAGAGAGAGAGAGAGAGAGAGAGAGAGAGAGAGAGAGAGAGAGAGAAAGTTTGCATGAATAGGTCGAATAAGGTCTAGAATTAAGCCATTTTAGCGAAATGCATTCCCATTTCCATAGGTCCGCTGTGAGTTCACGAAGGACAACGCTTACACTGTCATCCAGAGGCGTATTGACTGGACCACAAGCTTTGTCCAGAACCTCAACTCTTACATCTCGGGCTTCGGGAATGTCCAGGGAAACTACTGGGTCGGTCTGAACTCTATCAACTATCTGACTTCCTTACAACGTGAGTACTTGACTGCTTCGCCTCTGAAGTTTGATTTTATAATTGGTGAATCAAAGGTGTGCTTGCGTTCATGTGTGTGTGTGTTTGTGCGTGTATAAACGCATATAGTGTGTGTATATGTATGTGTGCGCACATTTGTAATACCGCATAGAAATATTGAGACGTTAATTAAAATAGGAAAGAAAATAACTTTTTTATTCATAGTTCACTGACATGACGTGGTTTTACCCGTCTAAATGTCCAATTAACGGGAAACTCCCCTAAAAAAGGGCCTGGTGTCACCAAGACAGAGTTCTATAGTTCGTTTTCTAGGCCTGGCGTCACCAAGGCAGAAGAAGGATAGTTCGTCTTCTAGGCCTGACGTCACCAAGGCGGAAGAAGGATAGTTCGTCTATTAGGCCTGACGTCACCAAGGCGGAAGAAGGATAGTTCGTCTTCTAGGCCTGACGTCACCAAGGCGGAAGAAGGATATTTCATACCATTAGTTGAGATTAACATTTAAAAATTGAGATTTGCTGTTTTTAAGACTTAGTCGGTGTCTGATACATTGAATCCACGTGTTTAGTTATCCGATATCGCTGATATAATTATGGTGGAGTAATTCTATAAGCACAGTTTGCACGGAGCATAGTGCCTGCAGTAAATAAAGTGACGAGGAAAAGAAATGCTATTAGATTGTTATCATTATTTCCATTGAATACAGAAAAAATTCAAATGTAAAGGGCATTTTCGCAGTGAACACACCCTTGTTTCTACTCCCCCCACCCCGGCCTCTCTCGCCTGTCAGGCGTGAAAACAACAGTAACTTGTAACCATAATACAGTCACTTGTAACTATATAACAGTCACTTGTAACCATGTGTGGTGGAGTAAATTTGCCTATCAATATTTCTAGATTTAATTGTTATATAAATTGTTAAATTGTTCAATTGGGCACTCATGATGGTATTTTTGTAAGTGTCAGAATTGGAGTAAACAACTAGAGTTGAGAATATGCTAGAAGTTGCACAAGGCGTGCCACTGTTAAGGAATGTTGTAGATGGTGATACCACCTAGTTAATTTATTGTCCACGTCAATCCCATGCGTTTCTTTTCTCATATTGAAAACACTGATTCACTGTTCTCTTGAACCTGGGTGGTCATTCACAGTACCAGCTCATTCTACCTAGTAGAAGACACACGCACACTCAAACACACCACACCATTATGAATGAAACGTTTAACAGTCTAAAGATTAGAATTAGACCCTAAATGAATGTGCAGGTATTGACTGGAAAGTGTAGACATTCGTCATATTTCTTCCTAAGATAGAAAATAACACAGATTTGTCCGCTATTTTGTGTCACAGACAACAACGTCCTCACCATCAGCATGCAGGATTGGGCTGGTAACAACCAAAATGCCCGATACAGTTATTTCAACGTACTTCCGTCAACAAACCGCTTTCAGATGACTGTCAGCGGCTTTTCTGGCTCCGTAATTGACGACTTTAGCTACCAGAGTGGAATGTAGGTACTCTGTTCAGTAGTTTATGAACAGTGTTAAGAGTTACGAGTGTAAACTGTTCATAGTTAAGAGCAATGGCAGTGTTCTAAAAGTGATGCATTATTAGTTATGTACAGTGTTCATTCAGTATTGCCAGTATAAACTGTTCATAGTTCAGTGACTTTGCAATGTTATGAGCGTAATGTGGTCATAGTTACCTCATGATTAAAACTTATTGTGTGGATACTCACCCATTTTATTGATGAAATTATTGCCATCAAGACAACTTTGTGTGTGTGTTCTGAAATGGTTATCGTTCTTTGATTCTCAGGACATTTCAGACGTACGACTATCCGGATCAGTACAACTGTTCTAGAAACATGGGTGCCGGGTGGTGGTACAATAACTGCGCTATTACCTTACTGAATGGCCATTACTACGTAGGTGGACCTTACACCCCTCCTGGTGAATTCTACGACGGCATTTTCTGGAGAGATTGGCGAGGGTACGGGTACTCGCTCAAGTTTGTATCAATGTCGGTGTCTCCAAATTAATGAACCATTCCGAATGTCTTTTGTCTTCGAATTAATATAACTTTACTAATGACTTTTGTCTTCGAATTAATATGACTTTACCAAAGACTTTTGTCTTCGAATTAATATGACTTTACCAATGACCTTTGTCTCCGAGTTAATACGACGTTACCAATGACTTTTGTCTTCGAATTAATATGGCTTTACCAATAACTTTTGTCTTCGAATTAAAAATATGACTTTACCAATGACCTTTGTCTCTAAATTAATACGACCTTACCAATGACCTTTGTCTCTAAATTAATACGACTTTACCAATGATCTTTGTCTCTAAATTAATACGACTTTACTAATGACCTTCGTCTCTAAATGAATACGACTGTACCCAATGACTTTTTTTGGTTCGAATTAATACGACCTTCCCAATTTCATTTGTCTCCAAATTAATTGAACATCCTCTACTTCTTTTGCCTCCAAATTAATGTAATATCCCAAAGACTTTTGTCTCTGAATTAATATATGACTTTCCCAATATCTCTAAGATAACATATTTACCCATCGTCTTAGAACGATCAGTCAGTCCCCAGACAACTTCAAAATAAACACCAAAAGGTCAAACAAGGACAAGTACTACTTATTGACATCCAACTTTCAGGCACCTGACACACTAACAGTTGACGGGGAGGTAGAAACAATAACCAAGATCATTATACAAAACACCCACAAAGCCACCCCTGTTTCCAGGACAAACAAATCTGGCATGAAAGGAGTTATGTGGTGGACAGAGGACTGTAGCAGAGCTATTAAAGAAAAGACAATGGCCTGTAGAATATGAAGACAAACCACAGCAAACAAAACAAAACAAAACACTATTACGACAAACAAAAAAATGCTGAAGCCGAAAGAGCTAAAACCAAAAACTGGCAAGAATTTTGTGATAGTATAGGCTTACTCACTAAGATAGTTTAGGCTTACACACTATGATAGTATAGACTTACACACTATGATAGTATAGACTTACACACTATGATAGTATAGACTTACACACTATGATAGTATAGACTTACACACTATGATAGTATAGACTTACACGCTATGATAATATAGGCTTACACGCTATGATAGTATAGACTTACACACTATGATAGTATAGACTTACACACTATGATAGTATAGACTTACACACTAAGATAGTATAGGCTTACACACTATGATAGTATAGACTTACACACTATGATAGTATAGACTTACACGCTATGATAGTATAGACTTACACGCTATGATAGTATAGACTTACACACTATGATAGTATAGACTTACACACTATGATAGTATAGGCTTACACACTGTGATAATATAGGCTTACATACTATGATAGTGTAGTCTTACACACTATGATAGTGTAGGCTTACACACTATGATAGCGTAGTACACACTATGATAGCGTAGGTTACACACTATGATAGTGTAGGCTTACACACTATGATAATATAGGCTTACACACTAACTTAAAAGGCGGATGGGAACAGAAATTCGAACACTAGAGCTAATCTCAAATTTAACAATATAACCTACTCAGACCCAGGAGATATGGCTAACTTTTTTGCAAACACTTTTGAGAAACACAGCTTTAACAGTAACCGTGATCAGAGATTTATTCCCATCATAACTAAAAACAGAAACAAATTTTGTTTGCCCTCCGAAAACTGATAACTATAGTAACCACGACCTAGACGAAACTATAACACCTAATGGACTAATACTTGCATTCAGGAAAAAGAAGATAAAGGACTTAGACCCGGGCAGGACCCAATCAAATACCAAATGCTAAACACATCTCAATCTCTATCTAAAAAATACTAATTTTTCCAGTCATATTCACAATGAAGGTTTCTTTATTTCGGCATGGAAGAAAGCACATTTAACACCTATATGCAAACCAGAGGAAAAAGTTACCTGATCCTGATAACTACACACCAATCGCACTAACATCCCAACTAATAAAACCTATGAGACTTTCAAGACCAGACTTACTAACTTCTGCAAACAAGACCTCCTCCCCCCTCATTTAGATCAGGTAGATCAATACTAACCATCAAGTCCACATAAACTACGACATTAAAAATAGAATTAAAAGGGGTAAAAACATCTGAATTGTGTAATGTGATTCTGGATGTCAAGAAGGTATGCGGTATATTATGACATGTAGGATTCCTGAAATATTAATTAAACTAGGAATCACAGGCGAACATTTTATGTCATAAAGGATTTTCTTGATAATAAGGAAATAGCTGTAGATAGCACACTGTGAGATTATTTGAACTTGATAATGGGGTCCCTTAGGGTAGTGTTCTTAGTCTGCTCCTATTCTCCCTCATGGTACATGGTTCAAACCAAGTTATCTCTAAAGACACAACACTGGGACAATTTGCCATGATACGTCACTACGGGGTAAAGTCTTATATAATATAAACAAGGAAAGAAAACCATAACCAAAGGAATCCAGGAAATCCAAACTAACCGAAACTCAATGACAAATTAGTTCATTGAAAATGGTTTTAAACTAGCAGCATCCCAGACTCATGCCGTCATCTTCCAAAATGTAAAACATACAAAAATGAGTATCCTATACTGAAAATAGATAGCTCTACTCTTAAATTAATCTGAACTCAAAACTAATCACGACCAGATTACTGTATGTAGCTCTACTCTTAAATTAACCTGAACTCAAAATTAATCACGACCAGATTACTGTATGTAGCTCTACTCTTAAATTAACCTGAACTCAAAATTAATCACGACCAGATTACTGTATGTAGCTCTACTCTTAAATTAACCTGAACTAAAAATTAATCACGACCAGATTACTGTATGTAGCTCTACTCTAAATTAATCTGAACTCAAAACTAATCACGACCAGATTACTGTATGTAGCTCTACTCTTAAATTAACCTGAACTCAAAATTAATCACGACACAAGCCAGAGCCCTAAAAGTAGCATTTGGTGTTCCAATAAATAAATAAGCATAGTAACAGAGAGTGGGGAGTTAATAGGAAAAGTATACCAACTTAAACAGAGTGGTTTAAGATAGAAAAAAAGGCAAGGTGAAATGAAAGAACAGTCCAAGGGGCTCTTGAGTCCGACAAATGAGGCACCAAGGGTCCAGGGATGACAGATGACAATATGGTTAGCTTTGGATAAGATATGGTGCCGGTCGCCTGGAGACCAAAGACACTCTCCTGGTCCTGTCTAGATATGTTTCAGAGAGGGAAAAGCAAACAAAGGAGCGAATTCAAATGAGTGAAATCAATATTGATGGCCTAGTATCCATCTCCTCCTCCCCACCCCCACATACCTCCTCCCAGAGTAAAAATCAGTGAAAGCCGTAAGCGCCCCATAAATAAATGGTAATAGTATCTCTGTCTTTGTTCCCAAGTTAAAATTACTTTCCCAATATATCTGTCTTTGTTTTCAAGTTAAAATGACTTTCCCAATATCTCCGTCTTTGTTCTCTCTGTTTTCCAGTTAACAAGACTTTCCCAATGTCTTTTTCTTTGCTCTTAAGTTAATTTTATTTCCTCAATGGCTTATTGAGATCTTTCCTCATTTTAGTTGCTCATTTTCATAAAAAAACATTATTCTCCACGCTGGTAATAATTTATAAATTATAGCTGTAAAATGCCTAAAATGTGATTACATTTGAATTTTTCTTCTTTTCTGCAATTACACAAGTACTGAATAGACTATTAACATTGTTTCTGGTCACATTACACTATAAGAAATTAAAATTTTTAACGGAAACGTTCAAGACCTTTTAATTTTATTTCATTATTCTGAAAATAATCGACCACACTTACATTGGGGTCAGGTTGTTTTGTTTGCCTTTTCTTCTAATATATCTGCATCATTTAAAGATTCACTCGAGTATGTCTGAATTCTATCATGCAAAGTACTGCAGTTTGACGTAGTCTTTAGAGATTAGCTCGAGTATGTCTGAATTCTATCATGCAAAGTACTGTAGTTTGATGTAGTCTTTAGAGATTAGCTCGAGTATGTCTGAATTCTATCATGCAAAGTACTGTAGTTTGACGTAGTCTTTAGTGATTAGCTCGAGTATGTCTGAATTCTATCATGCAAAGTACTGTAGTTTGACGTAGTCTTTAGTGATTAGCTCGAGTATGTCTGAATTCTATCATGCAAAGTACTGTAGTTTGATGTAGTCTTTAGTGATTCACTCGACTATGTGTAAATTCTGTTGTGTAAAATATTGCAGTG
The DNA here is from genome assembly GCA_028829895.1 of Sinotaia quadrata. Classification (NCBI taxonomy): domain Eukaryota; kingdom Metazoa; phylum Mollusca; class Gastropoda; order Architaenioglossa; family Viviparidae; genus Sinotaia; species Sinotaia quadrata. The sequence continues at coordinate 85,632,138 of CM054177.1, forward strand.
TGAAGTAGTCTTTAGAGTTTAGAGACTAGTTTGAATTCTGTTGTGCAAAGTACAGTAGTGCGATGTAATCTTTAGAACAGGGTTTCTCAACAGGGGTTATGCGAGAAATTTCTAGGGGTTCCCTGAGAGTTCGTGATTTAAAAAAACAAACATCTTAGATATAGTAATTTTCAGAGTAATTTTTGTACAGTGGTTCCCTGAGGCCGAAATTATTTTAAGGGTTCATCCAGTGTAAAAAGAAAAGCTGCTTTAGAGACTACTATGTCTGGATTCTATCGTGCAAAATGCTATAGTATGATGTAGGTTATAGAGTTAGTTTCATGTTTCTTGCACATAAATTTGTTCATGTGGGAATCTTCATGACTAATGAATTTGTAATGAACACTTTGCGTGTGTTCACTTTTAAAAACTTGTATTCTTTGAAATATTAGGCTATATATATCTTTAATGATTTCTACAATGTAACGGAATAAACATTTAAAAATAGTACTATATTGTTCTTTTTCTTGTGTGAGCCATTTAGCTAATGCCATGTTGTCTCAAACTCCGTCTCAGATTGCCAGACACTATCCTGAAAGGTAAAAGTGGGGTTGAGCCGGGTAAGGTTGTCCTCACACATATAACAAATAAACACAAGAAATCTTTACAAACACAATATACATTTATTACATACATTACCATACACATAAATAACTCACAAATATAACCTTACTCACACAAGAATTACTCTTCCATCTTAATTATCAAATCAATTCAGTAAATGTATAGAATATAAATACTTAGTTAATAAAACTGTTACTTACAACGGAAGTTGTGTGTGTGTGTGTGAACACAGCATTTTTGCATCATGGTGGCCAATGTATATGTAAAATAACTTCTCAAGATGGCGGCGTGGAATGAATTAACAATATGGCTGCAAATAGCATAGGTAAATATCCACGGTGGGGCAAATAGCAACTCAAGGTTACGCACTATGTGAATATAAATTAATAAATATTATCAACCATGCATAGTTTATGCTATAAGACAATGTATGTCCACTTTAAATAAGTAGCATCGTCGCTCCAACTTTCCTATGTCGAAGAAAGGAAAATAAATATTACAGAGTTACAATCAGTGGTGAGAAAGGAAAATAAATATTATAGAGTTATACAAACACTGGTGAAAAAGGAAAAATAAATATTACAGTTACAATCACTGGTGAGAAAGGAAAATCAATATTACAGAATTATCCAATCACTGGTGAAAAAGGAAAAATAAATATTACAGTTACAATCACTGGTGAGAAAGGAAAATAAATATTACAGAGTTACAATCACTGGTGAGAAAGGAAAATAAATATTACAGGGTTACAATCACTGGTGAGAAAGGAAAATAAATATTAGAGTTACAATCACTGGTGAGAAAGGAAAATAAATATTACAGAGTTACAATCACTGGTGAGAAAGGAAAAATAAATATTACAGAGTTACAATCACTGGTGAGAAAGCTTCAAGTTTCTACAATGTTTGAGAAATTGCAAATACAATTTATTATCTGGGGGTGACTAGCAAAAAGAAAAAGACGTCCGTGCGACTTAGTAGAATATCACCAAATCACTGTTGCTCATTTCGAAGCACCGAAACACCGAAGTCAGGGGAGAGCATTCTTGCTCAATACTTGAATTTTACTATTCTTGGAAAAAAATTGTTAAAGTTGACTTAGCCCCCCTTAAAATGTTTTAAGGTTCTTCTTGGCACACACGTATTGTGCTCTGCGAGTCAATAACAAGTCTATTTTTTCCCCCCTAGTGAGTCCTTATATAAACAACTGGCGTTGTCCGAGTAAAATATTCTGTGCCATAAATATTTGTTTAACTAAAAATAAGTGGCTGTTTTTCATTGATGAAGTTTTTTTAATCGAGGCAATTTTATTTGTTGAATTAAGAGCAGTGAGGGAGAGAAGTACTTTAGCATTGATCCTGCGTGTGACACTAGAAACATTTACGCTATTGAAGCCGTACAATGTTAAATGTCTAATTAGTTTTAATATTCATGACTTTTCAGCAATCCATACCAGTTGATAAAAATAAATTATGTCAGTTTTTATTTAACACTTATGTGCTGTCATATCAAACAAAGCCCCAAACTAGGCCCAAAGGATGTGCCAAGTTGAACTTATTTTAAAGTGGAAAAGCATCAAATGACAAATTTGGCTGAAAAAAGTTCACCATATGTTGCAAGAGGTTAAGGTGATCTTCATTACGGAAAAGGATCAATTCTTAACTTTTTGACAAAACAAACACATAAAAAAGTTTCTACTCAGGATAATTTAGAGTCCAATGAATAACACTGATTAACAAGAATATAATTAATTCTGAAACATTGCCTTTAACAAGCCATTTGGCTACTCCGAGAAATACTACTGTTCAATTACATTGAGGTCCAACAAACTGATGTAATAAATTCTGAATTTGTCGGTTTGAGGAGGAGTAGGAACTTGATTTGGATGGAATATTCCGTCCAATAAATGATGTTAATCTAGAAGAAAATGGATTCTTGTTCATTCAATGGAGGAGCATCTTACTTTGGGATAATGATAACTACGAAGGGAAGAAATTAATTTACAAATACTCATATTTTAAAACCTTAGAATTTATCTGGATTTGTTAGTAAGAAATTAAGTGATTGGTGTGTTTACATTTCATTTTTGTTGTTATTAAATGTAATTTTATAAACTTTTTACTAGCCAAGCAGTCCTTGTAAAAGCCTATGAAGTGTGACAAGGGGGTAAAAAAATTGCAAAAAACCGCGTGACCTCATGGGTGCCAAGTAAAAGATAGGATTGCACCATTACTATATTTAGCTCAGTAATCGGCAATGCGTGGTTATTTCCCTTCGTCATGTGAACACTGCCTATCAGACGTTTTTATTAGTTTACAATTTTATTTATAAAGTAGAAAAATATCCCTCTTATTTCATAAACTATAAAACCGAAAACTATTCAATACTTTATAATTACATATACAAATAGTTTATATATTTGTACATTCTTATAGGTTTTAATTATAATCAATATACGTTAGAAACACCTAGAAATTGTTGGGAAGCCAAATGATGTGGACCAGATTTTTGAACCGCTTATGTTTAACTCTGGTTTCTCTTCAACTCTCGTGAAAATCTTTCGCCTTTTACTAAAGATTTCCGTGGAGAGGAACAAATAATGAGTCTATAAACTATTTTTCTAAGCCCTGTTTTTACAGGGTAACTTTGAAATACAAATCAAGTGTGTCCAAGTCCGATGTCCCGCAGTAAGCATGGGTAGTGGTGGAAATTTTGTGATGGGGAGACGGGTGTTAAAGAAGTGTGGCATCACGTAATAAATATTAGTGTAGTACGCTCCTTTCAAAAATAATCACAAAAGATTTCGTGACCTGAATCAGGCCATTTTAAACCGTATTAGACAACAACTTTGTTGTGGACGGCTAATGTTAAAATTGTTGTATCAGCTGAAATATTGGGTGATTGTTATGAAATGATTAAAAAAAAAAAAAACTAAACTAAATAAACTGTAGGCCTACTTTAGATTTTAGCAATAGACTAACCAGTTATCGCCATCCTGACAAGTCCGACAACATCAAAGGCACGCGGGTTTCACAGGTGGAAAGACGGTATTAATTAATTGGTCCACAGTGGATATTTAATCTTTTAATATATATTTTTTAAATGTTTACCCCCCCCAAAAAAAAAAAAACAAACAAAAAAAACAACAACAACAACAAACAGATGTGATTAAATAAGTAACGCAAATGTTGGACCCTGTGTTACGCTAGGACGCCACACATTTAAAGGGAATATGAGTTTTTTTCTTTTTTCTTGAAAGCGTTTTGTTGACACCATAATTATAAACGGTCCTACCTCACAAACAGTCTTTGAAATTTGATGACAGAAGTGTGCAGACTTAAAAATATGGGGAGAGAACTTTGAGGACTGAGCCAGTGTGCGGCACTAATAATATTTACGCTATTGAAACCATAAACATTAGTTTTAATTTTCACTTTTTGGCAGCCCACAACAATGCATAAAAATAAATTGTATAATTTAACACTTATGTGCTGGCATACATTAAACAGCCAATGTAAAAGCGCGATTTATTTAAACACTATTTTATATAACAAGTTAGTGTTTTGTCTGTTGGTTAGCTGACTTACATTACATTTAATTTTCAGTATTACAAAAAATTGTGAAAAAAGGTATTTGTGATTTGTGACCGAATATAGAGGGTGGTCTGGGTTTGTGACGAAGTCTGATGAGGAAGGGGGATTATAAAACTGCAAAAATTGTATGACGTCATATGTGGACGACCCTTATCATTTAGTGAATGGACTTTCCCACTTTTATTTTATACAAGTGTTTCACTCAGTCTTTTTAAAAGCAACACATTTTTTACTTTTGAAAGTGTTCGCATTCATAAACTTATATGTAATCATTAAAAACATTTTAATGATCGATAATTTTGTATTGCTCATATAGACTGTTTCCTCCCTTTAAGTTGCTGTTAATAGGCGAGTGACAATTTGCGAAGCTTAGGCAATACAAAAAACAAAAACAGAAAAACCCTGGTGATTGTGATCTGGAGCTATTACAAAAAAGGGAGCCTACTCAGTTTATTATTGTGCACAAAGACCGATTACTTACCTTGTTAAGAAGGCTCATGTTGTGAGAAGACAGCCAGTGCCCGAAGATGATTATATAACATTGTGAGCTGATCCATATGTCTTCTGGAACACTTTGTCGATTTCACAGATAACTTCACATCTGAAGTACACTACCTGAGATGGTAGCACCTTTGACCTTCAGATAAACGAGCCTGTTTATGATAAGAGAGCGCTGTCGGTCAATTGGGGACAGAGAAGGGTGGGGGTGAGGGAGAATGCTGTGCTAGTAGTTTAAAATCTCAGGACAATTTACCGAGTTTGATTTTTCTAATAAGATAATTTTATTAAAATTTTTTTTTTGTTATATGGATTTGTGTGGTGTGTGTTTTAGTTTTTTTAATAGCACACAAATATAACTTTTAATATTGTATTTTTAGTTAATCTGTGTATGGATGTAATGTATGACATTTACATATAATTATTTTTAAATCAAACAGCTTGGTGAATTGACCTTATTATTTGGTTTCATTCTATGAGGAGGATGAGATTTTCATACATTCATTCTCAGACACCTTCAGCATCTTGTTCAAGTCTCTTAGGGGTAAGATACAATTTAATGCATAGTTCACATTTTCTGTTAGTTATATTTATTTTAAACTGTGTTTGTATTTGATATTTTATTTATAATGAGCAATCATTTTATTAAATGTATATGTATCACTAAAATGAAAATTGGTAATTTTACAGTAGTATATAGTGTACTTTTGTACTAGTAAGATTTTTAAAAAATGTGGACATTTTATAGTTTTAAGATACCAATTACCAGTGAAATAAATTAGTGAGTTTAGAAAAAAACATGTTCATATTATTGTAATATTGCACATTCATAAAATATAGTTATTTAGTATAACAAAAATAAATCACTACAATTTTAAATACTTTTAATTTGCACTTTATGTGAGTAAGAATTTTAAAAATAAATTAAATAAAAATAAAATGTTAGTTATACTCATGAGTAAGAGTAAAATATGGTGATTGCTGAGTTCTGTGATATTTGTATCATTTCTATACTAGTTACGGATCTTAAGTTATATGGTATTATTGCTAAGTATAAACATTCTTGCAGTTGATCAAAAACAAAACATTCAAATGTATATATATAAATATATATATTATAAAGTACAAAACCATAAGAAAACTATAGAAGCAATGAAATTTGTTTTCTGTACATGTATTTTATAACTAATTGTGTTTACTGATATAATATTAACTCACATTCTTATTTTCCTCACATCATTCCTTTAGTATCCTGTATGGTCACAAATATCATTGAATTAGGATATTATTCCAATATTTGAATTTTAAATTTAGATTAGTACTGAAATTGTGGATCAGGCCTGCACTGCCCTGGAGTCTTATGATTGCATACTTGATGATGTTCATAACTTGTTGTGCAGTGTTGACATTGAGTTTTTTTAATATAACTTTTATTTAATAATTAGGTGAAACTATGTGCTTTGTAATTTTTAAAGATAACGTACAGAACCAAAATATTCATTAAAACTTCTACAAATACATCATTTTATTTTTATCCCACAATTATAATGCAAATTCTGACAACATTAACTCACTGTAAAAGCATATCTTTTGAATAAATTAAAAAAAGTAGATTTTAACATATCACAGGAAAACAGTTTTTATCTTTCAAAATTTCTGTTAGTACTAGCAGTTTTACATAATTGTTAGAATTTATAAAATTAAAAATAATTACTTTTTACTTTACACATAATCTTTTATTAGTTTGCCAGACTTTTTAGAATGCCTACATTTTACAACCTGTTTTCTTTTTAGGGTGCAATTGGTTTTATGTAATTGTGGTTGTTCATATGTGCTTTTATAAATGATGGCAGGTCCTTTAACTTTTTAAAATTCTGCCTGAACCTTGTTTTGTTGTTAATTTTCATCTTTGGGAAATGCATTACAACCTACATTTATGTTTTTTGGGTAGAAGGTAATTCTGCAAAATTTTGTAATACAGAATCTTCAGCATCTGGACATAAGTGTATGCTCAAGAGGTTTTTAAGGCAATTCTTCAGCGTAATAGTGTCAATGCTAGCTGTTTCTCCAGGTAATGGCAGACCCAAACTAAGACTGTGGCAGTAAAATCAGGCTGAATACATACTTTTAGTTTCAATTCAAAAGTCTTTATAAAAAGTGGCCACTACCACCTTTTGCTGGAAATCAGACGCAAGGGGACATCATCAGTTTCAACTTTGTGGACTTCATTGAAGCTATAATGTTTTAATAACTGTGGCAGATATGCACTTGTTTGCTGAATATGAAAAACAGATTACAAAGGCACATTGGATAAATTACATAAAACAACATTTCTTAACATCCCATAAAAATATTGATATATTCTTATATAAATTTTTATTTTTTATTTTTCAATTTTTCAATGACAAATATATTAGTAAGTTTATGCCCGTTGAAATGTGATAATATTATTTTTATACCTATATAAATTATTTTTCTGGGGTTACTTCCTCTTATTAGGTGTGTGCAAATGTGTTGATGTGTGTGTAAATATATTTAAGTAATGTGTTGATTTGGGCATTACTTGTTAATTAAAGATATTTATGATTTTAATTTTAATTTCTCCCTTCTGTTTCTGTGGATGTATGCAAGCATATGTTTGCTTTTTTCTTCATGGTAAAGCTTCATATGCACACACAGTCACACAGATTTTATTGTTATGTGCCAAGTTACCATGTGGACCATCACAGGCACTCATTAACTTCTTTAATTAATTAATAATATCACTAATTAAATCAATTAACCATAGGACTGTGTACAAGCAAAAATAAGCCATGATATTCAATTTTGTTAGTAACTGCTACTCAGACTCAGAATAAGTACTTTTTATTTTGACTCATAGTCTCTCTCTTTTATTTCAAATCAATTTCTTTGACTCATTGTCTCTCTCTCTTTCATTGTCCCAAATCAATTCTTTTAACTTATTCGCTTATAATAAAACCTCGAAAAGCCATCATCTTAATTTTCAATATCGTGTATTATTACACCAGTTTAAACATTAATTGTGGCTTTCAGCTATAATGGGTGTAATTACTGGAAATAATAATTTCATTGTTGTAATGAATATGATTTAAAATAACAATGGAGATCTGTATGAGCATTTAATCTCCACTGTAAGTGTCTTACATTTACAGTAACTCAACAGATACAAGGTAACATTCACTATTGTTAAAGCACAAGATAAGAAAAACATACAAGGATCACATTCACCCAGCTCTCTCTCTCTCTCTCTCTCTCACACACACACACACACACACACACACACACACACACACACAATCATATGTGTGTAC